>SDUX01000001.1:1948622-2528796 GCA_008729055.1 Pyropia haitanensis | reverse complement strand
TCACCAGCCAAAACATGTCAATCGTCTCGTCAATGGCCTGGGAGTCGTCCTTTGCCGCCAGCCAGCACCGGGAAACCTGCTCTTTGTGCTCCTGCCCGACTCCCTCGATATGACCAGACGTGATGGCCACACGACTAGACCAGCAGGCGGCTCGGCCGGGACGGCTGAACGGCGGGCACACGTCATTGCTCATTACTCTTTGTACTTGACATGATTATCAGCGTCGTACGGTTCTAAGTGCGCACCAAGAATTTAGATGTCAGCCGGGCATGGAGACAGTACGCTGTAGAGGAATTGATCTCGGGATATCTGGCTTGGTTATGTGCGGACCACACAAAACCAGCCACACTTGGCCTCTGTTTCGTCGACTTCGGAGCCCCGCGCACCAGGCGCTCGCCGCGGCGGGCAACAGGTACAGTCTGTATCCGGTCAAGTCCCACGCGAGCCAGCAGGCACGGATAGGGTCGGTTCAGTGTCGGCCGAGTCGCGTGATCCGCTCGGCTGGCCAATCAGTGCGCTTCCGCACTGTCGCTCTCGAGATAACTAAACGACTGCCTGTAAAGGACCTCATCGACGGCGCGAGGTTACAGCCCATCCCAGGATGGGCTCGATGCGCAAACCGTCGCGCATCGGACGGCGCGTCGAAAACCCAGTTTCGATGGTTGACACTGCATTAAAAAAAGTCGATTGCGGGTGTCGATGCGCAAAACGTCAGAGCTGACGATGGTGCGTTTTTGGGACCCTCCGCCGCGCCCGCCTCTGCGGCACGGTGGTTCCAACTGATTTTTGCCCATATGACTTTATGCAGGCCGCCGCGTGGACCAATCAACATAGACAAACTACATTGGATCGAAACTTATACACAATCTGATTGGATAGCCGCGGAGCCGACTTGTTTAATGCGCTGACACTCGTGCCTCCTTTGTCAGTGAGATTGTCGACCACCGGTGCCGCCTGCCAGCTGGCGTCTACCGCCCGCGCACGCTGCGCACTCGCCACGCTATGCGCCTCGGCAACCGCAGCGGCGGCGACGAGCTGCTGCCCAACGCAGAGGGCGTCATGTTGCCATGCCTGGCGCGTGCGCGGCGACAGCCAGCGCCTGCCGTCCGGCGCGCTGGTCGCGGCTCCCCCGCGTGGTCGAGTGAATGACCGACGCAGTCGCGACGCCGCGTTTCAGCTCCCCCCCACCCACCGCGCGTACGACCACCCGCCGCCCCGTCTCTTCGGTGGACCTTGTGGTGGATGTTGACTGGGCGACGCGGCGGCAGCGTAGCGTGGTGGACACGCAGGCCACGGCTGGCTATTGGTCTCTACGGCCGGGGATCGTGTTGTGTGTGCCACGGCCGGTGGTTGGATGCCTGCCGGGTCCTGCATCGGGAGCACCCGAGTGGGGGGGGCGTGTGGTGACCTAGTCCATGGCCGCGTCGTCGGCAGCGCACGCCCGACCCAACCCGCGACCGCCCACACCTGCTGCCGCGGCTGCTTTTATAGGCGCCACCGCTGCGGGCCTGCCGCTTGCTTCCCGGCGGCAGGAGACGACGTCGACCCCCCCGCTCGTGTTCCGGCTCACCGACAACCGCCCCTCTACGCCCCAGCCCTGTTTCCTGCCCGCTTCTGCTGCTGCCGCTGCCGCCGCCGCCGCCGCCGCCGCCGCCCGTCCCTCCGGCTCCCCCGTGCAGGCGACCATGTCGCCCACCCCCGTCGTGTCGGGCGCCGACGCCACGAGCATAGACACGACGTCCGCGGGTGCCGCCGCGACCGCCTCGGACTGCGTGACTGCTGCCGACGCTGCCGTATCCGCGGCCGCCGGGAACGGCACGCCCGCCGCGGCCGCCGCGACCGGCCTGACGGGCGCGGCGCTGCTGCGGCATGGCGGCCACAGCGCGGGCCTGCGCTATACTGCCGAGCAGCGGTCGACGCTGGGCCTGACGGGCCTGCTGCCGCCGGTGGTGGAGCGCCTCGAGACGCAGGTAGCGCGGGTGATGCGGCGGCTCGGCGACCTGCGCCCTGGCCTGGACCAGTACGAGTACCTGGCGAGCGTGGACGCGGCGGACGAGCGCCTCTTTTACGCGACCGTCCTGACGCACTTGACGCAGATCATGCCGCTGATTTACACGCCCGTGGTGGGTACGTTTTGTTCGGAGGGTGAACGGGAGAGGGGGGGGGGGGAGGGCAGGAGCGAGTAGCGAGAGCTGACTTGCCACGCTCGTCTCGTACCCCTGTATGTGTGTGCGTGTGTGTGTTCGCACCTTTGCTCTTGCTGCCGCAGGCCGAGGCGCTCTTGACTGACCGTCACTCCTCCATGTGTCACTTCACTCCTCCTTGTGTCACTTCCTCCTGGCTGACTGTTTTGCGTCTTCTTTGCGGTCCGTGGTGATGCGCTCTCCTCCCCCCCCGCCCTGTTTCTCCAGGTGCGGCGTGTCAGAACTATGGGCGCCTGTACGTGCGCCCCCGCGGCATCTTCCTGTCCATTGCCTCCCCCCTGTCGGCCATCACCGAGGCGCTGAGCAACTGGCCTGAGAAGGATGTGCGTGTCATTGTCATGACGGATGGGGAGCGGATTCTGGGGCTCGGTGACCTGGGCGTCCACGGCCATGGGATTCCCGTGGGCAAGCTGTCGCTGTACACGGCCTGCGGGGGGATTCACCCCCGTCACACCCTGCCCATTACGCTCGACACGGGGACGGACAATGCAGAGCTGCGGGCCGACCCGACCTACCTCGGCAACCGTATCCCGCGTGTCCGCGGCGAGGCGTACGACACGTTTGTGTCGGCCGTCCTGGCCGCCATCGTCGCCACGTTTGGACGCCATGTGCTCTGCCAGTTTGAAGACTTTGCCAACGCCAACGCCGCGCGCCTCCTGGTCGAGCACCGCGAAGCGTACACGACGTTCAACGACGACATCCAGGGGACGGCGGCGGTGGCCACAGCGGGGGTGCTCGCCGCCCTCCGCCTCGACGGCGTGCCGTCGCAGGTGCGCGAGCACACGTTCCTCTTCCTCGGCGCGGGGAGCGCTGGGATTGGCATTGCCGACCTGCTGTGCTCCCAGATGCTAGCGGAGGATGCGGCGGCAGCCGCTGCTGCGGGGACCGCGCCGACACTGACGCCCGCCGCCGCCCGCGCCCGCTGCTTTTTCCTCGACTCCAAAGGCATCGTTGCCCGCGGCCGGGCGGCGCCCATCTCGGCGGAAAAGGCGCCGTACGCGGCAACGCTCGACGATCCCACCGCCGCCGCCCTGGGTGCCGACCCCAAGAGCCTCCTCACCGCCGTGCAGACGCTGCGGCCGACCGCCCTGATTGGTGTCTCCACCGTCCACGGCGCGTTCACGCCCGCCGTCTTGAATGCCATGGCCAGTGCCAACCGGCGGCCGCTGGTGTTTGCGCTGTCGAACCCCACCTCCAAGTCTGAGTGCACTGCCGCGGAGGCGGTGGCCGCCACGAACGGGCGGGCGGTGTTTGCGTCGGGCTCCCCCTTCCCGCCTGTCTCCCTCCCCGATGGGTCCACGATGCTTCCCGGGCAGGGGAACAATGCGTACGTGTTTCCCGGCCTGGGAGCGGGGATTGTGGCGGCGGGGGCGACGACTGTGCCTGACGCGCTCTTCCTCACCGCCGCCCGTGCGCTCGCCGCGGCCGTCACCCCCGACCGCCTCGCCGTTGGCGCCGTCTACCCGCCGATCGAGGAGGTGCGCCACGTCAGTGCCGTCCTTGCGCTGGCGGTGGCCAAGGCGGCGGCGGAGCTGGGCGTTGCTACCCGCGACGTGAGCGGCTTGACGCTGGAAGGGGTGCTCGCCAGCATGTATGATCCATTGCAGTAATGGGGGGACGTGAGTGGTGACGGGCGTCCGTCCCGCCCCGGGCGTGGTCGGGGGAGTGCAAACGGGAAGCAGGGGGCGGTCCGAGTCTGTGCTCTCTTTTCTCCTCTTTTTGTGCCCGTACGGTAGTCAGGAGGGGGGGGGAGGGGGAGTGTCCCGCTAGGACACGGCTCGGTGTGTGGATGGAGGGACCAATGCGAGCTGGGCGTGTAGAGGCGCGGTCGGGGCGGAGTGAGCGGCCTGCTAGCGCCGAGCCATTGCTGGGAAGGGCGATGTCCTGGCATGGGACAACGCGGCGACGCAGGCGGGCAACGATAGCTTAGGTGCGTTGGGACACCCTGTTACGTCCTGTGGTGCGTGTGGAGGTTGGCAGGAGAGGGGGTTCGTGGGTGGCAAGGAAACAGGGAGAGGGGGGGGGGTTGGCCAGGTGGCGAGCGGCATGGAAACCATTGCGAGGAGGGCAGGGACGGCCGACGGATTCTGGCGTATGGGGTAGGAAGGCGAAGGGGGGGAGACAGGTGGGTGGGGGGAACATGAGCGCCTTTGCTGCGGGCCAGTCGGGGGGTGCGGCAACCGGACGCCGCGCCCGTCGCCGCTGCCGGCGCCGTCACCGTCAGCAGCGACGGCGGCGGCAGCGGCCGCGGCGGCGGCGACGGCGGCGACGGCAGCGACGGCGGTGACGGCTACGGTGGCGACGGCTGCGGCCGCGACGGCTACGGCGACGCCCGCCCCGCTCTCGCCCCTCGCCCATCCACCCCTCCTCCCCGCCCTACACCCACAGCACCCACAGTGGCGAAGAGCCGTTGCTCATCGACGGGTGCCGCGCGCGCGCGTCGCGGCCCGCCCGTGGCGGCCGCCGCCACAACCGCCGCGCGCGCACCGCGGGTGCCGCGACCGCACGCCGCCGACGCGAGGGCCGCTGGCAGCGGGCCCGCGCTGCCGGCCCCGCCCCGCCATTGGCAGTCTCGTCTTCCCTGCCGCGAGGCGCGGCGAGTGGCACCGCCAGTGCCAAAGGGGGGGGGGTGCCCGGCAACGCCCCGCGCGGGACGGCGCCGCGTCGAGTGCAGTGCCGGCCGGCGCGGCACGCCCGCCGCGCCGTCCCCCCCGCCCCCGGCCCGCATCGGCCGGCCTCCCCTGCGCCGGCACACCCGCTGGCGGCGTTCCCCGCCAAGCGCCCGCTCCGGTTGCCGCCCCGTCCTTGCGGCGAGCGCAGCTCCGGCCTCGCATTCCCCCCCCCTCGCTCCCGCGGTTCCCCCCCCCCCTCTCACCTCGTGGCGGGTCGGCAGCATCGCCGTACCGTCGCTGGGCAGGGACGCTCGCGTCGTGTCCGCCTTTCCCACTCTGCCCGCCCGCCCTTCCTGCCCGCCCGCACGGGTGGCCGCCCCCATCGCACGGCGCCGCCCGCCGCAAGGCGGCTGCGGTGGGAGGAGGGGAATAGGCCGGCGGCCGCGTCGGCAGCCGCCGCCCGTGGCAGCGGTTCCGTGCCGCCGACCCCCCCCCGGCTGCTCGCCCCGCCCCCGCCTCACGCCCGCGCACCGGCGCGACGCTCCCGCCCCGCCGTGCCGGCGGGTGGGCACCCGCCACCGGCGGCGGTCGGGCGGGTGGACCCCGCTGGCGAGACGTCGCCGTCCGTTCCGCTGCCAGCGGCTGCCGACCTTGGCAGCGGGGGCGGCGACGGTGGCGGTAGGGGTGCCTTGCCATGACGGCGGGGGGTGGTGGGGGGGGGGGGGTGGGCGGCGGAGCGACAACGGCCGGCGGGGGAGGCAATCGCTGCGACGGCAGGGGCGGATGCTGCCGGGGGAGACAAGTGGCGACGGCGGCGGAAGCGGAACGACGACAGCGGCGCGAGGGAGCGCGCGTGGACGACAGGTGCGGTGCGGCCATGGCCAAGGCCGCCACGCCTGTCTGTGCGGACCGCCCACGTCAAGTGGCGCGTGCGGCCGCTGTGGGCGGCCGCCACGGACCAGCGGGTCTGCCGGCGGGACGCGCGCCTGCGCCACTCAAAAGTCCACCCCCCCCCCCGGCTTCCCCCCCCACACGCCCCCCCCCCCCCCCCCCCCCCCCCCCGCGGGCGGCCCGTCTCAAACCCCTCCGCCTCCACCTCTGGCGCCGCGGCGGCCGGCTCGACGACCAGCCGCCGGCGGGCGCGGCCAAACGTCCACAGCCGCCCCGCCGGCGGCGGGGGCGGCCCAAACGCGGCCGCCGCGGCGACGCCCAGCACCCCCGCCGCGGGTGCCAGCCCCGCCGCCGCCGCGCCCGCCCCGCCGTGCGTGTCGAGCCACACGACCGTGTCGGCGGCGGCGGCGGCGGCGGCGGTCACCGCGCGGGGGGGGACGCTGAGGAGCGTGACGCCGCCGCCGGCGCGCATCGCGCGGCGGAGGCGGCGGAGGAGGGCTGGCAGTGACAGCTCGCCGCCGCCGCCGCCGCCGCCGCCGCCGCTGCCGCCGCCGCCGCCGCCGCCGCCGCCGTCGGCGCCATCCGCGGCGAGCCCCCACAGCGGGGGGGCGACGCCGACGAGCGCGACGCGCGGCAGCCGCCGCGACCGCACCGCCGCGGCAACGTGCGCGTCCACGTGGTCGGCAACGGCGGCGGCGCCGACGCCAACGCCCACGCCGAGGAGGGACACGGCCGCGCCGGCGGCGGTGGCGGCGGCGACGGCCGACACGCCGGGGGGGGCCGCCGCCGCCAGCGGCACCGACAGGTCGAGGGGCTTGCACAGCGCCGCCGCCGCCGCCGCGGCGGCGGCCGCCGCCGTGCCGCGGCCGCCGCCACCGCCGGCGGTGCGGGCGTAGCGCCAGGCAATCTTGAGGTCCGCCGGCGCGGTGCGGGGCACCCACGGCGGCGCGGCGGGGGCGGCACGGGCCCCCCCCCCCCCGCCGGCCGGCCGCCGCCGTCGGCGGCGGCGACCGATGGTAGGCGGCCAAACGCGGCGTCGGCGCCCCCCCCCCCCACGCCCAACGCGAGGGCGTGCCCCCACGCGAGCCCCTGCGACGCAAAGCAGCCCACAAACGCGGCCGCGTACGCCGTCGGCGCCGCGTCCTCGACGAGCAGCGTGACGCTGCCGAGGGGTACGCCGCCGCCGAGGGCGGCGTCCAGCCCCGCCACGCCGGTAGAGGTGAGCGGCCACCCGCGGGAGGTGGGCGTCACCGCCGTGCCGGCCGCGGGGGGGGGCGGGCGACGGGGCGGGGGGGGGCGGTGCGGACGGGGGGGCGGGGGGGGGGGGTGCCCGTGCTGTCAGGGGGCGGGGCGGGGGGGGGGGGGGCTGCCGCCACCGCCGCGGCCCCGCTGTGGGGGGGGAGGGGCGGCACCCACGGGGCGGGGGGGGGCGCCGCCGCCGCGGGCGCCGCCGCCGCCGCCGCCGCCGTCACCGCCGACGACACCGCCGCCGCCGCCGCCGCCGCCGCCGCCGCTACGGCGGGCGCGCCGCGTCCGCCACCACCGCTGTCATCGCCGGCACCGCCGCTGCCGCCGTTGCCAACGACGCCGCCGCCGGCGGGCGCTACCGCCGCCGCGGCGGTGGCGGCGGCGGCGGCGGCGGCGGCGGCGTCGGCGGCGGCGGTGGCGGCGTCGGCGGTGGTGGGCCGCCGCGGCGGCGCTGCGCCGGCGGCGCCGACACGGGGCCGTCGCACAAAGCTCATGGGGGGTGACGAACGCAGACGGCGGGAGATGGGGAGGTGGGGGGCGGGGGGGGAGCGGATGGAGAGGAGGGGAAGGGGGGGGGGGTCCTGCGGCGCGGACGAGGACGGCGGGGCGTAGCGAGTGGATCCCCGCGATCAAAGAAACACAAAAAAAAACAAAAAAAAACAACGTGGTAAACGATCGGACTTGCCCGATAGGATCCAAAGCAGACCGGCCGGATAACCACGATCTCCAATTTTGGTGGCCTCCCTACCAGGGCGATGCGGATCCGGGCGTGCGGACCGGAACGGGCGTGCGGACCGGAGCGGGCGTGCGGACCGGAACGGGCGTGCGGACCGGAGCGGGCGTGCGGACCGGAACGGGCGTGCGGCCGAGCCGCCGCCGCCCGCCACGCGCGTGGCACGCGCGGGCGTGCGTGCGCGGCGCGGCGCCGGCCGCGTCGACCTTGGCGGCGGCGGCGGTGTCCTGGCGGCGGGCGGCGGCGGCGGGGGTGCCGCGGCTGGCTGCCGCGGCGGTGCTGCCGGGGGGGGAAGGATGGGGCGGCCGGCGGCGGCGGCGGCGGCGGCTGGGGTGCGGGCGGCGGCGGCGGCTGGGGTGCGGGAGGCGGCGGCGGCGGCGGCGGCGGCGGTGGCGGTGGCGGCGGCGGCGGTGGCGGCGGCGGCCGCCTCCGCCCCGCCCCCTGCCTGCCGGCGCACCCCCAGCTGCACCCGCCTCTGCCGTCTGCCGCCACCTCCGCGCAGCGGTGGGAGCCGGGACGGCTCGCCCATCCCCCGGTTGGGGGCGGCGACGCGCCGCCGGCGCCGCGGCGGTGGGTCAGCGGGACGCCCGTCGCGGAGGGGGCGGCGGCCGCGGTCACCCCAACCGCCCGCGGTGGGGATGAGGACGTGCCGCTGGCCGGTGGACGGCGGTGGAGGAGGGGGGGGGGGGACGCCGCCGTCGGTTCGCCGCGCTGGGCGGTGTGAGCGCCGAGGGGGGCAGCGCCGCGGCCGCGTGCCGCCTCCGCCGCCACGCCACCGCGGTGCGCCCCGCCCCCTTCACAGACCCCCCCCGCTTCCCGCTTCGCCGCGCGAGCGACCAAGACAACGAGAAGAAGAACAAAAAAAAAAAAAATGGGGGGTGCGCCTGGACACGGCTGCGTGCGGTGGTGGCACCGACGTCGCGGGCAGCGGGGGGCGGGTACACGCCCCGACGGCGGCGGGGTCCCCGCGGGGACTGGTGGTCGCCGACGTGGGGACCCCGTCGGGGCGCTGGCGCTCAGAGAGCCGACCGCCACCGACGGCACACGCGTGGCTCCTTTGGCCCCGCTCCTGCTGGACAAGAGCCTGCGGGGGCCGGCTCGGGAGGAGCGGCGGAGGAGACAGACGGGTGGAGCGCACCCCCACCCCCCCGTGCGGGATGGCCTTGCCCCGAGCGGCAGCGACAGCGTCCCGCGCGCCGCGCCGGCGGCGCCGCACGCGACGGCCACGCCGCGGCGGGCCATGGCGGCCGCCGCCGCCGTCGGCGCGTGGCCGCCACAGGCACCACGCGCAGCCGGGGTAGCGGGGCGGGACGGGCGCGTCGCGGCCGACAAAAAGGGATGGCCGGGCGGGCGGCATGCGGCTCCGCACAGCGGAGGGGGGGCAAAGGGGGGAGCGGCCGCCGCGTCGGGGCGGCACGACGCGGACGTCGCGGGCCGAGTGTTGGGATGCGCAGCGGCGCTGCCCCTCCACCCCAACGACCCCGTTGAGCAGCACGGGCGGCGGCGGCGGCACTCACGGGTCGACCGACATGGCCGCCGGCACCACCGGTCGGGCAGCGTCCGCGGCCGTGGCACCGCCGCCGGCGCCGCCACCCCCGCCGCTGCCGCCATCCGCCTTGGCATGCGGCGGTGGCAGCGCCACCGCCGCCGCCGCCGCCGCTGCCGTCGCCGCCGCGGTCGCCGACGCCTTGCCCGACGCCGCCGCCGCCGCCGCCGCCGCGGCGGCGGCGGGCGGTGGCGTGCCCGCGGCGGCGGCGGCGGCGGCGGCGGCGGCGGCGGCGGCGGCCAGCCGCCGCACGCGCCGCGCCTCGTTGGCCGACGCCGCGGACAGGCGGTTGCGGAGGATCCGCCGCAGCCGCCGCTCATCGTCAATCGTGTCGAGGTCCACGGGCCGCCGGCGGCGGCGGCGGCGGCCGGCCGCGGCCGCGTCGTCGCCGTGGCCGTGCCCACCGCCGCCGCCGCTGCCGCCGCCGCCGCCGCCGCCGCCGCCGCCGCCACCACCACAGCTGCCGCTGCTGCCACCGCCATTGCCGCTGCCGGCGGTGCCGCCGCCGACCCGCGCCGTCGCCGGCGCCACCGCCAGTGGCGCGGCGGCGGCGGCGGCGGCGGCGGCGGCGGCGGTGCGGCCCGCGGCGGCCGGCGGCGCGGTCAGCGCGGGCGGCCGCGCCCAGCCTGGCGGCCGCGGCCGCGACGGCGGCGCCGCGGCGGCCGCCGCCGCGCGCAGCGCGACGAGGCGGTCGCCGCCGACGGTGAGGCGCGCCGGCTGCACCGGCCGCGCCGACAGCGCCAGCTGCCGCAGCCGCGCGACGAGGCACATGCTCGTCGGCTCGGCCTGGAAGACGGACGACACGACCACCGCGCCCGCGGCGGCGTCGGCGCCGCCGCCGGCAGCGGCGGCGGCGGCGGTGGCGGCGGCGGTGGCGGCGCCACCGGTTGCGCCGGCCACAGCACCCATCGCCGCACGCGTGGCGGTGGTCACTGCGACGACGGCTGGTCGGGGTGCCACGTTCCAGGGCGGGGGAGCAGCGTCGGTGCTCCCCGGGGGGATGGCCGCGTCGGTCGCGGGGAGGGGCGCCTGCTCCCCCCCCCCCCCGCCCCCCCCACCGCCACCGGCGGCTGCAGGACGGAGGCGGCGCCAAACGCGCCAAACTCCCGCATCAGCACCCGGAACGCGGCCACGGCGGGGACGCCCACCGGCGGACCCGGCCGCCCCCACGGCGTCGTCCGGTGGAGGAGCGTGGACGTGCGGAGGAGGAGCGTCGGGTCCCCGCCGCGCGCCGCGGGCCGCCGCACGACGGTCGACAGCCAGGTGGCCTCTGCGTCGCCACACCGTGCAAAGTGCTCCATCTCAATGACCGCCCCGTCTGCAGAGCGCCCCCACAGCAGGTACTCGCAGGTGGCCGTGTCGCACGCAAAGAGGGAGCCACTGTCAAAGGGCATGCCGGGCGAGTGCACCCGCCGCACCCGGTCATGGACGACCGTGTCGCTGATGACAACGCCACAGACGACCGTGCCGTCGACGCGCTGCGGGATGTGGAGGCTCGCCATGAGCATCAGCGTCAGCTCCGAGCCGCCGCCGCCGCCACCACCACCGCCGCCGCCGCCACCACCGCCGCCGCCGCCGCCACCACCACCGCCGCCGCCGCCGCCGCCACCACCACCGCCGCCGCCGCCACCACCGCCGCCGCCGTCGCCGCCGCCGTCGCCGCGGGCGGCGTGGCCGACCGGCGGCGGCACCCCCCCCCCCCCCCCCCGCCACCCGGCACCGGCGACGAGCGGTGCGAAAAGTCCATCGCCACCGCCGCGGCGAGGTGCGGCGGCTCCACCGGCGGCGGCGGCGGCAGCGCCGCGGCGTCGGCGGGCGTGCGCAGCGGGTGGAGCGGCGCGAGCCACGCCGCCGCCGCGGGCGCACGGCGCGGGAGGGCGACCTCGGGGAGGGCGGCGAGCGCCGCGGGGGGCAGCGCCAGGGGGCGGGCGGCCGCCCAAAACGCGTCAAAGGCGGCGGCGGCGGCGGCGGTGGGGGTGGCGGCGGCGGCGGCCGCGGGGGGGGGGGGGGGGGGGGGCATGGTGGCGGGCGGGTGCTGGAGCGGGGGGGGGGCATGCGGGGGTGGCGTCAAGGCGATGAGCGGGACGAGAGGGGGGGAGGGGGTGCCCCAGCGGGGCGATGACGGGGCTAGTGTCTATTCTACCGACCGGATCATTTGATCCTTTTCGGATCAAATGATCCGGTTTTTCAGTGTCTGTTTTCTTCTATTTCCCGCCACCTGCCGCCTTTTCTGAGGCCAGAAACGAACTCAGCGCCGTCTCTTTGCCCTTGGGGGAGCTTGGGTGCATGCAAGCCTGAGCAGAAGATGAGTTTGGCGCGCTTTTTGTCGAGTACCCGGGCCGGTTGCGCTGCACCTGGGATCGCCGCCCGCGGCACACTGTGCCAGGTCTTGCGCGCCCGCCGCGTGCCGCGGACGCACAGAAGCAGAGAGAACGTGGCGCGTGCGGGTTCCGCACACCAGGGCCGAGCGCAGAGGGGGGGACGACGACGGGACAGGCCCCCTCAGCCGAACGGTTGCCAGTTTCCTCCTCCTCCTTGACAGGTCTTCCCCTCTGCCCAAACCCGCGCCACGGCGGCGGCGGGTGCCCCGCCGGCGGGGGACACCCCCCAGACGCCGGTGCGGGCGGGGTCGGGCGCCGCCCCGGCGGGCGGCGGCGCCCCCAGTGGCGGCACGCCGACGGCGGGCAGCGGCGGCGGGGTGGTGGCGGCGCCGCCGTTTGGGGCCACCCCCTCGACGTATGGGACGCCCTTTGGGGTGCGCCTGCGCGGCGGGGCGGCCACCCCCGGGGTGGGGCCCTTTGCGGGGGCCCTGCTGGGGGGATTCCGCTGTGGCGGCACGCCCCCCGCGGCGGCGTCCGAGGGCAGCGTTGCCGCCGCCGGCGGCAGCGGCAGCGGCAGCGGCAGCGGCAGCGGCAGCGGCAACGGCGGGGCGCCGTCGCGCGCGGCAGCGTCGCCGGCGCCCGCCGGCAGCGGCCGCGGCAGCAGCTGCCGGGTGTTGGCCCCACCGGCGGCCGGAAAGCGGGGAGGGCCGTCGCCCTTCCCGCCGGCGGCCTTCTCGCCCTTTTTGTCGCCCCTGCCGCCGCCGGCGACGGCGAAGTGGGACGGGGTTGGGGTCTGGCCGCCGGCGGAGGCGCCGTCGCCTCCGCCTCCTCCGCCGCGAAGCCGTCGCCGTCGACGCCGGCGTAGGGGTCGGAGGCGGCACAGGTGACGGCGGCTGTGCCGGCGACGACGCCGCCGCGGCGGGGGGGGGGCGCAACTCCGACGCCTCCGCCGGCGGGGGCGCCGCGGGCGCCCATGTTTGGCGCCCTTCCGGCACCGGGCAGGGGACTGTGGTGCTGGCCTTGGCGCGGCCGTCGTTTGGGGCGCCCGGTCTGGGCGCACCTGCGCTTGCTGCGCCGGGCGCGCTGGCCGCCGTGGCGGGGCCTCTGCCTGCCGTCCCTCTCGTGGCGCCCCCGGCGTCGCCTTTGTGGTCGTCTTCGCCGGCGCTGCGAACGGCGCCGCGGCCGCCGGTCGCCGCGGCCGCCCCACACGCTGTGTCTGTAGCTCTCCGTAGCCTGGTGGAGGACAAAAAACCCTCTCAGATGCATGGAATCGACGATTTCTGGTCAGGTCAGGCGAGGATCAAATGATCCTCAGGTGAGGATCATTTGATCCTCATCTCCGGTAGAATAGACACTAGTCGGCGGGGGGGGGGCGGGGGCACAGCCGCCACCTGGCCTGCAGGGGAGCACCGCCGCGCCCCGACCGCGCGACGGAGGCGGCAGCTTCCCAAAGCGCGCGGGCGCGGGTGCGTCCCGCGCGGGTCGGCGTCCAGCGTGGACAGCGGGGCCCCTCTCGAGGATGCGATCCGTCCCCCCGGATAGACATCCACACGCCATCCGTCCGATGGAAAACGATAAAAAGAGAAAAAAAAGGGAAGGAAAAAAACCACCACCGCCACGCACAGGCCCCAGGGTTGCAAGATTTCAGTAAAGTCATGGTCGGAAGCGTTAATTTCACTATGTTTATCGTTTATTTCAGTTCATACTTATGGAAACCATGATTGCTGCCACGTGTAAATGTAGCCCGTGCTTCACTACCGTGTTGTCACATGCTGTCCTGCGATCGGGTGCCCGATCCAACCTCGGAGATCGAGACACGTGGCGATCTCGTTCATAATTATGGAAAGGCTTCCCATGATTTCGATGAATTCAGTGAAACTTTGTCTATAACTAGAGTACTATCATTATCACCCTCACAACCCTGAGAGGCCCCTCGCGATCGCGCCGCCGCCAACTCCACTCGGCGTCGGCGCGCTGCCCCGCAAGACCACCCACGACCACCGACCCCGTCTCCGTCCCCTCTGGCCGCGACCCAGGCCTCCGCCGCCCCTTCCCCCCCCCCCCCCCCCCTTTCCCCGACCGACCCCCTCCCTCAACCACCCCCCCGCACCCGTGCGTTTTTCCCACTGCCCCCCCCGCGCCATGGCGTTTGTCACCGCCGCCGGCGGCACCGCCCGCCTCGGCGCGCGGCGGCTGCGCGCCGCGCCCGCCGCCGCCGCCGCCGCCGTTGCCGGCCGCCGCCGCGGCGCGCGCGCGGCGGCCGCCGCGCCGCCGCCGCCGCCGCCGCCGCCGCCGCCGCCACCGCCACCGCCGCCGCCGCCGTCACCGCCGCTGCCGCCGTCACCGTCGTCGCCGCCGTCACCGTCGTCGCCCCGGACGGCGGCATTGGCCACGGCGGCAGCGGCGGCAGCGTCGGCGGCGGCGGCGGCGGCGGCGGCACCGTCAGCAGGGCTGGCGGCGGGCCCCCCCCCCCACCCCCTCACCATCTTCTCGCCCTTCCCCCCCACATCCCCCCTTCCCCCCCCCCCCCCCCAGTCCCGCCCTCACCCTCTACTACAGCGACGTCTACGCGCTGCCGCTCCCCCCCACCCACCGCTTCCCCGTCGGCAAGTACGCGGCCGTCCGGGGCGCCCTCGCCGCCCACCCGGCCATGGCCGACGTGGCGTGGCGGGTCGCCCCCCCGCGAGCCGCGGCCAGCTGGTCACCACCCACACGCCGTCGTACGTGGACGCCGCCCTGGGGGGGGGGCTCCCGCCCGCCGCCGTCCGCGCAACGGGCCTGCCGTGGTCCCCCGCCGCGGCGGTGCGGGCGGCCGCGTCGACGGGCGGGACGGTGGCGGCGGCGTTGGGCGTGCTCGGGGGGGGGGGGGAGGATCGCGGGGCATGTGGCGGGGGGGACCCACCACGCGCACGCGGACCGGGGGGCGGGTAGGTGAGGGGGGGGGGGGGCGGGCGGGCGTTGGGGGGGGGGTGGGGGGAGAGGCGGGAGGCGGCGGGTGGGGGGGGGTGGGGGGGGGGGGGGGGGGTGGGGGGTGCTGCCGCCCGTGGTGGCCCACGCGCAGCGACGGCGGGGCAGTGGCGGGTGGTGGGGGCGAGAGGGGGTGGCGGCGACGGCAGAGATACCGCCGTGGTCGTGTCGTGCCCGCCGCCGCCGCCGCCGCCGCCGCCGCGGCCGCCGCTGCCGTCATTGCCGCGGCGCTGGTCCCGCGGCACGCCGGCGGCCGCCGCGACGGCCGCGACGGGTGGCGGCGGCCGTGGCCGCCCCGCCCGTCTCTAGGCGGCTGCGGCAGTGGCCGCCGCCCCTTGCGGTGGTGCGTGTGCCTGACGTGGCGTATGCCTGGCGACCGTCGCGTGCGCTGCTCTGCCCTTCCCCCGCCCCCGTCGCTGTGTCTGCCTGCGCTGTGGCCGCGTCTGCGCTCCCCCTCCGCTGCAGGCTTTTGTGTGTTCAACGACATTGCCGTCGCGACGCGGGTCGTCCAGGCCGTCCACCCCGCCGCCGCCGCCCGCGTCCTCATCATTGACCTGGACGTCCACGCCGGCGACGGGACCGCCGCGCTCTTCCCCCCCCCCCCGGCCACGTGGCGGGCACCCCCCTCCGCCGCGGCACCGCCACCGCCCCCTCCGTCACGACGCTCTCCCTCCACGGCGCGCACAACTGGCCGCCCGTCAAGCCGCCCTCCACGATCGACCTGCCCATGCCCGACGGCGCCACCGACGCGGACGTCCTGTCGGCACTCGCCACGGCCATCCCGCGTGCCGTCGCCGCCGCCGACCCGACGCTCATCTTTTACCAGGCGGGCGTCGACGCGCTCGCCGCCGACACGCTCGGGCGGCTGGCCATGACGCCCGCCGGCCTCCGCCGCCGCAACCGCCTCGTCTACCGCACCGCCCTCGCCGCGGGCGTGCCGCTCGTCGTCACCATGGGGGGGGGGTACACCCGGCCGGTCGACGCGAGCGTCGCCGCCCACGTGGACGTCTACCTCGACGCGCGGGCGGCGCTGCGGGAGGTGCCACCGCCGGGCGGCTGGGGGGGGTAGAGGGGGATGGACGGCCGCTGCCGCTGGCCGGGCGCGGGCGGCCGCGCCGGCTGGCCGCGGTGGCCGCTGCCTGTGACGGCGGCGCTCGGCACCCCGTCGTGGGGCGGCCGTCCCCTGTCCCCCACCTGTTTCTTCATTGACACAACTTTGCTCCCATGCGCTCGCTCCTTGGTGACCCTCGGCCTTGCTCCCGACCAACGCCACTGCCCGTCCCATGCACGGGCTGCGCTCCGCTCGGTCCCGCAACAGGGCCAGCCCCGCCGCACCCGACCAACGACCCACTGTCTTCTCGTGCGTGGGACGGGTCCATCGGCGCCCCGAGGGGCAACGGCGGGGGTGGCGGGGTCATGGACGACAGCATCGCGCCACTGGCACCGCGTAACCGTCGCCGGTGGATGGCCATAGTACAGTTCCTCCCCCCCCGGTCCGCAGCCCTCCCGTCCCCGCCCCTGCTCCCCACTCCCGTCAAACTCCGCCTTCCCCCCCCCCCCCCCCCCCGCCACCCTGCCCTACCCCCCCCCCCCGGCCCCTCAAAGTCTTCTGGCAGCAGCCCGCCACCCCCGCTCCCATCTTCCTCCCCGCCGTGGGCGGGCGGCGGCACGTCTGCCCACGACGACGACCCGGCCGACGAGGACGACACGGCGCGGGGGGTGTAGGCCGACACGACGTCGGCGGTGGTGGCGGAAGCGGCCGTCACGGCGGTGCCGCCCGTGCCGCCCGTGCCCGTCGTTGCGGCGGTCCCCGTCGTGGCGGTGGAGCCGCCGCTGTCCCTCCCCGTCGGGGCGGCGCGGCGGCCGACGGCGGCGGCGGCGGCGGCGGCGGCACGGGCGGCACCGGCATCAGCGCCGTCGGCGGCGGTGGCGGCGTCGTCCGCAGCGGCAGCCGCCGCCGCCGCGGGGGCGGCCCGCGCGGGCGCGCCGCCGCCCGTGTCGCGCGCCGGCGGCGGGCCGCCGCCAACGCCAATGGCCGCCGCGGGCGGCCGGTACGGGCGCCACGCCCAGGGGTCCCCGCTCGCGTCGCGGCCGCCGCACCCGGCGGGCGTCCAGCCGCGCCCAACAATGCCGACCATGCCCGTGATGAGCGACACGCGCGTCGCCGCCGCCGCCGCTTCCGCCGCCGACGGCGCCGCCGCGGGTGCCGCCGCTGGTGCCGCCGCCGACGTGGACGTGGCCGCCGTCGCCGCGGCCGCCGTCTTGGGTGTCAACGCCGTTGCCGCCCCCTTCCCGCTGGTGGCTGCGCCTTGAGCCGCCCCAGCAGCTGCCGCGAACCCCCTCTCCCCCTTGGTCCCGCCCCACTGTGGTGGCTCCCCCCCCCCCTGTGTCGCGTCCAACCCCCCCCCGGCGGCCGCCCATGCCAAGTCGTCCGACATGCGGCTGCCCGGCCCCCCCCCCCGCCCAGCTCTGTGCCCGTCCCCCGCCGCCCCGCCGTGTCGGCCGCCAGCCACAAGCTCCCCACCATCACCTCCGCCGCCGACGCGCCCGCTGGCGGCGGCTCCGTCACCCGCCGCGGCGGCCGCCCAGCAGCAGCGGCCGGCGGCAGCGGCGGCGGCGACCGCGGGCACGGCCGCGGCGGCGGCCCGCGGCGGCGGCCGCGGGCGACCATCGCGGCGGCCGCGACCGCCGCGATGCCAACGACGCCGGCCGCGACGCCAATGAGCGGCAGCGCCCACGCGGGCATGGCGCCGGCCGTCGACGTGGCGCCGGCAGGCGGCGACGCGGCGGGGCGGCCGCCGCCGCCGCCGCCGCCGCCGCCGCGGTCGGGCGCCGCCACCGCCGCCGCGGTCACGTGCACGTCCGCGCCGCCCGGGATGCGCGCGGCGGCGGCTTTGGCGGCCGCGGCGAGGGCAGCCGCCAGCGGGGGGACGCCGGCAGGCGCGGGCGTGTCTGGTGACGGGAACGCAGGCGGGGGCGTCTGTTTTCCTCTGCCGTCAGCGGGGGGTACAACCGCGTAGGTGAGGACCGCCGCCGCGGGCGAGCCGCCGCCGCCGCCACCACCACCGCCGCCGCCACCGCCGCCGCCGCCGCCGCCGCCGCCACCGCCCCTGCTGCGCCTGGCCGCCCCGGCCGGGCGGGTGGCGAGGCCGACCAGCCGCACGGCCGACCCCGCCGGCGCGGCGGCGGCGAGCGCGGCGGCGACCGCCGCCACCCGCGCCGCCGACACGTTGACGCCCACCACCCAGCCGGGGAGGGCGACCGCGACGCCCACCGCCGCGGCGGCGGCGTCGCCGCCGCCGCCGCCGCCACCGCCTCCACCGCCGCCGTGGCCGCGCCCCCCCCCGCCGCGCCCCTCCAACGGCGGCGTCGGCGGCGGCGGCAGCGGCGGCGGCGGCGTCGCGACCGCCGCGGGCGCGATGGGCCACGCCCACGCGCTGCCGCCCGCCGCTGCCGCGGCGGCCGCCACCACCGCCCGCTCGCCGCCGACGGTGAGGGCGGCGAGGGTGAGCGTGCCGCCCGTGGCGGGGGGGGTCACCACCCACACGCCCCCGCCCGCCGCCGCTGGCTCCCCGTGCGCGCCATCGCCACCGGTCACGTCGGTGGTGTTGTCGCGGGCGTCGCCGACGGCGGCGGCAGGGAGCGCTGTGACGGTGGTGGTGATGGGGGTGGGGGGGGGGGTGGCCGCCGTGCCGCCGCTACCGCCGCCACCACCACCGCCGCCACCGCCACCGCCGCCACCGCCGTCACCCCCGCCGCCGCCGTCACCCCCGCCGCCGCCGCGGCCGCCACCGCCGCCCCCCACCCCCCCCCCCCCCCCGTCACCTGGAACGTGACCGCCACGCGCCCGCGGCCGGCAGCGTTGCGCAGCGGCAGCCACACGCGGCTGCCGTACGCGTCCACAGCAGCGGCCGCCCCGCCCGCCGGCCCATCCCGGGCGGGCAGGTAGGGCGGCGGCGCGCCCGTCACCGCCACCCGCGCGGTCGTCGTGGCGGTCCACCCACGCCCACCCCCGCCGCCACCGCCGGCAGCCAACGACGACGCGGTCAGCCGCACGACCGCCACGCCAGTGGCGTAGGGCGCCACGCGCACCGCCACCGCCACGGCCGTTGGACCCGACCGGGTGGCGACAAACGGGCAGCTGGGGCGGGCCGGCGGCGGCGGCGGCGGCGGCCGCGGCGCGGTGGCCAAGAGGTTGCCGCCACACGCGGCGGCGGCCGCCGCGGCGGACCGCGACGGCCGCGGCGGCGGCGACGGCACGCGCAGTAGGCCGCCGCCGCTGTGGACGACCGTGGCGGTGAGGGTGGCGAGGCGGCCGTGGCGGCCGCCGACGCCCGTCGCTGCGGGCGGCGGCACGGCGGTGACGGCAAAGGGGGGGGGGGTGGCTGGGGGTGGGGAGGGCTGCCGCCGCCGCTGCTGCCGCCGCCGCCGCCGCCGCCGCCGTCGCCGCCGCCGCGCACCCACCCGCCCGACACGCCGCCGCCCGCAACGGCCACGCCCGGCGCGACGAGCTCCCCGCGCACGACTACCGCCACAGCAGCGGCGGCGGCGGCGGCGTGGCCGCCGCCGCCGCCCGGCGCTGCCGCCGTGGCGGGTACGCCCGAGAGGGTGTAGGCCCACACGCCCACCCCCGGGGGGGGTGGGGGCCCAAACGTGACCGTCACGACGGGGCGGCCGCCCCTCCCCTCCCCCTCACCGCCGCCGCCACCGCCGCCGCCGCCGCCGCCGCCGCCGCCGCCGCCGCCACCATTGGTGCCGCCGCCCCCCGTCGGGACCGTCGTGACGGTGGCCGCCACGCCCGTAGGGGCGTCCACCGTCCACACGCGGTCGGCGGCGGCCGCGGCGGCGGGTAGCACAAACGACACGGCCGTGCCGGCCGGCGGCAGGGTGTGGAGGACGGGGGGGGGGTGGCGGCGGCGGGGGAGGGGGGGGATTGAGGGGACGGACGCCGCCGCCGGGGGGGGGGGTATCCGCCGCACCGGGGGGGGGGGACCGGCCGCGCGTGTGCAGCGGCGCCGCCGCCGCCAGCAGCAGCAGCAGCAGCAGGCATAGGGGTACCACGCGGGAGGGGGTGAGCGGGGGGGGGCGGCGTCGCCGTCGACGGCGGGGGCGGTGGGGGCGACGGCGGGGGGGGGGGGGGGAGGGGGGACGCCCCATGGTCGCGACGCGGTGGTCAGGCAGCCGACGAGGTGGGGGTGGGAGGAGGGGGTTGATGTCCCACCTGTCGGGGAGGGTATGCCAGGAGGGTGGGGTTGGGGGAAGGGGAGGGAACGACGGGAGAGGACAGCGGGGAGCAGTTGTGGGGAAAGCGGAAGGGGTGTGGGCAGCTCGGGGAGGAGGGGCCGGCCTCTTGGGGAAGGGGGAAGGCGTGTGGCGGGCATCGGGGATGAAGGGAGGGCGGCCGCCGTCCGCGCCCCCCGCCGCGCCCACGGTCGCGCCTTAAGAGGCACCTCCGCGGGAAGAACCCAGGCAGTCGACGGCGGCGCGCACGCCGCCCGCCACGCGCCAGCGATGGCCACGCGTCCCCCCACGCCCGCCGCCGCGGTGGCGGCCCGCGGCGGCCGGCGGGGTGCCGCCACCCCGCACATGCACCCCGCCCCTTGGGCCGGCCACGTGGGCGCTGGGGGAGGAGGGCAGGAGGGGGGGAGGGTGGGGTTGCTTGGGAAGGGAAAAAAGGTGGCGGCGTCTGGCGGGGGGCGTGCGGCGGCGGCGGAGGGCAAACAGCGGGAGCGGAGGGGGATAGCCGAGGCGTTTCTCTTTTCCTATCCTTCACGCAGGCGCCTTGCCGACGGCACTACCTCCCCTTGCGGCGGGGATATGTACCCTGCCATTGATGTGGCTGCCGCCCCATGGACGCTTGGCCGGCAGCGGCGCAGCCGCCGTCAATGGCGCGTGGGGGGGTGCGGGTCGCGGCGTGGCGGGGACCGCTCCCGCCACCCCGCCGCCGCCCGTCGGGGCAGCGGCGCGGCCAGCCGCGGCCGTTTCGGCCGCTCCGCCCCGCGCCTCAAAATCTCGACTGTTTTCCCACCGCGCCCACGGATCCGCCGCAGCCGTGGATCGCCACGCGGCCGAGCGGCTGACACTAGTGCTGTGGGCGCGAGCGCACCAATGGGGATGGCTCCTCCTGCCGGGGGGCTGCCGTGGGTCGAATGACGGGGACACAAACCGCACCTCGATCGATTGGTAAGTTGCTGTCGAGGACAGCCAAGAAGCTACACTCATTCGACGTGGGGGGACCGGCACCCCTCTGGAATGCTCATTTGAGGGGGGTCCCCCCGGTCCCCCCAGGATTAGCCCGGTCCCCCCACAAAGTTTCGAAGCGACCGTGAGAGTTTATTATGGCACGTCCGCCAAAAATGGGACACGCGGTGTTTGTCTGGGAAACTCCCATCCCATCTGAGTGGTGCAATCGATGCATGAAATCAAACTTCTGCTCTGGTCGGCCAACTCGAGTGCGATCACGACACCGACTGCCCCTAATTTGACGTCCAAAGGGCGCCTGACGTGCCTCTCAGGGGTCGGCTCGGGTGTGCTTTCAGTCTTGGAGTCAAACTTTTGAGAAACAATTTGCTAGACGAGCTAGGGGAGCCCGAATAGAGGCCGTGGGGGCGGGTGGCCACACTCTGGCTCATTATCGAGGGCTCTGGAGGCCATTCTTTTCAGAAACTATTGCGGTCGAGTGGCCAACGTGGCGCCTGTTTCTGAACACAGAATCAGTAGCGAGGCTAACAGCGCAGCGTGGACGCATCTCATTGGCTTGACAAACAGGAATCGACCTTGATCTGACTGGTCTCGATGATCGATTGTCCGAAGGACCGACACCGGTCCCAAATCGGACCACCCAAGGTTCCCGTGGCGCTGATCATTCGATCTGGAGATCAGCGCAGCTCGTCCCTCAGAGAATTGATTGGGTGCCTGCGCAGTGGGCTCTAAACCGGGATCCATGCAGTCGGCTCTTCAAGCCGGAAGGGCTTGAACAAACCTTGATTTTCCTTGAAGTGGTCGCACGCGCCGCGGCGGCCGCCGCCCCAACTGAGTGGATTAGAGGCCGATCCTCACACTTAAAAGGTTGACAAATACGGTAAAGTATATTGAAGGGAGGTGATGGGTTCCCTACTAAGGAGCATCCAATTGGCTGTCAAGTTTCGGTAACTCTCCATCACAGTCCTCGCGGGGACCACGACGGCCATCCCTGAGCGGCCGACAATCCATCTCCATGGCCCGGCTGATGACGCCACAGAGATGCACGGTAACACTGGCGTACTACCACCGCATCGCGGGCATGAGGCTTTAGTGACCACAGAGGCAGCGGCAGCGACTGCAGCGGCAGCGGCTGCAGTTGCGGGGGGCGCCGCGCTGGCGGCGCCAGTTGCCACTGCCGCCGACGTCCACGTTCCCGCCCTCCCGTCCCCCCTGCCGCCCGCCGGCTCTAGTCCGCATCGGGCCGCGACGGCGGCCGCGGCGGCGGCCGTGGCCGCGGCTGGTTTTGGCCCCTGTTGTCTATTACTGCCGCGAGTCTCGGCGCAAGTGCTTCGGGTGCCTGTCAGTGTCGTCGGAGAGAAGCAAGCCGACGGTTGGGAGCGTACTGTACCGCGTAATTGAAAAAAAAACTCTCAGGAAGATCTGCAGGCCGCCGAGATACGGCGTGCGCCTCACGTGATCAACTCCAGCGAGCTGCATAAATGCCGGGATACAATCCCAGAAACATGGGACTTTTCGGGTGAAACGGGGGCTACAAGCTCTTGTCGATGCTGTACTTCTATTAGGAGAGCGTGATCACGCTTAATACGGCGCGAGAGCTGTGTGCATTAGCACTTGAAGAAAGCTTGATAAACCTTGAATAATTGGTCATGACCTGGGTGGACATCATCGTTCAGTACATCACTGTATAGCCCGCACTGAGACGCACCTTGTGGTGTATCGCAACCCCATGTCCGAGCAGGTGTTCATAATGACTTCAAGGTTGATCACGTTTTCTTCAACAAATCGGCCTTTACGGGGTCTCTAGGGCACTTCATGATCGCCCTGGATCGTGATTTCTGCAAGGTTCTGCTTTTGAAAAGCGCTTGAAGAGGATCCCGCAACAAAGCCCACTGCGCTGACGTCGCGAGTTCACTGGGGCAAAGATTGTCGTAGGAAACTCTGAGTGTCCCATTTTTAGCGGACGTGCCATAGCTAACGCGGGCTGCCGCATCGGAAATTATGAGAACAAGTTGCGGCCTGCTGTTCCCTCCAAAGTGCACCGTGCGGATGAGACTGGCTGCCGGCTGCCGCTCCGACGTAGTGCCGTCGCTTGTGCCCGTCGTCGTTGCCGTCCTTTGGGCGGACGGGGGGGGGGAAGCGGCGGAAGCCCGCTTGGGGGGGGGGGGAGGACGCCGCCGCCGGGAGACACCTGGCGGCGGCCGGCGACGCGCCCGCGGCGGCGGGCGGCGCTGGCCGGGGAATGTCCCCCCCTGCAGCAGGCGCCGCAGCGGCGGCGGCGGCGGCGCCAGGCGTGCCCGCCCGGCATGCTGCTGCCGCGGCGCAACCACGAGCCGCTGCCGCAGCCACCGCCGCCGCCGCCGTCGCCGCCTCCGTCGCCGCCGTGGAGTGGCGATGAGCCGCCGGGCGGGGGCGGGCGCGCGGCCGGCGTCGGTGCCGCAGTTCAAGCGGCGGCGGTAGCGGCGGCGGCCGCGGCGGCGGCGGTGGCGGCGACGGCGGCGATGGCGGTGGCGGCACGGGGCCTCCCGCCCCTCTCCCCGCCACGGCTGGCGCCGCTGCGCCCCTCGGCCCCCCTCCCCCCCCCGCACCAGGCAGGCGGCCCCCCCCCCCCCCGTTTTGGCGTTCCCCTTCCGTACCGGCTCAGCCCGGCCAGGGCGGTCCTTCCCCAGGGCCCTATTCGATAATCCCAGTTCCGCGAATGCGGATTCTCTGTTACATATGCTGGCGAGTGCGTCCGCGCGAGTGCCCAGTCCGCGCTTCAGTCAGCGCTCCAAACGGTCTCCGCCACCGCGCGCGCCTAGCCTGCGGCGGATGCGGCGAGCGTCCCGTCCCCACAGCACAGGGCACCGCTAGCAACGCAGACAGTGCCCCCTCCACGGCCGGCACGGGGGGGGGTCTTCAAGTACCCAGGCTTGTGACGGCATGTGACGAATAAGCTGTCATATGTTTGACCCGCGAGGGGGGTCGCAAGTACGGCCCAGGAATACCTGATGTATCGCGGCACGGTCCTGCCACCATCGCATGCGGGCTCCATTCGACCCGTTCCCAGCCCGTATTAGAGAGTTTTTACTGCGCGTCCGTGAGATCGTTTGTGAGAACGATTCAGCTGTAATGGGTTGTCAGCCACGGCGAGGCGAACCAAGCGTCACACTGGTTTTTACAACGCGACCGTGAGATCTCTTTGTGAGAACTCCTTGGAATGAGGATTGCCTTCAATTTCTCCGCACGCTGGGCCCCCGCCGGCCCCACCCCTCATGACCACACGCTCCGCGCCAGTATTCCCGCCGCCTGTGTGCACAGCGCCGGCGGCGACAACGATGGTCGCCATCCGCACTCACACTCTGCGCTTCTGGCGCGCTCGACGGCGCCGCCTGAGGGTGGCGCTTCTAGCTGGTCATGCGATGGATTTGGCCATGGTCGACATGTCCCCTCTCGTCGAGGCCTACAGAAGAGCCCATCGGGAAGTCGCGCTCTCTTTGGCCCGGTCTCGACGAGTGACCGCTGTACGCTTCAACATCAACTCGTTCTCTTCGTCGGAGGCGTTGTCCCTCTTTCGTTTCCTCCCTTCTGACATTGGGCGCTTGGTGGATCTGTTGCACGTGGGAGACGCTGTGAGCTTGACTAGATATGCCATTACACCTGTGGAGTGCCTCTGCATTGTTTTGAGACGCCTTGCGTCCCCTGCGCGATGGTTTGACCTGGACTCGAAGCCTAGGCGCGGAGGGTAAGCGCTGCGTGGAGCACAGCAGGGTGCTGGCATGGACCGGCGCAGAAGAGCGCGGGACAGCGCCACAAGAGGCTGGCCCGGGGCGGCGCAGCCCACAGAGTAAGTGTACAACAAATGCCCTCTCAGGCGACACGTGTGCAACTTAGGGCAGTCTAAGAGATCTCACAAATACTCTCGGTCCGTGACAACTCACGCCGTTCTGGTCACGGACTCATCTCACGTGAGATCTCTGTGAGATCGTTTTGGAGGTAGTAGCCCCCTTTTTGTAAAGAATTTGGTGCCACGTTGTCACAAACGATCTCACGGACGGGTTGTAAAAACTCTCTATTCAAGGCTCGGCACGGCACGCACATGCAGCTCTGCGTCCGTGCCGAGGCTTCGACCAATCAGAGTCTTGGAACGGCCCTCTCTCCTGCCCCGTTTTAGCGGTATTTGGGCGGCCTGGATTTGGCGGCCAGTGGGATGGGGCAAACCGCGCAGGGGGGGGGGCGGGGGCTGGGGAAGAAAGGTGGGAGACGTGCTGCGGGTGCGGTCCGTGGCTTTCGTGGTGGTCGGCAAGACGTACAACCGCGCGAGCTTTCACGGCGGCGGCTGCGCCCCCACCGCCAGCCACAGGCGCCGCCACCCAGCCGGCGACGCACGCCGCGCCGCGAACGACCTCGCGCCGCGCCGCCGCCGCCGCAGCCGGCATCACCACTGGCATGCGGCGGCGGCGGGGCGGAGCGCGGGGGCGTCTCCCCCCATTGCCCCCTGCTTAGCGGCCCCCCACCCTCCCCTGGCGTGCACCACCATGCCACTCCCCACCGCGCCCCGGGACTCACAGGCGTGGCCCCCGCCACCGCCGCCACTGCCGCCCGCTGCCCCCCCTGCCTGCCTCACCCTCCGTCATCCCGCGTGGTGTACACGCTGCGCACGGCCGCCGCGCGGTGGCACGGAGGCGGCGGCGGCGGCTACGGCGGTGGCGGCGGCGGTGGTGGTGGTAGGTGCGGCGGCGGCGGGGGCGGCGACGGGGGCGGGGGCGCCCTCCCGCCCGCCGCCGCCGCCCTGTCCGTCGCGGACGCGGCGGGCCTGGCGGCCACCCTCCGCACGGTGTGGGGGGAGGCGACGCCCGCCGGGGACCCCGCCGACGCCCTCCCCCGCGCGCGCGCCCTCGCCGCCGCCGCCGACGCGTTTGCGGCGCTGCCGCGGCTGCTGGTCGCGGCGCCGCCCGGCGCCGCCGCGGCGGTCGGCGCCGCCCTGCTGCCGGCGGTGGTCGCGGCGGCGCCGCTGGCGGGGGGCGCCGCCGGGGGGGGGGGGGGCGGGGGGGGGGGGGGGGGGGGGGGGGGGTGCCCGCCCTCCGCCGCGCCGCCGACGGGGCGGTCGCGCTGGGGCTGGCCGCGTGGCTGCGGGCGGTGCCCCCCGGGGCGGGGGGGGGGGGGGGGGGGGGGGCGGGGGGGGGGGAGCGCCCGCGGCGGCGGCCGCCGGTGGGGCCAGGGGGGGGGGGGCGGGCGGGGGCGGCGGTGGTGGCGGCGGCGGCGGGGGTGGGCGGGGGGGTGGCGCGCGCCCCATCGGCATGGGCGGTCGTGGCCGCGTCGGCGGTGGCGGTGCTGGACGCGTCGGTGATGGCGGCGGTGGGGGGGCGCGCGCTGCGCACCCCCACCGGCGGCGGCGGCGGCGGCGGCGGCGGCGGCGGCGGTGGACCGGCGGTAGCGGCGGGCGCGGGGGAGCCGCCGCTTGCGCGCGCGGCGGCGCTGCTCGTGGCGGCGGCGGCGCACCTGTCGCCGCTCGTGAGCGCGGCGCCGGTGGCGTCCTGCGCGGCCGCCCGGGCGGCCGCCCCGCCCGCCGCCGCCGGCGGCGCCGCCTGCCGCCGCCTCGTCGCGGCGCTGCTGCTGCCGGCGGGGGCGGGGGCGGGGGCGGCGGGGGCGGCGGCGGGCGGTGGCGGCGTCGACGGCGGCGTCGGCGGCGGCGGCGGCGGTGGAAGCGACGCCGCCCCCGCGGCGGCGGCGGTGGCGGCGGCGCTGCCGCCCGCCGCCGCCGTGCGGGTGGCGGCGGTGGTGCCGCGCGTGGCGGTCGCCGCCGCCACCCCCGACGGGGCCGCGTGGGCGGCGCTCGCCGCCGCGGTGCTGGCGCGAGCGCCCCGGGGGGGCGCCGCCGCCGCCGCCACCGCCGCCGCCGACGCCGCCGCGCTGCCTGCGCTGGTCCGCCGCGCGGCGGCGGCGGCGGCGGCGGGGAAGGGGGGGGGGGGGGAGGCCGCGACGGCGGCGGCGGCGGCCGCCGCCACCTGGGCCGACGCCCTCGCGCCGGTGGTGTACTACGCGGGGGCGGACCTGCGGCTGCCGGCGGCGGTGGCGCGGTCGGCGGCGGCGGCGGGGGGGGCGCCCCCACCGCCGCCCGCGGCGGTGGCGGCGTCGCTGCGCGCCGTCGCGGCGGTGGTGGCGGCGGGTTCCGCGGACGGGGCGTACGCGGTGGCCGCCGCCGCCGCGGCGGTGGCCGCCCTGGCGGCCGTCGCAGCCCGCGGCGGCGGCGTCGGCGGCGGTGGCGGCGGCCGGGGCGGCGGTGGCGTGGCGGTGGCGGCCGCCGCGGACGTGCTGGCGGGGGTGGCCGTCGGCGGGCGCCCGCTGGCCGCCGCCGGCCTCGCGGCGCTGGAGGCGGGGGTGGCGCCGGGCGCGCGGGCGGGGGGGGGGGCGGGCCCCGCCGACGGGTGGCGCGCCGTCGCGCGGGGGGTGGCCGCCCTGGCCGACGCGGCGGCCGCCGCCGGCGGGGGCGCCGCCGCGGCGGCCGCGGGTGGGGGGGAGGCCCCCGCCGCCGACGTGCCGCCGGTGGTCGGGCGGGTGGCGGCGGCGCTGGGGGCGGCGGGCGAGGGGACGCCACCGGGCGGGGGGGGCGGGGGGGTTGGAGGCGCCCGCGGCGGCGTGCGTGTGCGCGCCCCGTGCGGGCGCGTGGCGCCGCCGGCGCGCGGGGAGGTGCGGCCGGCGGCCGCGCGCGGATCTGCGGGCGGCGCCCGCGGCGGTGCCCGCCCGCCGCCCGCGGGCGGCGCGCCGTGGCGGGCGGCGCCGCGCGCCGCGCGCCGCGGCCGCGCACGCCGACCGCCTCGCGGCCGCCCGGTCGCCCGCTCGCGGCGGTGCCGCCCCGCCCGCGGCACCGCGGCCCGCGTCGGGGCGGCCCGCGTGACGGCGGCGGCGGCGGCGGCGGCGACAGCGGCGGCGGCGGCGACAGCGGCGGCGGCGGCGACAGCGGCGGCGGCGGCGGCGGTAGCCGCGGCGGCGGCGGCAGCAGGGGGGGTGGAGGGCGGCAGCGTGGGGGGGGTGGCGGCGCCGCCGACCGCGGCTGCTGACAATCGGCGCCCCCCTGATATGCCCACCTCATGTGGGGAGAGGTGGAGGGGCGGAATGGGCGGCCCGGGGGAGGCTGAACTCGCGTCGGCCGACGGCCAACCCTACGCCCCACCCACGAGGGGCAGCAGCCGGGTGGCCCGCGCGGCAGCACCACCACAAAAAAACAGAGGGGGCCAGGTCAGCCGGCAGGGCGCAGGCGGGGTGAGCAGCTGCCCTCCACCCTCCCCCCCTCCCCCCCCCCCCCCCCCCCCCGGTCACACCAAAGCAGGCAGGCTGCGACCCGTGCAGACGTTAGCCCTCTCTACTCAACCCCCCTCTCCCCGCTTCGCCGCCCCCCCCACCCCCGTACGTCTGTAACCCCGCCCCTCGGGGCCACCCCTGGCTTGGGTGGTGGCCAGACCACGGCCGACGTCTGGCAGGCACGTAGGGGCAGGCTGCGGCAGCGCAGACAGCCAGCGCCAGGCGGCACGCGCGCTGGGCGGCGGCGGCGGTGCCACGGGCGGCCGGGTCGTAGGTCCCGCCTCACCCACCCACCCACCCAGCACCCCACCTGCCGGCCGCTGTGCGGGGGCAGAGGGTGCCACGGCCGACCGCGGCGGCGGCGACAGCGACAGGAGCGGCGGCGGCGGCGGCGGCGGCGGCGGCGGCGGCGGCGGCGGCGGGCGGCAGGCGGCGGGGGGCGGGCGGCGGGCGGCGACAGCAGGGGCGGCGGGCGCGTCGGCCAGACCTCACCAGCGGCGCCGCCACACGCCGCGCGTCATAGGGCCTCCCGCCACCCGCCGCCGCGCGCCTGCGCGCGGCCAAGGCCCCGGCAGCAGCGGCGGTGCGGGCGGGCCTCGCCGCGTCCAACACCTGCAAAGCTGCGTGCCTGCAGGGTCTAGGGGGGGAGGGGGGGAGGGGGGGGGCGCTCGCGGCGAGCACCGCGTGGTTGGGGGAGGAGGGGGTGGGGGGGAGGGGGGGGGGGGGGGTAGGGGGGGGGACGACGCGCCGCCGGCCGCGTCCGTGACGGCGTGACGCGCGGCCGGGGCGGCGGGGGGGGGGGGCGCCGACGCCAGATGCGCTGGCCGCACCCGGTGGGGGTCTGCCAACGGGAAGGGGAGCGGGGGGAGGGGAGGAGGCGGCGGAGGCGGGGCCGACGCGCGGGGGGGGGGGCGGCCGGCGGCGCCCCGCAAACGGGGCCGGCCGGTCTGGCCGCCGCGCGCGCGTGCCAGGCTGCCGCCTGCGGCGGGCGTGGGTGCGACGCGGCGGGGGGCGGTCAATAGTGGGGGGGGGGAGATTGGGCGGCGCGCGTCTAGGCGGGGGGGGCGCTGTGAGGGGGGGGGGGGGGGCTCGCGGCTTGCACGTACCTGACAGTCAGTAGGAATTATTGCCGAAAGAAATGAGGAGGCGACAGCCTGCCCATTGTGCGTGTGGCATCGTTTGGCCAACGACCCTTGAAGAGGCGTGTTCGAAAGTAGTTCGCCTCGTACACAATTTGCCGGCTCGCCGCCCCTCGCGGGACGGGGAAGCAGTATCCACTCGGCCTGAGGGGACCACCCCCCCCCCTGGATTGCCTGGAATCGGCCCCCCGCCTGGTCCCCTGGGATCTGGCCTCTAAGCGTCAGGGGACCAGCTGATTCAAGTCCATATTAGCAAAGGATTTGGCCGTACATCGGAACATGACCCCTCCAGTCCCGCTGTGGAGCCCGGGGTGTGGCGGGTGTCCAACAAGTGCGACGAGCCGACTTCACGGTGCCACGAGGCTCCCGCGTAGGCTGGTCTGCTGGCATTGTCTGCACCAAGGCAATCGCTGGTTCTGGCCATTGGGGGGGGGGGGGGGCGTGCACAGCTCTGCTCTCGGCCGTCTTTCCCCCCCCCCCCCATCGTCTTTGCGCTCGCCGCGCCCTCGCAGCGTTGAGGAGCCCGGCACGCCCGCCCCCCCCCCCTTGGCGGCGCCCTTCCCCGGCCGCGTGTCACATTCCCTCCCCCCCCCCCCCCCCCGCCCCCCCCCCCCCGGCGCGCCGGCGGGTGGGCGACGAGCGGCGGGAGCTCCGCGGCGGCTGCCTCGGCCGCCGTCGCCGCCGGCGACGCGGCCGCCAGCCGCTCCACCGCCCCTGCCACCGCGGCCGTTGCGGCGACCTCCTCCTCCCGAGCGGGCGTCCCCAGCGGGGCGGCCGCCGCGACGGCGAGACCATCGACGAGCTCCGGCGCGGCGGCGGCGACCCCCCCGCCGCCCCGCCCGCCATCGAGCACATCGGGGCGGCGCTGGCGCCGTCGGGTGCCGGGGGCGGGGTCCGGGGGGGCCGTAACCCGGAGAGGGGTGTTGCGGTGGGTGGTATGGGGGGGGGGGGTAGCGGCCGTGGTGGGGGTAGGGTGCGTGGTGGCCGTGGCCGACGCGCCGTGACGGTACGGTGGGGGGGGGCGGGGGGAGTTCAGGGGGGGGGGGCGTGGGAGAGAAGGGGAGGGTGGAAGATGATGCGGGGGGGAGGGGGGGGGGCGACGCGGGCGGGGGGGGGGGGCTGACGCGGGGGGTGGGGGGGCGACGACGCGGGGGGACGGGGGCTTCACGCGGAGGGGGGAGAGGGGTCCCTGCCTTGGCCGCCCCCCCCCGCCGTCTCCTGGGGAGGCCGCCCATACGTCCGCCGCCGGCGACGGCGGCAGCGGCCTCCGCTACTGTCGTGGATGCTCGAACGCCTGTGCTACCTTCCCACCGTCGAGGCGGATCCCCCCCCCGGCGCCCCTCCCCTCCCCTCCTGCCCCGCCTCGCTCCCGAAGCGGGAACTCCTCCGCAGCATTCTCACTTCCACGGACCTCCCCTCCCACCGCCACCGCGGCGGGGCCCACTGCGACCGCCAGCGCCGCCGCCGCCGCCGCTGCCACCGCCGCCTCCGCCTCGGGCCGGTAACCCACCGGCGGCGGCGCCGCCATGTACCTCCCCGCGCGTGGCCGCACCAGCCGCCGCCGCCGCCCCCGCTACCGCCGCCGTCGCGTCTTCCGCAGACGCCGCCGCCACAGGCGCCGTCGCCGCCACCGCCGCCACCTCCGCCGCCGCCCCGTGCGCGGCCGCCACCGCCACCGCGTGGCGGAGGGACACGCCGAGGCGGCCGCGGAGAAAGGCCGCCGCCGCCGCCGCCGCCCGCCCCGCCACCACCACCGCCGCCGCCGTCGCGCCGCCCCCCCCCCCCTCCGCCGCCCCTCCCAACAGCGTATCCCGCACCCATTCGCCAACGATGCGTACGGTCACCGCCCCCCCTCCCCCCCCCCCCCCTTCCCCCCTCGGCGCCCCTTCCCCCTGGTCCGCCTCTACAGCCGTCGCCTCCCGCGACAAACGCCGCGCGGAAGCGGCCAGCAGCGCAACCACGCGCGCCCAGAGCGGCCACGCACCAGATTTGGCGGAGGGCGGCGGCCGCCGCGCCGCCGGTGCGGGCGCCGAGGCCGCCGCCGCCGCCACTGCCCGGGCGGTGCGCCGCTGGCGCGGCGACGACAGAAATGGCGGCCCCGGGAGTGCTGGGCGAGTGCTGGTGCAAACAGGAGAGCCGCCCGACGCCTGCCGAGAGGAGAAAACGGAGCTGAGCGAAACGACCTTGGTGCACGATGGGACAACGTGCCGACGTGGCGGCAACCCGCGACCGAGTATCCAGGTACGAGTACGTCTGGACCCTTCAAGTAACCTCATCGCGGGTTGTGGGTTGCCAACCTTACTTCCATCAATCCATACTTACTTGCAGCGCTTAACCCTTTCTCGGACGTGGACTGCTGGCGCCGGCCGGCAAGGGGGCGGGACGAGGGCGGGGCGCGGCACAGGGCAATGAGGCGGACGCGGGTACACCAAACTTCAACGTGTTCTATGGAACTGTGCGGACTTGATAAAATCATGAAACAATTCCATCGAAGAATTCTTAATAGTTAACCTGGCAACGATCAAGTCGAGTTGTACTTCTCGCATTCACGCGTGGCACGGCTCACGGATGCCACCGCTCACCAGTAGTACTACTGGGATGCCACCACTCACCAGTAGTACTACTGGGATATTACTACTCGTTCGACGTGTTGTGCAAATCGCCTTGAAAATCCTGCAAAATTCGCTGTCGCATGCCTGGAATCGAACCCACACCAGTGTTAATAGGCTCGCGTCCCAAGCACACACGCGTTCTGAGTTTTGAATAGGACATTACAAATGAAACTCGATTAACCCCCGACGAGCTGTCATATTTTCGTTACAGCTTCAAAGGTTCATGACTCTAGTCGATGTCGCCCATAAGTACGTAAGTTCGCTCAGATGTTGGGCTTATCAAGCTGTCTCCTTTATTGATTCGTTCATGCTTCAAGGGATTGCCCCTTCCGCGGCTGACTGGAGAAGCAGCCACCGCACGAGCAGCCGTCGACGCTCCCCTTCGGCCAGTAGTGCTGCGAATCGCCACGCTCCAACCCAGCGGTGACTGATGCTGCCGGCGGGCGCCGGCCCTTCCCGCCCCGGCCTCTCCGGCAGCGGCGGCCGCCGCCCGCCACCAACCCCAACCCCTGCCGGTTGCCGCTGCCCCCCGCCGCCAGCCGCTAGCGCTATCGACACCCAACTCCCATTGGCCGGCGGCCGCGTGCCGGCCTGTGCGCACTGGTAGCCGTTACCAGTCCCTTGTGCTTCGGCGCACTGCTGTCGCAGCAGGCAGACGCCCCCAACCGGCGAGTGTCCTCACCGCAGCATCTACAGCAAAACCAGTATTTACGTACATGACAAATTGAAAGCCCAAGAGTGGGACATCTGCAGTCCCCTCGCGTTCCAAAGTACATCCGTCCAAGAGATAACACTGCTAAATGTATCCATCTATCCCAGTTTTGAAGTGATTTTTTCACGAAGCTTGACAGCGATCGAAAACAGCTGTAAGTTGTGTATCCCAGAGATTCTACTGGCTGATGCTGTTTCAAGCCCGAGCGCTGTGCGCCGCTACATTCAGGCTGCGGCTGAGAGCGGTCGACAGCTCGCGCCCCCATCCATGAGTTGCACCACGCATCGTCCCCTCCTCGATTTTTATTGGTGCGATGAAATCGGGCCCTCGTGCGTCCATGCGACCCGAGCCTGTGGATACGGGACAACTCCACCGGTCGGTCTGTCTTGTACGAAGCTCAGGACCTGACCGGTTGCCTTAGCGGGAAGGCTGAGCTCGGAGGTCCGACTTGTGATCTCAGCGGCGCACCTCGGGGAAGCCAGGCCGAAGAGCGCGCCCACCCCCACCAACGTCGCCAGGCGCGGCACAGGCGCTGTCGCTCCCAGTATGGACCACTCGCGCGAGGCCCACAGCGCCGCGCACGTCTTCAGGCGCTGCCTTGCGCGCTGTCGCGGTCCGAATCGCGGTCGTGCCGCACCGCATTTGACAAACGGCGTCACCGACGCGGACACCGCGTTCGCAACGCGCGCGACTGGCTCGGCGGCCCCCACAAAAACGCTACCGTGCCGATGATGGAGGCGTTTACGCCATCAGACTACGGTAGTGACATCGATGGCGGGGACGGCAGCGACGCGGAGGAGGACGTGTGAGGCACCACCCACACACGGGCAGCCCTCAACGTACTGGCGCCGGTGTCAGCAACCCGTGCACCAATGAGGATGCCGGGCGCGGGGAAGGTGACGGGTGGGATGACGGTGATGGGGGTGGGGAAGAGGATGGGCGTGACGTCGGTGAGGGTCGAGGGGGTCGAAGGTAAAGGAGGTCTTTGTGTCTCTGTCTGTTGTTCTTCCCCCGAGGTCTCTCCCGGTGGCGCCCACACTCACGCATTATATACCCCCAGGGGGGCACCCAGGGTGCCCCAAAGCATGCGATTGCCCGTCGTGCCGGTGGACGGCACCAAAGCTCTCAAAACAAAGCATGGGCTCTCAGAACAAAGCAAGGGTGGGCGTGTGCGCCCCAAGGCGCCCCACCAGAAAGCCCCAAACGGGGGGGGGACGGTGTGCGGCGCTCGTAGCGCCGCGCGGCTGGCCCCACGCGCCATTCGACCCGAAAAGCCTCAGAGGCGTGTAAGCAGACGCCAGTCTTCGGGTCGAATATCTCCCGTGGGTCAGCAAGTCTTGTCGCTCCCATTGGTCCACGGGGAGATTGTTCCGGCTTGCTGACGCGTCAGAGATGTGGCTCGTCTTTTGGTCCGTTAGTCCGTTGATCCGTTGGAGACTGTACCCGTCGGCAGATGAGTCAGGGTAGTGTCGGTTAGCCAATCCGCGGCTCCCGTGCTGACTGTCCGTTAGTAGTAGATTATCGGACGGACACCGCGGCATGCCCCAGATTACTTTGGAGTTGATGCGTCTTGGAAGGAGTTGGCTGAGAAGGACAGGGAAGGAGAGGCCCCAGTCCTTATCCCCTAGGCTCCAGTCTTGGGGATTTAAGGGGCATATCCTTACACCTCCCCCCCCTTAGGACGCGCGGCGCAGGAAAGCGTCCAACACCTCAGGTGCGTTCGCAAGGTCTTGCTTGGTCAGCCAGGAGTTCTCGCTGACGTCACAGCCTTTCCACTTGACCAGGTACTGTAGTCGTCCACGGCGCTTTCGTGACCTTATGATGGAGTCGACTTCGTACTCGACAGAACCGTCCGGAAATGCCACCGGAGGCGGAACGGGAAAAAGTCGGCCATAAGGATCAGCGCGGTACGGCTTCAGCAAGCTCGCATGAAAGGCGTTGTGAACCTTGCGATCGAGCACCGCTTGGGGAAGATCCAGGCGGAACGTCACATCGTTGATACTCTCAGTGACGCGGTACGGTCCTGAGTACTTGGGCATCAGCTTGCGAGCGCCTTGGAAAGCATCTGGCATAAGGTGTTTGGTACTTAGTAGCACCAGATCGTCCACGGCGATCTTGCAAGGTCGGCGATGGCGATTTGCGTACGCCGAGCGCGCCTCATTTGCACTCTTGATGGCTGAGATGGCAGTCTCTTGAGCATGTTGGAGACCGCTTAGCCAGTCAGACACTGCAGGCATGCTTGACTCTGAGTTTTCGAGGATGTCCATTGGTACCGTCTTAGGTTCGAATCCGTAGTTCAGGAAGAAAGGGGAGTACGTTGTAACAGCATTTGGCGACCGGTTGTAGGCTACTTCGGCAGCAACCAGAAAGAGGTCCCAATCGCCTTGGTGATGGTTGACAAAGTTTCGCAGGATTTCTTCGATCTTCTTGTTCATGATCTCGGTTTGTCCGTCGGTTTGCGGGTGGTACGCTGAAGAGGCCTTGATCTTGACCTTGAGAATCTCCGTGAGCGACTGCCAGAAGTTGGAGAAGAAAATGCGGTCCCTGTCGCAGACAACATCAGCTGGGAGTCCGTGGTGTCGATAGACGTGATCATGGTAGAGCTGAGCTGCGACTGGCGCCGTACAGTCTGGCTTCATAGGGGCGAGGCGAATCATCTTGGAGAGGCGGTCGACAACGACGTAAATCCCGTTGTGGCCTCTTGGAGTCAGAGGAAGAGGCGTGATAAAGTCCATGGAGACACTTGCCCATCGTTGGCTCGGGGGGTCCAAGGGTTTGAGGTGACCCAGAGGTGAATGGGTGCTAGCCTTGTTCCGCTGGCACAAATCACATGTTTGTACGTATCTTTGGATGTCTTTCCGCATTGTCTTCCAGTAGTACTTGGAAGAGATAACCTTGGTTGTTTTCTTGACTCCCATGTGCCCTTGGCACGGGACATCATGGTAGTCGTGGAGTAGTCTTTGGCGTAGAGTACCGACGGGGATACACGTACGGTCACCTCGTTTCAACAACCTCATGTGTAGCCGGTAGGGAGATACCGGGTCTTTGACTAGGTCGGCAAACTCGGGGTCCGCGTCGTACTCTTGTCTTAAGGTGGCAAGGTCTTGATCACTTTGGTTGATGGTCATGAGGTTGTTGATTTCAGTTTTCTTGGGGAGTTCTTCAATGGTCTTGGTCAGCACGCGACTAAGAAGGTCTTGATTGGGGGCGTGCTTGTCGGGAGCATCTTGTGGCTGCCTGGAAAGGGCATCAGCCACGGGGTTCGAAGTGCCCTTGATTGGGACAATCTTGAACTGGAACTGGTCCAGAAACTCCAGCCACTTGACTTGGCGATCGTTCAGCTTCTCTTGGGTGCTTAGGTATCTCAGGGACTCATGGTCGGTGTGGACCTCAAAGGGTCTTCCGTAGAGGTAGCAGCGCCAATGCCGGATAGCTTGTACGACTGCAAGCAGTTCTCTTTCACGAATGCTGTAGCGCTGCTCGTGGATGTTGAGGGTTAACGAGAAGTACGCCACTGGACGCCGTCCGCGTCCATCATCTTGCTCAAGGACTGCGCCCACAGCATACCCGCTGGCATCTGTAGACACGTAGATTGGGTATCTCTTGTCGAAAGGCCTTAGCACCGGTGCGCTTGTCGTTAGGTCCTGCAGCTGCTCAAAGGCTTTCTGGGCGTCGGGTGTCCACTCGAAGTCGACATTCCCAGTCAGCCTCGTTAGCGGCGTAGCTACGGCAGCCATTCCCTTGATGAATCTTCGATAGAAGTTGACCATACCGAGGAAAGATTGTACATCCTTTTTGCTCCTCGGTGTTGCCCACGTACGGATGGCTTGGACCTTGTAGTCTTCCATAGAGAAGCCTTTCTCGGAGATGACGTGGCCAAGGTAGTCCACAGTAGTTCGAGCGAACTGGCACTTGCTCAGCTTGGCGTAGAGCTTGTGTTCTCGTAATTTCTCGAGTGCTAATCGTAGGTGCTTGAGGTGATCGTCGTAAGTTTCGCTGTAGACTAGGATGTCGTCGAGGTAGACACAGATGAAGTCGTACAGATAGAGTCGGAAGACATCGTTCATTAGGTTCATGAAGACCGCGGGTGCATTTGTCAGACCAAAGGGTACGACGGTGAACTCATAGAATCCGTACTTGGTTCGAAACGCCGTCAAAGGTATTGTTTCTGGGTCAAGGCGAATCTGGTGATAGCCAGAGCGGAGGTCGATCTTTGTAAAGTACTTGGCCTTTCGCAGTTGGTCAAAGATGTCGTCGATGCGTGGTAGTGGGTACGCGTTCTTGATAGTAGCCTTGTTCAGGGCCCTGTAGTCAATGCACATTCGCCAGCCACCGTCCTTCTTCGCCGCAAAGAGGACGGAAGAGCCCCACGGTGAGGTGCTTGGTTGGATGAATCCCTTCCTTATGAGGCCGGCCAGTTGAGTCTTGAGTTCTTCGAGCTCCCATTCGGCTAGTCGGTAAATTCCGCTACGACGCGGTTGGGCGTCATCGGTCAGCTTGATGCTAAATTTGTGACTGCGCTCAGGAGGGAGTCCGTCGGGGAGCTCGTCTGGGAAGACGTCAGCGTACTCTTTGAGAATCTCTTGAACTTCTTTCTTGTCTTCGCCTTGTCCCATCGTAATGGCGTTAATGTCGAAGGTGCTAGAGGGATCTTCCGACTGCAGGTAGATGGCAAAAACAGGGCACCTTTGAACGAGGTCCCGAGCAAGGCGTTGCCGACTGATCAGAGCTTCGGGCTTCTTGAGGGAGGCAGTGATAGAAATGTTCTTGTGGTTGAACTTGAAGGAGATCTTGTTTTTCTTGTTGTTGATTTTGGCGTCCTTGTCATCGCGCCACTTCTTTCCCAGGATGAGGTCGTACGCGCTCAATTCACAAACAGCAAACCGAAGTCGCTCTTGGTACGGTCCGATGTGAATCTCAAGAGGGTCAACGGTTTCAGCGAGGACATGGGAGCGGCCATCGGGCATGCTTGCCGCGAAGTCCGTTCCTTTCGTTTTCACATGCAAGGAGGTAACGAGGCGCCTTGAGACGACGTTGATGGGAGATCCGTCGTCGAACAGCACCTTAACAACTTTTCCATTGACAGAAGCAGTAGAAAGCAGAAGCCCGAGTCGCGGGCCTTCAAATGGTGACGATATATTTTCAGGAACCGAAGGAGCGTCTTTCACAGATGTTGAGGATTGTTGCTGCTTCAGTTCCGCTGGCCTTTTGGGCAGTCCTTAGCCATGTGTCCTTTCTCGCGACAGCGAAGGCAGAGACCCTCGCGCATGCAGCGCTGGCGTTCGTCTGGCGTCAGCTTTTCGATCTTGATGCTGGAAATGTCCATCGGGACAACGCCCATCGTCGGTGGCTTGCCAGAAGTGCTGTTAACATTGCTGGTGATACGGGACACTCCAGCCTTGGCCGCTTCCACGCGCAGGGCGTCGGTCATCAGTGATTCAAGATCGGTGTACGTCTTGAGGCACAGTGCCTGCCAGATGTCGCGCTTCAGGCCTCGGCTATAGCGGTCGATCTCTTCCGCTTCGGTGATGTCCGGGATGTCCAAGAGGACGCTCAGGAAAGTCCTGTTGAACGTCCCGACGTCCTTGATTTGGCGCCATGAGTGCAGCTTGTCCCGCGCCGCCTGCGTCTTGTTCAGAGGGCTGAAGCGACGGATGAGCGCAGCCCGAAAGGTAGCCCAGTCGGGGACCGCCGTCGTCCGACTGTAGGTATGCCACCAGGTGAACGCTTCACCGTCCAGGTAGGTGCAGGCGATCCGACACGCTTCGTCAGGGTCAGTCAGTCGCACATATGAGTCCATGTGCGAGCACCATGCTTCAATTGTCCCGGGCTTGCCAGAGAACAGCGCGGGCTTATTCGGCCTCGCAGTCGTCGCGCCTCCACTCGAGGCCTTAGCCTTGGCGTCGGACAGCTGTTTCTTGGCGTCCGCCAATTCAACCTTATGAGCCTCGAGCTCGGCGCTCATCTGCGAGACGAACGCTGTAAGTTGATTCCATGACTCCGCGGAGGGTGCGGTTGGGGCCGTTCCCGGATTAATCGGGCTTACAGTCGCAGGATTCGGGGGGTCCATTGCGTCCTGGGTGAGGTCCGCAACAATCAAATTAACCCAACAGATCCGGTTTGACTTACTCCGGCAGAGCACGGGGCAAGTCTTACAAGATGTGCAAGTTAATTTGACCAAGCAAAATAGTGCTGCACTAGCTCTGGACAAGCGTGGCCGTCGTGGCTACCACGTTTCCAAAGATGGACAACACTATTTGATGGGTCACAAGCGATGCGATGAAGCAGAATTCGAAGACTCAAATCACGCAATCGGATTTTCCCGCCGGCCGCCGCGCACGGGCCCGAGTCGGGTCGTGCCGGATTTCCACGCGGGGGGATCAAAGGGGGAAAATCGCGTCTCTTGCACAGATCCTGGGGGGTGTTCCGAGGTGTCAGTCGGTGCGGCGCGCCAGCGTGCGGTGGTGATCCTTGCCACGCTGGTGGCGTTCGAAGTGCTCGACCGTCTCAAATTCGCGATCGCACACGTCGCAACGAGGGCGGGTCGCTGGACGGTTGACCGTATTGCGGTGGCGCCGCGACCAGCGATGGTCGCGCAGCACTGTCAGGCTGTTGCAACGCACACCGCACGGCTTGCAAACGTATTTGCCCTTGGGGATGGTCTTGGCGATCCGGCGCTGCTCTCGCTGCTCTGCTGCGCGCGCGGTCGTCGGTCGGATGTGGCCGATTCGTGGGGCCGGCGGCGCGATGTAGCGCCGGGCCGGATCCTGCGCGGGCAGCAGCAGGCGCCGGTTGGCTGGGACCGCCGGTCCTGACGTGACCGGGCCCTTACCCTTGCGCGAGAGGGGGGGCTTGGATGCGTCTGGCGCCGCCGATGCGGCCGTCGCCGCCACAGAGGATGACGTGGATGCGCCCGCCGGGGTGCCACGTGCCGCCGCGGTGTCGCGCGCCGCCGCGGTGCCGCGCGCCGCCGGGGTGCCGCGCGCCGTCGGGGGGCGCGCCGTCGCCGCCGAGGAAGTCGGGGCGTCCGCCAACGCCGAGGAAGAAAATTCCGAACCTGATTTGGCACTCACTGGGTTTCGACAATCAGTCGACCAAAAGAAAAAAACCGTGACAGGGGCCACCAGGGCAGTGTCAGGGCAGTGTTCTTTCGGTGTGATTCGTGGAACCCGCTGCGTTCGTATTACAATGCCCGAGGCACGCCGAACACAGGGGGCAGCACGAGTGCACAAACACAGAGAGGGCCAAATCCAGGACGGAATCGCAACGTCACCGCCAAGAGGAAGTCAAACTATCTGAAGCTACCACATGTGAGGCACCACCCACACACGGGCAGCCCTCAACGTACTGGCGCCGGTGTCAGCAACCCGTGCACCAATGAGGATGCCGGGCGCGGGGAAGGTGACGGGTGGGATGACGGTGATGGGGGTGGGGAAGAGGATGGGCGTGACGTCGGTGAGGGTCGAGGGGGTCGAAGGTAAAGGAGGTCTTTGTGTCTCTGTCTGTTGTTCTTCCCCCGAGGTCTCTCCCGGTGGCGCCCACACTCACGCATTATATACCCCCAGGGGGGCACCCAGGGTGCCCCAAAGCATGCGATTGCCCGTCGTGCCGGTGGACGGCACCAAAGCTCTCAAAACAAAGCATGGGCTCTCAGAACAAAGCAAGGGTGGGCGTGTGCGCCCCAAGGCGCCCCACCAGAAAGCCCCAAACGGGGGGGGGACGGTGTGCGGCGCTCGTAGCGCCGCGCGGCTGGCCCCACGCGCCATTCGACCCGAAAAGCCTCAGAGGCGTGTAAGCAGACGCCAGTCTTCGGGTCGAATATCTCCCGTGGGTCAGCAAGTCTTGTCGCTCCCATTGGTCCACGGGGAGATTGTTCCGGCTTGCTGACGCGTCAGAGATGTGGCTCGTCTTTTGGTCCGTTAGTCCGTTGATCCGTTGGAGACTGTACCCGTCGGCAGATGAGTCAGGGTAGTGTCGGTTAGCCAATCCGCGGCTCCCGTGCTGACTGTCCGTTAGTAGTAGATTATCGGACGGACACCGCGGCATGCCCCAGATTACTTTGGAGTTGATGCGTCTTGGAAGGAGTTGGCTGAGAAGGACAGGGAAGGAGAGGCCCCAGTCCTTATCCCCTAGGCTCCAGTCTTGGGGATTTAAGGGGCATATCCTTACAGGACGCCATGTCGACCGCCACATCGGGCGTGGCCGCGGGCAGTGCCGCGCCTGACAGTTCCCCGCGGTCGGCGCAAGCGCCGCCACCTGACGAGCGCACTTTCATGCTGGAGGCATTGTGCATCAAGCGGTGGCGCCTGAAGAGGGTGTTGGCGCACGTCACGGCGGTGTCTACCGCGGTGCGCGATGGCACTCCCGAAGCAGACCTCGTTGCTGTCATCAACGCGCTGCGCGCCGCGTCGGGCGCCGTCGACGCGGCCGCTGACGCGCCCTCTGACCCGCCGCGACCGCCGGCGGCGACCGCCGGCGGTACCGCTGCCGTCCCGCGCACGACCTCGGAGGCAGCGCTGCGAACCGCGGCTTTGACGACGGCTGACGCGGTCGCAGAAGCCGTAGCGGCTGCGGTGGCCACAGCGACCGCGTGGGTGCACGCGCGGGCGCACGACGGGGACGCCGCGTCGCGGCTGGCCTTTCGCGCGACGCGGGCGGCACCGCTGGTGAGCGGCACGGCGCGCGGCCTCCCGCGCCGCTCTGCCGACGTCGAGAAGCGATGGTCGGCCGCGGCGGGCGTCACGAGCGCGGGCACCGCCGTAGAAAGACCCCCTCGCGCCTGCGCGCGCTGCCGGAGCCGAGCGCACGCGACGAGGTCGGCGGCGTGCCCTGCGAAAGCGTTCGGCGGTACGACGAACCCGCACGTGTACGACCGCGGCGAAGACCCGGCTGTGACGGACCCGTACGCGAACCGTGCGACCGTGACGACGACGGTGACGGTGCCGCTGACGGTGCTTGTGCGCGCGCTGGCGCCTCCGGCCGAGCCGCCGCCGCTGCCGGCGGCCGCGGCCGCGTGGGCGGCAACATCCGCGGCGCTGAGCGCGGAGTTTGAGGCCGTGTCGCGCCACCATACGCAGTTCGACTTTAGCTTGCGCCTGCTGTGGCTGAACACCGCCCACCGCCTGTACGCCGCGGTCGGGGCGGCGGGCTGGGCAGGCGCGCTCCCGTCGACGCCCGCGGGCTGGACCGACTATTGGCACTGGGCCAGTAACGCGGTCAGCTGCCGTGGTGCGGAAGGCGGTACGCTGCCAAGGACGGTCGAGTGCGCGGCGTGTGGGCGGGCACGCGAGAACAAGCTGAGCGGCCCTGCGTACGCGAGGTTGGTGCTGCCTGCCGTCGCGCCCCCCGGGGCGCGCGTGCGCGGCGCGGTACCCGCCCTGGTGGCTGCGACGCAAACAGCGCTGACGGACCTCGCGCCCGCGCTGCACGCGCCGTGTCACGAGCACCTGCCGGGGAAGAATGACCGCGCGCAGTGGACGCCCACGGTCACGCGGTTCGCGCGCACAACGGCGGCGCGCGTCGAGCGCGCGCTCCGGGGCCTGGCGGGCAAGGTGACGGACGGGGCGCCCGCGGCCGTTGGCCCGCGGGGCAGCGACGGGCGACGCGGCGTGTTTGCAACCGCGTGCTGGTGCTTTGCGCGCGCTCTGGACGCGCCGACTGGGGCTGCGGCGACCAGGTTCGAGTCGGCGGTGCCTGACGCTGCGGCACGAACAGCCGTGCTGTCTTCCATTGCGGCGCTGCGAGGGCGGGTGCAGCCCACGACGTCGGGAGAGGGGCCGCCGGCGGCCGACACCGGCAGCGCCTCCGTGCAGGCGGCCTCAGGGCCAGCGGCGCTCTTCCCAACCGGCGGCGCCGCGGCAGTGGCGTCGCGGTGGTGGGCGTACACTCCATTCCTGCTGGCCGTGCAGCGGGAGGAAGTGCGCCGGCCTTTTGCGCTCATCCCCGGCAAGGCCGCACCGCTGCACATGCACGGCACGCTGACAAGGGCGCGCCTCAGCCGCCTGGTGAACGGCCTGCGCGTGGGCGACAAGGAGTGGCGGGCGGCGGTAAAAAAGTCGGGCGCGGCCGCGCTCGCGGCGCGACTGCCAGGCCCGCCACTTGCGGGAGGCACACGCGTTGTCGGAGCAAACCTGACAACCGACGGCGTTTGCGTGGCGTTCTCTGTGTCGCGCCCGGCGACGCCTGCGGAAGCGGAGGCGTCCGACGTGGCGGCAGCGACGCGGCGGCGTGATGGTGCGCGCGTGCGTCCGCGGCTGGCGGGCTCGCCAACGACACAGCTGGAGAAGCAGGGTTGCCTGGTGGCTGATGTCAAGACGCTCACGATTGTGTCGGCGGATCCCGGCGTCCGCGCGGTCCTGACGGCGGTGTCAAGTGGCCCAAAGGCCGCCGCGTGGGCACCGCGCCCTCGCATCTGGGCGCAGCGGCTGGAGCGCGCGCGGCTGGTGGCCAATGACGCGCTACTGCGAGCCGCATTGGCGGTCGACGCCATTGTGACGCGTGTGGCCGGCCTCTCCGCGTCTGCAACGGCGGCGGTGGAGGCGGCGGCCGACGCGGCGGCCGGGATCGCGCCCGCGGTGGTACCGCTGCAGGCACCCCGCGGGCGCACTGAGGAGCGCCGTACGCGGCCGAGGGCGGGAGAAGACACGGGTGCGCGATCACCCTCAGCTCAGCGGCGGCGTGTCGAAGAGGTGGCGGGGGCTGGGGGCGGGACGACCCGCGACGGCAGTGCGGCTGCGTCGCAAGCGACTGCGGCAGCGCGTACCGCACGATCGCCCGGCAGTCGGGGCAGCCCGTCCGCGCCCGCAGCGCCCGGCGCGATGGCGGTCGCTGACGAGAGGCACGCAACGCGCCGCTGTGTGCGCCGCGTGCGTGGCCCCGCGCGGCGTGCACGGCGAGACGGCCGCGTCGAGCTCTGCGCCGCCGTGGGCGGACTGCTGGCGGCGACCGGGCGCCGCCGGTGGCGCGTGCCTCGGCACGCGGCGGTGCGTGTGGCAAGGGCGTGCCTGCCGCGGTCGACGCGCGGGGTCGTGGCGGCCGACGTCGACGGCGGCCGCGCGCCCTTGGAGGCGTACCGAGTGGACCGTGCGGGCGCCATGGAGGCTGACTGCACTGCGGCGGAGGCGTACGCGGCTGCGCTGCGTGGCCTGGCCGGCCGCGTACGCGCGGCGACGCACGCCAGTCGCGGGCACGGTGCCCCCCCCCCTGCGGGCGCCGTGTACACACTGTCACGGGGCCGGTATCATGAGGCGTGTGGCAATGGCATGACGGCGCGCGCGGTGGCAGCCCATCGCGCGGCGGCTGTGGAGCGCATCACGCAGCTGGGTGACACTGCGGGCGTGCGGACGCCCGAGCAAGTGACCGAGCACGCTTCGATTTCCGTGGCAGACCCAGAAGCGGTGCGCGTCGCGTCGCGCGCGTGGCTGGCCGCCCGCACTCAGGCGCTGTACGGAGACCTGTGGGGCGCGGAGGGAACGCGCGGTCTGCGTACGGCGCGGCTGCACGCAGTGCTGCAGCGCGGGAGGTTTGCTGCGCAGGTGGCGCGCGAACTGACCGGCGGCCGCTTACGCCGTGTGGTGGATGGGGCTGTCGTGGCGGTGGCGATTGGCGACGCTGCGACGCGCGGCGGGGCGTTGCACCTGACGCGTCGCCTGCGCCACCTGTGCTGGACGGTGGACGTGCCCGAGCGCAACACGAGTGCAGCTTGCGACGGCTGCCACACGCGGCTGGCGCTGGTGTTCCCGACGCCCGCGTCTCCGCCGCAAGTGCCCCGCGGCACGCGCGTGTGCGGGCGGCGCCGTGGCGTGCGCGGCCGCACCGGCCGGCCGAGCGGCGTGCAGCGCGGGTGGTGGGACCGCAGCGCGCCGCTGCGCGACGCGCGTCGGCGGGCGGCGTGCCGAGAAGCGGGCGCCAGTGCCGCAGCGGCCCGAGCGGCTGCGCACCCGCGGCCGCACGCGGGGCCCGTGTTCGGGGTGCACCGCTACTCGGCAGTGTGGTGCGTCAAGGAGTGCGTCGAGCCCAGCTGCGCGCGGGGCATGGTCAACCGCGACGTGACGGCGGCGGCCAACCTCGGCTGGCGCACGTGGCAGTCCATACGCGGGCGCCCGTGCCACCCGTTCCGGACCGCGGCCCACGTACGGTGGCCGCGGATCGACTGGAACGGCCGCACGGGCGGGGCGGCGGATGGGCGCGGCGCGGGCGGGGCAGCGGCGGACCCGCTGGTCGCGGCGAGCGGGGAGGGGGGCGGCGCGGCGGCGGCTGGTGGCGGGGAGGCACCCCACGCGTGAGACGGTTCAACACCGCGGTACTCACGCGGGGCGCCCCCCGCGGCTGGCCGTTGCAGCGGCCCCTCCCTCTCCGACGAGCCGCAACGCGGGCAATCGTCGGATGTTCATTATCACTGTGGGTGAGAATCTTTGCGAGTGCGAGGGTTTTTACCAAGGGGTCGGTCCCCCCACAGCGGTAAGCGGGTGTCGCGCCGTGGCGCCAACGCCAAAAAAAGATGCCACGTGGCTCGGAGCAGGCCAGCGTGCGCAGCTGCAGCGGGAGGACGGACGGGTGTGGCGGCCGCGCACGACGCCGCGGCGCCGCGGCGGCGGGGACGGCAGCGGCTGCGGCGGTCCCATCCAGCGGCTCCCCCCTGCAGCAGTACCGCCACGCCTGCAATGCACGATGCCAATGAAGAGGCGGCGGGTCGCGGCTGCCGCGTGGGACCCCAGGCGGAACCCCCCGGGAGGGCGCCCACAAAACAACAGAAGCGGGCAGTCGGCCGGCCGCGCGGGCGCATGGCGGCGCGGCCACTGCGCGGCCGCCGCGCGGCCGGCGGGCAGCCCGTCGTCGCTCCCGCCTGGTCGCCGCCGCCCCCAAACAGGCCCCACGGGTAGACGCGGCCGGGGCCGGTGCCGCCACCAGAGGCGCGCCCCTACGCGCGCGTCCCGCGCCCCATCGCCCGCACTCAGGGTGCCACGGAAGCGGGCACCCGCGGGCACACGGCCAGCAGCGGCCGGCCGCCCCCACCGGCCACCATCCCCGCTCTCTCCGTGCGCCGGGCGGCGTGCGTCGCCGCTAGGCCAGAGGGCGCGCCGTGCCCTCCACCTCCTCTCCCCCCCGCCCCCCCCAAACCAAACCCCAGTCAACGGCACCCTTCCCCGAGTTAGAAAGAGGGATGGTGGACGGGGTCCCGCTGCCGGCTGCGGCCAGCCCGCCCGCCCGTGCAACGACGGCTGCGCCGGCACGCGGGTTGACCCGAAGTGGGAGGAGCTCCCCACCGCCCGTGACCCACCACCCACCCGACCGCCAACGAGCCCCCCAGCACGCACAGAAGCGACAGGTAGAGACGGAGGGGGGGAGGAGGAGGGGGAAGCACAGGAGCGAAAAAAACCGGCTGTCCCCGCGCCCCACCCCCCCCCCAGTGCGACGCACCGGCAACTCGTGGGCCAAAACCCCCCCTCACAGGCGCTCCCCGGGGGGCGACCCCTCCGTCTCGAGCATCTCCCGCCCCTCCTCATCGTCTGACGCGAGCCGGCCGTACGCCTCCCCCCCCACCGGTGACAGCCCCGCGTACCACCAGTAGTGCTGGGTGAGGAAGAGGGCGTCAAAAAAGAGGGACACCGCGGCGAGGCCCAGCTTGGCCACGTTGCCGACCAGCGGCGCCCACGAGCCCGCCTGCACGCACCGCGTCAGCTGCTGGGCGAGCGAAAAGACGCCCCCTGTTGTGTCGCCGAGGACGCTCCCCACCGACCACCCGTCGGTGCTGCGGCGGCGCGCGTTGTGCGCCGCCTGGGGGATGTACTTTAGGAAGCTGGCGACGACCTTGGCCCACGCCGCCCCGCCCAGCAGGAGCGACCACGACAGCCGGCCGGCGGCGGTCGCGGCCAGCGCCACGGCAAACGCCGCCCACGCCGCGGCGAGCGCGGCCGCCACCCCGCGGCGCACCGTCGGCAGGGGGGGGGGGACCCCGCGCCGCCGCCACCGCCGCCGCCGCCACCGCCGCCACCACCACCACCGCCGCCACCACGCCGCCGGTAGTACACACACTGGGCGGCGACGAGCGCGCACAGCGCGGCGCCGTGGACGGCAAACGCCGCGTCGTTCCACTCGACGTGGTGGGTGGCGGCCGCGGCCGGCCGGCGCGCCTCGAGCAGCAGGCTGCCGCACGTGTAAAACGCGTACGCGGCAAAGCCCGTCAGGTTGAGGGCCGCCCAGTCGAGGGAGACCCCCTCGACGGACCCCGTGCGGAAGATGAGCACCACCTGCGGGTACCCGCTGACCGCCCAGGCGGTGGTGTAGATCCAGCCACACAGCGTCGCCACGACGGTGAGCGCATCGAGCTTCATCGGGGAGGGGGCGCCACGCCACGTGGGGAGGGGGCAGTGAGCAGGAGGGGAAGTCAGTCAGCAAAGTAGGGGGGGGGAGGGGAAGGCGGCACGCCGGACCGCCGTCCCTTGGACCTAGGATGCGCTTCCGGGAGGGCAGACATTGACGGCAGCAAACCGGGAGGTAGGTTGGGGGGCTGAAGGGAGGGAGACAGGGGGGGGCACAACAGCCACCGAGATGGGCAAGAGGCAAGTAAGCAAGGGAGACGCTGCGGACGGCCAACAGCGGGGAGACTCGGGGACCTACCCCTGGTCCGCATCCGCAGAGACCACCGCAGACGCGACCGGGGCACCACCGGCCGCGGCCTGCCACCACACCGCGGCACCGGCGCGCCGCGGTGCCGGTGCTGACGGCGCGACCCCGACGGCCGTCGCGGCCGTTCCTGGCCTGGTCCGTCGACGCGCCACGCACGCGCCTCCTCCCGATGATCCGCCAATTCCTCTGCACCCGGACTTGTGGTCCGCCGGCCGGCAGCACGTACGCTAGTAGATCGTGATGTTTCATATATCTCAGCAGCCAATCAGAGAACGTCCTCGTTGGCGTCGCGTTGATCAGACTCCATCGCTCAACCACAACGGGACTTTTGGACAAGCGAAAACACACCTCAATTTGGTCGAGCAAAAAAATACACCTCAATTTGGTCGAGCGATAGATCAACGACTGTCACGCAGCGGTGGTCTTCCGGAGGGCCGAGGCGACGTCGACGGCAGTGGCGTCTGCAGCAGCAACAGCAGCAACAGCAGTGGCAACTGCTCATATGACTGCCTTGGCTGTTTCGGTAGCCACTCCCGCAGCAGAGTCCCGCTCATGGTGGCGACCGCTCATCCTGAGAGCTGGGCTGCTGCAATGATGCTGAGGCGAGCGGAACGGCGATGAAATGGACCAATCCGCCGCCCGCGGTGGCCCTCGCCAGTGACGGCGGCGGCGGCGATGGCAGCGACGGCCGCAACGGGGTCCATGCCGTCCGCGGCAGTGGCAGCGGCGACGGCGGCAGTAATGATGGCAAAGTCGGCGACGCTGGCAGCGCGGGGTCCAGCCCCTTTGGCACCTGCACCGCGGCCGCGCTGGTGGGCGTCCTCTACGCCGAGCGCCGCCTCTCTTTCCTGAGTGGGGCCGTAGCGACGGACGCCGCGGCCGGCGCCCTGTCGGTGGTGCACGCCAACTACGTTCCTGGCAAAGAGGGCGTGCCAGGGGTGCACCACGCGCTACTGCGTCCCGTGCGGGTGATGGTGAACGAGGGGGAGGGGAACAGCTGGGGCGCGGAGGGGGGCTGGGAAGGGGGGGGGGGGGGTGGTGGGGGGTGCGGCCGAGGGACGACCGCCCCAGCGTCCGCGTCGTGTCAGAGTCGTAGCCGGGGGGAGCACACAACCTAGTCTTGGTGAGCGTCCCTACCAACGGTTCCATCCGCTCTGGCGGGGGAAAGGGGGGAAAGTGGAGGGAAAGGAAGGGCGGGGGGCGGCCGCCGTTGCCGCCGTCGTGGGCGTCCTCGCGAGCGGCGGCGTGGCGGCGGTCGCCCCGACGGCCACCACCTTCGTCATCCCAGAGCGGGGGGGCGTCGGAGGGGTGCCGGCGGGGGGAGGCACCGGGAAGGAGCGAGCGCCCCGCCGAGGCCGCCGCGCCGTCGCCGTGGCAGCGGCACACGACAGACGCGCTGTCGCAGCGAGCCGCGGCCGGATGGTCCGCCCCGGCGTGGCCCATCGACGCGCCACGCAAGCGCCGCCTCCCACGGATCCCTCAATTCCTGTGCACACGGACTTGTGGTTCACCCGCCAGCGGCACTGCGGCTGTAACGTTTCAAAGCGCGGCGTGGCGGCCAAGGCCCCGCGCCCGCCACCGCGCCGACGCGCGCGGCCCCGCTGCCGCCCACCACCCCCCCCCCCCCCCCCCTCCCCTAGTAGCTGACGGCCCCCCGGCAACGCCGCCACCCCCCCCCCCCCCCCCCCCCCCCCCCCCCCGGCCGTCCCCTGCTCCGTTTCCTGCCGTCGCGCCGGACGGGGGACGGGGTGGTCCCGGGAACGGGTGGGCGTGGCTGGCTGGTCCGCCCCCCCCCCCGTCCCCCCCTGCCCCGTCGCGGGACCCACCCCCCCTCGGGGCGGCGGCGCGTGGCCACAACCCCGGCGGCGCGCGCCGCCCCCCCCCCCCCCCCCCCCCCACCCCCCGTGGATGGCGTCTGCGGCGGCGGCGCCCGCGGCGCGCCCGTGGGGCCGCCCCGCGTCCCGGCGCGCCCGCGCGGCGGCGGCGGCGGCGGCGGCGGCGGCGGCGGCGACGCCGTCCCCGCCTCCGCCCGCGGTCGACACGGACGACGACGACGACGGCGGCAGCGGCGGCGGCCGCGGTCGTGGCGGCGGCGGTGGTAGTGGCCGCGGCGGCGGCGGCGGCGGCGGCGGCGACGGCATCGGCTCGTCTGACACGGGCGGCGGCTCCCCCCCGCCCCCCCCCCACCGCGGCGGCGACGGCCGCGCGTCGTCGGCCGCGTCGGCCGCGGCGGCGGCGGCGGCGGCAGCCGCGGCGGCGGCGGCCACGGCGGCCGCGTCGCGGGCGCCCGTCAGCATGTACGGCAACCTGGCGTACGCGCGGCTGCAAGGCTACGGCCGCACCCCCTGGGAGTACCGCGTCCGCCGGCTGGCCGTGACCGTCGGCCGGCTGTGCCCCGGCGCGGTCAACGACGATGGCCTCGCCGACTGCCAGATCCCCTCCCCCGACCGGACCGTCTCGCGGGTGCACTGCGAGCTGGCCTATGACGTGCCACGGCGGGTGTGGGCGGTGCGCTGCCTCTCCCGCCGCAACGCACTCGCCGTGGACGGGGTGCCCGTGCCAGCCGACGCGGCGCCGCTGCCGCTGCGCAGCCGGCAGCTGGTCGAGCTTGGCGACGCGGCGTTTGTGTTTTTGGCGCCCCGGGGGGCGGGCCGCGTCTACACCGACGACCTCGATGGGTACGAGGCGGGCCGGCGGGAGCGGGCTGCCGCCGCGGCCGCCGCCGCCGAGGCGGCCGAGCGGGACGCTGCCGCCGCCGCGGCGGTCGCCGCGTCGGCCGAGGCGGCCGCCGCCGCGCTCGCCGCGTCCGCGGCGGCGCGCCAGGCGGGGGCGCCGGGGGGGGGCAAGGCCGAGGCCGCCGCGCCAGGCGCACGGATGGACGTGGACGCGGGCGTGGACGACGCGGTTGGCCGCGGGGAGTTGGACGCGGACGCGGAGGAAGAGGAGGCGGCGGTGGCTGTGGTGGCAGAGGAAGAGGAGGAGGAGGTACACGCGGTGCGGGGGGGGAGGGGGCGCGGCCGTCGGGGCGGCGGCGCCGGCCGCCGCGCATTGGCGGGCACGACGTCGCGCGGCGGGCGGGGGGGTGGTCGCGGTGGCCGCGGCGGCGGCCGCGGCGGGCGTGGCGGCGGCCGCGGCGGCGCGGCGGCGGCGGCGGCCAAGCGCCGCGAGGCGGTCGACGAGCTGGGCGGGCCGCAAGAGGGGGAGCGCGCGGCGTACAAGGCCGACGCCCGCGGGAGTGTGCTCGGCTCGTCCGACGGCGGCGACGGCGCGCCCGCCTTCTCGTCCGCGGCCGACTCGGACGAGGAGGAGGGGGAACGGCCGCAGGGCGACCGCGACGGCGTCGGCGGCATCGACGACGACGATGACGACGACGACGAGCTGGAGGACGACGATGATGATGACGACGACGATGAGGAGGAGGAGGATGAGGAGGACGGCCCGCCGTCGTCGGCCCGCGGCCGTGGCCGCGGCCGTGGCATGAAGCGGTCGGCCGGAGAAGAGGGAGAGGAGAGCGGCAGCGTCGGCCGCCGCGAGGGCGTACCGAAAGCGAAGCGCGGGCGGATGGACAAGGCGGAGAAGGAGCGCCGCAAGGCGGAGCAGCAGCGCCGCTTCAACCGGCCGACGGAGCTGTGGACCAAGCGGGAAAAGACCGAGTTCCTCCGCGCCCTCTTTTGCGTCGGCGTCGAGTTTACCGAGGCCCCGCCGGGCGACCCGGCCGGCCCGCCCGGCCCTGTCCAGGGCGACGCGGTGGTGTGTGGCGAGGCGGCCGCGTCGCCGGCGCGGACGTACAACTGGGATCGCTTCCGGATGGTGGCGGCGCTGCTGAAAAAGACGGACGACGCGCTGCGGTCCCAGTACGAGCTCATCATGCACGACGCGCAGGTGCTGCTGGACCTGGAGCAGGAGCAAAAGGCCACGTCCGGCCCGCGCACGAAGCACCGTCCGGGCTGCGACTGCGTCGTGTGCACCAACACGCGGCGCAGCCGGGAGCGCGCGCGCGCGGCGGCCGCCGCGGCGGGCACCCCACTGCCAGAGGAGGAGGAGGAGGAGGCCCAGTCGACGGCCGCCGCCGCGGCGGCCGCGGCCGCTGAAGCCGCGGCCGTTGCCGCGGCGGCGGCGGCGGACAAGGCGGTGGGCCTGGTGACGGCCCAAAAGCTCCGCGTCCGCCTGGGCCTGATTGCCGCCAGCCGGGCGGTCGACACGCCCGCCGGCACGTACGTGCTGGAAAAGGTGCAGGAGCAGGCGGCGGGGGTGGGCGCGGCGGGGGAGCTGCCCCTCTGGTGGATCAATGGCCTCCACGACCGCGCGCTGCTGCGTGGGGTTGCCACCCACGGGATTGGGATGTGGGACCGGGTGTGGCGGGACCCGACGTGCTACGAGTTTGCCCGCGTCCGCGTCGAGGAAGGTGACGACGTGATTTACCCGTCGGACAAGGTGGCGATGAAGCGGCTGCGGGAGTTGTGCTCCGGCATCATGGCCGAGCAGCGGCGGCGGGCCAAAAAGTTCCGCGGGCGGGAGCGCTCGAGGGTGCTCGACGAGTGGGTCGGCGCGGCGGACCTGATCATGCCCCGCCCGTCGAGCCGGGGCGGGCGCGGCGGCCGAGGCGGGCGGGGCGGGCGCGGCGGCCGTGGCGGCCGCGGCGGCCGCGGCCGGCGGACGGCGGTCGGCCGTGGCCGCGGCCGGCGTGGGGCGTCGGCGGCGGCGGCGGCTGCCGCCGCGGCCGCCTCTGGCGGCGTGCCCACCGACAGCGACGACGGCGGGGGCGTCGGCGGGGACGGGCAGGCCCAGCGGGATGAGGCGGACATGGAGTTGGGCATGGACGATGACATGGAGGGTCCGGCCGGCGGCCCCGGCGACGGCGGCAGCGGCGGCGGCGGCCATGGCCATGGCGTCGATGGCGGCGGCACGGGCGGCTCGTACGACGAGGGCGACTATGAGGAGCTGGAGGAGGCGGACGAGGAGACGGAAGTGGAGGTGGAGATGGAGGAGGTGGACGTGGACGGCTCGGAGGAGGAGGATGTGGAGGAGAGCTCCGAAGAGGGCTAGACGCGCGCCCCGCTGCCGGGGCCGACGCGGTCTTGTTGCCGTTTCTATCTGTTGCGCGCGTGCCCCCCGGGGGGGTGCGGGGGGAGGGGGCGCCCGGCTGACGTGGCGGGTGGCCGCCAAGTGCCTGCCTACTTGCTGCTCGTCGCACGGGGGCGGCCAGCGGCGGGCCACGCGGGTGGCAGCGCCGGCAGGCGACGCGCACCGGCCGAATGGAGTGTGGCGTGTTGGCGGAGCCGCGGGCCTCGAGCGCCACGAGCCGTGCAGGTGTGGCCCACGTGAGGGGACATGGAGGCCGAACCTGGCCAACCCCCCCCTCCCCCTCCCCCCCCCCCTCCCCCCTTCCGCATCGCCTTGACCCGTGCTCCCATCGGCGGCCCTATCTGTGCCACGAGAAGGACGGTCGCCGTCTGACGGAGAGCGCTGCGGCTCATGTCTTCTTTTTTCTTGTTCGTCGCTCGAGTTACTCGCGCGCTCGGCCGTGGCCCCGCACGTTGCTGGCTCCCCCTCCGACCATCCGCCCCCGCCGACGCCCCCCCCCACGCGCTGCGGTCCGCCGGGCTCCGTGCCCACGAAAACGGGTCCACCAAAAACCGGGGCCCTACCGCCGCAGCTGGGCGCCGACACCCGCCCCACGAGTCCCACCCACCAGTCGAGACGCCCCCCCCCCACCCCCCGCCCCCCCGCTGGTCTGGGTGCCACCCCCGTGCCGCGCGCACGCAGCCCCGTCAACCCTTCCCCCCCCTCCCCACCCCCCCCCCCCCCAACGCCTCCATCCCTATCCCTACGTGCGCGTGTCAGCGTATAGCCAGGACGAGCCGCTCCAGGTCGACGCCCGCGTTGCGGCCGAGTAGCCGCCGGTTCCGCAGCGCCGCGTCGCGGAGGTGCCCCGGCGCAAGCGCCGCGCGGAACACGTCCGCCTCGGTGCCCGTGTTGGACGCGTCGCCCGCCGCGGCGGCGCGCCGCCGCGCCGTCGCCTCGAGCAGCGTCTTGACGCGCACCTCCACCGCGGCGGCCAGCAGCGCCACCGCGTCGTCCTTGACGCCCAGGTGCTTGTCGGGCGCCCCCGCCACGACCGCCTTGACCCGCGCCCGCAGGCGGAGGAAGAGGTCCACGTCCATCCCCGCGCCCGGCGCGGCGGGCGCAAACGGCAGGCCCGCGTACGCGACAAAGTCCGCGACGGCGGCGGTGGCGGCGCCCGCCGCGGCGCCCCCGCCGCCCATCCCGCCGTCGGCCGACCGCGCCGCACGGGACGACGCGGACGCGCGGCCGCCGTACGTGGGGTGCGGCAGGGAGGAGGAGGACCCCTCCCCGCCGTCGGCAGTCCACGTGCTCGTCGCGCCGCCCGTCGTGGCTGGCGGCAACGCCGCGGCCGCCGCGGCCGCGTGCGCTTGCGCGGCGGTCGCGGCCGCCGCCTGCGCCGCCGCCGCCGTCGCCGCCGCCCGCCGCTGCTTTTCCGTCTCGAGGCGGGGGCGCTTGGCGAGCGGCGGCACGGGGCGCCCGTCGGCCGCCGTCGCCCGCGCGGCCGCCGCGCCGGCGGCGGCAAGCGCACCCGCCGCGGCGGCCGCCTTGGGACCCCCCAGGTGCACGACGCCATTGGCGCCCGCCGCGCCTGGCGGGTGGTGCGCCTCCGCACCCGCGTGGCCGGCGGCGGCCACCTTGGCACCGCCGCCGCCGCCCGCCGTGGCGGCACCCCCATCCGCCGTCACGGCCGACGCGACCGCCAGCCGGGCGGCGTTGAGCTGCCGCGCGGTGGGCTTGTTGGGGTTCTTCTTGGTTTGCCGCCCATTGGCGGGCGGCTTCCGCCTGCCACTGGCCGTGACGGGCGGCGCCGGCGTGGCCGCCGCTGCTGCTGCTCCCGCTGCCGCTGCCGCCGCCGCCGCCGCCGCCGCCGCCGCGGGCGCGTTGGCCGCCGACGGGGGGAGGCCGACGGCGCCAGGCTTCTCCTCCCGCACCCCCCCCGCCGGTGGCACCAGCCCCAGCAGGGGTGCGCCGCCCGCCCTGGCCGCCGGGCCCAGCGCGTGCTGCCCAGCCGCCACCGCCACCGTCTCGTTGGCCGTCGCAATCGCCGCCTTGGCCGCCGCCGCCGCCGTCGCGGCAGCCGCCGCGGCGGCCGCGGCCGCCACACCGCCGCTGCCGCTGGGGCCAACCCCCCCCCCCGCTGCCCCCCCCCGGCAGCGACCGGCGGGGCCACCCCCGCGCCCAGGCCGGCGGCGCCCCTCCCCCCCCCGCCGCCGTTGGCTGTGGGGGCCGCCGCTTGGCGCCGCGGCGGTCGAGCTTCTTCGGCACCTTGTCTGCCATCCGCGGCAGCGGACGCTTGTCCTTGGCCAGCAGCAGCGGCGGCAGGTCTGGGACGCCCGGCGTTGGCGCCTGCGCCGCGCGGAGGAGCTCCCGGATGAGGCCATTGTGGGCGGCGACGCCCGCGGGCGGCAGCACCGACCGGAGCTCCTCCTCAAACACCACCTTGGACGTCTTGGCAGTGAGGAACCGACGGAGGGTGACGAGGTACCGCTCCGCCCGGGGGGGGGGGACGCCCGCCTCCCCCAGCCGCCGCACAATGTCAGCGCGGGTGGCGGGGGCGGTCGGCCGGGGAAGAGCGGCCGCCGCAGGGGGGGCCGTCATCGCCACCACCCCAGGGTGACCAGCCCAGCAGAGGCTGGCTGGGGGGGGGGGGGAGGGGAGGCGGAGGGGGGGCGGGGGTGGGGGGGGGGGGGGGGGCGGCCCCACCCCGCCGCCCCGCCAGCGGGGGCCGCCGCCGCCCCCACCGCCTCAGCCGTTACACGCCGGCGGCGGGAGGCGGGAAGGCGGCCCACGACCCCGCAGGCGCGGCACCCCCCACCCCCCCCCCCACGGCGGCGGCGGCGGCGGCCACCGGCCACGGTGAGGTGAGAGGGGGAAGAGTGGACAGACCACAACCGCACTCGCACCCGCCAATCGCAGACGAAGCGGCGACTGGTGTAAGCACACCCCCGCTCACGCGGTCGGCAGCGCGGTCGGCGGCGGCGGCGACGCGGCACGCTCGGCCGAGTACCCCCCCCAACACACGCAAAAACACGGTCGGACGGTGGCGGACGGCGGGGCGGAAAAAAAAAAAAAAAAAAAAGGGCGAACAAGACGGCCACCCCGCGGTGGTCGTCCCGGGGAAGGGGACGGTGATGGTGACGACGACGGCGGTCGGGACGGGGTGGATCGGCGTCGGCGGAGGGGGGGGAGGGGGGACGAAGCCGAAAAGTGGCCAGACGGGCCCGTGAGAGGGGGGGGGGGGGTGGTTGGGTGGCGGACGCGGCGTGCGCACGCACGCACGCACGCACGCGCGCGCGCTTGGTCGAGTGGAGGGGACGGCCGGCCGCCAGCGGCAGCAACCAGCGGTGGCGCGCGCGGCCGCCTTTTCGGCAAGTGTGGAGGGGCCCCCTCTCGCACCCCCCAGAGTGGGGGAGCGAGCGACGCCGCGCGCGCAGAATAGCAAGTCGGGGCCACACCCCTCTTTTCCTGTGCCTTGTAAAGCGGGGGGGGGGGTTACTGTCATCCTCGGGTGCTCGGCTCGGGCCCCGCCCGCACCCAGCCGACGGGCCACCCCAAGCGCGCCGTCGGCGCGGATTGGCGGATCTCGCGGGCGGGAGTCGAGGCCCGGCGGCGGCCGCGGTCAGCCACGTGGACTCGGGCGGCTGGCGGCCGGCCTCGCGTTGCTGCCGCGGCGTGCGTGAGAGCAGACGAAAAAGAGCGGGTGCGCCGGCCCGCCCGTCGGCGCTGACCAGGACGGGGCGGGGGCGCGACGGTGGAGCGGGGGCGGCCCCTGCCGTGCGCCGCGGGATGTGGGATGGCGCACCGCGCCGCGGCGGCCAAGGGGGCGGCGGCCCGCCGACGGTGCCCCCTGTCGCCAATCCCGGCCGCGGTGTGCGCGTGCGCGGGCAGGGCGCGGCAGGCCGGCCGTCTGCTCTGTGGGGAACGGTGGCGGGGAAGGAACGGGAATACCGCGGGAGGGGAGCACCCACGACGCGTGGCGCTATAGCGAGCGGCGGCCCGGTGGGGCGGGGGGTGGAGGGGCGGGGGAGCAGCCTCGGGCTGCCTCCTTGGCGTCGCCACGGCGGGCGTCAACGCCGCGGTTGAGCGGCTCTGCCGCCGCAACAAGCCAGGAGCGGCCGAGACATCGCGCCGTGGCGGAAGCTGACGACGCCATCCGCCTGCCGCGGCCGGGGGGGATGGGCGGCCGGCGTGCCGGTGCTTTCCCCGTCGTCGGCGGGCGGCGGCGCGTGTCCCCCCCCCTCACGTCCTCGGGTCTTTCCAACGTCCGCGCGCGGTCCCGCCGCGTCCGTCTTCCTTCCCCTGCGGTGGAAGCTTTGTCATGGACGAGGGGGGATCGGCAAGGGAGCGCCTTCCGTCTCTTCCGCCGCACTCTTCATCTCCACGTTGCGATCACAAACGGTATGTGAAAACAAATTTCAGTGTAAGACACGAGCCTTGGAGTTGTGCTTCGGGGCATCGTCAACACACGTCTTCTCGCATATCCGTAGGACAAAAACATCCCGCAAGTGGGGTGACCAGAGCACCCTTGGGGTCGCGCGCTGTGCTGCCCCCCCTCCTCCCTCCGCCCGCCAATCCCCGGGAAGCTCCGCCCTCTCACTCAACCAACCGCCGCCGCAGCGGCAGCCGCCTCACCCGGCGGGCGATCGGTGCAGCCCCCCCCCCCACCCTCCCCCCACCACCCGCGCGCCGCGGCGTCGGCACTGGCGGCGATGCGCGGAGCGCCGCCGTCCTCCGCGACCGCTCGGGCTGCTGCGTCAGCGCCCGCGGCGCCGAGCCGGAACCGCAGGCCGTGGACCTGCCGGGCGCAGCGGCGACGGCGCGCCGGGCGCGGGCGGCCGCCGCCGCGGCGGCAGCCGCCGGTGCCAGCGTCGGCGCTGTCGCCGAGCTGCTGCTGGTGGCGTGGGGGGGGGCGCCCGATCGGCCCACCGGCGGCATTGACGGTGGCGGCGTCGACGGCGGCGGCGGCGGCGGCGGCGGCGGCGGCGGCGGCGACGGCAGCACCACCGCGACCGGGCTGGCCAGGCCGAGGCGGCGCACCCCAGCAGTGGGCCCCTCCCCGGAAGACACGGACGACCCGACCAGGCGCCCTCCCCCCTCGCGTCGTCAGCGTGGCCGACACACGCCGCACTCACCGGGCGGGCACGTGCGGCGCGGGGGCCCGCACGCGCCGCGTCGCGGGGGCGCGCCCCCCCGGCAACGCCCACCCGTCTGGGGACGGCGGCATCCACGGCGGCTGTGCGGAACGGGGGGGGCGTTTGTGGCCGCGCCGCGCCGCTGTCCAGCCGACGTGTGCACCCGCGGCGGCCGCCCGCTCGGCGCACCGTGGGGGGCCGACGGTCGGGCGGGCCCGGCGGGCGGCCGCCGGCGGCCGTTGGCGGGGGCAAGGTGTCCCCGGCAGCCCCCCCGGCTGCTCTTCACGCGGCTGGGGGGGGATAGAAGAGCGGGGGAGGGTCCCCAGGTGCCCTCCCGGCGGGCTGCCGCTCGCTCCATTCCCCCCCACCCGGTCTGGCCGAGGATGGCGAGCCGGCGCGCGCTGGATGCGGCGTGGCCGCTGCCGAGTATGACGTCGGCCGCGCTCGACGGGCGCGTCGGCGGGACGGCGCTGGTCTGCGGCACCATAAAGACCCCCAGATGCCTGGCACTTCTCGAGGCACTCTTTCTGCATCGCCGCGCCCGTGGTCGCCCCTCCCACTGGCCGGTGCGCCGCGGCGCGCACCCGCCCACGCCGCGCGCACCACGCCGCGTGCGCGCGGCGCAACGGGGCGAGCCGTAGCGGCCGGCCGCCGACGGCGGCGGTTGGCCGCCGCCGCGGGCGCCACGCCCGCCACGGGACGGCCGCCCACACGCCGCCCCCGCCATCACCCCCGCCGCTGCAGAGGCGGCGTGGTGCTCGTGGGCGGGCCGCTGGGGGGCGGTGTGAGCGCCGCCGCGGTGGGTCGCGCCAAGCGGTGGCGCCGCCTCGTCAGGCGCGGGCGGCGCCGCCAGCCGCCGCCCCGCCGGGTGGGTATCCCCCTCTGCCCTCCATGGCAGCCCGCCGCGCGGCCGCCGCTGCCGACCGACACCCCAGCGCCACCACCGTGGCCCCGTAGCCGCCGCGGGCAGGCGGGGGCCACCACCGCCACCGCGTCAGCCGCGTGCGGCGCCGCCCGTGGTCGGTGGCGGCGGCCGGCAACCACGGGCGCCGCCCCCAGCTGGATGCCGCGGTCCCCCCGCCCCCACCACCCGCCCTCGCCATCCCACAGACCAGGTGACCATCGTGTCGCGTGCAAAGTGTCGCCACCACCACCGCCGTGGGGCAAGCCCTTGTCCTCTTTCTTGTCCCCGCCACGGGCACCCCAAACGCCACGCCGCCCACGCGCCGACGCGCCACCCACCCACCACGGGCTCGCGTCTCCCCCTCGCTCGCCCCCCCGCCGCGGCTACCGGTGGGAGCTCGTCGCCCCCGGCCGCACCGCACCGCCGCCCGCCCGCCCCTCACATCAGCGCCAGCAGCTCAATGTCAAACACGAGCGTCGCGTCGCGGACGCCGCCCACAACGGAACGCCCGTACGCCAGGTGTGGCGGCACGGTGATGCGGCGCACCTCCCCGACGCGCATGCCACGCATGCCCATGTCCCAGCCCGGGATGACGTCGCCCGCACCAAGGACCATGGACAGGGGGCCCGACCGGGAGTCGCGGCTCGACTCAAACAGCCGCAGGCGGCTGACGCCGCCGCCCCTCCGGCCCGCCCCAGCGTCCGCCCTGCCGCCACCGCCGCCACCGCCGCCGCCGCCGCCGCTGCCGCCGCCGCCGCTGCCGCCGCCGCCGCCGGCGTCGTCGTCGTCGTCGTCGTCGTCGTCGTCGTCGTCATCCCCGCCCCCCCTCCTCGTCTCCTTGATATACCCATCATAGTGCACCTGGCAGCGCACCCCCTGCAGCAGCAGCCCCGCGGCCTTGCCGTTGGCGCTCGGCCGGCGGAGCTCGACGCCCACCTCGAGCGGCACGTCGGCCAGCCGCGCCCCCCCCTCGGTGCCCGCCCGCCGCCGCGACGCGAGCTCCATCATCACCGCCCCCCCGTTGGGCAGCGCGTCCGCGACCAGCCGCCGCGGCGCGAGCCCCCCGTGCGCGCCGCGGCCGTGGCCACACGCCGAGCACACCAGGCTCGTCCCGAGGATGCCCGCGTCGACAACGTACGCGCCGTACGCGGCGCCCGTCGAGCGCTGCGACAGCTCCTCCCAAAACGGCTCGTCATTGTACGCGGCACACGCGCAGCGGGTGCACGGCGCGGGGCGGGTGGCCGCGACGATGGCGCGGTAGAGGAGGGCAAAGAGGGCGACGGCCACCGCCGCCGCCGCGACGATGGGTATCGCGTCGGCGGGCGTCACCGCCTGGGGGGGGGGCGCTCCATCGCGGCCGCCCCGCGACGAGAGGGGGGGGGGGGGGGACAGACGGGGGCGGCGGCAGCAGCGGATGTTGACGCGGATGAAAAAGGGGGGGGGGGGGGGGTGCGTACGCCAGAGCCCAGAACGGCCCGCCGCAGGGCAACCACACGACCCTCCAAAAACGTCAGCAGGGACACGACAGCCACGCGACGCTGGCAAAGACCGCGGCTGCTCCCCGGTGGCTCCGCAGCCGCCCGCGCTCCCCCCCCCCACCCCCGCCGCCAACCACCGAGTGCCGCGGCGACGACGCGCGCCGCGCGGGGGGGGGTGGCGGGGGAGACCGGCCCGGCGCTCGCCGCGGCGGACCGTCGCGCACGTCCGCGGGGGGGGTTGGCCGCCGCACAACAGGGGGCGGGGTGGGGGTGGTGAAAAAAAGAAGGCGGGGCGGCGGAACGACGGCGGGGGACGACCGGACAGGGGGCGGGACGGGGGGGGGAACGCGGCGCGGGCGGCAGGGCCGGCGGGTGCAGCCGCGCGGCGGGGCTGGAGGGATCCTGCAACCGCCGGCCGGCCGCCGACGCGGACAGTCACCCAGCGCGGGGCGCGTGGCACCCGCTGACGCACGTGGCGGCGCGGCCCCGATGCGGCCGCGTTCCTGGTCGTCCACGCGCGCACAAAGTGGGCCTGGTATTTTTCGGTGAGATCCCAACGTTGAGTTTTTCAGACCTTGCGGGTGGATCCGGGTCTGTCAAATCTGGAAGGAGACACGCGAGGAGCTCTTGTGCTCTGCCTGCACACCTGTCCCTGGTAGCTGGCATCTGATTGGCGGCTGAGGCACTGCAGTCCGCGTCCAGTCGAGGGAAGAGGGGAGAGGATCAAGCAGAGAGCAACCAACCGCTCAACAGCCGTCAACAGAGCAGACAGAGAGAGGCGCGTGTCCCTGTTGACGACCCCCCCCGCTCTCAAGGCGTCGAGCACTCTCACCACGGTGTGCATGCAAGCCACACGGCCAACGTCCTCGTTGGCCCCCCCCGCCGTCGGCCGCCACTGACGGTCTTGCCGCGGCCGCCGCGCGCCGCGCGTCACGGCGTCGCGGCGGCAATGGCCGCGCGGAACGCCTCTGCCCAGCGGGCGACCCCCCCCCCCCCCCGGGGCACGTACAGCACGAGGCGCCCCCCCCCCAGCACCAGCACCAGCTTGCCCGTCAGCCCACACGCCGCGACGCGGCCGCCCGCGAGGCCGACCCGCCACGACGGCGCCGCCGCCGACGAGCGCGCGTTGAACAGCTCGCCGCCGGCAACGACAAACCACCGCCGCACGCGCGACCGCGTGCGGCGGCCGCGCTTGTCGAGGTAGCCCGCGGCGAGGAGCGGCGGCGCGTCCGCCGCGCCCGCCACCGCGCCCGCAACGGTGCGGCGGGCGCCCGCGCCGGCGGTGCGGGCGGCCGCCAGGGAGGGCATGGACTGGTCGTCCCACGCCGACGGGGATGGCCGCAGGGGGGAGGGGGACGAGGTAGAGTGGGGGAGGTAGGGTAGCACCGGAGGGGCTGCCGCTGGCGCAGGGCGGGGCGGGCGCCCGCCGCCGCCGCCGTCGCCGTCGCCGCCGCCGCCGCCGCCGCCGCCGCCGCCGCCGCCGCCGCCGCCACCGCCGCCACCGCTGGCCGCCGCCCCTGTCGACGAGGCCGCGCCGCCGGCGGCAGTCGCAGGGGAGCGGGTGCCGCCGCCGCCGCCCCCCCGCCGCCGAGACCGCCGCCGCCGCGGAGACGGCGGCGGCGTGCGTGGCACTGGTGGCGACACCGGCGGCGGCAACGACGGCAGCGCGTCCTCGGCAAACGCCGCGGCGGCCGCGGCGGTGGCGCCGCAGCCGCCGCCGCCGCCGCCGCGCGGCGTCGGCGCCATTGGCGTCATGCCGGCGTGGGTGGGCGTCGCGCGCGCGTGGCGCCGTGGCCCTTGATGGGTGGGGGGAGGGGGGGAGGAGGGGCTGGCCCGCGGCGGACGCCGTCCCGCGTCGGCCACCCCCGCCGCGGTGGCCGCCGCCGCGGCTGCCGCGGCCACCGTCACGGCCGCCGCCGCCGGTGCGGCCGCCGTGCCACTCTGGGTGGGGGGGAGCGCGCCACCCAGCAGAGACGGGGGCGTGGCGGAGTGGGGCTTGGCGTCGCCGCCCGGCGGGGACGCGCCGCCGCCGCCGCCGCCGCTATCGTCCTCATGGGGCATTGGCAGCGCCAAGGGCGTCGCCGGGCCATCCCCGCCGTCCGCGCGGCTACGCGGGGAGAGCCCCCCGCTGCTGCTGCCGCCGTAGCTGCTGCCACCCCCGCCGCCGCCGACACTTGCGCCGGTCGTGCCGGCCGACGATAGCGGGGAGGAGCTGCCCAGCGCGGCGGCGGCGGCCGCCGCGTCGGCGGCTGCTGCCCACGACCCGCCGCCGCTGCCGCCGCCGCCGCCGCCGCCGCCGCCGCCGCCGCCACCGCGGGCGCGGCGGGCACGGGCGGCGGCGGCGGCCGCCCGCCGCCGCCGCCGACCGTCGCTGCTGCCGCTGGCGCTGCCAGGCGCGCCCGCCGAGCCCGGCCGGCCGGCCGCGCCCAGCGTTGGTGGCGGCAGCGGCAACGCAGACGGCGGCGCGCCGCCAATGCCGCCGCCGCCGCGGCTGCCGCCGCCGCCGCGGCTGCCGTAGCCATTGCCGCCGCCAGCCGCGCCGCCGCCGCCACGGGCGGGCGACGACGGCGGGGTGGAGAGCGGGGAGCCCGGCTGGGAGCCCCCCCGCGGCGAGAGGCGACCCTTGCCGACACCGCCGCCGCCACCACCACCGCCACCACCGCCGCCGCCGCCGCCGCCGCCGCCGCCGCCGCCGCCGCCGCCCGCGCGCTCCCGCGGCGCCACGCGGGAGGCGACGGCGACGACGCCCGCGGCGGCGGGCGCCGCCACTTCCGCCACGACCGCCGCGGCGGCGGCCGGCGCTGCCGCCGGCACCGCCAATGCCGCCGCGTCCGCGGCGGCAACGGCGGCGGCGGCGGTGGCGGCGGTGGTGGCGGCGGCGGTGGCGGCGGCGGCGCGGCGGCCGCCGCGCCTCCGTGGCGACCGCAGCCGCGCGGCGGCGGCGGCGGCGGCGGCGGCGGCGGCGGCGGCGGCGTCCTCCCCCCCCGACCACTCGCCGACGAGGGAGCGGGTCTTGGCCGTCGCGGGCGCCTGCCGGGCGGGGGCGCCGCCCCAGCGGGACGACGCCGACGCGGTCATGCCGCGGCGGGTGGGGGGGAGCGGCGACGCCGGGGCGGCCGCCGTCGCTGCAGCCGCTGCGGCGGCCGCCGCCGGCGGCGCGGGACCCTTTCCGGTGGGTGCCGACGGGACGTCCCTCCCCGTCGGTGACCGCCCGCTGCTGCCGCCGCCGCCGCCGCCGCCGCCGCTGCCGCCGTCCCCGCCGCCGCGCCACCGAAACGACGACGGCGCGTCGGCGGCGGCGGCGGCGGCGGCGGCGGCGGCGGTCGCGGCGGCCGCCGCGGCGGGCTCAGAGAGGAAGGCGGTGAAGCGGGCGCCGGGGGCGGTGGCGAGGCCGCCCGGCGGGTGCGCCCGCCCGCCGCCGCCGCCCGTCACCCCGTCCAGCGACGCGCGCAGGCGGCCGCCGCGGCGGCGGCCGCCGCCGCCGCCGCCGCCGTCGCCGTCCCCGCCGCCGCCGCCGCCGCCGCCGCCGCCGCCGCCGCCGCCGCCGCCGCCGCCGCCCCCCGCGGGGGGAGGCGACCGCGCCGGCGTCCGCCAGCCGCTGCCCACGCCGCCGCCGCCACCCCCACCCCCACCCCCGCCGCTGCCGCTCCCACCGCCGCTGCCGCCGCTGCTGCCGGTACCACCCGCGGCGCCAAGCCCCCCCACCCCCCCCACCCCCCCCCCCTCCGCCACCACCCGCCCCGCCGCCGGCACTGGCGCCGGCGCCAACGCCGCCCACACCGTCACGCGGGGTCCCCCCGCCCACCCCCCCCTCCCCGCCGCCGCCGCCGCCGCCCGCCGGCACGCGCGGGGAGCGGCCGACCAGCCGCGGCCGCGCGCGGACCTGGTGGGACAGCTCCAGCGAGAACTGGGTGAGGTTGCGCCAGCCGACGGGGAACTCTGGGGGCGCCCCCGCCGCCGCCCCGCCCGCCGCGGCCATCGCTCGACGCTCCCCAGGGGGCGCGCCGGCGCCACCCGGCGACAGGCGCACGAGGAGCGGCGAGGGGAGGAGCGGGGGGATGGCAGACACAGGGTTGGTTGGGGGAAAACCGGTGCAAAGAAAACGTAAAATTGGGCAGGAGGCAGGGAGAGAAGAGGAGAGGGGGGAGGGACGAGGCGGCGGTCGTGGTGGTCGTGGTGGTCGTGGTGGTCGTGGTAGTGGGAAGGGGGGAACACGAACCAGTCGGCGGTGGAGGCGCGACGTGCCGCAGCCACCCCACGTGATAACCGTCGGCGGGGGCGAGCCGTGGGGCCGCCGCCGCAGCGGCAGCACCACCAACAAGAACGGCGGCGGCGACGGCGGCGGCGGCGGCAGCGACGGCGGCGGTGGCGTCAACGGCAGCGGCGGGCGGGAGCAGGCCCGAGCGACAAGGCAGGTGGCCGCCGCCGAGGACAGAAAAAAGGGATTGGGAGCGGGGACGGGCAGCCGCCGTCGCCGTACCCACTCCCGGTGCGGCCCGCCCACCGGGCGGCGGGGACGGGGCCGCGCGCGGCACCAGCAGTCGGCGGCCAGCACGCCGCGCACCACCAAGAAAAAAAAAAAACAAAAACAAAAGAGGACAACCGCACGGGGCGGCGACGGGGCGCGCCCACGCGGGCCGTGACGGGGACGCCAACGTCGACGGGCGACGGCCGTGCGGCGGCGACGACGGGTGGCGGCTGCAACGGCGGCAGCAGCGGCGGCGGCAGCGGCGGCGGCGGCGGCGGCGGCGGCGGCGGCGGCGCCGCGCGCGAGGCGGCGGGCGGCGTCCCCCCCCCAAGTAGGGGCGCCCCGGCCGCCGCCGCGGCGGCGGGCGACGGCGGCGCCCCCCTCCACGCCCACGCCGCGGGCGGCCGGCGCGGCGGCGGCGGCGGCGGCGGCGGCGGCGGGTGGCCACGGCGGCAGCGGCGGCGGCGGCTGGGGCAACGAAAAAGGGGGCCGCCGCGGGGGGGGGGGGGGGGCCGACGCGGGGGTGGGCGTCCCTCCCCCCCCCCCCCCCCCCCCCCCTGCCAGGACAGACGGCCGACGCGCGGGTGGGCGTCCCCCCCTGCCCCCCCCCCCCCCCCCCCCCATCCGAGCCCCGCGCTCTCCCCCGCCGCCGACCGTCCCCGCCGGCGTGTCCACCGCCGGCGGCTCGCGGCGGCTGCCGCCGCGGGTGGCGACCCCCCCCCGGCGGCCACCCCCGCCGCCACCCCCGCCGCCGCCGCCGCCGCCGCCACCACCGCCCGCGGCGGCACGCCGCCGCGGCCGCCACGCGGCCGCGACGGCCGGCGGCCGACGCGCGCCGCGCGGCCGGCCGCGCGGCGCGGGGTCGGGGCGTGGCGGGGCGTCCCTCCCCCCTCCCCTCCGCACCCCCCCCCCCCCCCCCCCCGGCTGGCTGTCCATCCCCGTGCGGCGCGCCGCCGCGGGTTGGGGCGGCGGCGGGGGCGCACCCCCGCCGCCGCACCACCCTCCCCCCCCCCCCCCCCCTCTTGCTCCCCACCCGCGGGCGGGTGGCGGCCACGCCACGGCGGCGGCGGCCTGTTCCCTCCCTCCCCCCCCCGTCGGCGACGACGCGCGTGCGCGGCGGCGGCCGCGGGGACCCCGCCCGGCGACGCCGGCGCGCGTCGCGATTGGTCGCGCGCGGCGGGGGCGGCGGCGGCCGACGCGGCCGCGCCGACAGCCGCCGGGGCCGCCGCTCACCGCCGTCGGCGACGCCTCGCGGCGGCACCTCTGCGGCTACGCGTCGTGCCGCCTCGCCCACCCCCCCCCCCCCGGGTCGCCACTGGGCGCGGCGGGCGGCGGGCGGCGGGCGGGGGTGGGCAGCTGGCCACGCCAGCGGCGGCGCCATGGGCGGCCACCGCGGCAAGGGAAACGACGGGCGGCGAGCGGCGAGCGGCGGCGGCGGCGGCGGCGGCGGCGGCGGCGGCGCCCCCCGCCGCCGCCGCGCTGGTTGCCTGACCCTGCCGCTGCCGCCGCGGCGGCCGCCGCCCGTGGGCCGCCCCCGCCGCGGCTACCGCGGCGGCGGCACCCGCGGGGTGGGACCCCCGAGCGGCCACGGCTCGGCCGGGCGGCAGCGAGGGAGAGGGATGCGGCGGCGGCGGTCGCGGGCGTGGCGGCTGCGCCGCCCCGTCGCGGCCGCGCACGCTGCGGCGCCATGGGGGGCGAGAGCGGCGGGGGGCGCGCGGTGCGTCCCATGGGCTCACACTGGCTGCGCGGGGGAGACCAAGCGCCGAGACGTTGGCGGATCATCGTGCAGTGGCCAGCACGAGGCGCCTGGAGCAGGGGTTGGCAAGCGACTAGATCTGTTGCAAGCGTAGTGTTGTCGTCCCAAAGTTGGCGGATGCGCACGTGTGCAACTGCACAACAGTGAGTGACCAATGACATGCCTCAGAGTCGGCTGATCTAACCAATGGCTGCTCAGTACTACCCCCAGTCGTTGTGTACGCAGGACACATTCTGGTCAAGGTATCACGTGAGATCCTGAAGAAAGAGGGGAGATTGCACAACTGCTGTTGGACCAATCAGCGCCCGGCTTGAGATCGGCTCCCAACTGTAGCCAATCAGGGGCTGTTGGGGTGTGAAGCGCCGCGCAATCACTATGGCAATCTGGCGCTTCATTAGTTTGCAAGTCGTCAGGCGGCAGCCCCTTAATATTCGCTCGGATAAAGAATGGCTTAGATACACTTGATCGTTTCTTGGGTTGCATCCGAGTTTAGGTAATAGGCACCCCGTGAATCTCGCGCCCTTGGTGGCTCCGCCTCAACTCTTGGAAGCATTTGCCTGAGCGATACACGCAGCGTAGACACGTGTGCCTAAGTTGACCACGTGTAGGTGTATTTGACAAGTCAGGTACGTTTCATCACAGGTCATCCAACCCCCCCGCCAGACCGCGACCATGACGCTTTGCCCTCCCTCCGCTCGACCGTAGCTGCGTCCACGGCGCCCCCTCTTCTTAGCTGCGACGCCGGCGCGTGCTCCACTCTCACCCCCGACTATGGCGACGAAGACTCACGCCTCCTGCGTCGCTTTGTGGGGGTGGCGGCGGCAGTGTCGCTCCCGCTTGCCCTCCGCGCGGACCTGCCGTAGCAGGGCCCCCCCTCTGAGGCGGTAACACCGACGCCTCCACGGGGGGAGCAAAAGCAATGCCCCCGCGGGAGGGTGGCGACAGCAACGCCCCCGTGGTGGGAGGCGTAGCACGGGTGTCTCCGGCTCGTCTTCATGGCATCCGTGCCCCAGCTACAGTCCCCAAAACATAATGATGAGCAGGACGCCTGAAGCTTGCCAACCCGTCCCGATCAGCATCCTGTGACTATTCGAACGGGTGGCGGAACGGATGGCCGCCGCCATCGTCCATCATCTGAGTTCCTGTGCGGAGGAGCGGGGCGAAGGGAGCCTATGCCGCTGCCCCCCATGAGTACGGGGGGGGGGAGACACTGCCTTGGATCCGCTGTTTTCGCAGGGGATGGGGAGGCTCCGTCGCCGCCGCTTCGACCAGACCGGTTATGAGCGTAAACCTCTGCCGTCGCCGCCACACTGAACGAAAGGGAAAGGGGTGCGCTGCTGATGCTACGTCGACGAGGGAGGTTCGGGAAGCACAGTTGCCGCCTCTGACGATAGGAGAAGCGGAAGGGGGGACGTCCATGCAGCCGCTGTGACCATCGGGGCGGGGGGGGCGCGGCTCCCGCCGCGCTCGGTGGGTGGGCAAGACGGGGGCAGAGGGCCGAGGCACTGTCAAGACGGAGGGACCGAAGGCGATGAGTGTTTTTGGAAACTCTGATCGTTCTCTCGACGCCTATTGGTGCCCTGGACAGTGGCTGCTGACTCCAATTGGATGGTCACACATCCAAAGGTGGCCGCAATCTTCCTCTGACACGACTTGGCGCTTCGTTCCTGTCAAAGTTCAGAGTGGTAGTAGGGGGGGAGGTCCAGAGCCGGGATCTGCGAGTGCCATACAAACAAGAAAAAGAGTTATCCCGAACGCAATTCCGAATTGTGCCAAGGTGCCCCCGGTGTTCATGCGGTCTCAAGTGTTGCGCTCCTCCGCTTTCTTGGGCTGCCGTACATCCGCGTGTGGTGGTGTGGTGGTCGCTGCCGGCGGGACAAGAGAACACAAGAGAACACAAGCGCGCTACGCGCTGTCGTGGCTCTCTCCCGCAGCGGCTGCTCCGTCCCCTTGACCCGCCAGCCTGACATCCCGCCGGCCTGACATCCCCGCAACGCCGCGGCGGGCGCGTGTGGGGCCCGCGTTCCGCCGGCCCCCCCCCCCCCCCCCCCCCCCGGCCGCGGCGCGCCGACCCCCTCCCCGCGGCCGTGCCCTTCCCATGGCGTGCCGCGCCGGCGCTGCCTACGTCCTCGCTGCCCCCTGCGTCGGCCCCCGCTGCTCCTTGCTCAGCCCCCTGTCGGCGCGGTCCGCGGTCGCGGGGCGGCCCCGGCGCGGCGCGCTCGGCCGGTCGCGCCGCCGCCACGCGGCGGCCATGCAAGGCGGGCCGCCGGCGGCGGCGGGTGCGGCGGCGGCGGCCGCCGCCGCGCCCGACGCGCCGCCGCCCGCTACCATGCTGGAGCCCACCCCGGCCGCCGCTGCTGCTGCTGCTGCTAATGCTGCGAATGCTGCTAATGCTGCTGCTGCTGCTGCTGCTGCTGCTGCTGCTGCTGCTGCTGCTGCTGCTTCGGGTCTTGCAGCTGCGCCGGCGGCCACCCCCGTGGCTGCCGCCGCCGCGTTTACGCCCGCCCCGGCGGCGGCGGGCGTGGCGACCCCCCCCGCCCCCCCCCTGCGGCCGATGCAGCTCATCTACTCGGACGTGTTCCTCACGCACGCCGCCCCCGGCGCGCACCCCGAGCGCCCCGAGCGGCTGGCCGCCGCCGTCGCGACGCTGCGGCGCCTGCACGCGGCGCACGGCCTGCCCGTCGTCTGGGCGCCGCCGCCACCCCTCACCGACGGCCGCCTCGCGACCGTCCTGTCCGCCGTCCTGGCCGTCCATGACGGTGCGTACGTGGACGAGCTGGCCCACCTGTCCGCCCGGGGCGGGGGCGGCCTCGACGCGGACACGTACGTCGGGCCGCGGAGTTACGGGACCGCCCTGCTGGCGGTCAGCGGCTGGCTGGCGGCGGTGGACACGGTGCTGGGGGGGGGGAGGGGGCGCGCGGCTTCGCCGGGCTCGTCCCTCACGCCGTCGGCATCGTCGGCCGCGTCGGCGGGCGCGGCCGCGGATGAGGCGGCCGCGCCGGCCGAGGGGGGGCGGGACGCCGGCAGCGGCGCCGCGGCGCCCCGGCCAGCGGCCGAGACGACCACGCCGGCGGCAGGGGCGGTGACGAGGGACGCGCCCCCCTCGCCGCCACCCCCCGTGTCGGCCGCGTTTGTGCTGGCACGGCCGCCGGGCCACCACGCGACGCCCGACACGGGGATGGGCTTTTGCCTGCTGTCCAACGTGGCCATCGCCGCGCGCTACGCGACGGACGTGCACGGGGTGGAGCGCGTCGCGATCCTGGACTGGGACGTCCACGCCGGCAACGGGACGGCGGCGGTGGTCGCGGCGGACCCGCGGCTGGCGCTGGCCGACTCACACCAGATGCCGCTCTTCCCCAACACGGGGCCCCCCGGCGTGGCCGGCGCCGCCGGCAACATCCTCAACGTGGCGCTCGCCGCGGGCGGCACCATGGACGACTACATCGACGCGTTTACGGGCCAGATGCTGCCCTTCCTCGCCGCCCACGCGCCGGGCCTGGTCCTCGTCAGCGCCGGCTACGACGCGCTCGCAGCGGACCGCCTGGCGGGCATGTGCTGGGCGCCCGCCGACTATGGCACGCTCACCGCCGCGCTGCGCGACGCGCTCGGCCCGGCCGTGCCCGTCGTGTACGGCCTGGAGGGGGGCTACGACTGGCGCGGCACCGCCGCGGGCGTCGCGCACACGGTGGCCGCCCACGTGGGCGTTGACCTGCCGGCGGCCAAGGTGGCGGAGGTGGCGGCGACGGTGGCGGAGGTGCTCGAGGTGCGGGGTATGGTCGGCCCACCGGGGGGGGGCTGATGGCGCGCGGGGTGGACGATGGCGGGGGGGGGGATGGGGGGGGGGGAGGGGGGGTGATGGGGATGAGACGCGGGGGGGGGGTGGAGGGTGGCGAGCCGGCGGCGGAGCTGATGGCGTTTTGAGTCGTGCGGGGGGGGGGGGGGGGGGGGGCTGAGGGCGATGAGACGGCGGGGTGGGGCCGCGGCCGGTGCGACGGCCGTGCGGCGGGTGGCATCCGGACGGATGGTGGAGAGGAGACGGCCAGGGGGGCAGCGGATAGCCCACCCCCTCATCCCCCGTGCGCGCCCCGCGCCGGCGGGCCCCCCCTGTGCACGCCCCAGCCCACCCGGGGCGGCCGCCACCGCGGGGACCCAGCGCCGTCGTGTCCCCCTCCCCCCGTCATGGCCTCGCTGCTTCGGGGTGACCCCCCCCCGCCCCCCCCCCCCCCGCCCCCCCCAGTCGGCCGCCGCCGCCGGCCACGCCCGCCGTAGCGGCGCGGCCAGCGCCGGCGGCCACCCACCGTCGCCGACCACCCCCCCCGTGCGCGGGGACACCCGCAGCGGACCCCGCCGCGCGTCCGCCCGCCGCCAGTGACGCCGCGGTCGCGGGCGTGACGCGGGCCGCGGCCGCCCCCACGGGGCGGCGGCGTCACGCCCGGCGCGTCCCCCCCCCCCCGCCCCCGCCCCCGCCCCCGCCCCCGCCCGCGCCGCGGCGGGCGCCGCGGCCCGCGGGCGGCGCCCCCGCCGCGGCCGCGGGTGCCGCGGCCGGCCGCGCCCCGCGGCGGCGCCCGGCCGGCGTGCGCGGGGCCCCCCCGGCAGTGGCGGCCGCGGCGGTGGTGGCGGCGGCGGCAGCCGCGGCAGCCGCGGCGAGGCCGTCCTGTGGTCAGTCGACACCACCGCGCGGTCGCTTCCGTCAATGGGAGGGCGGGGCGGGCGGCGGCCAATGGTGACGGCGGCGGCGGCGGCGGCGGCGGCGGCGGCGGCGGCGGCGGCGGCGGCGGCGGCGGCGGCGGCGGCGGCGGCGGCGGTGTCGGCGGTGGGGGCGGCAGTGGTGGTGACGGCGGCGGTGGCGGCGTCGGCGGCGGCGGCGGCGGCGGCGGCGGCACGGGCGCTTGCGGCGGCGGCTGGCGGCCCCCGCCGGCTGCTCGCGGTGGGCTCCCCGCCGGGGCACGGCGGTGGCGCGCGTCCGTTGTTGGGGGCGAGGGGGGGGTGCTCCCGAGGGGACAACGGAGGGGACGGGACGCGTCGGAGGGGGGGGTGGGAGGGGAGGGGGCGGACGGGCCGAGCCGGCGTCGCGGCGCGGGCGGCGGTGCTGGGAGGGCACGCCCGGCCGCGGCGGGTGGACGGGGGTGGCGCGCTGCCGCGCCGCCGTGCCGCGGCGGGCGGCGGCGGCGGCGGCCGCGGGGAGGGGACCACGCCGCCGCGGCCGCGGCGGGCGCCCGGTCCCGCGGCGCGCGGCAGCAGACGTGCGGGGAGGTCGGATGGCTGCTGCTATGGCGGTGGGGGAGGACGCCCGCGGGGCTGGGCGGACCGCCTGGGCGGGCCGCCTGACCGGATTGCCCCCGCTGGTATGTACAAGCTGCCGCCCCAACAGAGTGGGGCTCGTGTTTGTCTTCTTTTCTACACTGCCCGCGCGGGTGTCGCACGCGCCCAGCGGCTGCCGGATGGAAGCGGGGCAGACCGCCGCGGTCGGCCGTGAACGCATCCAACCCCCCCTCCGCCCAACCCCCCCCCCCCCCCCCCCTAACCCTCTCGCACCCCGCGCCGCCCCGCTGGCGCTACGGCTCAATGCGCCCGCGGTACCGCGGGTACAGGCACGCGTCGCGGATGTGGTGGATGCCGAGCACAAAGCACACAAACCGCTCCAGGCCGAGGCCGTACCCCCCGTGCGGGCACGTCCCGTACTTGCGCTGGTCCGTGTACCAGTAGTAGGGTGCCGGGTCCATCCCCTCCCGCGCGTACGCGGCGGCGAGCTCCTCCTCTTTCCACATCCGCATGCTGCCACCGACGACCTCGCCCACGCCGGGGACGAGCAGGTCGACCGACTCGGTCACCGCCCGGTCGTCGTCGCACTTTTGCATGTAAAAGGACTTGAGGGCGGCGGGGAAGCGGTGGAGGAGGATGGGCTCCCCAATCTGGTCAGTCATCTTGCGCTCGGGGCCTTCGGGGATGTCGTCGCCAAACTCAAAGTGCGTCGCGCTCTCCTCGTCCTTGTAGATGAGGTGCTCCCGGCAGTAGGTCAGGGCGTCGCGGTAGGTCATGCGCTTGAACGGCCGGCGCATGCGGGCGAGACCCGGGTTCACCGACGCGAGGAGGGCACCCCCGCGGGCAATGACCCGGTCGACCACGTCGACGACCAGGTCCTCCACCCGGTCGAGGAGGTCTTCAAAGGTGATGAACGGGCACTCGGCTTCGAGGTGGTGAAACTCGGCCAGGTGCCGCCGCGTCGACGATTTCTCCGCCCGGTACGAGGGGAGGAGGCAGAAGCAGTCGCCGACCGCGGGGATGCCCGTCTCCAGGTACATCTGCGACGACTGGGTGAGGTAGGCGGGCTCCCCAAAGTAGTCGAGGTGGAACAGCGTGGAGCCGCCCTCGCACATGGTGTTCACCAGCGTCGGCGGGGTGAGCTCCACGTAGCCACGGTCAAAGAGGTGCTCCCGGAAGCACTGGGTGATGATCGACCGCATGCGGAGGATGCTCGACGCGCGGGTGCCCCGCACGACCAGGTGCCGATGCCGCAGCAGGATGTCCGGCCCGCTGTCGTGGGAGAGCACCTCCTCAATCTCCGCGGGCGACCGGCCGACCAGCTCCCAATAGTCTGTCCGCAGCTCCAGGCCGCCCTTGGCACGAGCATCGGCGGAGAGGGTGCCCCAGAGGGTGACCGCCGACTCGCGGTGGAGGTTGATGGCGTCCGTCGTCTGGCACTGGGTGCCGGTGAGGACGGCCTGCAGGAAGCCCGTGCCGTCGCGGAGCTCGAGGAAGAGCAGCTTGGCGCCCTCCCAGCGGATGCGGTGCACCCACCCGCTGACCTTGACGCGGCTGCCCGCCAGCGGGTGCCCGCCGATGGACGGAGAAGACGCCGCCGCTGCGGCGGGCGTGTCGACCCCATCCTCGGTGGCCGCCGTCGTCTCTGCCGTCGTCGCGGCCGCCCCCGCCGCCTCCGTGGCGTCCGCCCCGGCCGCCGCGGCCGCCGCCGACGCCGCCGCCGCCGCCGTCGGCGGGGGCACGTCCAGGTCCCGAATCTTGACCGTCCGCGCCGGCGGCAGGCTGGCGTCCATCTCGAGCACCACCGCCGCCGCCCGCTCGGCGCGCGCCGCCGACTCGGCGTCCGCGCGGGCGGCCAGCTCGGCCGCCTTGGCCAGCTTCTTCTTGTGGCCCTGCTCCGTCTTGAGCATCTTCTTGAGCCGCGCCTTGGGCAGCGCCCCGCGCGCCGCGTCGTCCATGACCAGGAACTCCTCGAGCGTCACTGCCAGCGCGTCGGGTGCGGGGGGGGGGCGGGATCGACGGGCGCCGCCGCCGCCGGGGCGGGCGGGGTCCCCGCGTCGGTATCCCCGGGGGTGGCCATGGCGCCCGCGGGTGGGATAGTGGGCGGGGGGACAGGCACCGACGGTGCCGGGGGGGGCAACACGGCGCAGTCGCGGGGAAGAAAGGGCGCAGGAGGTGGCGCTGTCGGCCGGGGCAATCACGGCGGCCGGGGCGGATCGGCGGCGCGGCCACGAGTCCGCGCTGACGTGGTACCGCAAGGCCCCGTTGTGTCAAGGCACGCCTCAACCACGCGGCAAGAAAACAGCTGGTGTCAAGCGGCAGCGGAGCGCGTGTCAGGATGCTGGCAGACTAAAAATCAAGGCGGTGCGGTGGCGACGGCGACTTGATTTTGTCGCTTTTGAACGCAGCACGGGCTCGCGTCTCGACGTCACCGCGCGTGCCGCCGCCGCCAAAGAGGTACGCACCATCCGGGAGCTGCTTCGGAACGCCTCGCGTCCGCGCGTGTCTCAACAGCCTTTGCTCGGTGGATGGATGCCCTCTGTGGGTACGTTATCTCCTTGCGGGGTTGGAGGCGGGCGTGACCCGACGCGACTATCATTCGTCCGCCGCCAACCCCGCCGAGCCCTGCGCGCCCCCCTGTGTAGCCGCCGGGCACGTCAGAGAACGGGGGTGGCGGCGTCGGCAGCGGGGATGGCGGCACTAGAAGGACCGTACAAGTCACGGTACTGGCGTCACTCGCCCTCGAAACACCCTGATTACCCCGTCCGTGCACCGAACAGGCGGCCATGGCATCGGCGTCCGTCTCTCGGGCTGCAGCCTTTCACTTTTCCACCGCCCATCCCCCGCGACGCGGTCAACGGCCACCCCCCCCATCTCCGCTCAACGTTGCGCGTCCCCCCCGTCACACGTCGGCGACTTGCTCCACTCGCGGCTCGAGCACCACCGCTCGTAGCAGCCGCCGCGCAAGGACGTGGCGGAGGGCGTAGCCGCCGAGCTCCCCCACCGCACGCTCGCCGAGCACCCCCCCCCCCCCCCCCCCGCCGCCACTGCCGCCGCCGCCTTCCGCCGCCGCGGTCGCGACGGCGGCGGCGGCGGCGGCCACCCCACCCCCCCCCCCCCCCCCTCGCCGGCGCCCCCCCCCCCGCCGCGGACCAGAGGGCCCCCCACACGTCCGCCACCCCTCCCCCCCGGCCGTGGCCGCCGCCCGCTCGACCGCCGTCGCCACCAGCGACGCCACCCCCCCCACCGTTGCCGCGTAGTCGGCGGCCGACAGGGCCGTCGCGACGACGGCGGCGGCGGCAATGGCGACGAGGCCGGCCACCTCCCACGCCCGCCCATCGTCGATGGCCGGCCACGGCGGCGGCGCCACGGTCCCCGGCGCGGCGGCGGCGTCCGCTGCCGCCCCCGCCGCGCCGCCGCCCGCAGCAGCCGCCGCCGCGCCAGGCGCGGCGGCGGCGGCGGCGCGCCCTCCCGCCGCCGCCGCCGTGGGCGGCGGCGGCGGCGACGCCGCGTCGAGCGCGGCGGCCACGTCCGCCCAGCCCGCCGCGCGGGCCGCTGCGCCCGGCGGCGCGGCGGCGGCGGCGGCGGCGCCCCCCCCCCCCCCTGGCGGCGCCGCGCCCGCGCCCGCCGCGTCGCCCAGCAGCGCGCTCCACGCGGCCCACCAGCGGACGGCGGCGCGGCCCTCGGCGAGCGTCCACGCGGGCAGCCACGCAACGCCAACCACGTCCATGCCAAGGCCGTCCTCAAGCCGCCGTGCCAGCGACGCCCCGTGGTTGACCCCGTACATGAGCGCCACGGCGGGGCCACCCGCGCCGCCACCGCCGCCGTCGGTGGCGGCCGCCCCCCCGCCGCAGCTGCCACCCCCCCCCCCCCCCCCCCCCACCCCCGCCGCCACCGCCGCCACCGCCGCCGCCGCCGCCGACGCCGCCGCCGCCGCCGCCATCGCCGCCGCCCCAGCCCGGCGCGCCGCACGCGCGCACGACCGCCGCGACCGCCGCGCCGTTGCGCGCGCCAATCGTCAGCGACGGCTGGGAGGCGGCCGCGACGGCGGCGCCCGCGAGGAGGGTCTGCGCAAAGAGCGCGCGGCGGGCGGCGCGGACGTCCCCGCGCGCCGCGGCGAGGGCCACCACCGGCAGCAGCGGCGAGACGCCCACCGCCCCGCCCGGCGCGGCGCGCCCCGTCACCGTCGACGCGCCGGCCGCGGCGCGCGCCGCGGGCGTCGCGGGCCGCCCCGCCGTGGCCCCGCGGGGCGCCGCCGCCGCCGCCGCCGACGCCGCCGCCGCGGGGGTGGCCCAGTCGGTGAGGAGGAGGGCGAGCTCGGGGAGGGGCACCAGCCACAGCGCGCAGCGGAGGAGGGCCGCGCCCAGCCGTGCCGCCGCCGCCCGCGGCCGCCGTGCCGCCGCCGCCCGCGCCGCCGCGACGGCCAGCGGTGGCGCCGCGCCGTCTGCCGGGGCGGTGCTGCCGGCGGTGCCCCCCCCGCCCCCCGCCCCTGCCGCCTGCCGCCGCAGCGCGTCGGCGCGCACGTCGGCAACGAGCCAGCCACCCCGCGCGTGCGGCGGCAGCGCGTCCAGCTGCGCTACGAGGCCAACCGACGACGCCAGCCGCCGGCAGCTGCCCGTCGGCACCAGCGGCGTGGACACTGTGTACCCGCGGCGGGCCGGGTCCCACGACAGGCACGACGGCTCGGTGACGAGCTCGGTAAAGACCGCCGCAAACGGGCCAGTGGCCGTGCGGTCGCCGCCGCCACTGTCGCCGCCGCCGCCGGGGCCGTCGCCCCCATTGGCGCCGCCCAGCAGCGCGTCGAGGGCCGCATAGTACCGCGCGTCGGCGACGTGGAGGAGGGAGACGAGCGCCAGCCGCGGCGGCAGCGACGGGCGGGCATCGGCCGTCAAAGGGGGGCTACCGGCGGGAGGCGACGGCCCCGCAACGGACTCACCAGCTGGTGCGGCGGCGGCAGCGGCGGCGGCGGCGGCAGTGGCGGCGGTGGCGGCAGCAGCCGCCGCGTCGGCGCCCTCTCCCCCCCGCCCGTCACCGTCGACGCCGTCGCGGCGGCGGTAGAGCGTCACCGCCGTCTGCAGCTCGAGGGCAGTGCCCCCCGGTGACACGCCGACGCGGAGGAATTGGCGCGCCCGCCGGCGGCGGGCAGGCGGCGCCGGGGCGGGCGCGCGGAGGGGGGGCGCCGCGCCACCGCTGCGCCCCCCCCCCCCACCCCCCTCGCCGCGTCCACAGGGGTGCGAGGCGCCCGCAGTGACGACGATGCCGCCGGCGCGCCGCCTCCCCCCCCACCCCCCCAGCCGCCGCCGCCGCGTCCGCCGCCGACGGCGCCGTCATGCGCAGACCCCCACCCCACCGCCACGGACCGCAGCCGACGCTGGCGCAGCCGCCGCAGCCGCCGCAGCCGCCGCCGCCGCCGCCGCCGCCGCCGCCGCCGCCGCCGCCGCCTCTGCCACCCCGCCCGGCCAACGGCCGCGGCCACCGGCCGCGGCGGCCACCACCGGCCCCCTCAGCCGCGCGCGCCGGCCGACCCAAGGCGGCAGCGGCGGGCGGGCAAAACGCGGGCGGCGGCCGCGGCGGCGGGGGTGCCATACCACCAGGCGCGGCGGGGGGGGGGGGGGGGCGGGGGGGGGGGAGCGGCGCGGCGATGGGCCCCGCAGCGAGTCGGTGGGGGAATGACGCGGCGAGGGGGTGGCGGACGCGGCAGGGAGGTTGGGGACACGACAAGGGGGTGCGGACCGCCGCGAGCGGGTGAGGAACGCAGCGAGGGAGTGGGGGCAGCGGCGAGGGGGGTGGAGGAAGCGGGAGGTACAAGCAGCAAGAGGGGGGGGAGGGAGGAGGGGCGCGCGCTGACGGGATGGCGGTGGCGGCAGCGCCAACGCTGTGCAGCGAACGCGCACTTGCGACAATGGGATACACGGAACAGCTTCAACTCTGCATGCGTTGTCAACACGGCCATGCCGAGGGCCACCCCGAATGTATGCACCCGGGGCGGCCCCCCACGCCTGCACTAGTAGAGACTTTCAGCAACGCAGATTCCCATATGATTACGTTTTACCTCAGCCACGTGTGCCACGAGTCACCGCCAAAAGGTAAAGTCATATGGACAGGTTCTCAAACGCTCCGCGGCGGGAGGAGAAAAAAATGCGACTGCCGGCGCGGCAGCGCGGTACGGGCGTAGCAGGGGGGATTGGGCGTGCAGCGTCATGGTCACGGGCAGGTTCGACCGCGTCGCAGCGACGCGTACGTGGGCAACGCTTGTGTGGAGACTGGCGCACGGAAGATAGAAGCGCAAGACCGTACAGTAAGTCGTGTCTATTCTACTGCTCGCGTCATTTGAGGCGATTCGCCTCGATTGAGGCGGTTTTTTAGCGGCCGTTTTCAGGGTCTTCCACTCATCTGAGGCAGAAACAGACGCCAGAAGTGGACTCAGCGCAGCCTGTTTGCCTACGGGGCAACCGGAGGACGCCCGAAGACGACGGGTTGTCATCGGTTGACGCCCTCTTTTCCGCGCGACCGACTGCTTCCGATGGCGCAAACACCGCCCCAGTCGTAGCGAAGGGCACTTCTTGAAGAGCTGCAGTATGGCCAACAGCCGTTTGGCAGATGGTGTGCGCGCGCTGCTCCAAGCTTGTACGGCGACTGCCGCGGCCAAGGCGGCAGCGGCAGTGATTGCCGCGGCCGTGGCGGCGTCGGTGACGGCAATGGCTGTGTGTGAGCCGTTCATGTGCGGTGGCAGGCAGGCATACTGGGGGTACCTCGTCTGGGAAAGTGATGCGTGAGTGTATCTCGTCCGGTACAGTGCTGCATGGGCCGTCCAGCACGCACGATGACGGCCCCCCCGGCGCGCGTGGGGAGGTTGACGCCAGCTTGATCGACGACGGGGCGCTGCTTTTGACCGATGCCGCGGCTGTGCCGGTGGAGGCTCGCCGGGGCCCGCCATTGAAAGCGGAGGTGGTCGGGGTGGGGGCTCTGGTGGCAGCGGTGGCGGTATCGCCCCCGCCTTCCGCCGACGTCTGCAAGACGGTGGTAGGGATCACCTGCTCCCTCCGCTCTGAGGGCAATGCCGCGGTGGTAGCGCGGCGGCGTCGGGCAGTTTGGCGCTCGCGGCGGCGCGGGAGGTGGTGCTGTGGGCGGTAGCTTCATGAGCTGCGCAGGAAGGGGCAGAAAGCCTACGACCGCGGTGGACTTGCCGGTGGCGGCAGTGGTCACCGCTCTAGACGCGGAGGCGGGCGTGCTGCTAGGGCGGGTGGTGGTGGACGGGAGGCGAAGAACCTCCTTCTACCCCCGCTACGCCGCCGCGGCCGCCTCCACGGGCCCGCTCGCCCGGCGCGGGGCGGTCGCGGTCGTCCCCGTGGTCGTCGCGGCGGCCGCCAACGCGGTGATGGCGGCGGCCACCACCAAACTCCACACCACCCTCTCCCTGCACGCCGGGTGGCTGCGGCGGCTGCGGGCGGCATTGGACCCGGTCGTCGCTCGCCTCACCGCCGCCACCCGCGACGGGTCTGGGGGGGCGTCCCTGACGGAGGGGGCGCCGGTCGAGGGCGTGGCGCGCCTACAACTGGGCGGCGGGGACGACGGGGCGGACGGCGGCGGGGGGGGTGCCGCCGGGGGTGCCGCCACGGGTGAGAGAGGGGGGGGAGCGGGGGCGGGGGGGGAGGAGACCGCCTGGCCGACGCGGACGCCTACTATGGGCCGGCGCCCCCGCCCGGCGGGGGGGGGGGGGGGGGGCGTCGCCTCCGACGTGCTCGACGCCCTCCGCCGCGCCGCCCGGCGCGGAGGGCTTGCGGCAGTGGGGACGTCTTTGGCAGTGGCAGCGGCCGTGACGCCGCCGCCGCCGCCGCCGCCAAGGGGGGGGGAGCTGCGGGGCGGGGGGGGGGGGGGGGGGGGGAGGGCCGACGCGGACGAGGCGGTGGTGGCGGCCGCGGTGGTGGCGGCCGCGGCGGAGGCGGCGGAGGCGGCGGTGGGGGGGGGGGGGGGACGCGGCGGCTGGGGCGGAAGGGGGGTGGGTAGGGGGACCGTCATGGGCGCCCACGAGTTCCCCTCGCCACGCCTGTGGCGGAGGGGGAGGGGGAGGGGGAGGGGGAGGGGGAGGGGGAGGGGGAGGGGGAGGGGGAGGGGGAGGGAGGGAGACTGGCGGAGGGGGAGGGGGAGGTGGAGAAGGCGGGAGGAGCGGCTCTTGGTGTCGCCCCCTGACGTGGGTGGCTCCGAGGCGGGGTCGCCCGGTGGGGCAGCCGCCAACAGCGGGCGTGACGGCGCCGCCGACGGTGCCGCGCGCGACGGCGGTGGGCAGCCCGCCACGGCGGGTGCGGGCGCCTCGGTCGATACACTCCATACTTGCCTTGGACGCCGCCACGCCGCGCGCGTGCACCCGCTGCGCACCGGTCGTGCGCGTGCCCGTCCCCGGCCGGGCGGCGGCCCCCAGGCGGCGGGCGCCCCGCCGGCGGCACGTCGTCGCGCCCCGCCCGGCGCCACATGCCCCCATTCCCTGGCCCCTGACACACAGACCTCCACCCTGCGACGGCGTCCGCCTCCGGGACGCGCGCCCAGTGCCGGCCGAGCGGCCGCCCCTCCCCCATATCCGCCCTTCCCGCCCGCGACCGCCTCCCCCCCGATACTACCTGCTCGGCACCGTGGACCAGTCGCGGCGTGGACGACCCGTCGACGAGGACCACCTCCGAGGCACCGGGGAAGGCCACCCACGACCGCAACGGACAGTTGCCGCGGGATTGGTCTTTGCTGCTGTTGGGATGGATCGCCGGGGAGAGGGGAACGTGCGTGTGGAACACCCGAATACGGTGCGAGCTGGCGCACGGTCAGGTTGGTCACCACGGTTACCCAAAAACAGACCCAGCACGTCATCGGTCATGGTGCGTGACGTGACCGCTGGGGGCTGACCCACTCGAGGCTGACAGCTTGGCGGCACGTGTGCCAGGCGGGCACAGCCTGGCACGAGCGAGACGCCGCCAAGCGTGGAGATCGGTTCCCTGCTCGTCCGCGTGTGCCCCGCCCGAGCCGCCCGCCCGTCCGGTCGACACCCCGCGCGTGGCCACGTCGGCAGCGGCGGGCCGTCGCGCGGCCGCCGCCCGTCCGCGTCGGCCACCCCCCCCCCCCCCCCGCCACCCCCCCCCCCGCCGTTGCCCTCGCGCGGCGGCAGCCCCGCGGCGGTCCCTCCTGGCCCCACAGACGCGACGGGCGCCCATGTCGGCGGCACCCCCCCCCCCCCCCCCCCCCCCCACCCCCCCGGCGTCCCACCCCAGCCGCCGCTGCCCCGCGTGCGCGGCCTGGCGGCGCAGCTGGCGGCCGCCCGCGCGGTCGTTGCGTCGTGGGCGCCCCGCCCCGGCGGGCACGACCGCGCCGCCGCCGCCGCCGCCGCCGCCGCCGCCGCCGACGCTGACCGCCGCGGCGGCGTCCCCGCAGACGGCCGCGGCGGCAGCGGGGGCGGCGGCGACCGCGTCGGCCGCGGCGGTGACGGCGGCGGCAGCGGGGGCGGCGGCGACCGCGTCGGCCGCGGCGGTGACGGCGGCGGCAGCGGCGGCGGCAGCGGCTGGCGCTCCCCGGCGTCGCTCGTCGGCGACGGGCGTCCGCCCGCTGCGGCCGTGGCGGCCCGCGGCGGCAACGGCGGCGGCCGGGGCGGCGTGGCCACCCCCGCCGGCGGTGGCGGCCGTGGCGGCAGCCGCCGCACCGGTGGCGGCGGCGGCGGCAGCGGCCGTGGCGGCGTGCCGGCGGCGGCGGCCGTGCCGGCGCCGCCGCCGACGCCCGCCGTGGCGGCGGCGGCCGCCGCGGCGCCGCCGCCGCTGACGCCCGCCATGGCCGCCGCGATGCCCGAGTACGCGCTCCTCGGCCGCTGCGGCCGCGCGGCCGCGTGGCTGGCCGCCGCGTGGGACCCGGCCGCCGCCGCCGCCGCCGCCGCGCCGGCCGCGCCGCCGGTGGACGCGGCCGCCCTCGCCGCCGCCGTCGCGTGTGACCGGACGCTGCGCTTCCCGGCCGCCGCGGCTGCCGCCGCCACCGCCGCCACCGCCGCCACCGCCGCCACCGCCGCCGCCGCCGCCGCCGCGCCCGCCGCGGCGCCGGCGGTGGCGACCGCGGCGGGGGGGCCCGCCGAGGACCCGGCGCTGTACTTGCCGCCCGACGAGGCGGACGGCACCGGCCTGGGGCCCGTCGTCGTGGACTGGACCGTCATGGCCATCCCGGTCGACGCGCCGCCGCTGCGGCGGTCGTGGACGGCAACGGCGGGGGGCGGCGCCGCGGCGGCCGACGCTGCCGCGGCGGCCGACGCCGCCGCCGACGCTGCCAATGACGAGGACGATGAGGTCGTGACGCTCCATTTCGTCTGCGACGTGCAGCGGGACCTCGTGCGCGTCGCGACGGACGGGCTCTTCTCGCTGCAGCCCGCCGCGCGGGGCGTGCTGCACCGCCGCACGGGCGAGACGCTGTCGCTCTTTACGGTCGCCCCGCCGGCGGGAGTGCCGCTCGCGCGGCTGCTGCTACTAAAGTACTACGTGCCGACCGCCGACGGCGGCGGCACGCACCTCATGACCACCCTGGGCGTCGGCGCGGGCGGCGCCCTGACGCTCCTCGCCCGCGTGTCTGCGGTGATGCACCCGTCCACGCCGCGGCCGGCGCCCGCGTTTCCCCCCACCGACGGGGTGTCGGCGGTCGCGGCGGTCGCCCGGTCCATGCACGGCGACTATGGCGCGGCGTACGCGCCGGCGGTGCCGGCGCGCACGGCCGCCGCCGCGGCGGGCGCGCCCGCCGACCACTGCCCGCAGCTGCTGCCGCTGGTCTTTCACTGCACGCCCGCGTCGGCGGCGACGACCGCGCGGATGCGCGCGCGGGCGGTCGCGGCGCTGCTGCCGCCGCCGCCGCCGCCGCGGCCGCCCCGTGCCGCCGCTGCCGCCGCCGCTGCCGCCGCCGCCGTCGACGCGGCCGCGGCGGCCGCCGCCCAGCGCCGGGCGGCGCACCCCACCACCGCCGACGCGGCCGCCGAGGCGGCAGCCGACGCCGCCATCACCGCCGCCGCCGCCGCCGCCGCCGTCGCCGCCGCCGGTGTCGCGGCTGCCGCTCCCCAGTCTGGGCGGCACCGCCGGCGGCGGCCGCGGCTGGACTTGGCAGCCGCGCCGACCGACGCGGCCCGCCGGCGGATCGTGCGGAACCGCGCGTCGGCGGCACGGTGCAACGCGGCGCGGCGGCAGGCGCGGCGGGCGGCGCGGGGGGTGGAGGCGGCCGCCGCGGCCGCCGCGGCCGCCGTCCGAGGGTGGCAGGCGCAAACCCCGCCGCCACCGCCGCCCCCACCGCCGCCGCCGTCGCTACCGCCGCCGCCACCGCCGCCGCCGCTGCCGCCGCCGCCGCCGCCGCCGTGGCTGCCGGTCCTCTGGCCACGACCGTAGCGCGGCGTCCACACCGCCACCGGCGGCCACAAACCCACCCCCGCCGCCGGACCGCGCCGTGGCACGACCGCCGCCCGTGCGAGCGGTCCACGCCCACCCCCACCGCCGCCCGCGTGGCGGCCCGCCCCCAGCGCCCGCGTCGACGCGCCCGCCCCGCAGCCACTATCAGACACCCGCGGCCCGCCACGGCGGGCGGGCGCGGCCAGCCACGCGGCGGCCGTCGCGGCCGCCGCCCGCCGCCGCCGTGTGCGCCGCGACGGGCCGCGACGCGGCGCACACGGGCAACGTGTCGACGGTGCGGGACGCGGCGGCGGCGGCACGCGGCGTGTCGCCACGAACGGGGGTGGTGAGAGCGGGCGACGCGGGCGGCGCCGGGGAGGGACGCCGCGGCGGCGGCGCCCCCGCCGCCGTGCCGTCGTCGCTGCCGCTGCCGCCGCTGCCGCCACTGTCGTGGCCGCGGCCGCCGCTACCGGCAGCGGCGGGCACGGCCGCCGCGGCGGTCGATGGGGTCGCCGCCGCGCGTGGCGGCGCCGCCGCGGCGGTCAGCCGCGGCGGCCGCCGCGGCGCCGCCGCCCGCGGGCCGCCGCGGCCGGCGGGCGCGGCGGCAGCGGCGGCGGCCAGGCGGATAGGCGGCGTCCAGGCGGCGGGCGCCCCAGGGGACGGCGCCCACAAACGCCATGGGCGGCAGCAGCCTGGGGGTTCGAGGAGGGGGGACAGGGAAGAAAGAGGGAAGGGTGGGCGGAGCGGCTGGTGAGGGGGGGGGGGAGACGGCGGCTGCGCGTCTGCCGCCAGCGTCGGCGGAACGCCCGTGTGTGAAAGTACATACCCGCAGCCTGGAGACTCCGTTCCTCTGGCGTTTTTCCATGTGTCTTGGCCGCGGCGCGCACCGACGAGCGACCACCGACGGACAGTCTCCAACCCCTCCCCCTTGGCGCTGCTCCCACTCCCCCCCCACTCCCATGCGGCCGCTGTCGTGACAACAACACCAGCAGAGGCGCCTTCCCCCTATGGCCCACTCGGCGGCCACTCGTACGCGCCCGACGGGCTGTTTGGCCCGTGTACTGGACACCCCCGCCGCCGTTGGAGAGGGACTCCCGTCGGTGGGAGGCGGCAGCGGTGATGGTGGTGGCGGCGGCGGCGGCGGTCGCCGCGGCAACGGCCAACAGTAGCGGTCTGACGGCCTGGGGGACCGTGTGGATCCGCCTCCCCCCTGCCACAGGCGGGGCCATGACCACAAACACGGGCTCGGACCGCCGCGTCACGGTGCCAACGGCGGGCGCGGGCGGCGGTGCCGCTCTGCGCATCCCCCCCCTCCCCCGGCCGCGCCGTCTTCACCCGCGTGCCGCCAACCGCGCGCCACCGCCGCCGCCGCCGCCGCCGCCGCCACTGCCGCCGCCGCCACGGCCGCCGCCGCCGCCGGGGCGAGTGCGTCGGCACCGCCAACGGTGGCGGTATTGGCGCGGCCGGCACCCGTCCCCCCCACAGCACGCCCACCACCCCGTACGGACACCGGCACGACCCCTGTCACCGCCGGCAGCCGGCGGGGCACCGCCCACAGCCGCCACCTGCCACGCGGGGCGCCGACGAGCACACGACGCACCCGACGTGCCGCCCATCAAGACGTCACCGCCGCCGTGATCGTGACATCCGTCAGGTGCCCAATGTCGTTCTGCACGTGCTCTGCGTACGGCCAGAAGGGGAAGGAAGGGGGGGGACTGGGCGGCATCACGGTCCGCACCCGCGATGCGCATCGCGACGCGGCGGCGCGCCCGCGTCCATGGTCTGCGCCCCGCTTGCGACAGAGGGGAGGGGCGCACACCGTCCGCCAGCCCCCCAGCAGACTGGCCACCGTCACGGCCGCCGCCGCCGCCGCCGCCGCACCCGCAGCGACCGCCGCCACGAGGCCGCCGCGGCCGCGGCCGCGCGCGGGGCCGACCACGCAGCCCCTCCGACGATGCGCCGCCACCTTGTCGCGCGCCTCAAGGAGCGCCCCCGCCGCCCCCGGCACACGCGGGGTGGGCGGCGACGGCAGCGGCGGCGGCGACGGCAGCGGCGGCGGCGGCGACAGCAGCTGCCGCTGCGTGCCGCGGTCGTGGCCGGCGGACCTAGCCGCAGGGCGGGCACAGCCCTCCCTGTTGGGTACGAGGGAGGAGGTGTGTCGGCGGGGGGGGGAGGACCCGCCCCGCGCGTCGCCGACCGCGGCGGCTGTGACTGTGGCGGCGGCGCCACCGCCGCGGCCGCGGCCGCCGCGGGCGGGGTGCTCTCCAATGCACGTGCCCGCCGCCGGTCGCCGCAGTCGTCCAGGCGACGATGCGCGCCGCTGACAGAGGGCGCGGCGGGGACGGGCGGGACGGGGTGGGGGTACGCTGCGTCGCCCGCCGCCGGCAGCCCCGCCAGCCGCGACGGCCAGCACCAGCCAAAGAGCGGGCGGGAAGGAGTGAGCGGCCACGGGCTGGTCACGCGGTCGACCCAAGGGGGGAGCCTCGCGGCGGGCCGGCACGGCGGCCGCCCCCCAACACGCGGCTGCCGCACCGCGTATGGGGGGCGGCTCAGGATGCCGTCGCCGCCGCACGCTGAGGCGCGGCAGGCACCAGGGGCGGGGACCCCCAAGGGGTTGGGCAACCGCAGGTGTTTCCCTCCCCATGCCAGTCCGACCATTCCTGGGGCAACGCTGGACTGGCGCGCCTCTCAACACGGGGCCACGGCAGCGGCGGCAGCGGGAGGAGGGTGCGTACGCAGCGGACATAGGACGCCCGCAGGTGTGGGGGGTAAAGGCGGGGTGCGGGGCGGCACGCCGCATCGACCCGGTGACCGGCCGGCCGCCACCGGCGTCTGGCCACGACGGCGGCCGTCCCGGCCGCGTCCACCGTCTGCGGCAACGGCCGCAGCGCCCACCGCGACCGCGCGGGCGCACCGCCGCGGCGGCTGCGCGGCGCCGCCGCCGCCGCTGCCGCCGCCGCGGCAGCAGAGTGGCGGCGTGGCCCGGCTGCGACCACGCCGGGTGGGGAGCGTGCGGAACCGGTGGGGGGTGGGGGGGGAGGGGGGGGGGGGGACGGCGACACGCACAGCCGCGCCGCCGCCGCCGCCGCCGCTGCCGCTTGTGTGTGACGGCCGCGCGGCAGCCCGTGTGGGTGGGAGGGGGGACGTGAGGGGGGGAGCGGTCGCGGCCCCCCAAAACACCGCACCGCGGGTCGACGCCGCCGCACGAGGCCACCCGCCGCGGGCCATCCGCCACCCCAGCCGACCGCGTCCGCCCCCACCCCCCCCCCCCAAAAAAAAAAGAAAAAAGAAAAAAAGACACACGAGCGCCGCCGCCACCCCCCCACCCCGCCGCCCAGCGCGCCGTCGAGCGGCGACGGCGCGGCGCGGGGGCGGTGGCGGGAACGCCGCCACCGCCACGGCGGCGGCGGCGGCGGGTGCCCGCCCGCGCGCACCGCACGGCGCGGCGGGGAGACCACGGCGCGGCGGGGAGACCGCCGCGGCAGCCGCCGCCGGCCGCCCGCCCGCCGCGGCCGCCGCCGCACGCACCGGGCGGCGTGGGGATGGCGGGACACCCCGCGCGGCGCGCGCGAGTGCGTGCCGCCCGCCCCCCACCCGTCGCGGCGATCCCCTCCCGTGCGTGCGGCCCATCCCCCCCCCCCCCCCGCCCCCCCCCCCCCACGCCCCCCCCCCCCCCTCCTCCTTCCCCCCGCGCCGCTGGCGCGCCTCGCTAGGCCGCCGCCGCGCGGGCGGCCGCGCCGTCCGCGGCGAGCTCCCGCTGGTACCGCGGCGCGGCGCGCCGCGCAATCGCCTCCCACGCCGGCCGCGCGTACGTGGCAACGTACAGGAGGGCGAGCTCGGGCCACTTTTTCGCGAGCCACACCTCGGTCACGCCCGCCGCGTCGGCGGCGAGCACCGCCACCAGCCGCTCCGCGACGCGCGGCGGCGGCAGCCCCGCCGCCAGCCGCCGGTCCGTCGCGCCGTACGTGCCGGTGGCGGTCAGTGCGGACGCGGCTAGGCCCGTCCGCACGCTGCCGGGCAGCACCGTCACGACGCGGAGGGCGTGCGGCCCCTCCTCGAGGCGCACAACGTTGGCCCAGGCGAGCACCGCCGCCTTGGCCGCGCAGTAGGCCGACCGGAGTGGCACGTGCAGCACCGCCGCGACCGATGAGACAAAGACGAGGGTGGGGCGCACCCGCCGGCGGTGGGCGGCGGCGGCCTCCCCACCAGCCGCCGCCGCCGCCGCCCGCTCCGCCGCCCAGACGGCGAGCAGCTCCCGCGACAGCGCGACGGGCCCCGTATAGTTGACGCCCATCACCGTGGCGACGGCGGCCGCGCCGAGCGCCGCGCCCGTCTCCCGCGTCGACACGCCCGCATTGTTGACGAGCACGTCGACCGTCCCAAACGCGGCGACCGCGGCGGCGACCGTCGCGGCCGCCGTCGCCGCCTCGGCCACGTCCGCGACGACCACCGCCGCGACGCGGCGGCCGCCCAGCCGGGCGGCGACGCCCGCCAGCACCTCCCCCCGGCGGGCGGTGAGGACGACGCGGCCGCCGGCGGCAACGACCGCCGCGGCGGTCGCGGCGCCAATGCCCGCCGACGCGCCCGTCACCCACACGACGCGGCCGGCAAGGCCGGCGGGCCCCGCCGGCGGCGTGCGCGCCGTGGCAACGTCCGCGTCGGCAACGAGGAGCGCCGCCACGCGGGCGGGGACGGACGCGACGCCGCGGGCGACGCCGCCGAGGCGGGACAGGACCGCCACGGCGACAGCGGCGACCGTGATGGTGAGGAGGAGGTCGGTGGGGGTGGCGGCCATGGCGAGGGGGGGGGGAGGGGCAGGGGTCGCCATGGCGGCGCGCGCCAACGGTGGGAGGGTGAGGGGGGGGAGGGGTTCAAGCAGACAGCCGCCAAGCGGCGGGGACGCCGCACACACCGGGCGCGCGCGCGTGCCGCACCGCGCGACGGCGCGAGGACGGCCGGCGCGGCGGCGCGGGCGCGCCGGGCAAGGCGGGATCCCGTCTCGGGCGGGTCACCGAGACGGCGCGGGTGCGTCGCAGCGACGGCGGCGACGGGCGGATCCAAGGCGGTGGGGGCTCTGGACAGACGCGGTTTCCACCAATAGAGAGATTATAGATACAACCGGGTGGTGGCACGCAGTCGTGGCTACAGTCATTCTGCACTAATATCAGTGTCGGATACTCTCCGGCGGGGAAAATACCCGGCACTCTTACAGCTCGACGACCGCGGGTGTCATGGTGCGATGATGGCAGGTGGGCGTTTGCGCCAGATTGAATGGGAACCCAGGGGGGGGGGACGCCCCGCCGTCGGCGCCGAGGCGGCGCATGCGCGTAGGTGCACTTCCTTGTCCTGCTCTGCGTGTACCAGTCGAGCATACGCAGGGGTGCGCCAGTGGGCGCCCCGGTCTTGCACCAGCACGCCCATACAGGCCACGAGCAAGAACGACGAGCGGAGAAGCAATGGGGACAAAGCATCCCTCGGTCGCTCTCGCCGCCGTTCGTGACGCGTCAGGTGAGCCCACGTGGTGGACGACGCGGTGTGAGCGGCAGCTTGCTGGCTTCCGCCACCGGCTTTCCAGTCTGGTTGCCCGACTCGCAGTGTCCAGCACCGGGTGGGGTGGGGCGGATGGGATTCGGCAGCCACCGCACAGAGGGCTCGACCGCGTCCACAAGCTCTCGGCCTCAGTTTGGTACAGAGCGCCATAGACGTGCGTCTAGCGGGGGAGATGGGGGCAAGCAGAGAGGACACGGGCGGAAGCGACGGGCCACGTACAATGCTTGCAGCTGCTGTTCTCGGTATCGTGCAACAGCTCCTTCTGGCGCTCGGGTTCCTCGTCGACTCGCTCCACGTTCCCGACGGTGCGCTGTTGGCGTCCACCTCTTTTTGCGCGCATCCGGACATGTGTGCCACGGGGTTCTGGCAGCAGAAGTCGTCCAGAGGGCCCACGGACTATCTCATGTTCCTACCGGACGGGACCCTGTCCGAAAGAGACGAGTACAGGCACCAAACCGAAAATGAAGCCTACAGGGCGTCCTCTTACTCGGCCGCCCCGCAGTAGTGCCAATGGAGGGGGGAAGACGAACCAAGTGGCCCAGCCGGGCAGCTCGTACTCATAGCATGCTCACTCCGACATGGTCGATGAAATAGGGTCCCTCCAGGATACATGGCGCCCACGCAAAGGGGGACTGTCTCGCTGGTCTACGTCTGGGAAAAGGAGGAGCCGCGCAGCACCAGCAACGGAACATGTTAGTTCTGGGCGACGGCACTCAACAACAATTGGAAGGAAGCCAATAGTCCGTGGTAGACACGGGACAGCGCCGCTCATCAAGCGCTCACAGCACGCAGGAGAACGTACGGTGCGTCGGGCTGCTCTTGGAGCACTCCACTTTGGAGTGCGGCGCGCCTCGCCCGCTTTCGCGGGCCCAGCCGGCACGCGCGGGAGCACGGTGGCCAGGCGCAGGCTGCCGCGGTGATGCGTCCGGCAATCGCCCACCGCCACTCGACGCGTCCGCCCGCCCGCGGCCAGAGGTCTTGCGCATCGACTGGGCCCCGTGCGCAGCGTCCGGAGGTACACGAGCACCGGCGCGAGCAGAGGCGGACGGCCGCCCCTTTTCGTCCCGCTGTTGTTTCTTGCGCCCCGCCGCGCCGTCGGCAGACCTGCCGTGGCGCGTTGCGCGGTCGCGGGAGCCACCCGCCGGCCCGCAGACGGCGTCCTTTCGCCGCGCCGCGGCGGTGGCGCGACGCGCGGTCGCCCCCCGGCTGCGGGAGCGGGACCGCGCGGAGCGCTTCAGCGGGGACGGGGATAGGGCCCCTCGCACCGCCACGTCTTGCACCGCACGCTCGCCCTTGTCGTGGGCGATCAAGCGGCCGCACGTTGTGCAGCGGCGGGTGCTGCCCGGGGTGCCGTCTGGGCACCCGCCGTCCGCGAAGAAGGCGTGCACGTCAATGCGCACCGACACCATGACGCCGCCGAGGCGAGCTTGCCCCGCCGCGCCACTTTCGCCTCTGTTGGCACACGTCGAGCAGCTGCCGGCGGCGGCGACGGCGGCGTGACGGGCCGTCGCCCCCCGAGTCGGGGAGCGGGACCGCCCAGAGTGCTCAAGCGGGGAGGGGGGGAGAGCTTCTTGCACCGCGGCCCCATGCACAGCACACCCGGCCTTGTCGTCGACGATGACGCCGCCACACATGGCACAGCGGCGAAAGTTGCTCAGCGTGACACCGGGGCACCTGGCGCCCACGAAAGGAGAGTGTGCGTTGGTGTGCACCGGCGTCCCAAAGCCGCTGTGGTGAGCTCGCCTCGCCACGCCGCGTGCGGCTGTGTTTGCACAGGCCAAACAGTGATGGTGGGCGCCCATCTTTGCCTGGCAGGCTGCGGCGGTCCGAGCGGGTGAGAGAGATGAGGGGGGGAGGCGGAGAGAGAACTCAACGGCGGTCGACTGCCGTCTCGAGATGGCAGGGCTGCCCGTGCACCAGCGTTTCCCGCACCAAACGCTGCGCTGCTCCCTGTTATACCCTTGCGTGGCCCTTGCGGCGGGCGCCTGGGGCATTGCGTGTGAGAATCCAAAGTGCGCGCCCACCGTCAAGCCAGGTCAAGTGCTCATGCAACGGCGCACCGCCGCTAGGTTCACATGCCACAGAGAATGGTTCACGTTGCGGCCCCTACGATGCGTCCCTGATCCACACGAGGTGTTGCTGGGGGGTGCGGCGGCCGACGGCACGGCGCCGCCCCTCAGAGGGTGTCGCCGACGGCGTCGGCGGCGGCGGCGGCGTGGTCAGTCGCAGAGACACGTCGACGAGGCGCTGGGCAATGTTGGGCGGCTATGTGGAAGACTTCCACTGGAAGCTAGCTATCGTCCATCTCGATCGGCCACGGCCTCCTCGTGGCCATTGACTGCAAGCCGACGATCACCTGAAGGCCCCACATCGGATCCTCACCAGCCGCATGGCGGACACACATGGCTAGCCCCGGGCGGTGTCCGCTCTCGCACGTTGCCCGGCCCTGACAAGGTCGGCGGGCACGTGGCACAGAGCCAGAGAGAGCCCCAGCGGGAAGTGCACGCAATGGTATATGCCCCTGCGCCCAAGAGATGGCTCGCTGATGGGGCACACGAGGGCAACTGCGACACCGTGACGAGAGGAGCGCGCGCACCGCCTCCCTTTGGCGGTCCCGTCCACCACGCCCGGCTCTGGGGGGGGCGGCGTGCGGGTCGTGGCCGCTCCGATGTGGTCCCGGGGGGGTTGGGTGCCCGTGTTGGCAAGAGCCAGCAGCTGCACCTGCGGCAGACGGGGAGGGCTGTGGCGCGCGTGTGTGGCGCTCGCCATGGGCGCGTCGCCCCCTGGTTTGAGAGGGACTCCCCCCCGGTGGGTGGGTCGGCCGCCGCTAGCTGGGAGCGGCGGGGTTCTCCGCCGTGGCCGCCGCCACGGCCACCGCCACGGCCGAGGGAATGGCCCGAGCGCACCCCCCGCGCCAACGACACTGCCGACGCGGCGGGAGCCCCCCGCGGGGGCGACCCACGCATGCCGCCGCCGCGGCGGCCGCCGCCGCCGCCGCCGCCGCCGCCGCCGCCGCCGCCGTCCCCGCCGGCGCGGCGGGGCGGCGACGCCGGCGGGTGGGCGCGCGGCGTCCCGCGCGTGCCCCGTCCGACGGTGGCAACCGGCGCGACGCGGCGGTGGGCGGCGCGCGGAGGGTTACCCGCGAGGGGGCGGCCGCGGCGGGCCGCCGCGCCGCACGGTGCCGCCGGTGCCGCGCTCGCCACGGGCGGCGGCCACGGGGGGCGGCGGGCCGCGGGGGGCGGCGGCCAGGGCGGGGTGGGGGGATAACCGTCCAGCGCAGTGGGGTCTAACCCGTGAACCTCTGGCGGCAGTGCGTGCGCCCAAAACGGCCGTTTCGGGCGCACTCCGACCCCCCGGGAGTGCAAAAATCTGAGCGCACTCGGAGTGCGACCGCCCGATGCACTGGGAGCACTGCTCGCACGCGGCGCAAGCCGTCTTCGGAATTAGTGGGCGTCCGGCCGCAGTTTCAGCGAAGCACACGACAAGCCCCGAGGTGTGGCACTGTCAGTCGGTTGGATTCACACCTACGAAGGCTCCTAGCCAATGACATTCTGTCAGGAGATGGAGATATAGTATTTTTGAGTGGGGAACGAGGACATCATTCGCCGTCAATTCCCACGGCCTTGCACGGTCGGCTCCAATTCGTCGGCTGCCCGGATGCACACGGCGCATGTCAGCTCGACGCACTCGTCTCACTCGGGCTGCGCGTCGACAACCATTTGCACTGCGAATGCGTCCTTGCGTCCTACAACGTTTTGCAGGTGTGGCGAGAACATCCTCGAGCATGTAGAGGTGCACAAGTATGCCGACCATGACCAGGAAGAGACAGCACGCTCCGGAACGACGCCAGACTCGTTTAAACGGGCTTTGTGCGCCCTGTGCAGCCAGTGCGAAAAAAAAGACCGCCCTACGGTGTCAAATTCGGCGATTCCGCGGACCCGTTGCACGGCGTGCACGCCCCGCAAAGCCCGATTTTTGATCCTCGCACGGGCCACGGGTTAGACCCCACTGCGCAGGCGGGAAGGCCAGAAAAAACGCGGCCGTGGGCCGGAGGGACGGCGGCGGGGGCGACCCGTGCCGCGCAGCGACACGCACCCACCTGCCTCGCGGTGGCAGCCCAAACACACCACGCCCCTCCCGCGCCCCCCCTGTCTCGCCTCACCCCTCTCCCCCACCCCGCCCCCTTCCCGCGTACCCCCCCGGCCAGCCCCCCTCACGCGTCCATCTCCTGGTCGCGCACGAGCCCCGCGTACACCCCCCCCCGCGCGATGAGGTCGGCGTGGCGCCCCACCTCGGCGACGGCCCCCCTCACCACCACCACGATCGCGTCTGCGTCCTTGACCGTCGCCAGCCGGTGCGCGACGAGCAGCGTCGTGCGGCCGCACCCCCCCCCGGCCGCCAGCGCCGCCGCGACGACCGCCTCGGACGCGCTGTCCAGCGCGGACGTTGCCTCGTCCGACAGCAGCACCGCGGGGCGGCGGATGAGCGCGCGCGCGACCGCCACGCGCTGCCGCTGGCCGCCGCTGAGGCCCGCGCCGCGCTGGCCGACGGCCGCGTCCAGGCCGCCGGCGGCGGCGATAAAGTCCGCGGCGCCCGCCGCGGCCGCCGCCGCCGCCACCGCCTCGTCCGTGACAATGACGGGCGGCGCGCCGTCGGCGGCGGCGGGCCCGTGGAGCAGCCCGTACGCAATGTTGTCGCGGAAGGAGGTGGTGAAGAGCTCCGGCTCCTGCGGGATGACCGCCAGGCGTGCGCGCAGGGAGGCGGGATGGACGGCGCCGAGCGGGATGCCCCCGTGGGACACCACCCCGCCCGTCGGGTCGTACAGCCGCTGCAGCAGCGCGAGGGTGCTCGACTTGCCACACCCGGACGCGCCGACGAGGGCGACCGTCGAGCCGGGCGGCGCGACGACCGACAGGCCGGTGAGGACGGGCGCGTCGGGGCGGGAGGGGTAGGTAAACGTCACGTCGTCGAGCGCCTGCTCGTTGGACGCCCACGCGGGCTCCGCGGGCGGCAGCGCCGCCGTTGCGTCGATCGCGCTGCGGCGGTCGACGAGGGCAAACACCTTGGCCGCCGCGGTGATGGAGGCGGCCAGGTCGGGCATGGCCGTCGCGGCTTGGCCAATCTGTACGCCAGCGGCGGGGGGAGGGCGGAGGGGCGGGGGGGCGGGAACCGGCGGGCGGGCGGTCCAAGCCGGCCAAACATCCAACGGACAATGGAGAGTGAAGCACTCGGCACTGGCGGTTAGTGGTTGTCGAGCGTCCTCACCATCCTGGAGGACGCCCCACGAGCGCCCCCAGAGCGCGCATGCGGAAGGGTGCACGCCCCGTCACGAAAACTACGCCGACACCAGCGCGACGCTGCCCGCACACCATTGTTACACACTTCCACCCGCCGCCACCAACGTACCATCATAAACGAAAAGATGATGACGGTGAGCGCCTTGAGGGAGCCCAGAAAGTCGCAGTCGCCGTCCACCCCGAGCTTGGCGCCGTACCACAGCGCCACCGCCCAGATGGCAAACGTGCACACCTCTGTTGGTGGCAGGGGGGAGAGTAACGGGTGAGGAGGGAGGGAGGGGCGGGGAAGGGGGCGGCCACCAACGAGCACAGGACGAGCCAAGGGATAACGCGCACCGCAACGACGCCGTGTTAGTCCCCCAGCCACACCAGGACCCGCACACGGGTGGGCGCACGAAAAAACGCCCACCCCACGCAGACCCCGCACCCCAAGCACTGGCCAAGTCGGCAGCACGCCCCTCTCCACAAGCACACAGGGGATAAGACGCAGAGTCCGCTGTGGGACCCACAGGCCACGGCGAGGCGCCGCCCCTCGCTCCCAAACGTACCCGACACGCCCGTGCCAACGCCCGATGTGATGGCCATCCTGCGGCCCTGCGTGATGGGCTCCCGCAGCTTGTCCTCAAAGCGGCGGAGGAACTCGCGCTGCACCCCCAGCGTCGTCACGGTGCGGATGTTGTCGACTGTCTCGGACAGCACCGCGCCCGCCGCCTGATACGCCTCCTTCACCTGCGCGTCGGACGTGGTGAGGCGGCGCATCTCGAGGGCGCCGCCCAGCGCGACGCCCGGCGTAAAGGCGAGCGTCACCAGCGCCACCCGCCAGCAGCTGAGGAACGCAATGACCAGGCCCGTGCCGATGGACGCCGCCACCATCAGCAGCGTGCCGGTCGTCTCGCCGGTGAGGCCCTTGACCAGCGGCACCTGCGCGGCGAGCTGCGTGGACAGCGCCCCGACCGAGTGGTCGGACGCGTCAAAGAAGGCCACCTCCTGCCGCAGCATCGCGCGGAAGGCGGCGATGCGGAGCTTGAGCGTCAGCCGCTCACCCGCCACCGACAGCATCGCGACCTGCAGGTACATGACGACCGCCATGCAGCCGCCGAGCGCCACAAACGCTCCCGCGTAGCGGTTGACCGGCCCCGCCGCGCCCGCCGACGTGTCGCCGAGCAGCACGATCACCTGCGAGTAGATGATGGCCATGACGGGCCACGCCGCGCCCGCGCCGACGGCGCCCACGACGCCCAACGCCAGGTAGGGCGCCTCCCGGCGGTTCCAGCCCAGCGCCCGCCACGCCACGGCCCGGGCGGTGGCCATGTCCACCTTTTTCCGCGGCGCCCCGTCGTCCGAGCTCCCCGACGACCCGCCCGTGTCGCCCGTCGACGCCCCGTCGGCCGAGCTGTCCCCGCCCACCGCCGCCTTGGTCGCCAGCGCCCCCCCCCCCACCGCCTCGCCGTCGTCGTCACCGTCGAGGACAGCGTCCGCGTCGGCGCCAGCGGTGGCGGCCGCGGCGGCACCGCCGCCGTCCCCCCGCAGCCCGTGCACCCGCTGGCGGCGGTCCGCCCCCCGGCGGGCGCGCTCCGCCGGGGACTCGTCGGTGAGCGTCTGGAGGTCGACCATCTGGCGGTACCGCCCGCCCGGGCGGGCCACCAGCTCCGCGTGCGTGCCCGCCTCGACGACGCGGCCGCCTTCGCCGACCACCGCGATCGCGTCGGCGGCCTGCACCGTCGACAGCCGGTGCGCAATGACCACCGTCGTGCGGTCGGCGGCGGCGCGGGCGAGCGCGTCCTGCACCACCCGCTCCGAGGCGGTGTCCAGGCTCGCCGTCGCCTCGTCGGCGAGCAGGAACGCGGGGTTGCCGACCAGCGCCCTCGCGATGCACACCCGCTGCCGCTGGCCGCCGCTCAGCTGGCCGCCCTTGGTGCCGACCTGCGTGTCAAAGCCGTCGGGCAGGGCGGTGATAAAGTCAAACGCGTTGGCCGCCTTGGCCGCCGCCACCACGTCCGCGTCGGTCACCGCCCGGGGGGTGACGCGTCGGCGTGGGGGGGCGCCGGCGGCGCCTGCCGGGGCCCCCGCGTCGGCCGCCACGTCTTCCACTACACAGCCCCCGCCGAGGGCGATGTTATCCCGGATGGTGCCAGTAAAGAGCACGGGCGACTGCGCGACAAAGCCGATTTGTGAGCGCAGCCACTGCACGTTCAGGTCCCGCACGTTGACGCCCCCCACCTCTACCGCCCCCGTGTCCGCGTCGTACAGCCGCTCCAGCAGCTGCACCACCGTCGTCTGTGAGTCCGCCCGGCCGCCAAGCACTCCGTCGCACACCACCAAAACCAAAGCGACCACCATAGGCCGAACACGTCAGATACAAACCGCACGACAGGCGCCAGCGCCCACGGCACTCCCACACACACAGCAAGCAACAATCCAGAAGCGCGAGCGCTGTACAAGAGAAGGAGCGCAGGGAACAAGGCGGGCACGTTGAACCGTACCTTGCCACAGCCGCTGGCGCCCACCAGCGCGAGCGTCTGCCCCTTGCTCACCGCCACGCTCGTGCCGCTCAGCACCGGCCGGTCCGGCTGGGACGGGTACGCAAAGCCCACCTCCCGCAGCGCGAGGCGGCCGTCCACCGCCGGCGGCACCACGCCCGCCGCGTCGTCCAGCGGGTCGATCGCGCTGGCGCGCTCAATGACGTCAAAGACGCGGGGCGCGGCGCCGCGCGCGGCGTGCACCGCCGAGATGCCCGGCGCGGTCTGGCCCAGCCCCATCGCGCTAATGATGATGGCGAAAAAGACGGTCACCACCGCGCCCGACGTGACGTCGCCGTCGCGGACCAGCTTGCCGCCATACCAAAAGCTCAGCCCGTACACGCTCAGCATGATGAACATCGAGATGCCAATGGACACGCCCATCAGGTGGGACCGCCGCTCCTCGTCCCGCGCCGCCCGCCGCAGCAGGCGCTCGTACTTGGCCGCCTCCGTCGCCTCCCCCCCGTACGCGACGACGGTGCGGAAGAGCGTGAGCGCCTCCTCCGCCACCGCCCCCGCGGCGGCGTAGCTCTTTTGGCCCCGCACCGTCGCCTCGGCAGCAAACTTGCCAAAGAAGCCGCCGACCAGCGCGAGCGCCGGCGCCGTCGACAGCACGACGAGCGTCAGCTTCCACGACCCCGCAAACGCAATGGCAAACCCCGCCACCGCCGTCGAAGCGAGCTGGATGATCGTCGCGATCTTCTCGCCCATCCCCGCCTGGATGACCGCCACGTCGCCCGTCACGTGGGCGGTCAGCGTGCCGCTGGAGAGGCCGTCATAGTAGCCCATCTCCTGCCGCAGCAGGCTGGCGGTGAAGAGCGTGCGCATGCGCACGGCCTGCCGCTGGGAGCTCGTCATCCAGCACGTGACCTGCAGGAAGGAGAGGGCGCCCGACACGCCGCCCAGGAGCAGCAGCTTCCACGCTGCCGCCGCGGTCGCGTCGAGCGCCGCCGTCGGCGACAGCACGTCCGCGCTGTTGCCCGCGTCGATGAGGTCCCCAAAGAGGAGCGCAAAGAGGGGGAGCATTGCCCCGTGGCCGACCGCGGCCGCCGTGCCCACCGCCAGCAGCACCTGGTCCAGGGGCGTCGCGTAGCGGAAGAGCGCCAGGAAGGAGACGGGCGGCAGCGGGGGGGGGTGCCCCCACCGTCGGCGTCGCCGCCGTCGCCGCCCGCCGCGGGGGACGCGTCGGAAGCGCCCGCCGCCGCCGCCGCGGCCGCCGCGGCCTTGGCGTCCACCGGCGGCGCCGCGCCAGTGCCGCTGCCGTCGCCGTCGCTGCTGCTGCTGCTGCTGCCGCCACCGGCGCCAGCGCCCGGCGGGGACGGCCGCCGCAGCAGCCGCTGCAGGCGCGACGGGGCAGGCGGGGGCGCCGCGGCGGGCGCCGCACCCGCCTCCATCGCGGCGCTTGTGGAGAACGGGCGGGGGGGGGCAGGCGGGGCGGTAGGGATACGAAGACGGCAGCCGACCGCGTCAGCCCCTCGGGCGGGTGTCGTTGTGCCGACGGTTGTGTGAGGCCGGCGGGGGTAGAGGGGGGCAGCGCGGCCGTACCAGACGCCCGGCCGCGACACACTGCCCCGCGGGCGCCCCTTTTACATTCGTCGCTGCCGCTGTCGCTGTCGCGGGCGGCGGTGGGATCTGTCTCGGCGAGGCCGCGGCTGCGGCGACGCCCACCCGCCACTGCGCGGTGCGCCGGACGAGCGACCCAGCAGGGCTGAAGTGGCGCGTCGTCTCACACTGACTGTGTGGGGCCCGGTGATTGGTCGACCGGCGCAGGTATGGTCATCCATAGCGCCGGATACCACTCCGGGACAGCAATCTTGACACTTTATACTTGAGCCAACATATGATGGAACGTCCTGACGTAAGTCCATTGGCGGATGTGTCTACCCGCGTCAGCTGCCGCGCAGCTGCACGAAGCCAGAGCGCGTGGCTCGGTGGCTGCCGCTCCAGCAGCCGCAGCTGAGAGGGGGATGCGGTGAGGGCCAACCACCCCCCCCCACGCCACGCGACCGCTGGGGAGCCCCCCTCCCCCTCCGAGGCCAGCGGCAGGTGCACCCACGCGCCGCGCCGGGCTTGACGGCTGGGCTTTGGCGCTTGGCCTGCCGCCATTGGCCGTAGGATCGGGGGGGAGGGGGGGAGGGCTTTGCGCGCAGTGGTGGCGCGGCGGGCGGGCGGGGGCGGGCGGGGAGGGGCGGCGAAGGGGCGGCGTGCCCCGCCGTGGCCCGGACGCGTGCGCCCGCACGGCCACCGCCGCCGCCGCCGCCGCCGCCGGTCGCTCCGCCCGCGATGCCGCTGCCGACGGCGGCGAGCCTCGCCGGGCAGGTTGCGGCCATGGCCATGTCTGTTGGCAGTGGGGGCGTGGCCGCCGCCGCCAGGGGCGGTGCGGACCGGCTGCGTGGCGGTAGTGACGGGGCCGTGGCGGCCGGCAGTGCCAGCAGCGGCGGCGTAGACGGTGGCGGTGCGATGGGCGGCGGCGGCGGCGGCAGCGACGGCGGCGGCGGCGGCGGCGGCGACGGCGGCGGCGGCGACGGCGGCGACGGCGGCGGCGGCGACGGCGCTACGCACGGTGGGTGTGGCACCGCCGCTGCGGCGGTGGCGGCGTCGCCGGTGGCGTCGGCCACGGCGGCGTCGGGGCCCCCTCCCCCGCCCGCGGAGGTGGACGACCACGTGGTGGGGGAGGTGCGTGCCGACCGTGGGCGCCTGACCCCGGCGCTTGGTGTGGCCTGTGCGCTTGGGTGGCGAGTGCGTGGTGTGGGGGGGGGTGGGGGAGGGGGGACTGCGCTGCGTGCGGATGTGCTGCTGCCGCGTGGGCGTCGTTGACGGTGAGGGCGCAGCCGCGATGGGTAAGGTGAGGCGAAGGGAGGCCACGGTGCCTGTGGTGGGGTCCTGACGACGCTGCTTGGTGGTCTGGGACCGCGGACTTGTGGGTTGCCCCCTGGTAACGCTGCCTTGGTGGGGCCCCCTTGCGCATGTGTTTTCCGTTTTTTGTTTTTCTGCGGGATGTACTGCTGCTGCCCGCAGACGCAACCTCCCCCCACGACAGCGTTACCGTCGTCACCCCTTCCCCCGAAAGTGGCTGCCTTGGAAGACGACGCGGCTGGTTGTAAAGGCGCCGACGCTCGCGCCGCGCCGCCCGCCGCCGCTCGCGCCGCGCCGCCCGCCGCCGCCATGGCGGCTACCGCCGCGTCGGTCGCGGCGGCCAACGGGGGCTACCCCCTGCCGGGTGACGGCGACCAGCTGGACACCCCTGCAGCACGGGAGGCGTCGCCAGCGCCTGGCGAGGACCATGGCGGCGGCGCCACCGGCGGCGCCACCGACGGGGACGCACCCATCCGGGAGCAGCGGGCGGCGCGGCTGGAGGACCAGCGGCAGCGGCGGCGGCAAGAGACGGAGCCGCGGGCGCGGCCGGGGCCGCCGCCGCGCGCGGGTGGCGTCCCTCCCCCGCCGCCAAAGACCCCCCCCCCGCCCCTTCACAACTCCTCCTTCACGGCGAGCCCGCCGTGGCCCCCCCCGCTGTCGTCGTCCCCGCTCAGCTCCTACACCTGCGCGCCGCCGTCGGCCGAGCCAGACGGCGGCGGCGGCTCGGTGCCGCCGACGCTGCCCCCGCACCTGCGGCTGCCGTCGATGCGCGCGGGCGTCACGACGGGGTGCTCGACGGCGCCGTCGGGGCCGCGGGGGAGCGGCCTCGGCTTTGTGCGCGTCGACCACCTGTTCATCGCGCTGCCCCACACGGGCGTGTGCGTGGTGGGGGTGGTGCGTCGCGTGCGCGGGGGGAAGCGCGTGACCGCACTGGTGTACCTGCCAGAGGACCTGGAGTGACGGGGGTGGGCAAGATGACGACATCATGAAGGTGCGCGTCCGGGCTGGGATGGGAGCGCGGTTTTCGGCTTGGCAAGGGTCTCGCAAGGATGGATATGCAAGCGCTCGCGGGCTCCCCGCTCGCTTATTTTCGTTTACCGTTTTGTTTCCTTGTTGCTTTTTTCTTCTTATTATGGGTGGGGGTTCCTCTACACGACCGCTGTTCTCTTCGGGTCCGTCTCGATAGTACGTAGCTGCATTGAGTTCCCCCAAAAAGGGTCTTTGCTTCTTGCTAACTCGAGCACGGCGGGGCCCGGCCGCGCACTCGAGGGTCTATGGCCGAGCGCTCCGCTTCTGGATCCCGATGAAGGCAGTGACCCCGACAGTGAGAAGCACCACCCCCGCCATGGGGAGCGCATGCAGCCAGAAACGAGGAGGGAAGAGTGCCTGGATGGACGGCGGCAAGACCTGGGGACACGGCGAGCAGGAACCAAGCAGAGAAAAAGCAGGGCGGAGCGTGCACTCAATCATCCAAAGCCCAAGCTGGCGGACACACCATATCAGTGCCGAGCAAGGTTGGGAGAGATAGAAACAAACGATACCCAAGAAGCACGCGCACGCCAGCCGACTTGCAAACAAACAACACCTAAGAAGCATGCGCATACGAGCTGGTACATATGCCCTGACCAGCACTGAGCCAGGAATGACGGAGCCTGCCCGAGCGCAATCAAACGCCGAGAACAGCCATACTGCCAACACCGTGGCACCACCTCGTCGTTCAGCTGTCCGGCCTCCCATAAACGTACCGGTGACAGCAGCCAGGCGGTGAAGAAGACGAAAACGACGACGGCAAATGCAATGCAGGCCGTACCCAGCGCAATGGCCGCAAGGCGGTCACTGGCTCCGTCGCCACTGCACAAAGCCAGTGCAGACCAATCCCAGCCACCAGGAGAGCAACAGCGTCGCATACAATCACAACAGTTAAACACGAGCGCTGTGGAACAAAGCCACAGGGCCTCAGTCGCGCCGAAAGGCAGGCAGTCTGTCCCGCGGGGAAGCAAACGGACAAGCCCCGCTTGAGTGCTCGGTCACGTCGCAGCGGCTGCACACTTCGGCGACGCAGCGGCTGCACTCCAGTCCTCCCGGGAAACACGCAACCTACCTCTTCACGGACTTGGCCCCACCAACACTGACAGGGGCACACATCGCAGCGGCTGCATCCTGCGCTGCCGCCGTAGGCATGCCAGCGCCCACGAGGCGAGAGAGCGGCGCACACAGCGACGCAGCTTCACGCCAGACACGCTGCTGCTGTGATGTCAGCGCTGCAGAGCGCCCACGTGGCTGCTACGCGATGCGATTGAAACACCGTCACCGGGATTTAAAGTGGGGCTTTCCGTTTTTTGTTTTTTTACCTACCCTGCCGCCGAAGCAGGACGTGAGCGGGTCTCCTCTCGTCGTGGTGTCGTCCGCCTTTCCACTCTGCGCCCGCGGCAGCGCCGAGGCTGCCCCAGTCCCGGCGACGGCAGTGCGCACCCGCGGGTAGGGGGGCAGCCGCCCACGCCGCCGCCGTGGCCGCCCCGCGTGCTGCCGCCCCGCCTGTTGACGCAGCGGCGGCCGCCACGACGGCGCCGGCGGCCACGTCGGCGGCGCGCGGCGCGCGGCGCGCGGCGCGCCGCCTGCTGACATGAGGGGAGGTGGTGTCGCTCCCAAACGACGCGGCATGGTGGCTGGGCCGTCGTCTGGCGAGGCGCGGTGGCCCAGCGTTGCCGTGTGCGCTCTCCACGCGGCGTCGTGGACAGATGGAGATGGCACACGGCAGGGGACGGTCGACGGGCGGCGCTTCCCCGCTCCGGGTCTGCCATTGTGGCTGACCCCGCACCTTCAGCCCAGCAGCACCCATGCATCTCTCGATACACATCGTCTGAACCTCCCCACACCCGCTCACTGCCAACCATGACTGTGCACGTGTATCACCTCCCACGCCGCCACTAAACACCCTAACCATTCCTGCCTTCTCCCCTCTCTGTTGCTCCTGCCGTGTCACCACGCCAGGACCCTGCAACGCCTTGCATAAAAAGAGAAGGAACTGTCATGCCTGACCACGAGGGTGACAAACACATGACCCTGATGACGTACAAATACACAACCGAGAAAAAGGGCCTCACCATTGAGCCCGCTCTTGGTCACCGTCAAAACGCAGACCAACCACTCACGCGAGCGCTTCCATACTTGCCACTCCACATCACGGGAGCGTGCCAGCAGGAAGACACGTCCACGAGCACATATCCCGCCACCCAGCCACATGCCCGGGCCGATGCCCGTGACAGCCGCGCCGGCTGTGCCCCGTCACATGTCGTCCGGCAACGAGCAGATCCGAACAGCGGAAAAAATGGTTCGAGGATCGTCGCAGCACGCGAGCACGCGTCGCGTGACCTGCACAGCCGAGCAACGTTGCCGCACCACAATGCCGTCTTCCAACCCCCAACAGAGGGTGTCGGGAGAACACGGTGGTGGTGAACACACACATGGTCGCGGAGACCAACCAGCGTGCGACCCAACAGCGGGACGATCGTGTCCCGCAGAGCTCCGGATGCGCAAGAGAAAGTCGGGACACACCGCCTGCGTAACCGCCAACCGCCAACGAGCAGGTCATCAAGCTCGTGCGCGTGGGGCATGCCAGCGAGCAGTCCACATAGACTCGTCCCGAGCCGCACAGTTATGCAGACGTGTATTACAATGCAGGATAACCGCCTTCAAGGGGTCCGCTTCGAGACAGCCTCAACCGGCTCCTTATTGACGCGGCCGTCGGTCACCCGGCGTTTGCGCATGACCGGTGTCGGGTCTCCCTCGTCACGTCCTCGTTTCCGCTTTGGCGCGGCCACGTCAGGAGTCCAAGATGAGGACGATACAACGCAGCTCTCCACCGGCCGCGTCGGGGAGAAAAAGTAGTGCGGCAGGGGGGGGGAGAAGAAGAGTGCCGGTACCGCGACGGTGGATGACTCGGGCACCGCCCGCGAGTCGCTGGTGGTCGTGTCGGGCGAGGGGTCCCACTCGGGGACAGCACGGTCGTCCATGGCAGACGACTTCGGCCGGGTGCGCGCGCAGTGACAAACGACGGGGAAGGAAGAGGGCAAAGGACAACGAAGGCCACGGCCGATCGACAGCCGAGCAGAGGTTGGCGCGGTGTACGAACGGAATGGGATGGCATCTGCGTTCTCGGAAGCTGTCAAGCGAAGGAAGGGATGATGGTTGAGGAACGATGGCGGATGACGCGACGCTGGGGCGTGCGTGAGAGTCGATGCGGATGATAAGGGCGTGCTCGGTTGACGCTTGGGCGCGGCGAAGAGATGGGCCGCGACTGGTCCAGATGAGAGGCGGAAGAAACACAGCGGCGGACTGTCCACCCGATGCCCGCGGTCGACAGCTTAATGTGGTGCGCGTGTGGAAAATATCCCACTATGGGACCACGGAAATATCCCTCGTCGGGACGCCCTGACGTCCACACGTGACGGGCGCTGTGACGTATGGGGCGAGTTTGTACATCTGAGACTGTGGCCAACAGAGGCGCAACCTCATTGGCTGCTTGACAAGCGCTTCAGATTGTGTCCTGCCACAAATATGAGAACAGCACAGATCGAGGGAGTCTGCCAAGCGGCGGCTCCCATGAGGCAGCCCTGCCAACAGATTTAATCGGTGCCATCCCATAAGTGAGTGGAAGTTCAGCAAAATCCCCATTGTAGTGTCCGCCTTGGATCCCATCTGAAACCGCTCGTGAGGATGCAAGACGAGGTCCGGTGGAGGCACCGCGCAAACAGCCGCTCTTCGCGGGGTACTGAACCCTGCCGAGCGTTGCCGTTGTGGCTACACGCCCCGCGCAACGGTGTTGCAAGTGTGAGGTTACAGCTACGCTGGCGACATCCTCGTCCCCCTGCCTGTTCAACCAGCCAGCCATGGCGGCTTTCCTTCCCCCCCTACCCGCCGCAGCCCAGCTCGCTGGCCCGTTGCCTTGGCGGCGAGCGCCCGCTCGGCGGCCGGCAGCTGCTGCCGAGGTTGCCATCAGCAGTCGCTTCTGGCCGCCGTCCTGCGCTCACCGGTTTGCCGGCGCTGCCCACATGGCTGCTGCGCCCCCCGGGGGGGCGTCTCCCCCGCTGTCCCCTGTCCCTTCCCCCCCTTCCGGGTCTTCCACCGCCGCTGCCGCTTCCGCCACCGACAGCCCACCCATTTCTGCTGCCGAAGCCGAGGCGGCGGTACGTGCCCTGTGGACGGCCTTTGACAGCGGCGCCTTCTCCGCCGCGGCCCCCCTCTTCACTCCCGACGCGGCGTACGTGGACACGCTCTACCGCAAGCCGTTTGCGGGCCGTGATGCCATCACGGGCCACCTGCGGGATATGGAGAGCGCCTTCCCGTCGGGCTTCCGGTTTGTACTGGACACCGTCGCGGCGGGGGGGAGCTCCGCGGGCGCCCGGTGGCACGTGGAGACCCCTTCCGGGCGGCCGTTGCCGGCGGGCCGTGGCGCCAGCATGTACACCCTGGTGCGGGAGGGCGGTGGGGGGGACGTGCGGTTTGCCGAGGCGTGGGACTTTCCTGAGCCCTCCATCAAGGCCGCAGGCGCCACGCTGCTGCTGCTGCGGGGGGTGTCGGGGCTGCTCAAGCTCTTTCCAGGGCTGCTGAAGTGATGAATTGGGGCTGTGGGGGGGAGCAGTGGTGGGGTGGGGACTTGATCATGGACGCCTTGCTCCGCGGTTGGCGACGTGGCCAGAAACGGGGTGGCGCCGCGGAAATAGAGTGCCACGCGCCAACGGAACGCGAAGTTGGTACAATAGCGACACGCGACACCTCCAGCACACCCCCACGCGGCCACCTTATCAGGGAGGGCCGTGTGACCGCCGCTACAGCGTGCCCTCCGCACCCACCCTCTCATCCCGTAATCTTCATGACAGGCGCGGTAATCTGCCAGCCCGCATCTTCCACGAGGCGGACCATACCCTCGAACGCGCGCGCGTACGGACCGCTCAGGGAAGGTACCGCGGGGGAGAGGGTGTGGTCGAGCAGCGCCACCACGCACGAGTGGAAAAGGACACCCGCGTCAGTTGGGGTAGCAGGGACGCCAGCTCCGGAGGCCCCATCGGCAGCCACGGCTGGCGGCGTGCCGTCGGCCACAGCGGGAGAACCGTTTGAGAAGATGGGGGCGCATGGGGGGGGCGACACCGCCGCGGAGGGGCTCACAAAGTCGGCCGACGAATCGACAAGTCGCTTTCGGAGAGCGACCACATCTTCGGCAGAGCCACGCAGAATCGTCTTGACCTGTGGGGAGGAAAAAATCGCGCGACAAACGTGTCGGAAGAGGAAGAAGAAACATCGTTGAAGGCACTCCAGTGAGTGTTGCTAGAAACAAGCAGGTCGTAGCACACACATTGTCTTCTAGCTCACCTCGGACGTCCATGAAAAGAACATTCTGAACACGCACGGCGGGCACCAACGTACGACCTCATTGCACATCCGGTTCATGCGCTGGTCAAATGCCCGCTGCTGCTCAACCGACACAGCCTGGGTCATCACCAGCCGACAGCGGCGAGGAACGATAGGCACAGGTGGCTGCTGGCGTTGCCAGCATGACAGCGATGAGATGGCGTGACGACGACCTGCTGGAAGGGACGGCACTGACGGCACAAAGGTGGCCATGATGCAATGTCACGGCGGCCGTGGTGTCGGGTTCGTACGGGAGCGTGAGCTCGGCGCCCGCTGACCAGCGCAACACGATGTATTGGCAATTACCGATGCCAGGCTTAGGAGTATGTTTGTCGTGATAGTTTCCGTTGTGCAGTCCTTCCAAGTTCCAGACGCCTCTACTGTGCTGCTTGAAACGTAGTACCTAATTTTATTCCGGAAGAGTGAAGTACGCCGGCCGCGGTCCGCCCCTCCCAGCAGTCGACTACTCCCCGTCCTTTGTGACGCGCCTGGCCGCCACTCCCGCACTGTCGCCCGTCTGGCCCGCTTGAAAGCAACTTGGGCCTGTGGGGTCGTGCAGGCTGTGGCCTGCACACCACAGACGCGGACCGCGCTCCTTCGCTGGCACGGGACGTTGGCTCGTGCATCCGGGCCCCTGCCGGCGGCTGTGGCTGCCGCCGGCGCACGTATATTTAGTCCGGACGGTCGCAGGCCTCTTCGGGGCGCGACCACTCGACACGCACCGTGCGCGCGCTCGTCGACACGGGCTGACGCCCTCTCCTGGCGCACTTGGGTACCAGGTGGTCGGGGATCGTTGGTGAACAAGGTCTGTGCCCTCGGTGCCGGCCGAACTGCGGCCTTGGTGGACGTCATGGCGGCAGCCTCGGCTTCTGCACGCGGTCAGGCGTCGCTGCTGTTGATGCGGCAGCTTAAGGGTATGTTTTGTCGTCTTGTCTGGCGTTCGATAGGTGGCGGGGCTGCCGAGTCGGTCACGGGTTGCGGTTGTGTCGGTTTTGTTGCGAGGAACGCGGCGTTTGCCTACTTTCAGTCGCTGGTGGGATGGACAGCATCTAATACAATGTTTTGTTCGCTGTGCCGTCGAGACCGTCCTTGGTGTGTCTGAGGAGACGTGTGTTTTGGTCTTTGTGCTTTTTGTCTTTCGTTCCGGCTTGTTTCCGTGCAACGTCGGTTTGCTGGTGCGGCTGAGCAGATCTGAACAAGAACACGGATTCTGGCTTCTCGGCCGGCTTGGTGGATGACAACAACCCCTTTGAGTGGCAGGTCATTCTGAGTGGGCCCCCGGAGACTATCTAGTATGTCCCTTTGCTCGTTTGTGTACCGTGCGCCGTCTTGTTGGGTGTCTCAGTGGGGTTGCAGGCAGCGGTCTGGGTGCAGGGTTTCTCCGCGTTGGGCATCGGGCTGTCGAGTACCCATTCTTAGACTGTTATGCAGATGGCGAGGCGACTGGCTGAGACGACTGGCGGTGCGGTGTTCTAACTCTTGTCCACTTGGGTGTGCTTGTGTTGCTCTGGTCTGATTGCTCGTATGTACTGGTGCACCTGCGGTTCGTCGCGTGCAGTGAGGGGGGGCTGTTCAAGGCGCGGTTGTCTTTCCCCGCTGACTACCCTTTCATGCCACCCACAATGAAGTTTGAGACGTACATGTGGCACCCCAACGTGTACAAGGACGGCCGCGTGTGCATCAGCATTCTGCATCCGCCAGGGAATGACCCGGCCCAGTATGAGCTTGCGTCGGAGCGCTGGTCGCCGGTGCACACGGTGGAGACGATCCTGCTGTCGGTCATCTCAATGCTGGCGTCGCCAAACGACGAGTCGGCGGCCAACCTGGACGCGGCGAAGGAGTGGCGGGACACACCGGACGTGTTTAAGAGGAAAGTCCGCGAGGCGGTCCGCCGCGCCCAAGAAGACTGGGGCTGATGCTCGTGTGGCTGCCAGCTGCACGGCGCGCGGGACATGCAGCTACCCGTGGCGGGGGTGGGTGGGGGGGGGGTGATTGGTGGGGGGGCTTGTGGGGGGCGCGTCGGGCGTCGCCGACGGCTCCTTGACGGGCACCCAGCCCGCTGCCGCTCTTGTGGTCGGTGGGTCGCGCGTTTCCCGAACCTGTTTGCGTTCCGTCGCGAAAGCTCCTGTTGATTTTTGCTACGACCCCTGTTGAGCTTGTTCGTGGATCCGCTGGCGTGTACACGGGGGGCGAGGTGTTGTGCGGCTGCTGGCTTGCGGCTGGCGGGTGCTGGCCCCGGCGTGGGTGTAGTCTGGCGGGAGCGTGGTTTGTTGCGGGTGTGGAATTGGTCCCTTTAGTCGAACAATCTCTTCTGTTGAGTCTCCCGCTGAGCCCTTGCCGGTGCCGTGCTCTCGACCCCGAACTGCCGTGGTGGTGCTGCCGGGACGCTCAGCGGGGCACCATCTGGGCGCGGCTCGCTCCCTGCGGGCTCGGCCTCGGGAGCGGCGGAGGTGGAGCACCGTCGGCATGTTTGGGGCTGGAGTTCCCACAGGAAGTGGACGGGTCTCCAGCGTCTGTTGTCGCCCGCCGCTGGTGTACCGTAGGGAAGTGCCGCTGGTTGCCTGGGGCAGATATAGTAGGGGCTCTCGACTTTTTTGCTGTAGCTGTTCCTCCTCCCCGTCCCCAGTGCACGCGAGCCGGTGCCCCCCACCCCCCCGCGGCCGCGGCCACCGGCTGCATCCCAGGCTCGCGCCACCACCACCCCCCCGAAAAAAAAACGCCGCCTTTGAAATCCAATATCCATCCCAACGAAAAACGGTGGGTGCGGGCGGACGGGCACTGTGCGCAGCCGGCCGACGCGAGCGTGCCGCTCTGCGCCCGCCCCACTCGCCGCGGCGCCGCCCGCCGCGGTGGCCGACCGCCGCTGGCGTCGCCTCCGCCCCCCACGGCCGCGGCGGGACCGCCGGCGCGCCATGCCCGCCGCTGCCGGGGCCGCCCGCGCCACACGCCACCCCCCCCTTCCCTAGCTAGGTACGTCCCACCCCTGCTGTGGTATCGATTTCGTTCTGTTGCTCCCTGTCCTCGTTCGTTGGGTACTGCCTTGCCGCCCAACCCCTCGCCGCACCTCCCCCCAACCTGCTCTGGGATTGTGCCCGTGCTGCGGGCGCCCTCTCCCCCCCGCCCCTGCCCACTCTTTCTATGCTCCCCGCCGCCGGCGGGCCGACGCGCCGACGCCTCGCCGCCGGCGGCGGCGGCCTCCCCTCGCGCTGGGCGCCGCTCTCCATCGAGCCCCCGCCGCCGACCGCGGCCGCGGTCGGCGGTGGTGGTGGTGGCGGCGGCGGCGGCGGCGGTGGCGATGGCGGTGGCGGTGGCGGTGGCGGTGGCGGTGGCGGTGGCGGGGGTGGTGGCGGGGGTGGGGGCGCGCCCGCCCCCCCCCCAGCGTACCCGCTCGCCGCCCTCCCCACCCGCACCTTTGCGGTCGTCCCGCCCGACGGCCGCCGCGGCGGTGGCGGCGGCGGCGGCGACGCCTGGGCCGAGACCCCGCGCGATGCGCTCCTCCGCCGCGCCCTCTCCGTGCGGCTGGGCATGGTCGTCGCGCCGCTCGGCGGCGGGGCGGGAGCGCCGCCGCTGCAGCCGGCGGGCGCGCCCCTCCCCGCCGCCGACGAGCCGCCGTGGGTGGCGGCGGTCGCCGCCGCCGCCGCCGACGCTGGCGGCGCGGGCGACGACGCGGGCGGCGGCGCGGGGGCGGGTACCCTCCCCCCGCCCCCCCCCCTGCCCTTCCCCACCGCCGAGCACGTGGTGTGGGCGGGCCGGCTGGCGCACCTGGCCGACCCCGCCCGCGGCCGCGAGGTCCGCCGCCGGTGGCTGGCGCTCGCCGTCGGCACGCCCGCCGAGGCGCTGCTGCGGCGGCTGACGGCGGAGCTGCTCGAGCTGTACGCCGCCGCCCCGTCGTGCCTGCTCCCGCCGCCGCCGCCGCCACGGCCGGGCGGGCTCGCCGCGGTGGGCGCCGCCGCCGCCGCCGCTGGCCCGCCACCCGCGACGGTATGGCCGGTGGGCGCCCTGTGGCGCCGGCTGATGGAGCTGTGCGACGCGTCGCCGGTGCGGGAAGGGGGGGAGGGGGACGGCGGCGTCGCGGGCGTCAAGCGCCCCGCCGGTGCCGCCGCCACAGCCCCCACCGCCACCGCCGTCGATGGCCCACCGCTGTCGCCGTTTTGGGCGCGCTTCAACGCCGTCCTCCTCCACTACCGCGACGCGCCGCCGCCGTGGCTGGCCGCGGATACGCCCGCGGGCAGCCGCCCGGGCCGGCCGGCCCCCGTCCGCTGGGCGCCCTTTGCGTGGTGCGCGCTGCTGCGCGTGGCGGCGCTGTACAATTACCGCCTGGTGGCCGCCGACGCCGGCGGGGCGGCGGCGGCGGCGGCGGCGGCGGCGGCGGCGCCCGTACTCGCTGGCGCGCCGCCCGCGTCGGCGGGCGGCCGCCCCAACTGGCCGCTGGTGACGGAGCTCCTCGCCACGGCCGCCCGCCGCGACGCGCCCGCCGACCTGGTCGCGTGCCTGCACCTGGTTGGCGGCCCGCTGGGCAGCGTCACGTGGCCGACGCCGCCGGCGGTGGTGCTCGCCGTCATTGACGCGGTGCACGCGCACCTCCGCCGCTCGCCGACCGGGTGTGACTGCGCGCCGGCGGTGCCGGCGTGCCTCTTGGGCGCGGGGGGGGGTGCCGCCGCCCCGCCGCGCACACGGTCGGTGTGCGAGCTCCTCTTTCACATCCTCTCCCGGTCGTGCGGGGCGCTCCCGGCTGGCGGCGGCGGCGGCGACGGCGGCGGTGCCGCCACCGCCGCGCGCGCCGCGGCGGCGGCCGCCGCCGCTGCCGCGACGCGGCGGGTCGCCTCCCGCGCCGTCCGCGCGGCGCGCGCGCACGCCGCGGCCGCCGCGGGCGGCGACGCGGTCGGCGCGTCCCGCCACGTGGCGCGCACCGTCCTGGCCGTCGCGGACGGCCTCGGCGGCGGCGAGGCGGCCGTCGACGCCACCCTCCGCGGCGTCGCGCCGATCCGCAACGCGGGCCACCCGGCCTATGACGCGGCGCGCCAGGCGGGCGTCGACGCCCTCTTTGCGCGCGCCGTCTCGCTGCAGGCGCGGCGGCGGCCGCTGGGCGACACGGCCGCCGCGCTCGCCGCCGCGACCGCGGGCCTCGTTGCCGACGCGGCGGCGGTGGACGCGCTGCTCGCGACGCCCGTCTCGTCGGGCCACGCGACGGTGGCGGCCAAGGATGGGGGCCGCGCGCGGCGGCGGCGGCTCGCCACCGCCGTCGCGGCGGTGCTGGCGGGCTGCCGCGGCCTCGCCGCCGCCGCCGCGGCGGGGGTGGCGGGGGGGGCGGTGCCCGCGGGGGTGGCGCTCGGCGGGCTCGCCGCCTGGGCGGCGCCGCCCGTCGCGGCCGTCCTCCGCGCCGCCACGCCGTCGCTGGCCGAGGACTATGGGTCGCTGCACGCGGCGCCGGCGGTGGCGGGGCTGGCCGCGCCGGTCGCCAAGAGCTGCGTGGGGGAGGCGCTCGCGCTCGTCACCGCGCTCGTGTCGGTGGTGGGCGCGCGGGAGGGGGACGACGGCACGCTCGGCGCCGCCGTCGCGGCGCACGCCGCCACCACCCAGGCGGCGGCGGCGGCGGCGGCGGCGGCGGCGGCGGCGGCGGCGGCGGGAGCGGCGGGCGCGCCTGGGGAGGCGGCCGCCGGCAGCCGCTCCGAGGCGGACGAGGACGACCTGGACGCGCTGCTCGCCGAGCTGGACGTTGACGCGGAGGTGGCGCGGTCGGCCATTGCGCGGGGCCTGCGCGACCACGTGCTGCCGGCGCTGCTGGCGCTGGTGGCGGAACCGGAGGGCGGCACCGGCGGCGGCGGCGGCACCGGCGGCGGCACTGGCGGCGGCGGCACGGCCCGCCCCGGCGGCCAGCGGCCCCGCCCCCCCAGTGAGGACGTTGCCCGCGAGGCGGCCGTCGCGCTCGCCGACGTCCTCACCCTCTGCCTCCGCCACCGCCTCGTCTCGCCCGGCGACGTCCTCCGCTCGGCCACGGGCCTGCGCACGCGCACGCCCCGCGGGCGGGCGGTCGCGGCCTGGTTTTGGTCGCGCCTGCTCCTCGCCGACGCGGCGTGCCGCGGCGGCGGCTCGCCCCTGCCGGCCGACGCGGCGGCCGCCGACGCGGCGGCGGTGGGCGTGTGGCTCGCGTACCTCGCGTCGTGGGAGGCCACGCCGGGCGTGCCCTTCCCGCCGGTCGCGCGCGCGCCGCTGGCGGCGCTCGCGTCGGGGGGGGGGGCACCGCCGGCGTCGCAGGCGGCCGCCTCGGCGCCAACGAGGTCGTGTCCGAGGCGGCCGCGACGGCCACGGCGGCGGCGGCCGCGGCGGCGGCGGCGGTGGCGGAGGCGGCGGCGGCACCGTCAGCGGCGGGCACCCCGCCGCCGTCGTCGTCGGGGGTCTCCTTGCCCAGCGCCGCCACCGCCGCCGCGGTGGCCGCCGCGGGCGGCGGCGGCGGCGGCGGCTTCCTCCCCGGCGGCGGCTTCCTCCCCGGCGGCGGCCGCCGCACCTCCACCGCCCTCGGCACGCTGACGTGCACGCTCGCGGCGTGCCGCCGGCCGGGCGTGGCGCGCCTCTTTGCCGCCGCCACCGTCCGCGCGGCGCCCGCGGTGCTCCGCTCCGTCACGGACGTGCGGCGGCGGCGGCTGCGGCTGCTGGCCGAGGCGGTCGCCCGGGCCGGCGCCGCGTACCTTGCCACCGCGACCGCCGCCGCCGCGCCCGCGGCGGCCGACCGGCCGGTCCCCCCGGCGCGGGCGGCGGCGGCGGCGGCGGCGGCGGCGGCGACGGCGCCCCATCGGCGGCCGCCGTCGCGGGCGGGCGTTGACGCTGCGCGCGCGGCGCACGCGCGGCTGGCGCCGCTCGTGGCGGCGCTCCGCTCGGCGGTCGCGGCGGCGGCGGTCGACGCGGACGCGGCGGGCCGCGCGGGCTGCGTCGCGCAGCTGCGCGCGTACGCGTTTTTCGGGGTGGGGGTGCTCGCCGTCACCGCGGCGGCGGCGCCGTGGCTCGTGGCGCCGCCGCCGGCGACGGCCGCCGCGGCGGCGGCGGCGGTCGTCGACGGCACGGCGCTGTGTCGGGTGTTTGACGAGGACATGCGGTGGCTGATGGTCCGCGCGACCGACGGCGGCGGTGGGGGTGGTGGAGGTGGCGGCGGGGGGGGCGGCGGCGGTGTCCCGGCGGGCTGGGCGTCCGCCACCGACCCGGACGGGTCGCTGCAGCAGCGGCTCCACGCGCTCGTCACGCCGCTCGCCCTCCGCGGCCTGATGTGGGCGGACCTGTCGCACGACGCGGTGGCGGGGCGGCGGGTGCGGCAGCTGGTGCTCGCGTCCACGTCGCCGGCGGCGGACGCGACGCTCCTCCGGTCGCTCACGCTGTCGGTGCCGGCCGCCGCCGCCGCCGCCGCCGCCGCCGCCGCCGCCGCCACCGCCGCCGCCGCCGCCACCGCTGCGGCCGGCCCGCCGCATGCGCTGTCAGCGGCGGCGCCAGCACCGGCGGGCGGCACCGGCGCGGCGGCGGTGGCGGCGGCGGCGGCCTACCCCCCCCACCCACCGAGCCGGCTGCTGAGCGCCACCGTCGACGACGCCGACGAGGCGGCCGACGACGCCGCCGACGCGGACCGGGATGACCTGCTCGCCGTCGTTGACGCGACGGGCGCCACGCCCCACACCGCCGCCGCGCGCGCGGCGGCGCTCTCCCGCCTCCGGGCGGTGGTCTTTGCGGGGCTGATGCGGCCGGCGCTGGTCGCGTCGCGGCTGCCGCCGCCGTGGGCGGGGGGCGGCGGCTTTGGCTTTGGCGGCGCCACCGTCGCTGGCCTCGGCGGCGGCGGCGGCATTGGCGGCGGCGGTGGCGGCGGCGGCGTCGGCGGCGGCGGCGGCGGCGGCGGCGGCGCGTCGGCAACGGCGCCCGCGGCGGGCGGCGCCCTCCCCTGGGCCGCCGCGTTTGTGTCGCTCCTCGCCGGCGGCGGCGGCCGCCGCTCCCTCGGCTCGGCCGCCGCCGTTGCCGCCGCGCGGCGGCGGGTGGCGCTCCCCCCCCCCCGGCTGCTCGCCACCGAGGTCGTTGGCCTCCTGCCCGGCGTCCTCGGCTCCCTCGCCGCGGCCATCGCGGCGGACCGGGCGCTGCTGCGGCCCGACGCGGCGCCCGCGGCGGCCGCGCGGGAGGTGCGCGGCCAGGTGTACGCGCTGCTCGCGACGCTCGTCCGGCGGCTCCGCACCGACGATGCGTTCGCGCCGGTGGGCGCGGTCGCCGCCGTCGGGCCCGCCGTGCGGCTGGTGCGGCCCGCCGGCACGGCGGCAGCCGCGGCGTCGGCGGCGGCGGCGGCGGCGGCGGCGTCGGCGGCGTCGGCGGCGACGGCGCCCACCGTCGACGCGGGCGCCCTCCGCCGCACCGTCGAGGCCGCCGTCTACGCCGGCCTCTTTGACATTGACGCGGTCCTCCGCGGCGCCGCCGCGTCGCGGGACGCGACGGCCGTGCCGGCGCGGGCCCTCGACGCCGCCGCCGCCCGCCGCCGCGCGTGGGCCACCGCCTGGGACACGGCCCGCGCGGTCGCCGCCGCCGCCGCGTCGGCGGGCGTGACGCCGGCGGCGGCGCGGCTGGTCGGCCCCGCCGCCGCCGCCGCCGCCGCCGCCGCCGCCGCCGTTGCGCCCCGCCCCGCGGCGGAGGACGGGGTCGCGACGCCGACCGGCGCCGCCGCCCACTGCCTGCGCCTGCTGCGGGCGGTCGACGCGGAGGAGCGGCGGCGGGGGCGGGTGCGGGCGCAGGGGCGGGGCGGGGGGGGGCGCCGGGGGGGGAGTGGGGGGGGGGGGGGGGGGGGGGACCCTCTGCCGCACCACGCTCATCGCCGCCGCCGTGGCGGTGACCGCCGCGGCGGCGGCGGCGGCGCTGCCCGCCGACGTGGCGGAGGAGGGGGGGGGGGGTGCCGCCGCCGCCGCCGCCGCCGCCGCCGCCGCCGGCGGGCGGGACGCGCGGCTGCGCGCCGCCGCGGCGGTGCTGGTGCGGCAGGTGCGGGCGGTGCTGGTGCGGATGGCGCGGCGTCGGCGGGCGGCGGCGGCGGCGGCGCTGGGGCTCCGCCGCCCGCGGGTGGGGGGGGGGGGGGGGAGGTGGACGCCCATCTTGTGAGACCTCGGAGGGGGGGGGGGGGGGGGGGGGGAGGTGGACGCTCTTTCTGTGAGCCCTCGGGGGGGGGGGGTGGGTGGGGCGGGTGGACGGCTGTCTTGGGGCGGGCCCTGGGGAGGTCTGGGGCGCAAGGGGGGGGGGGCGGGGGGGAGCGCCGTTGCCTTTTTGTCGGGCGGGTGCCTCGACCGCGGCGTGCCGCGCCGGCGGGGCGGGTGCCGTCTGTCCTGTTGCGCGGCGGCGTGGTCGACTCCGCCTCGCCCTCCTCCTCCCCCCCACCGACCAGCCCCTACCGGCGCGCCGACGGGCGCTCGGGACCGTGCCACGCCCACGCGGCAGCCGCCGCCGCGCCATGCCGGCACCGCCCCGCCCCGCGCCGCGGCGACAGTCTGCGCGGCGCCGCCGCCCCCGCCGCCGCGCGCCACGCCCGCCGCGCGGCGGCGGCGGCGGCGGCCGCCGCCGCGGCCGCCGCCGCCGCCGCCGCCGCCGCCGCCGCGGCTGCCGCTGCCACCCCCGCCCGGGCGTGGGCGCGCCGGCCGGCCGCCGCCGACTGGCGGGCGCGGACGGGGGCGCCGCGTGGGTGGGGGAGACGGGAATCGCGGCGGCGGCCGGGGGGGGGGGGGGTGGGGGGGGGTGGGGGGGGGGAGGGCGCTGTGGCTGCCGCGACGTCGCGGTGGTGCCCGCGACCGCCGCGGGGTGTTGTGGGGGGCGTAGCCTGTGTTTTTTTTTGTTTTTTTTTTTTTGTTTTTTTTTTTCGCCGAGGGACCAGACGGCGCCAGCCAGGCGGCGAGAATTTTGGTGGCGAGGGGTGGTGACCTCCCCGCGGCCGCCCGCCCGACGGCGGCCGCCACAGCGCCCCAAAAGTTTACCCGACGGGTCAGCCACATATATATCACACGAATTTATAGTCCGTGGTCGACAGCACACTTTTTCGGCATTGCCGTTTTGTGATGTAGACCGTAAAGTTGAGCACATGTCGTGAGTGGATTGTCGTGAGTGTGCATGAACAATATCGTGCGGAGTGCATAATGCGGATACAAGCACGTAAGTGCGCTCCCAATCCTTTTTCGAAAACGCCGTTAATGGTTTATTCCTGCAAGATTCTACATGCAACATCTGCCTACCCTCCCTGACCGCCAAGCACAACTGCTGTGGCATGAGAAGAAAGGAACAGCAGATGAACACGGCAGAGTGACAACAGCAGCCAGACCAAGATGGGGACAGCGCGCAGGCAAGCGACGTGAGAGGCACGAACGACGTCTGTCAGTGTCACCACAGCAACTAGGCACAGAGGATGCTCACAGAATGAGCAAAGAAGCACAATCCCCCGCATCATCAGCGGCTGCGCAGCCATCATGTCAATCGCCCATCCTGTCCCCCTCCAATGAACCGCCCCCCCCCCCATGGCATCCCCCCCTCGCATCTGCCCTCCCCCACCTTCCGCACGCGCCAGCGGGACGACCTCGGCCCCTTCAACCTTCGCGGCGCGGGCTTCGACCCAGCCGGGTATGCCGCTCATACCGCTGCCGCTGCCGCTGCCGCTGCCGCAGCCGGTGTCGCAGCCACCACCACTGTCACTGCCGCCGCCGCTACAGATGGGGACCACCACCGCCGCCTCGCGGACGTACTGGCCCACAGCCCAGAGGTCAGCCAGAGGGAGGCGCCGGCGGCGGCACGTAGACGAAGATCTCGACAAGGGAAAGGGGGGAGGTGGGCATGCGAGCGGGGTACGCGCCGAGAGGGTTAAAGAAGGAAGCGTGATGAGTGAGGTGGAGGGGGTCGTGGGAGGGGGGGAGGGGATGGGAAGGGGGGAGAGGCGAAGGGAGGAGGGGGCCCGAGGGGGCAGGGTGCGTAGGGGAGAAGGGACAAAGAAAGTGGACACGGGGAGACCCTCTCCACAAAGACGCGAAGCGGGCTCACGGCGGCGGCGGCAGCGGCAGTGACGGAAACAGCGGCAGCAGCGATGGCGATGGCGGCGGCCGAGACACTGGCGGTGAACCGCGGCAAGAGAGTACTCCTCGCCCCTCCTGGCACCTCCCCTCCTCTCCCTTCTCCCCTGTTCCCTCCGTCCCCCCTCCCACCACCCCTTCGTCTCACTTCAACCTGCCCCCAAGAGTGCCTTCGCCGAGGGAGTGGCCCACGTCATGCACCGCCGCCTTCGAACCCGGCACACGCGTGCAGGCAGGGCGGACGATACCACACACAAGGCGATGGGAGGGGTCAAGCAAGAACCCAAGGGAAGGGGTGGGGGGACAGAGCCCGTGGCGAGCAGGCTCGGGAGAGGGAGTGGAGAGGCGCATGGGAGGGGATGGGAGGGCGCGGGGGATGATGGGACGGCCGGGCAGGGGCAGGATTGAGGGGGGTGTGCTTGCACTGGGACGCCACGCGGGGGGCACGGCCAGCGACCGTGCCTTCATGATTTTCAGAAGAGGTGTGCCAATTATTGCGCTCGACTCTGCATGCTTGCCACCAACCGGCGACGGCTTGGGGCACAAGCATGCGTCAAATGTATGACTTCTGAAACACTTTCGGCGGCAGCCGGCGCGGGGGGGTTTCCGCTCAACCGACTGCCGTCGAGCAGAAAGAAATTTGCCACCGGAAGAGGCAACAATGTCTCAATACAACCCGTGTGAGGTGTTTTTCTGCCAAACACGTATTAATTTACCCCGCTGATTCTAAAGTGGGGTGCTGTGGCGGCTGGCGCGGCCGTGCGTCGCGCGCTCCCCCCACACCACCCCGCCTCTGGCGGCCGCCCCGTCGGCGGCGCCCCCCCCCCCCGTCTGGCAGGGCCCCCCCCACCGGCACGCACGGTACGGCGCCCTACCCCCTCCCCACCGTCGGGCAACCCGTGAGGAGATGCGCCTGTTTGTCCCCCCGCCGCCGCCCGCCGCCGCCGCCGCCCGCCGGCCGGTGGCCGCCGCCGCCGACGGCTGCGACGGGCGGCGGCCGCCGCGGGCGGCGGCGCTACGGCGGCACCGCCTGGGCGGCGCGGTTGTCCCCGCCCTTGGCGGCGCCCCCCCCCACGCCCCTTGCCGCCGCCGCCGCCGCCACACGCCGGTGGTGTGTGGCACCCCGCCCGCGCCGCCGCCCGCCCCCCGCCGCCGCACCATTGTCGTCATTGGCGGCGGCGCGGCGGGCTACCTCGCCGCCATCGAGGCGGCCGAGGCGGTAGCGGCGGCGGCGGCGGCGGCGGCGGCGGCGGCGGCGGCGGCGGCGGGCGCGGCGGGGGGCTCCCCCCCCCTCCCCCCCATCACGGTGACCATCCTCGAGGGCACCCCCACCCCGCTGGCCAAGGTCCTTGCCAGCGGCGGCGGCCGGTGCAACGTCACGCACAACGAGCGCCTGCCCCTCCCGGCGGTCGCGGCGGCCTACCCCCGTGGCCGGTCGGCGCTGCGCGGGCCGCTGACCGCGTTTGGCCCCGCGGAGGCGGTCGCGTGGTTTGCCGCCCGCGGGGTGGCGCTCAAGACCGAAGCCGACGGCCGCATGTTTCCCGTGACGGACGACGCGCGGACGGTGGTGGAGGCGCTGGCGGCTGCCGCCGCCGCGGCGGGCGTGCTCGTCCGACGGCGGTGCCGCGTGACGGGGCTGGCGGTGGTGGGGGGGGGGGGGGCGGTGCGGACGGCAATGCCGGTGCCGCCGCCGACGCCGACGCTGATGGCGGGCCCGCGCTGGCCGTCTCGGTCGCGTCGGCGGGCACTGGTGGTGGCGGCGGCGGCGGCGGCGGCGGCGGCGGCGGCGACACCGTCCTGGCCGACGCGGTGGTGCTCGCGACCGGCTCGGCGCGGCCGCCGCAGCGGTGGGCGGCGGCGCTCGGCCACGCCGTCGTGCCGCCGGTGCCGTCGCTGTTTACGTTTGCGACGGCGGCGGAGCCACGCCTCGCGGGGCTCGCGGGCGTATCCGTCGCGCGCGTGCGCATCGGGCTGCGGCTGCCGCCGCCGCCGCCGCCGCCGCCGCCGCCGCCGCCGCCGTCGCCGGCCACGGCGGCCGCCGACGCGGGGGTGACCCCGCGCGCGGCGGATACACCGTCGGCGGCGGCGGCGGCGGCGGCGGCGGCCGCCGCGGGCGCCCCCGCCAAGCGCCGACGCCGACGGGGCGGTGGTGGTGGCGGCGGCGGCGGCGGCGGCGGCGGTGGGCGCGGCCGCGACACGGCGGTGGAGCCGCAAGAGGGCCCGCTCCTCATCACCCACTGGGGCCTCAGCGGCCCCGCGGTGCTGCGGCTGTCGGCGTTTGGCGCGCGCGCGCTCGCGGCGGTGGACTACACCGCCACCGCGGTGGTCTGCTGGCTGCCCGACCTGTCCCCCACCGACGTGGCGGCGGCGCTCGCAACGGCCAAGCGCCGCCTCGCGCCGCGGGCGGTCACGTCCGTGTCGCCCTTCCCGGCCATCCCGCGGCGGCTGTGGCGGGCGCTCGCCGCCGCCGCGGTGGCACCCACCGGCACGACCGCCCCCGACGCTGCCGCTGGCGACGACACCCTCCGGTGGGCGGACGTGTCCAAGGCGGGCATGGCGCGCCTCGCCGCCGCCCTCACCGCGTGTGCGGTGCCCGTGTCGGGCAGGGGCGCGTACAAGGACGAGTTTGTCACCGCCGGTGGCGTTGACTGGCGCGGCGTGGACCGGCACATGGCCAGCCGCCACGTGCGGGGGCTCTACTTTGCGGGCGAGGTGCTCGACGTGGACGGCGTCACGGGCGGGTTTAACTTCCAGGCCGCGTGGACGACGGGCTGGCTGGCGGGGCGCGCCGCCGCGGGGGCGGTGGTGGCCGCCGCCGCGGCGGAGGGTGCGGCGGCGGCCGCGGTGGCGGCCGCCGCGGCGGCCGCGCCGCCGCCTGCTGTGCCGGCAGCCGGCGCGGCGGCGGCACCCGCGGCGGCACCCGCGGCGGCACCCGCGGCGGCAGCAGCGCCGCCGGTGAGGGGGTGAGGCGGCGGCGCCCGTCCCGCGCGGGGTGCGGGCGCGCGCGCCCAGACACCCGCTCGCGATCGATGGGCGCGGCGGGTGACTCTCTCCTTGCCTCTGCCCGCCACCGCGGGGGCCGCCTCGTGCCGCTGTGCGTGGGGTGGGAGGGGCGTGACGTCGCGGCGAGGGCGCGGCGGCCGGCTGGTGCCCTGTGTGGCGGCGGCTGGCGCCCGTGGCGTCGGGGGGGGGGCTGGCGGGTGCGTGCGGGACGGGTCGGCGGGCGGCGGGGGGTGCGCCCGCAATGGCGCGGCGGAGGGGGGTGCCGCGGGTGCCGCCGCCGCGGTGCGCGCCGCCCCACCGGGTTGTGATGGGTGCTTGGGCGGTCGCGTCGACCGCCACGCCGTCCTGGCTTGGACACTCTGTCGTCAGGGGGTGGGCCACACGCAGCGGGAGCGTCGCCGGGGTCCTCCGCTGGGCGGCGGAGTTGCTGCTCTCTTGCCTCCTCCTCTGTTTGACGTGCCTGCTTGCCTGCACCCCGTTTCCCTGTTGGCCCCCTGAGCGCACACACGGACGCTGCCGCCATCGTAACAAGATCAACAAGGGTTTATATGTCCAAGCCCATCAAGGTGGGTGGCCACCCCCCCAACCGCTGCCGCGCCATGAGCGTCGACACGCCCCCCCCCCCATCCGCCACCGCCATCCTCTCCCCGCGCGACCCACTACTGCACACAAATCAACACATCAAACGGACAGCGCGCGCTCGTGGATGAAGCGCGCGCCTCGCGGACCACCGCCGCCGCCACGCACGGGGTGCGCGGCGGCGGCGCGGCCGCGGCGCTGCGTGGCACACCCGCCCACGCCCCGCCCCCGTCGGCGGCAGCCCGCCGCCTCCGCCCGTGGGGGGGGGGGGGGCAGCCGCCGCCGTCGGGACCGGGCCGTCGTTATGGCACCCGCCAGTCGGCGCGGGTGGCCACCTCCCCCGCGGGCCGCGGGGGGTAGGGGGGGGGCGGCGCCGCCGGCGGCGGCGCCGCCACCGGGGCGCCACGCAGCGGCAGCAGCAGTAGCGGCAGCAGTAGTCGCGGCAGGGGCGGCGGCGGTTACCGCGTCGGCGGCGGCCACCGGCTCGGCAGGAAGGCGGCAGGGCGCAGCGGCGACGGCAGCGGCGGCGGCGGCGGCGGCAGCGGCGGCGGCGGCAGCGGCCGTCGTCGTCGTCGGCAGCGACCGCGTCCGCCCGAAATTGGCGGGCGAGCAACAACAAGACGAGGAATACAGCATGCAAGCGGGCGCCCGCCCGCCGGGCGGCGCGCCCTCCACCACCACCACCACCACCACCACCACAGTACCCACCACCGCCCACCTCTGGCTCACCCCTCCCCTCCACCACCCCCCCGTGTCCCCCCGAGGCCACCGCGCGGGTCGCGCCGGCGGGCGCCCCCCCCTCACTCGGACGAGAAGCAGCCGCAGCTTTTGAAAAAGCCGGTCAGCCGGCCGCCCGACGACGGCCCCTCCTTGGCCGTCGACGCGTCGCTCGTCATCTTTGTCTTGTCCGTCCCCGCGCTCGCGCGGCTGCCGCCCGCCTTGGCCGCCCCCTTGTCCGCCGCCTTGACCGCGTCCGCCTCCTCCTTCTTCTTGGCCGCGATCGCGTCGGCGGCCTCGTCAATGCCGCGGGTGCGGCCGGCCGCGGCGGTGGCCGCGCCGGCCTCCTCGCCCGGGATGACCACCACCGACGCGGGCGAGCCGGGCGCGTCGCCGCTAATCTGCACGCCCGTCACGGGCGAGATGACGGGCTCGGACGAGACGGCCTGCAGCGCCGCTTCGGCGGTCATCTCCGCCTCGGCCTGCGCGGCGGTGCGGACGCCCTCTTCGGCCAGCTCCGCCTCCACCGCCGCGAGGTCGTCCGTCGTGGCCGCGTCGGGGGCGCCCGCGGCGCCGTCCTTATCGCCCGCCACGGCGCCGCCGTCGGCCGCGACGGGTGCCATCGCCGGGGCGGTCTCGCCCTCCTCCAGCTCCTCCTCGTCCTCGTCTTCGACCTCGCTCTCCTCGTCCTCCTCCTCCTCGTCGCTGTCCTCCACCGACGCGACCGCCACGGCGGTGGCGGTCATAACCGACGCGTCGCCTACCGTCTCGGTCGCAAACGTGACGGCGGGCGCACCCGCGGCCTTGCCGCCCTGCTCCTCCTCCATCCCCTCGGCGCCGTCAAACGCACGCGACACGGTCGAGGTGCGCGGCGTGGTGGCGCCTTCGGAGTAGTCGACGGTGTCCGCGCCCATGGGCATCGACGCTGGCTCCTCCTCGTAGGTGCCCTCGGTGTAGTCGCTCTGGCCCGCCGAGGACGCCATCGACATGCGCGGGCCCGCGCCCGACTCGAACGCGCCGCCCTCGGGCTCGGCGGCCGACGACGCGCCCGCCGCCGCCCGCTCCGTCGTTGACAGCCTCGCGACGGACACGCGGCGAGACTCGTCCACCTCCCCCTTTTGCTTGTCGATCGCGCCCGTCACGTCGCGCTCCAGCACCGCCAGCAGCTGCGCCTTCTCGTCCTCCTTTGCCGTGACGAGCGCCAGCATCGCGCTGTCGTGCGCGTCCTTCATGTCCGCCATCTCCCGCCGCAGGCGCTCCAGCTCCGCCTCCAGCCCCGATTTGTCCGCGGCCGTCGACGCCAACGAGCGGGACACCTCCTCCTTCTCCGACTCGGTCTTTGCGGCCGCCGCGGTCGCGGCCGCGATCGCCGTGTTGGCGGCCGTTAGCTGGGACTCGAGGTCCGTCTTGGCCGCGGTGACCGCCTCGAGCTCGTCGGCGAGGTCCGCACGCGCGCTCTCCGCCGCCTGCACCGCCGCTTCGGAGCGGTCCAGCTCCGCCTTGGTCGACGTCACCTCCTCCTGTGCCGCCGTCGTTGCCGCCTGCGCGGCCTGCACCTGCGCCATCAAGTCATTCACCGACTCCTCGACAGACGCGTGGAGCTCGCGCACCTCCTTGAGCTCCGACTCGAGCTCACCCACGCGCCCCTCGGCGGCGTCCAGCTTGGCCCCCGTGTCCTGCTTGGCCAGCTCCGCCTCCTCCGCCTCCCGGCGCACCGCTTCCAACGACGCGGTGAGCGTGGCGGCCTGCTCCTGCAGGCCCGTGACCTCCCCCTCGAGCCGCCCCTTCTCCTCCGCCATCGTCTCGAGCGCCGCCGACCGGTCGGTGGCCTCGGCTTTGGCCGCCTCCAGATCCCGCTCCAGCACCGTCCGCGCGGCGGCGGCGGCCATCAGCTCCTCCCCCGCCTCACGCGTCTTCACCTCGTTGGCGGCGTTGACGTCGGCCAGCTGCGCCTCGACCGCCGCCTTCTCCGCCTGCACCGCCTTGCCGTCGGCAATGTTGCGTTTCAGCCGCGCCTTGAGCTCCTTGACCGTCCTCCGCGCGCCGTCATAGTTGCTCGTCGCGGTGGCGAGCTCCGCCTCCTTGGCCGCGAGCTCCGCCGCCGCCGCCTGCGCCGCGCGCAGCTCCGCGAGGAGGTTGATGTAGGCGCGGCGGAGGTTGGCGTTCTCCCCGCCCAGGTGCGCGGCGTCGGCCTCGAGCTTGCGGAGCTTCTTGTTGAGGCTCGAGTTGAGGGTGGTGAGCTTGGTCATTTGCCTGTCCGCCGTCCGCTGCAGGGACTCGACGTCGCCCGTCAGCGTTCGCGCCATCTCCTCGTCCACGGACGTGGTGGACAGCCGCGCAAAGAGCGTGTCGGGGTCGGTCGTGCCGCGGCCAGAGACCGCCGCGGCCGTCGGCGCCATGGCCGTCGCGGGGTCCACCGCCACCGCCGCGGCCATCGTGCGCGCGCGCGGCCGCCGGCACCCGCGTCACCGACGCCGCCGAGGGGGGGTGACGACCACCGCGGGCCAGCGGCGGTCCGCGCGGCAGCAGGGGTCGCCGGAGGCGTGGCCGGGACGCGTCGAGCACGCGGGTGCGGGCGAGGCGCGACGGCGGCGGGGTCGCGGAGCACGACGGGCACGCAATGGATCACCCGGCGGCAAGAAGCTCGGGCGCGGACGCGGGTAGGCGGTGGCGGGGGCGCGCGCGGGGTGGGGCACCGAGGGGACACTGGCCGGTCGCGCCGCGCCGCGGTTGGTTGACAGAGACAAATGTCAACCGCCCCGCTCGGCACGAGGAGGGGATGCGGGGGGGGGGGGGGGGGGGGGGGGGCGGCCGGCCGCGGGTGGTACCGCCGCGCGCACGGGTGTGCCCCGACCTGACGTCCGAGAGAAAACGCCGGCCACGGCGTCGACCGCGCTGCAGGCACCCCCTCTCGGGCGGCCGCCGTCGTCGGGCGCGCCGCGACGGAGGCGGCCGCCGGCCGGCGCAGGGGCGCCGACGTAGCCGGCCTCGGCGTCCCACCCGCCGGCGCCGCGAGGGTCCCGCCCAGCCCCCCGCGCGGCGACGAGACCGCCCTCCCAGACGGACCCGCCACCCGCGTCGGGGTTGGTGTCAACGCCGGGGCGTGGCGCACCTTCCGCCCCGCAAACAAGAGGAAACGCCGCTCCCGCTCGCAACCTCCCCACCCACACCCCCTCACGACGACAGGCCCGGCGTGCGAGCCCTACTCGACCACCGCCCCGCCGCCGTTTCCCACGAGCAGCGGCCGCGCCAGGCAAGGGCGCAACGTGGACGAGCAGGCGGCAGCGGCAGATACCGCCACGGTGTTGTGCGTGTGGGCAGGGGGGGTTCGGCCGGCCGGCCGGCCGGGGGCGGACCGCGCGCGTGGATGGTCAACCGCGCCGCGAGGGAGCAGCGTGTCGGCAGCAGGGACGTCGTCCGGTCGGGGGCTTCAGGCAGGCGGGGGGGGGGGAGGAAGGGGGGGTGGCGCAGCGAGGGACGGTGTGCCACGGCGGGACCTCGGACGGGGACGCGCGGCTGGTCGTTACGTTGACGGGGGCAGCGTGCGCGAGCGTGGTGGCGGGGGGAGCGGGGGGGTGGCACCGGCAGGGCAGAGAGGTTGGTCGTCGACAGCGAGTGGGGGAGAGCAGCTGCTCCCAGCCGGATTTTACGCCCAACTGGCCGCCCCTGGGGGGGGGGCGCGCTGGAGGCAGCCAGCCTCGCCACGCCCTGTCGCAAAGCCCCCTCTCAAGCGGCTTCCCTCGACCTACAACCACACACCTCCGCTCCGTCGTGCCCCTCTGCTGGGCCTGTTTTCGAACGCGGCCCGCATGCGCGCACGTCAGTGGCTCGCGCCAAAATCTGGCCGCCCGCCACCGGAAGAAACGGCGGGCCCGTTGAATGGCAGGCAGCCCGAGAATGAGCCCTCGTGGGTGCGCGGGGGGGCCGGTGGGGGTGGGGCGGCGAGGGCGGATTTTCACCTCGCCGGTGGTCCCCAGCTGTGTCCATCGTGAAAGGTGCGAGGGATTACAGCGGCGGACCTCCGCCCACCCGTCGTGTCGCCTCGACCTTCCTGGGCAGACACCGCTGTGCCGAGTTTCGGGTGGGAGTGGGGAGGCCCCCTGCGTCGGGGGGTCCCCCGCGACTGCGAGGGTTGCTGGCGCCCCCCTCCGGCTCGCGCCGAGTACAGGACGCGCGCGGACCCGCGTGTGGGGGCGGGTGAGTGGTCCACGGCGACGCCACCGGGGCTCTCTTTTTGGCCAGCGCACGCCGCGGCGCACCGCCACGACCGGGCGGTCGCGCTGGCAGACAGACGGACACCTGGCCGCCTCCAGACGCGGCGTTCGCAGTGCCGCGGACGGACGAGTACAAGGCGGAATTGTGCGCAGCACCCCTCGCACGGGTGCGGCTAGGGGGGGGAGGGGGACGCAGCTGAAGAAAATTCAGACAAGGCCCACGCCATCCCAGCCGTTCGCGTGGGGAGTTAGTCGCGGAGGCGAGGTCGCGGGGGGCGGGCGCTGTGGTCGACCGCCGTTTTCTTTCTCACCCCCTTCCGTGGATGGACAGTCGCACCGCCCCGTTCGACGTTCGCGTGCAGTTGCGCCGCCCGCCACAAGAACGTGCGAGTGGGGTGTGGATCGGTGGTCACCCATCGCGTATTGTGCCGCCAGTCTACAGTGATGGGGACGCGGCGGGCGGTAACGTTGAGAGGGAAGCAGGGGCGGTGCGCCCCGCCCCACAGGTCGGGCCGCCTGCAGCGATTGGTGTAAACGGTGCATGCAAATGGAAGCCTACGAGACCTGATGGGGGTGAGGGCCCCACAGGGTGCTCCCCGTGGAGGGTCACCCCTCCACGACAGCCCCTCGCTTGTGGTTGTCCGCGGCAGGCCGTGTCCTCGGGCCCGGTTGGCGTAGACCAGTGGACCAGGCCGCCAGCGCCCCACCTCGTCGCCGGGAAGTCGCCTTGACACCGTCGCCGTGCGCGAACCTCTCGAGGGCCATCGCAGACCCCGCGTCGGTAGCCACGAGTGGTCGATGTCAGCGGTGATGACGCACCAATCTAGATATGAGAGAAAAATCGCAGCCGCTCGCAGCCAATGATTGGCGGGCCAACATGGCTGCGTCACCGACGGCCGCTGGTGACGCACCGGCTCGTGCGACGCGTCGGCTAAACGTGGGGCCACCGAAAGGTCATATGTGACGCCACTTCTGTGTAGTAGAGGTAGCCGTCATAGCCAATGAGGTGTCGTCTTCCATGGATGCCACTCCACATGATATTGAGATGACCTTTGATTGGACGATCGTACGTGGGTGAGTAAAACGAATTGACCAGGAGTGATCCATGGGTTTTGGAGGCTCCCGTTCTCCAGCCAACACTTCTCTCGCCGTGAAATGGCCGTCTCCCTGCTTCGTCTGTCGGGGGTATTCAACGCAGCACCCGTGTTCTACTGTACCACCAGACCACCCGTGCTCCCTTGGAGCCCTCTCTCTCGGATCAGCCAGCTGTAGCAGACACCCCCAGCTGATGTCCCCTTCATTGTGGACAGCGTGATGCGGTACCGGCCGCTCTCGCGCACTCCGCTCGACGGACGGTGACCCCGTCGGTGCCTTCTGTATCGCACACCCTCCCCCCCACCGCTGCCGCCGAATTCCGGACAAGGCGGTAGCGGAACGCATGCAGCAAGGATGGTGACGGCAACGTCTATGAAGGTGACCCCGATGGAGTGACCCTATCGCGGCGCGAACGAAGAAACAGAAAAAGAGAGAAGAGAGGGTAGCGACAGAGAGAAGTCCATGTTGGCAGGAGGCGTGCAGACTGCGCCTCAAGACCTGACTTTGATCCAGGTTGGTATGGGTCTACAGCAGCTATAGGCGATTGCGGCACCACGACCTTGACGGATGGCAAGACGCACCCCACTTCGAGGCCACCGCCACCACCACGGACGCCTCCCATCTTCACGCCTCTGCGTCCGCATGTCTGTTGCCGCAACGGACGCCACGAGCCCACCTGTCCCCCGGAGTTCGGAAGGCCCCTCTCCCGTCACACCCCCGCCCACCACACCGAATGACAACATGCATCCAGCGCGCCGCGAGGTTGACGCAGGAGGAGGGGGGTGCGGGAGGCCAGCGGCACACGGCCATCCGCTTGCGAAAGTACTTTTGCATGCGACAGCCTTGACGCACTTAGTGGCGCGAACGTGGAATCTCCTGCAGTGTGGATCCCCGTCGGGGGAATTTCGTCGTCGTCCGAGCGGGAAGGCTGTATCGTGGAACTAGGTGTACTTTGACATAACTCTAGTACACGGATTGCGACTGTCGCTAATTGGAGCACCGCACATACTGTACCCCACCCTGTACCGCGGGCCTGTCCCATCCAGCGCGGATAGCCAGCCGTCTTGTCCTGCTTCCACTCCCCCCCCCCTCCTCTTCCGCCCCGCTCGCGCCGCCGCGACAGTGTCGCTTGCCCCGTCACGCCGTCGGCGCTCTTTGCACCGCGGTGGGTCGCCGCGCTGCCCACCGCTCGCACGCTGCGCTCGCTGACCGACGCGACGCGGTGCAGGAACGGCCGTCCCTGCCGGCGCTTCGCCTTGCTCGTAGGGGCCCTGTCCTCCCTCGTGGTGGCGTACGCGGACCGTACAGCGGCGGCCGGCAGTGGGGCCGACGCACCCTGTGCCGCCCGTCTGCCCGCCACCGCCTCCCTCCCCATTCTCCGTCCATTGGCTCTCTCCACTCTGACATCCCCGCCCCCCCCCCTGTCTTTCCCCCCACTCCCCCCTCCCCCCCCTGCTTCCACTCTTCCCACCACCGTGGCCGAGGCCGTTCGCCTCGGCGCGCTGGGGTCGCGCTGGTCGCTGCGGGCTCACGACGCGGCCATGGCGTCGGCGGTGGCGCCGGCCGCCCCCGCCGTTGCGTTTGTGCCCCCCGCCACCCCGTGGCGCCGCGCCGCCGCGGCCGCCGTCCGCGGCGGCGGCTGCCGCGCGTGCCGCTGGCGGGGCACTCCCCCCCCCGTGCGTCGCCTCCCTGGCAGGTGTCCTCCGCCCTCCCCCCCCCCCCAACGGGTGGCGGTGGTGGGGGTGGCGCCGCCACCACCCGCGCCGCCCTCTACCCGTGGTCCACCCCCTGGCGGTCGGCCGAGCAGGAGGCGGACGAGGCGCTGGCGGGCCTGGAGGCGACGCTCGCCACCGCCGTGGCGGCCGAAGACTTTGGCGCCGCCGCGACCGCCCGCGACGCGATCGCCGCGCTCGGCGCGCCGTCGGTGGTGCGCGTCTTCCAGACGACGATGCGGCTGTACGCGGCGCTCGACGCGGGGGACGTGGCGTCGGTGGCCGCCGCGTGGGCCCGCTCCCCGTCGGTGGTGTATGTGGGCGCGCTCCGGCCGCCGGCGGTGGGCTACCAGGCGGTCGTGGGCGCCATGGCCGCCGAGTGGGAGGAGGGGGGGGTGCCCGTCACGTCGGTGCGTGACGTGCGGGTGGTGGTGCGGGGGGTGCTCGCGTGGTGTACCGCGGTGGAGGTGGTCACGTGGGATGGGGCGGGCGAGCTGCCGCCCCGCTCCGAGCCGCCGGGGGGGGAGGGGTCGCCGGGAGGTTCTGGCCGCGGCGGAGGGGGCGGCGGCGGCGGCGGCGGCGGCGACCGGTGGTCCCCGCGGCCGTCGACGGAGGTGACGGTGCTGATGCAGGCGACCAACGTGTTTGAGGCCAAGAATGGGGAGTGGTACCTGATTGCCCGCATGTCGACGCCGCTGTCGGCGGCGGGCGGAGGGGCGTCGTGAGGGTTCACGGGGGGGACCCGGCGAGTGGGGGGGAGCGGGAGCGTGCGGCAGACACCCTGAGGTATTCTCTGTCCTGTACACAGGTGCGTAGTTTGGGTGCTTGCCCGGCTTGGCGGCTGGCTCGTCGGCCGCCGCCGCCGCAAACCTCGCCGTCGTCCGCGTGCTGTGCTGTCACCCCCCGGCCGCACGCCGTGCATAGGGGCGTGCCTGTTGCGTGTGTCGACCCGGCTCGTCGGGGACACACGGCGCCCGCCTCTGCCACCACCCCCGCGGGTGCACACGCACGGTGCTGCCGCGACCACCGCCGCGACCACCCAAACCGCACGACGAGGACGCGCACAAGAAAAAAAAGAAAAAACCAGAAAAAAAAAAACCCACCGTCGGCGCACCACCGCCACGAGGGCAGCCGCGTCGCCCCCCCCCCCCCCCCCACCTCACGCCCTCCCCCCCCCCCCCCCCCCTCCCCCCCCCCGGCGTTGGCCACCCCCGCAGCGGCCGCCCCCCCCCACACGCGGGGTGAGCAACCCCCCCCCCCCCCCCCCCCCCGGTGGCTCCACCACCACCGGGCTGCCACGAACGGAAAAGAGCAGCTCGCCCGGCACGGGCGGGCGTGGCGCCCGCCGGGCGGGGCGGCCACCCACCCCCCCCCCCCCCTGCCACGCCGCGCCGACGCGGCACCGGCGGTGGCGGCAGCGGCGGTGGCGGTGGCGGGTGTACCCCGCCGCCGGCGGGTGGTAACGGGGGTACGGACGGCCATGGCGGCGGCGAGGAGCCCCGCGACGGGCGTCGCGGGCGGCACCGCCGCGGCGGCGGCGGCCGGGTCGGCACCCGCAACGGCGGCGGCGGTCGCTGCCGCCGCTGCCGCCGCGGCGGTTGCCGCCGCGGCGGCCGCGTCGGTGGGCCGGCCGGCGGGGGTGGCGGCGGCGCCCTTGGGGGGGGGAACCCGCCGCGCCGCCGCGGCGTGGCCGCCACGACGCCGTTGGCGCCGGGGGGGGCACCACGTCCACCACCGCCAGCACCGGCCGTGGGGGGAGGACCCCCGCCGCCGCCGCCGCCGCCGTGGCGACCGCGTCGGCCGCCGCCGCCGCCGCCGCCGCCGCCGCGGCGGCGGCGTCGCCGCCCTTGGCGGGCGGCGGCCGCGGCGCCCCCCCCCCCCCCCCCCCCGGCACCACGTTCTCCTTTCCATCCGGCCGGATCCACACCCCCCCCCCCGCCCCCCCCATCCAACCCACCGCGGCGGCAGCCGTGGCGGCGGCACGGGCGGCGGTGACGCGCGCGGCGGCGTCGGCGTCGGCGAGCGCGGCGGGGAGCCCCGCCCCCCCCCACCCCACCCGCCGGCCGAGCGTCGCGGCCGGCAACGCCACCCGCAGCGCGGCGTAGGCCGACCGGATGGACGCGGCCGCCGCGGCGGCGGTGGCCGCGACGCGCGCTTGCGCCGCCGCCGTGTCCGCGTCGACGGCGGCGAGGGCGGCGGTGAGGTGCCGGCTGGGGGGGGGGGGGGTGCTGCTGCTGCTGTCGCTGCCGCCACCGTGGCGGCGGCGCGGGTGGGGGGCGTGGGTCTTGGGGGGGGGGGGGGGGGCAGCAGACGGACGCCACCGCCGGTGCGGCTGCCGTGGCCGCGGTTGGGAGTGGTGTGGTGGTGGCGGGTGGCACGGGGACGGGGGGGTCGATGACCGCAGCGCCCGCCGGGGTTGTGGCTGCGACGGCAGGCAGGGGCGGCGGCGGACCACCGGGGAGGGTCACCAACATGGCCGTGGGCGTGGCGGCAGACGCCCCCGCCGCCGCTCGTGTCACCGCCGCCGCTCGTGTCGCCGCCGCCGCGTGTGCCGCCGCCGCCGCTTCCACCGCCGCTGATGGTGCCGCCACCGCCGCGCCCACCACCACCGACGCTGCCGGCGCCGCCACCGCCGCTTCCGCCCGTGGCGCCACGTCCGCCACCGCCGCGGCGGGCACCGCCGCGGCCGTGACCGCCGAGCCGCCCGTCGACGCCGCGGCCACCGCATCGACGTCAGCGTCGCCGTCGGACGGGGCGGCGGCGGCGCCGCCGCCGCCGCCACGCGGGGCAGTGACCAACGGGGACGCCAGCGGGGAGTCGTCAAAGTCAAAGCCGGGCGACGCGGGGCCCGCGGGCGTTGCGGGGCTGCTGCCCGCCGATGGCGGCCGCGCCGCGTCGTCCACGTCGCCGCCGTCGTCGACGTTGGCGTCGATGGCGGCGGCGGCGGCGGCGGCGGCGGCGGCGGCGGCGGCTGCTGCCGCCGCTTCGGCTGCCGCCGCCGCGTCTGCCACGGATACGGTGGTGGCACCCGCCGGTGACACGGACGGCGCCGCGGCAGTGGACGGCGGGGACGCCGCCGTCGCGGCGGCCGCGGCCGTCGTCGATGCGGCGGCCGACGGCGGCGTCGCTGCCGCCAAGGCCGACGGTGGTGTGCGGGCGGCGGTGACCCACAGGGGGCGACTCCCCGCCGCGGGCGTGCCCTCCCCAGCCGCTGGCGACCCGCCCGGCCGCGCCGCCGCGGGCGGCGCCCCCAACGCCGGCACGGGTGAGGCGGACGCCGACGCTGCCGACGCGTCGTCGACAAACGTGAGCGCCCGTGTGGCGGTTGGCGCTGACGGCACCGACGGTGGGCCCGCCGACGGCGGCGTGTCGGCCGGCGTCGCCGCCGACGGCAACGACGATGCGGGCGGCGACGCCGCCGCCGGCGACGCGGGTGCCAACAATCGCGCCGCCGTGGCTGCCGCCGCTGCTGGCGACGCTCGCGGCGATGGCGGCGGCGTGCTGCCGTCCAGGCCGTCAGCGGGGGTGAGCGCGGCGGCGGGTGCGGCGACCGCGGCGGCGGCCGCCGCCGCAGCCGACCGCGCCGGTGACACGGGGTGGCTGTCGGCGGCGGCCGTCGACGGCGGGCCGCCGCCGTCGACCGACGGGGACGTGCTGCCGCCGCGGGGTGGCGTCGCGGCAGCGGGGGTCCCCACCGGCCGGTCGCCGCCGGCCGCGGCTGGGGCGGACGGGATGGGGGGGGGGGTGCCGGGCGTGCCATTGGCGGCGGCGGCGGCGGGGGGGGAGTCGACGGGGGCGCCGACGCCGTCGGGTCGGCGCCCAGGACGGCCGCTGGCAGGGGGGTCTGGGCCGAGCGCGGCAGTTGCGCCGGTCGGGGCGTCGGCAACGTCCGCCGGCGGGGAGACTGCGGCATCCGCCGGGGAGCCACCGACGACGGTTGGGGAGCCACCGGCGACGGCTGGGGAGCCACCAACGGTGGCTGAGGAGGCAGGCGCGTCGGCCAGAGAGCCACGCCCGTCGGCCGGGGAGCCACGCCCGTCAGCCCGCGCGTCGGTCGCCGCTGCCGCCGCCACCAACGCGGCAGCCGCCGCCGCCACGGGCGTGCCGCCGTCGGCACGGGGCGCCGCCCTGGCGACCGACCCGCCAGCCACCTCCGCGTCCGTCGCGGCCACCGCCTCCCCGTCACTGCCGCCGCCACCACCGCCGCCCCCATCCTCCAAGTCCAACGACGGCGGCGGCGGCAGCGGCGGCGGCGGTGACGGCGGTACCGCCGCCGTCACCGCCGCCGCCGCCGCCGCCGCCGCCGCTACTGCCGCTGGTGCCGCTGGTGCCGCCACTGCCGCGGGTGCCGCCGCGGCCGTCACCCCCCCCCACGCGCGGGACCGCGTCGCCGGCCGCCGCCGGGAGCGGAGCGTCGCCGCCGTGGCGGTCGTCACCGCCGCCGCCGCCGCGGGTGGCGCGCGGCCCAGCCGCCACCGCGGGCCGACGCGCCGACCGCCACCGCCACCGCCACCACCACCGCCACCGCCGCCACCGCCACCGCCGCCGCCGCCGTCGCCGTCGCCGGCCGTCGGGACCGCACGGGTGGTGGGCGGCATGGCCGCGGCGGGCGTTGCGAGGGGGTCGCTACAGAGGGAGCCGTCGCTGGTGGAGCGGGGCGTATCGGGGGGGGTGGTGTTGCGGGGGGGGCTAGCGCACGCGGGGGGGGAGGTGGGGGGGGAGAGGGCGGTTGTCCCCGCCGGGGGGGGGTCCACGGCGGCGGCCTCGCCGACGGCGGCAGGCGCATCGCCGTCGGTGCCGTCGGTGGTGCCGCCGCCGCCGCCCGCACCGGCCACGCCGCCCGTATCGCCAGCGGCGGGCGCGTCGGCAGCGGCGGCGCCACCGTCGCCGTCGCCGTCGCTCGCGTCGGCGGCGCCACCGCCGCCGCCGCCACCCACACCCCAACCACCACCGCCGCCGTCGTCGCCGCCGCCGTCGCCGCCGCCGCCGCCGCCGCTGCCGCCGACGCTGCCGCCGCCACGCCGCGGCGCCGCACGCGCGCGTGGCGCGTCACCCCCCCCCCGCCGCCCATCCCCGTCACCCCCCGCCGCCCATACCGGCTGTCGGCTGCCGCCACGACGGGTGGCCGCCGCCTCACCGCCGCCACCACCACCACCACCGCCACCGTCCCAACCGCCGTCACCGTCCGTGTCTGAGTCAACAACGGCCGCCATGGACGTCGCCGCCGCCGCCGCCGCCGCTGCCGCCGCCGCCGCGCCGCGGCGTGGCCGCCGCGGCCGGCCGCCGCCGCCGCCGCCGCCGCCGCCGCCGGCCGCCACCGCCGCGCCTGGTGGCGGCGATGGGGTGCGTCCGCGACGTCGTTCCTGGCGGGGCAGCCGCCCCACGCGGGCGGCCGCCCGCCGCGGCGGCGGCGGCGGGGACGGGTCGCCACTGGCGGTGGCGGCGGCCGCCGCCGCCGCCGCCGCCGCCGCCGACGCGTCCACGTCCCCGTCCACGTCCACGTCCACGTCCACGTCCACGGCCGCGGCGGCGGCCGCGTCCGCGTCTGCGTTGGTGTCGGCACGGGCCGGCGACGCCGACGGGGACCGCCCGCGGCGGCCGCGTCGGGGCGGCCGCTCCCGCCGCCCGCCGCCCCGCCGCCGCGGCCGCCGCCCCGCCAGTGACGCGGCGTCGCCGTCCTCCTCACTGGCGGTGACGGCCACGGCGGCGGCGTCATGCGGCGGCGGCGGTGGTGGTGGTGGTGGCGGCGGGGACGCGGCGGTGGCGGCGGCGGCGGCGCGGCCGTTGCGGCGGCGGCGGGGCGGGAGGGGCGTGCCGCCACGGAGGCGGCGGAGGAGCCGGGAGCGTGCCGCCGCTGCGGGTGCCGCCGCGGTGGTGGTGGCCGCGGCGGGTGTGGCGGTCACCGCCCGCAGCGCGTCATCGTCTGAGGAGCTCGTGTCGGCGGTGGCAGAGGCGGAGGCGCAGCCGTCATGGACAAGGACGACCGCGTCCGAGCCGCTGTCCTTGCCGCCGTCGCCGCCGGCATCGTCGACATCGCCGCCGCCGCCGCCGCCGCCGCCGCCGCCGCCGCCGCCGCCGTCGGCGGCGGCCGCCGCGTCGGCCATGCGCAGCGGCGCCGACGCGGCGGCGGCGGTGGCGGCGGCGGCGGTGGCGGCCGCGGCGGCGGCGGCGGCGGTGGCGTCCACCCCCCCCACGGCCTTGGCCCACAGCAGCGCCCGCATCGCGTCGACGGTCCACCCCCCCCCCGCCTTGGACGCAAACGCCGGCAGCGTCACCGCCGTCGTGCGAGCGGCGGCACCCCCCCCGCCGCCAGCGTCGGTCGCGTCGAGCAGCGCCGGCGGCACGCGGATGACCGCGGCGGGTACCCACCAGGCGGGGGGTGGCAGCTTGGTATAGTTGGCCCGGTAGCCGCCCTGTGCTTCCCGGACGGCGGCGGAGAGGGCGCGCTCGAGGTCCGCTTTGGGCACCGCCGACAGGTGGTCGGCCGCGGCGGCCGCCGCCGCCGCCGCCGCTGCTGCTGCTGCTGCTGCTGCTGCTGTGGCTGCCGCCGCTGCTGCCGCCGCCGCCGTCGACGCACCCGCGCCGCCATCCGCGGCGGCGTTGCCGTCGTCGTCGACGGCCGGGTGGTGGTGGTGGTGGGGGTGGTGGTGGGGAGGGGTGGCGGGGTGGCGGCCAGCGCGGGGCAGGGCGGCACCCGCACCAGCACCGACGGCAGCAGCGGCGGGCGGGGACGGGGGAGGGGCGCCGCCGTCACCGCCGCCGGTGGCCGGCGCCGCCGTGCCACCACCGCCGCGCGCGGCGGCGGCGGCGGCGGCGGCGGCGGCGGTGGTGGCGGTGGTGGCGGTGGTGGCGGCGGTGGCGGCGGCGGGGGGGGGGGGACCAAACCGGCGGCGGGACCCGCCGGGGGGGGGGGGGGGGGGGGAACCGCCGGGGGATGTCGACACGCCGCGGCTGCGCGTCACGCGGGGGCGGCCGGCCGGCGCGAGCCGCGCCATGGCCGTGGTGGGCTGGGGGAGGGGTGAGAGTGGTAGGGGTGTGGGGGATGGGGGGGGGGGGGGGGGGGGAAGGGGAGGGGGGGGAGGGGGGAGAGTGAAGGGGGCCGCCGCCCTCCCAGGGGGGGGGGGGGGGGGGGGCACTCGCCGCGGTCACGCCAACGGGTCGACGTGGCGCGGCGGCGGCACCGAGCGAGAGAAAAAAAAAAAAAAAAAACAGGTGGCAAGGGGGCGTAGGGGAAGGGGGGGAGGGGGAGGGGGAGGGGGACGTCGCGGGGTGTGGGTGGAAACCCCGCGGCGGTGACGACGGGCGTCGCCACGCGCGCGGCGCGGCGGGACGCCAGACCAGACGAGGGGCGGAGGCAGGGGGGCGGGGGAGAGCGACCCGCCGCCGACCCCGTTGATGCGCGCGCGGCGGCGGTCGGCGACCGGCGGGCGGCCACTCGTCGGCGTCCCCCCCCCCCGTGCGGGCGGCGACACGGACGCCACCGCCGGCGGCGGCGGTGCGTGCGGCGGGGGGTGGTGGCAACGACGGCGGCGGCAGGGCGAGAGGGCGGGCTGGGGGGGGATGCGATACGGCCGGCGGCCGGCGGCGAGGGGGGGGGGAGGAGGAGGGTGGGGGGGGGGGGGGAGGGGGGGGGGGGGGGCGCAGCGCCACTTGGGGGGGGGGGGGGAGGGGATCGACACCCCGGTCGGCGGGCGAGCGCCGACGCTGACGCCGGCGGCGGCTGCGGCCACAACGTGCACGGCGGCTGCTGGGGGGGGGTGGGGGATGGCGGCGGCGGGTGTGGGGGGGGGGAGGGGGGGGGGGGGGGGGGGGGTACCGACACGCGCGCGAGTGCGTGTGGGCGGGTGGGATGGCGGAGAGGGAGGGCGGGGGGGTGGGGGGGAGGGGGGGGGGTGGGCGGCGTTGCTACGCGCGGGGGGGTGTCCAGCAGAGGGCGGGTGGCGGGGGTGGGCGGTCGGACGAGGGGAGAGGGGAGGGGCGGGGGGGGGGGGGGTGGTGTGGAGCAGGGAGGAGTAACAGGGGGGTGGGGGGGGGGGGGAGGGTTGGCTGTGGGCGGCGGGAGGGGTGGGGACACGGAGGGGGGCGCGGTCGGGCGGGCGGGTGGCCAGAGCGGTGGGCGTTGGCCGGGGGGGGGGGGGGGTGTGCCCACCGTCCTCCGTTCAAATGGTCAAGGGCGCGGCGTACCCCCCCCCCCCCCTCCCCACCGGCGTGGTCGCGGGGGGCCCCCCTCGTTTCAAAGTTCAAACGGGGGCGGGAACGCCGCGAGGGCGCCACGCCGCGCGGCGTCGCGACACGTGGCTTGTGGCGGTCGGCGCCGAGCTTTCGTGTGCAGTCCGTGCGTGGAAATACAAAGGTGGCACCCATTGGTTTTTGTTGGCGATTTGGAACCCATTTGGTCCTTGGCCAACCCCGCTCCCAAGGACGCCGCGGTGGGCTGTACCGGATTTGCCGCGCTCATGGGACACCCGGGCGAGGGCGGACGTGGCCAGCGGCGCAGTGGGGCCATGGACCAGTACCTCAAGATCCCAAGATGTGCGTGCATGCACGTGTTTTCGCCAGTTTCAGGCCTCTGGGGACGCCGACGGCCGTGCATTTCACCTCCAATCTCTGCACGCAGGTGCACGTATTGTGCTCGAGAGCGTTGCAACAGCAGGCAATTGCGTTCACAGACGCACGTGTTTTCGGCAGAACGCACCATTTTCCATGCGCGATGCGGCACTGTGCAAAGTCGACAATGCCGAGCTCGACACCCAGCTGGCGCGTTTCGACACGCTTTCACATGCGCATGTTGACACGTCGCTGTGCGATCACCTGTGCACATGTCGCTTCTCACACCGCAATGTGCCCCCTCGTACATCCTCCCCACTTTCACCTTGGTACAGCTACGAGCACATCTTCTACCGTGGCGGGGACCGTGATAGCGGGCGGGCTCCATGCGCTTGGTGTATACGAGGACTACGTGCGGATGGCGGAGCGTGGCCGGTCGGGCGGTGACTAAGTGCTGCCGCCGGCCGCCCTCCCCGGCGAGGGGCATACCGTGGCCGTCGTTACAGGTCGCAGCAGATGAACGAGGCGCGTGCCGTCCTCCCCACCGCCGCGGTCGACGGGTGAGCGGTGTACGGGGAAAGGGGGCAGGATGTGGGGGGGGGGGGGGGGGGGCAAAGGGGTGTTCCCACCACACCCTCACACCGACACACGGCTTCGGGCGCGCGGCGACGATGGTGCAGGGGGGGGGGGGGGGGGGATGCGCATGGGGTGGAAACGGGAGCGCCGTCGACGCGCGCAAAGTGACACACGGCGTCAGTAACGTGCAGCGCCGACGCCGGTCGCGACCGTTCGTGCCCAAGTGCGGTGTGGTGCGCGGCACGGAGCCCGCGGCGGGCCATGACACGGCGTCGGTCCGTGCACGTCTGCGCGGTACGGTTGAGCATGATTCGTGCGGTGTCGGGCACGCGCGCAGCCATGGAGTGCAACACGTTGTCGCAGCGATCACGAATTCACGAAATGGTGGCACTCCGGTGCAGTTCTTCTGTGTGTACATGTATGGATATGTTGCCTGTGACATCAGTGTTTCACTGGTGGGCGTGCAGCGGTCGACAGATGTCCTGCAAAACCCTGCACGACAAAGTTGCATCTTAGCCGGACGACATGGGTCAGCTTCAGTTTTTATACGAGAAGATGGGCCGTGACGAGCTGGTGACAGACGTGGTGAAGGCAACACGCCCAGCGCGCAAGCCTTGGCGCTACGGCGTGAATGTACGTGTGTGCAGTGCATATCGGCCTCCAGAGGCCCCACGGGCCACCTTGCACGACTCGACACGTCCAATTTGCTGTGCATCCCGCGATTCTAAGGTACTCGCCGGTGGCCCCACTGGGTCTGCGCGGCATCCCCGTTTGGGCCGAGGGGGCCACGCACGCCCATCGCGCCCTGCTCCACGGTGGTCCGCCACAGCAGAGACAATCGTGCCAACGCACGGGGGGCGCTCCTGCACACATCCGGTATATCCCTACGCCGCCTCTGCCCACGGTAGCGAGCGTGCCGCCGGGATCCGCCCCGCTGTCTCACCGCTGCCGCCGCGCGCGTCCCCGAGCCCGTCCACCGCCGCGGCGGGTGCGGCGAGCGTTGCCGTACAGAGGACAGCAACCGGACCAGCGCGGCACGCGTCTCCTCCTTTGCCTCCCCCCCCCCCCCGCCGCACACGCACGCGCTCCCCCCTCGCCGCCCCCTGCCATCCCCGCCGGCCGCCCCCCCCCCCCGCCGTGCTACCGCGGCGGTGCCCTCCATCCCTTCCAATGGACCCTCCCTCGGGATGCCCACCCGGCAGTGACGGCGGCGGCGGCGGCGGCGGCGGCGGCGGCGGCGGCGGCGGCAACAGCAACGACCACGGCAGCGGGTCGCCGCGGCCGCCGCCTTCCCCATCGCGGGTCCGCCCCGGCGGCGGGGACGGCCCGTACCCCGCCCTGCCGCTGTCGCTGCCGCCAGCACCCCCCTCTGGGGCCACCAGCGACAGCGAGCCGGGGGACCCCTGGTGGGCCACCCCCGCCGCGTCGCCCCGCGCCGCCGCCGCCGCCGCCGCCGCGTCCGCCGCCGCCGCCGCCGCCGCCGCCGCCGTCGCGTCTGGCGCGTTTGCAGACGGCGGCACGCCGCCGCCCCTCTCGTTGCCGACCCCCCAGGCAGGGAGCCCCGTCGTGGCGGTGGTGGGCGCCCCCCCCGCCGCCCCCTCCCCGTCGCCGCCGCCACGGTCCGACGGGGGCGGCAGCTCCACCGATGGGATGGACTGGGTGGAGGTGACCGGCCCGTCTCGTGGGCTCCCGTGGGGCGGCCTCTCCGCCACCGTGGCGGCCGACGGGGGTGCGGAGGATGGAGGCGCCGCCCCCACCAGCCACAACCACAGCAGCGGGGACGACGACAGCAGCGGGGAAGACGGAAAGGGGGGGGGGGTGGGCGGTCACGGCGGCCGCCGCGTGCGCCGGCGGCCACGGCAGCGCGCGCCGCCGCCGCTGCCAGCCGCGGCGGCCGCACGCGTCGCGGCAGACGTGGCGCAGCTGCGGCGGGAGCGCCTGCCGTTTGTGGCCGTCGCGTGGGACGCCACGCACCCGTCGCGGGTGCGGGCGCTCGTGGTGGGGCCCCTCGAGACCCCCTACGCTGTACGTTTGGTGGAACAGAGGTGAAGGGGGACGGAGGGGGGACAGCATTGGGCACGGACCGCGCTGTTCTGGAAAAGGTCTGCTGCTGGGGCCACGCGGGGGGGATGCCCGTGCCGCTGAGGGCGCCCCCGCGCATGGCGGGGTGGCCCGGTCGGGTAGCGGTGCTGACGCGCTCCCGTCCTGCCCTTCCCTTTGTTTTCCTCCCCCCCCACTCTGCTACCCCCCGCCACGACCCACAGGGCGGCCTCTTCCACTTTGAGCTTCTCATCCCCCCCCGCTACCCCGTCTGCCCGCCGCGCGTCTTCCTCGCCACCCCCACCCCCCCCGCGGGCGCGGGCATCCGCCTCCACCCGCACCTGCCCGCCCGTCCTGGTGGGCTGCTGGACCACCCGGTCCTCGCCGCCGCCACGTGGTCGCCCGCCGAGTCGCTGCGCGGCGTCCTCCTCGCCGTGCAGGCGCTGCTCAGCGCGCGGCGGGGGCACCCAGAGCTTGGCTTCCACTCCCTTGATGAGGAGGGGGGGGGCGCGGCGCCCGCCGCGGCCCGCACCGGCAGCGTCGGCCCCGCCACCGCCCTTCCCGCAGGGGATAGGGCGGCGGCGTCGGCAGGCGCACCGCGGTCGCCGCCGGCGCGCGTGTCCGCCGCGGCGGTGGCCGCCGCGTGTGCGGCGGCCGCCGCGCCGCCGCCGCCGCCGAGCGGCACGCCCGCCGCCGCGCCCGCTGCGGTGGCGGAAGTGGCGACGGACAGCGCGCCGCGGTCACGGTCGCCTTTGCGAGTGACCGCAGCCACGGTGGCCGCCGCGGGTGCCGCGGCGGCCGCGCCGCCGGCGCCGGCGGGCGGCGCGGCCGCGGCGCGGCCGCCGGGGCCACCGACCGAGCATGGCGAGCGGAGCGGCGGCGGCGGCAGCCCCGCTGTGCCGCCACCTGACGCGGCGAGCGGGGCGGCTTTGGAGGGGTTGGACGGCGCCGCCGCCGCGGCCGCCTCCCCACCCCCACCGGGGGTCATCACCGACGCCGCGTCCGCTGCGGCCACCGCCACGTGCCTGGAGTGGGCCGTGATCGCGGCGGTGGCGCCCGCCGTGCTGCGGGGCTCCGCCCTGGCCGCCCCGACCGCCCGCGCCTTCCTCCTCTTTTACGACACGTACGTGGCGGCCGTCGCGGCGGGCGAGGCGTACGGGCGGGCGCACCCGGACGAGCAGCGCCCCGCCGCGTCACGCTGGACTACCCTGCGCGCGGGCCTCGACGCTGCGTACGGGCGGCTGCTGGCGGCGGTGTCTCGGCCCGGGTGGTCCTTTTCGCGACCGCCGGCCGACGCGGCGTCGCGCGCGGCGGCCGCCACCGCCTTTCTCACCGCCGAGGCGGCGGCGCTCGCGGCGCACCCACCCCCCGGGGTGGTGTCGGCCGCGCCCCGCAACGCGGAGGAGCCGTACGTGTGGGACGCGGTGGTGGTGGGCGCCGCGGCACCAACCACGCCGGGGGAGACCGGCGCGGGTGATGGGGACCAGCGTCGCGCCGCGTGCGCCGTCCCCCTACTGGTGGAGGTGGTGGCCGCGGCGGATCACCCAACGACGGCACCGTGGGTGCGCTTCGCCCCCGCCGCGAGGGTGTGGCACCCTAACGTGTCGCCCGTGGGCGGCGTACCCGCCGTCGGCGCCGCGCTTGGTGCGGCAGAGGGGGCAGCGGGGGGAGCGCCGTCGGCCGCGGGGTGGGCGGCCGGCGGCGCCGCGACGGCGGCGGGTACCATCGCGGGGGCGCTCGCCGCGGTTGCGCGGCTGCTCGCCGCGCCCGACCCGCGCTGGGCGGTGAATGCCGAGGCCGCCGCGGCGCACCGGCTGGACGCGGCGGCGTTTTGGGCGCGCTTCCACCGCGCGGGGGGGGGGGACGCGTAATGGCCGACCCACGGACGCCGGTCGGGGGGGGGGGGGGGGTGGCGGCCGCGCGCTGCAGCCCGCGGCGGCTGCCGGCGTGACGGCGGCGGTGGAAGCGGCGGCGCCACGCCGCGACGGTGCGTCCCGCTCGTCAAAGAGCCCCCACGGTAGCCGTGAATCGTCACGCTCGGCTGACGACGCGGCAGCCGCCACCCTCGACGCCCTCGACGCCATTCTCGCCGACACGGACGGCAAGGAGCCGACGCTCCTGTGGGGAGGGGGCAACCGGAGCGCGACGGCCAGCCGCCGCGCCGGCCGGTACGGCAGTGCGGCGCGGTCAGCAGGCGCGGCAGCGGCAGGGGGGTCGGCTCCGCGGCTACCCTTGGCTGCCACCTGTGGAGCTGGCACCCCGCGTGCGTGACGCCGGGTGGCGACAAAGGCGGCGATGATGAGCGGCGGTGGTCAGGCGCGTCGGGTAGCCTGCGGAGTGGTGAGAGAGGGGGGGGGGTCCGCGCCCAGGCGCTTGGGTGGGCTCAGCGGGGGGGACAGGCGGCTGCTGCTGGGGGACGGGTGGCTGCCGGCGGGCGCCGCCGACGCGCGTCGCCGTTGCCGGGCCGGGGGGGGGGCGGCGGTGCTGGCCGCGGGGGGGGGCGGCCCGCAGCGGCGTCGGCATCCATAAGGAGAGGCTGGCGACAGCTTTGGTGGAGAGGGAGTGTGTCTGGGCGACTCGAGTTGCGACCGTCCTGGTGACCAACTCGCAATGAAAGTGTGCAGAAAGAAATCCCAAAGGCCCGGGGAATTTTCACGACAGTGCTTTCAGTTTTCAGAAAAGTGCCAGTTCGCGCCCCCGATTTGCCCAATCCCGGGACGGCAGTCACGCCGCGCTCGGTCGTCCGCTCCCCCCGACCGCGGCGGCGGCCTCTGCGCGGCGAGGATGGCTGCGGCGGCACTGGTCCCCGCTGCGCTTGCCTCGCCCGCCCGGCGCCGTCGCTGATCATCCCCGGCCGCTGCTGCTGCTGGCGGCGAACCGTACGCTGTCGGCGGTGCCCGTACACCAACACTGCTGCGCACCCTGTTGCTGCCCCCGCGCTGCGACGAGTCACCCCCGCTCCCTTGCTTCCAGCTGCCCACATCATCCTTTGCCTTTGCCAGATCATCCTCCGCCCTAGCCGCGTCCAGCCCGCTCCGCCGAGCATGGCATCCAAGCCCGCACCCAACTGCCCCCCCCCCCCGCCCCCCCCCCTCCCTCGCCCGCACGCGCGCACGCTGCGCGACGCCGCGTCCTGCATGAGACCCCGAGGCGGGAGGCTCACTGCCACGCCGCGTTGCCAGCTGCCTCCCCCCGCGCCTGGCACTTTGCCCGCGCCGCCCGGCGGCGCCGCGTCGGCCATCCAGCAACGACGCCCGTGCCGCCGCCGCCGCCGCTGCCGCCGCCGCCGCCGCCGCCGCCGCGCCTCTCTGTCGCCCCCCGCGCCGTCGGTACCAACGTTCCGCGCAACCCCCGCCGACGGCACCGCCTTCCATCGGGGAACGCGGGCCCCCCCGCTGGCGTCGATCCATGATCGTCCCGTCCCGCCCTGGCCTGCCCTGTACGCGTGGATGGCCCCCCTTTCCGCCGTGGCCAACCGATGGCGGGGACGAGGAGAGAGATTGCTCGAGGCCGCCATCCCCCCTCCACCCCCCCCCCCCCCCCCCCCCCCCCCTCCCCCCACCCCGCTCCGTTCCCCTCCCCTCCCTCCAGATGCGCCTCGGCGCGGACAGTCCGTACGTACAGTAGCTACCAATTGCACGCGCCGCGGCGCAGACGGCCGCGACAACGCGACCTTGTTGCACGTCCGGCGGGGCGACCGACTGACACGCTCCGCCGCCGACTACCAGTCCATTGGAGCGTGGGCACAGCTGGAACCGAGGGGGGGGGGGGAGGGGGGGGGCTACTGGTGCGCGCCTACCTGCACCGCCTGCCGCGCACGCAAAAACCCCAAAAAACAAGACAAAAAAGACACTCGGCGGCGGCGGCGCAGCGGCGCCGCGGCCGATCCCCCCCGCGGCGCGAGGCGGCGCACCTTGGTCGCTGCCGCGCCAGAGTGGTCACGGCAGGCACCTCGAGACACACCCCCCCCCCACCCCCCCCCCGCCAGTCCCCCCTCCCCGGTGACGTGCCAGCTGGCGGGCGCCCCCCCACGAGCGGCGGCCGCTAGAGCAGCGCCGCGCCGGCGCGGCCGCCCCCACCCGCCGCCGCCCCGCCGCGGTCGTTGTGTGCGGTGCGGCGCCGCGCGGGCGGCCCGGCCGCCAGCCGCGGCCGACCGTGACGGGTGAAGGGCACCCCCCCCCCCCACCCCCGCCCCCCTCCCCCCCCCTCCCCGGTGAAGGCGCTGGGGGGGGCGGGAGGGGGCGATCGCCCCCACCCTCCCCGCTCGCCGCGGCGACGCCGCCCACCGCCGCCGCCACTGGCAGACGCGTTGGCCACTGGGCGCCGCGTGGAGCACCGGTGTGGGGGGGGGGGGGGAGGGGGGGGGAGCGGCGTGCCGTGCGCACCCCGCGCCGCTCGTCTGGAACGGCCGCCGCCCGCCGGCCGTGCCTTGCCTCGCCGCCCGCCGCCGCCGCCGTGACCCGCGGGCGTCAGCCGCACGCTCCGGCGGCGCGCCACTCGTGGCGACAACGGGTGCCGGTCGACGGTAGCCGGCCGGCCGGGTGTGGTGGACCTGCCTCCAACAAGAGGCTGCCGTGCGGCGGTCTCCCCCCCCGCCCCCCCGCACCCCCGCCGGTCACGGTCCCTCGTGTGCTCTTCTTTTGCCGCACGGCCCGCTCCCCCCCCCCCCGACACGGACGCGCGAGATGTCTGGGGGGGGGAGGGGCGGCGCGGCCAACGCGCCGCCAGCGACGGCGGCCGCCGTCGCGGCCGCCGCCCGCCCGCGGGGCGCGGCGGCGCGCCGTCGGCGGCGGCGGCGAGCGGCCGCCGCGGCGCCGCTGCCGCCGCGGGCCGCCGCCGCGGCCACCGCCGGCGCGGCCGCCCAGCGCGCGGTTGCCGGCACTCGGCCGCGGCCGTGGCCGCGCGGCCGCCGCCGCGAGCGGCGAGGACGGCGTGGCCGCTCGCGCTGCCGACGGTGGGGGGTATCTGGCCGGGGGTGGGGGGGGGGGGGGGGGGGGCAGGGCCGACGGGGGGACTGGCCGCCGCGCCGCCGGGCCGGGACCTGCGGCGTGGTCCGTCACGGGCCGGTGGCGGCGGGGGGAGGGACGGACGGCGCCCGCGCCGTGGACGCACTGCCGTCCCCGCGCGGCCGGCTGGGCGGCGGCGGGTGGACTGCCAACCGTGGGGCGCCCGTGACCGCCACCGTGCGCGTGGCGGTGGGCGGCGCAGGGGGGGGGGGCGCCGCCCTGCCGGTGGCGGCGCGGCAGCAACGCCGGCCCGCGCGCGGCGCGCGCGCCCCGCGTGCTGCCGCGCGAGACTCGAGAGGGTCGGCGGCCACGGTCCGACAGCACGCCCCCCCGCCATCCCCCCCCCCCCCCCCCCCCCCCCCCCGAGGCGCGCCCGGCCCCCCCCCAGCTGTGCCGCGTGCCCCGTCTGCCGCGCCGCCCGCAGCCGCCGCGCCCGCACGGCGGTGCCGTCAGCCGCTCCCCGCGGCGCCGCGGCAGGGCCACCGCCAGACCGGCCGCCGCGGCGCTTCCCCGCCGGCAGGCCGCCGCCGGCCGCCGCCCGCTGGCCGCCGCACCCCACCGCTGCGGCGGCCACGCCGTGTGGCTAGGGGGCGCCCGCCGCGGCGGTGGCGGCGGCGGCGGCGGCGGCGGCGGCAGCAGCGGCAGCAGCGGCGGCGGCGGCGGCGGCGGCGGCGGCGGCGCGCCGCGCCGCCGTCCTGGCCGGCGCCGCCACAACGACGGCGGGGGCGGCGGCGGGGGCGGCGGCGGCGGCGGCGGCGGCCACCCACCGCCGCTGGCTGGCGGCGGCCCGCGCCGCCGCGTGCGGCCGAGCGGGCGCCCCCCTTCCCCGCCGCTGGCGCGCGGCGCGCCGCCGCCGCCGCCCCCGCTCGGCTGGTTATTGGCGCTGCGCGCAGCGGGCGGGAGAGGGCGTGGGGGGGGGGGGGGGGGGGAGGGCGGCGGTGGCGCGGCGCGCCGCTCTAGGGCGTGCGTGCGCGCGGGGCAAACGGACGGGCGGACAGACGGGCGGGCGGGGCGGGTGGGTGCGTGGGTGGGTGCGTGGGTGGGTGCGTGGGTGGGCGGCCGGTGGCGCGGGCGGCCCCCCGCCCGCCTCTCCCTCCACCGCGTGTCCACTCGGGCCGGCCGGTCGACCGGCGCGCCCGGCACACGCCGCGTCGGCCGCGCCTTTTCCGTGCAGGCGGCACGGGACGGCGGCGGGCGGGGCGGGTCGGCGGCGCCCCGCGTGGGTGGCGGCCACGGCGGCGGGGCGGGGTGGGCGCGGCGGCGGGCAGTGACGCAACTCCCCGCGTGGACCCGCGCCGCCGCCGCCGCCACGTCTGCCGCCGCCGCCGCCGCCGCCGCCGCCGCCGCCGCCGCCGCCGCCGCCGCCGCCGCCGCCGCCACCGCCACCGCCACCACCGCCACCACTGCCGCCACACCGCCGCCGCCGCGGCCGCCGCCGCCACTCCCGGCCACCCTTCCCGCCAGACGGCGGCCACGGCCACCACCGCGGCCGCCACCCCCACCGGCGCGCGTGTACGCTGCCGCCGCCAGCGTCACGCCGGTCATGGCGAGGGGCGGCTGGCGTGCCGCCGCGGTCGCGGCGGCGGCCGCTGCCGCGGCGGCCGCGGCGGTCGCCGCCGCTGCCGCCGCCGCGGTGTCTATGGGGGAGGCGGCGACGGCGGCAGCGGGGGCGAGGACGGTGGAGACGGCGGGGGTGGGAGCGGCGGCGGCGGCTGGTGGCGGCGTCCGGGGCGGGTGGCCGCCGTCTTCTCCACCACTAGACTGGCAGCGGCACGCCCGCGCCGGTCGCCCTCCCCCGCCCTTGGACGACCGGATATCCCTGTCGTCTCCCCTCGCAGCGCGGGCCGCGGCGGCGGCGGCCCCCCCCCCCCCGGCGTTTCCCCTCTGCAGTGGGGCGCGACGCTGCCCACCACCACCCGCGTCACCCCCCGCATCAAGGAGCTGTGCCCGCCGGCGCCCACGACCGTCGCGCACGCCACCTGCCCCTGCTACTTTGGCTACGTCCTCTTCTCCAACAACCGCAACCAGCCCTTCCGCCTCACCCTCCGCCTCGCCCGCACCGCCGCGACCGCCGCCCTCTCCGCCGCCGCCCGCGACGCGGCGGCGGCGGTGCTGGCGAGCCACTCCCTGCCGTGGGTGGAGGCGGCGGCGCCAGAGGAGGGGCCGGGGGGGGTGACCGTGTATACGGTGCGGAGTGAGCGGCTGCGCGTGGGGATCGCCGTGGACGTGGAGATGGGCGTGCAGGTGCTGTGGGGGGAGGGCGAGGGGGGGGCGCCGCCGCCGCCGCCGCCACCGCCACCGCCACCGCCGGCACCCGATGGGGAGGGTGGAGGTGGGGGTGCCGGGGGGGGAGGCGGTGCGGGGCCGGGTGGCGGCGGCGGCCGCGGCGTGGGCGGCCGCGGCTGCGAGACGGGCATTACGGTTGTGCTCGAGGCGGTCGAGCCGACCTGCGCGGTCCGCGATATCCGAGTTGACGGCCGCGGGGAGCCGGTGCGGGTGCCCGCTGGGGGGGTGGCGGGGGGGGGGTGGCGGGGGGGGGAGCCGCGCTGTCGGGATGGGGGGGGTGGGGGGGGGGGGCCGCGTCTGTGGACGGCCCGTGGCCGTGGGCGCGCGTGCCGCCTGCCGCGGCAGCGGCTGGCAGCGCGGCATTGCGGCCGCCGCTGCTGGTGGGTTTCCCGCCGGCGGTGCGGCAGCCCGCGGCGGTGGCGGAGGCGGCGGCGGCACCCCCCCCCCCGCTCCCCCTGCTCCCCAGCAGTCGACGCGCGGCGCCGTCGGCCGCCGGCGTCGTCCTCCCCCCCCCAGCGCGCGCATTGTCGGCGGCATGGCGCTGGCCGACCCGCTCGCCCGCGCGTTTGTCATCAAGCTCAACACGCCCGCCGGCACGTGCAGCGGCGCGCTCGTGTCGCCGCGCCACGCGCTGACCGTCGCGCACTGTGGGGTCAAGGTGGGCGATACGGTGCTGGTGCTGGCGCCGAGGGATGGCGGCGGCGGTGAGGGGGGGGGGGGGGGAGGGGTGGCGCCGGGGATGGGCGGGGGGATGGGCGGGGGGGGTGCTGGTGACCATCGGGGCGGTCACGGTGCACCCTTCGTGGGAGGAGCGGACGCTCGCGCATGACGTGGCGGTGCTGACGCTCGTCGCGGATGCGCCCGGCTTTTACGCGCCGCGTCAGGCAGACGACGACGGCGGTGGCAGGGACGGCGCCGACGTCACCCCCCCTGTCGTCGTCAACCACGACCCCTCGCTGCCCATCACGGGCAGCGGAGTCCGCGTCGCCGGCTACGGCCTCATCTCGCACATGTGGACGACGACCGACACGGAGGAGCGGTCCGTCGACGTGCGCGTCGTCGCGGCGGCGCCGTGCGTCGCGTCGTTTGAACGCGCCGAGGAATCGACGGAGCCGGAGCCGCTGTCGTCGCTGCTCCACGCCACCATGCACGTGTGCGCGGGGGTGGCGGCGGGGGGGTGTGACGCGTGTCATGGGGATAGTGGCGGGCCGCTGTACCAGTCGATGCGGATGCCCCGGCTGCGGGCTGGGGGGACGGGGGGGCGGCCGAGCCCCCCGCCCAACGCCACCGCCGAGGAAGCCGCTGCCGGTGACGATGATGACGACAACGACGACGGCGATGGCGACACGAATGACGACGACGACGACACGGTGATGGTGTACCTCCTCGTCGGCCTGACCAGCTTCTCCCCCGGCTGCGCCGACACGGACACGCCCACCGCCTACACCCGCCTGTCGGCGTACGCGGGGTGGATCAACGCGGTCGTTGGCGCCGGCACGGGGCCCGTCCGGCGCGACGGCACCCGCGTCGGCGGCCCCGAAGATGGCGCCACCTACTCGTTTGCGCCGTCCCTGGTCGGTGACGGGGGCGGCGGCGGCCGCCCACCCGGTGGTGGCGGTGGCGGCGGGGGCGAGGGGGCGAGGGACGGGGAGGGGCGGGACCCCCGCAGGGAGGGCGGCGGCAGCGACGACGCGTCCGCCGGCGGCCGCCGGCGGCTGTCGGCCGGCGCGGCGGTGGGGATTGGCGTCGGCGTCACGGCGGGGGTGGTGCTCGTGGCGGCGGCGGTCCTCGGCGGGCTGCGCATGTCGGGGACGTGGCGGGCGCGGCACGCAGGGGGGGGGGGAGGGGGGGTGGAGGCTGGCGGAGGGTAGGCGTCACGGCGACCCTTGCCGCCGTGGCAGCGGTGGGGGGGGAGGGGAAGCGGGCTGTCGGCGGGCGGGCAGGCGGATGGGGGGGCGGTCGCCGCGGTGGCCGTCTACCGGCGGCGGCTGGACGGGCTGGGGCGCCGCAGGCCGCGTCGCTGGTGGCGCGAGGCTGGCCGCCCCCCGCCCGTGCCGCCACGCCCCCAACCGCCTTGGCCTGCGAGAAGCACCACACCCCCCGGTTGGAGGGAGGGTTGGCCGGGGGTGTGGCAGCCCGGCCGGCCGGCCGGTCGGCCACCTACCCGCCCCAGCCCCGTCGGGCAATCTCGGTCCCGTCGCACGGGGACGGCGAGGCAGGCGGGGCGGGCCGCGATGCGCGCTGCGGCCCCGGTCACGCCACCCCCCCAACCAAGCGAAAGGGCAGGGCGAGGCGCGGCCGGCACGCGGTCTGCGCTGGCTGCCGCCGCGTCGCCAGCGGGGTGTTGATGATGGGGGGGCGGGAGCGAAGGCGGCACGCGGCGAGGCGAGCAGCCAGGCACCTGCTGCTCCCCGCTGGCGGCGGCGGCACGTGCCAGGGGCGGCCCCATCTGTCTTCTATTTTTGGTGTCTCTCGCTTGGTGCGGCCTCCTCTTTGTTGTGTTCACGCGGTGCGGGCGCGTTCACGACGGTGGTGCACCACGCGCGCACGCGGACGCCCCAAGGGGGCTGAGCGTCCGCGGCGGCGGTCGTAGCGACAGCGGCACTCGCGGGCGGAGGCGGCGGCACGGAGGGGGGGCGGGCGTGTGGGCGTGTTTCGAGTCGCGCCCCCCCTTGGGGGCGTCCTCCTCGCCGAGCCACCGTCTGGACGCGACGAGTCTCCCCTCTTTCCTATCCGACGGTGGCCTCCTCCCCCCGCCGCCCCCCTCCTTCCCCAATGCAAACAGTATTTGCATTTCAAAACAGGGGGCCGATCCCGCTGCAACGGGAGTCCCCCAACGCAGCGTCGGAATCCATGCGTTGTGGGGGGGTGGGGGGGGGGGGGGTGGGTTGCACTCGATTTTGTCAGCCACATTGGCCAACACAGCAGCACGGGGTGCGTGGTCCGCGCGGCGCGCGGGAGGTGGGATCACGCGTCGGGCGGCGCGTCCCCCTCCACGGTCGGCCAATAGGGTCGCCCCGCTGGCGGCGCCGCGGCGGCCGCAGCCAATGAGCGCCGTCGGTCGGCCGCGGCCACCGCCGATGGACGGCCGCGGCGGCGGCGGGCGCAGCGGGCGGCTGCCGCGGACCCCCGCGCGGGACTCGCCGCCACGCTCGCCGGCGGGCGCGCCGCCACCCACCGCCGTCGACCGGACGGTGGCGACCCCGAGCGCCATCCGCCACCCCGGCCACTGCCGCGGCGGCTGGCCCGGTGCCCTCCTCCCCCCACATCATCCCCCCCCGCCCTACCCCCACCCCGCATCCATCGGTCCCCCTCTCCCGCGGTGGCGTTTTCATTCATCGCGGCCGTCCCTCCCTCACACGTGCCGGGTCTCTCTCTCCCCCTCCCCCCCCCCCCCCCCGCACCGCCGCCGCCGCCATGGGCCGCCTCCGCAAGGTCGCCATTGGCGCCGGCGTCCTCGCCGTTGGCGGCGGCCTCGGCCTCCGCTCTGCCCTCTCCCCCGCGGGCTCCCGCAAAGAGCGCGCCGCCGCGCGTGCGGCGGTGGCGCTCGCGCCGCTGGACGCGGTGCCCAGCCGCGCGGCGCAGCTCGCCGCCCTCCGCGCCTCTGCGGCCGGCACCGCCGGCGCGGCCGCGGCGCCCGCCGCGGCCGAGGGGAGCGGCGCCCTCGCCGCGCGCGCCGCGACCGAGGCGGCCGAGTCGGCGTCGCCGGCGAGTGGCCAGCGCGGCCCCGCGCCCAAGGTGGTCCCGTCTGGGCCGGCGCCCGACGCGTTTGACGTGCTGGTGATTGGCGGCGGCGCGACGGGGACGGGGGTGGCGCTGGACGCGGCGCTGCGCGACCTGAACGTCGCGCTCGTCGAGCGCGATGACTTTGCGAGTGGCAGCTCCAGCCGGTCCACCAAGCTGATCCACGGGGGGGTGCGGTACCTGGAGAAGGCGTTTTTTCAGCTGGACCCGTCGCAGCTCAAGCTGGTGTTTGAGGCGCTCAGTGAGCGGTCCATTATGCTGTCGCAGGCGCCGCACCTGACGCGGCCGCTGCCCACCATCCTGCCGTGCTACAAGCTGTGGGAGGTGCCGTTTTATCGCGCCGGCCTGCTGGTACGTTTGGGGGGAGGGCGACAGCCGGGGGGGGCGGTGGGGGGCGCGCTGTTGCCTGTAGCGTGCTCTGCGTTGGCGGAGGGGGTCAGATGCGCACTGGTGGACAGTGTCGGACAAGTGCACCTCCGGCTGGTGGGGTGGGCACTGTCAGTGGCACTCCACGTTCGAATCTGGTGGACTCCCGCGTTGGGCGTCTGTCCGTGACTCCGCTTGCTGACTGACTCACGTTGGCCTGGTGTGCACACCTGTGTGTGCTCTCTTGTGCTGCCTTGTTCGATGTGCGTTATCGCCCTTTGCGGTCTGGCGCCGCGGCGGCCTTGCCTTCTCTCCCATTCGTCTGCAACAGGCCTATGATATCATTGCGTACCTAGGACACGGCCTCTTGTACCTTTCCAAGTTTGTACCGGCCGGTGAGGCCCTCCGGCTGTTCCCCACCCTGGCCAGCAAGGCCGTGGATGGCAAGCAGCTGCGCGGCACCATTGTGTACTATGACGGCCAGATGAACGATGCGCGCTTTGCAACGTCGCTCGCTTTGACGGCGGCGCTCCACGGCGCAAAGGTGGCCAACCACACCGAGGTGGTGGGCATGCTCCACGATGAGAATGGCAAGGCCGTCGGCGCGACGGTCAAGGACCTGATGACGGGCGAGACGTTTGACGTGCGCGCCAAGGTGGTGATCAACGCCACCGGCCCGTTTACAGACGGTGTGCGGAAGTTGTCCAACTCGGGGGTGCGAGACATGATTGCCCCGTCATCGGGCGTGCACGTCACGCTGCCCGAGTACTACTCGCCCGACGGCATGGGCCTGATTGTGCCCAAGACCAAGGACGGCCGCGTGGTGTTTATGCTCCCGTGGATGGGCTCCACCATTGCGGGCACGACGGACAGTTCGGTGAAGATTACGGCCAACCCGCAGCCGCACGAGGATGAGATTGCGTTTATCCTGGACGCCCTGTCAGACTACCTGACCGTCGAGGTGCGGCGGAAGGACGTCAAGTCGGCGTGGTCGGGCATCCGCCCGCTGGCCATGGACCCCGATGCCAAGCCGACGGGCAACACCCAAAACATCCTGCGGGAGCACGCGGTGCACGTGTCGACGGATAACGTGGTGACGATTACGGGCGGCAAGTGGACGACGTACCGCAAGATGGCGGAGGACGCGCTGGACCGCGCGCTGGCGGTCACGCCCGAGCTGGCGCCCAAGGCGTCCAAGTGCAAGACGGAGTTTGTGCAGCTGGTGGGCGCGCACAAGTGGGACCCGAGCTACTTTACGTTCCTGGCCCAGCGGTACGAGCGGGTCAAGTACCCCGTCAAGAGCGCGGCGGAGACGGCGTTGGACAAGGCCAACGGCATTGACCACTCCAACCACCACGTGTATGGTGGCCTGCTGGGCGTGGACGTGGCGCAGCACCTGTCGACGGCGTACGGGGACCAGGCGTACAAGGTGGCGGAGCTGGCCGAGCGGGGCTATGGCAAGAAGCTCGCGCACAACCACCCGCTGCTCGAGGCGGAAGTGATTTACACGATCCGCTACGAGTACTGCCTGACCGCGTCGGACTTTTTGGCCCGCCGCTCTCGGTTGGCCTTCCTCGACGCCAAGGCGGCGGTCGCGGCGGCGCCACGCGTCATTGAGCTGATGGCGCAGGAGCTGGGGTGGGACAAGGCGCGGGTGGCGGCGGAGACCAAGGAGATCGCCGCCTTCCTCAACACGTTTACCGCGGGCAAGAAGGAGCCCTACACGGCGGAGGAGGTGGCACCTGCTTCGTTGATGCCCGCGGCTGCGTCGCCGGCGGAGGACAGGTAGAGCTCACGGTGGGATGCTAGGTAGGGGGGGGGAGGCGGATGGTTGAGGCGCGGGTGTTTTGCTGCCCATCAACGTGATGGCCTGCGGCGGTCTTGTCAATACAATGTTGTACTTGTATTCCGTGTACAGTACAGCGGTCCACCACCACCAGTTTGGTATCCGCTTCATAGCCGGGGACTCTCAAAACCCTCTGCTTCCTCGTACTCTGCACGCACCCTTGTTGTGACTGTCGTCACGCATGGAACCAAACACCCGCCTCGCCATGCAGCGTGCCCTGCACTGGCCAGCGTCCGCAGGCGGGGCGGGTGCGTCCCGCCCCAACGGTCGGCCCGGCGCGTCCAGAAACCCGCCATCCACCCTTCCCACCCCTCACACCTCTCCCTTCACAGCGCCGCTTCCACCAGCCGCAGCGCCATCACCGACAGTACACGCTGGCCACCCGCCGACCGCGCCCGCCGCTCGTGCCGCCGCTCCCGCCGCGCGTGCCGCCGCGCCGCGCGTGGCGACGCGGCCGCCGACGACCGACTGGCGGCGGCTGCGGCGGGGGGGGCGGCTACGACAGCCGCGGTGGGCGCCCCCGGCGGGCGCACCGCCAGCGGTGGACGGCCGCCCACGGCGGCAGCAGGGGCGCCTCCAGCACCCACACCGGCGGCCCCCGCCAGAGGCGCAGACGGCTGGCCGCCTGGCGGCGGGAGCGCCCCGCCTCCCAGACCCCCCCCGCCCCCCGCCGCCGGTGCCGCTACCACCGCGTCCGTCGGCGGCGGCGGTGGCCGCCGCGGCCGCCGCCGCCGCCGCGGCAGCGGCGCGGCGACCAGCGACGGCACCGGCGTGCGGCACGTCGGGCACGTGTCCCGAAACGCCAGCCACGCGCGCACGCAGGCCGGGCCCGAGTGGAAGGTGTGGCCACAGGGGAGGACGACCAGCTCCTCGGCGGGCTCGAGGTCCCCCATGCAGACCGCGCACGTGGGGGGGGGGACGCCGCCAACACCCGCGTCGCCGTCGTCGTCCGAGCGGCCGCCGCCGCCGACAGCCGCGTCGCTGTCCGCTACCGCGGCGGCGGCGGCGGTGGGGACGGTGGAGGCGGCGGCGGTCGCGGCGGCGGCGGCGGCGGTGGCGACGGCCACGGTCACCACCTCCCGCCGCCCCGTCGGCGGCGGCGGCGCGCTCGCGGCCGGTGGCTCGCCGTCCCCCCCGCCGCCGCCGCCGCCGCCGCCCCGGCCGGCGGGCGTTACCAAACCGGCGGCGGCGGCGGCGGCGGCGGCGGCAGGAGCGGCGCACACCAAGCCGTTGGCGGCGCCATCGTCGGGCGGTGGCGGCGGCGGCGGCGACCCAACGCCGCGGCGCGTCGGCAGGGCGGCGAGCGCGGCCTCGCGGGCGCGGCTCGCCGCGACGACGGTCGGCGACTCGTGGGGCGACGGTGGCGGGAAGGGCAGCGCCGACACCGCCTCGGCGAGGCGTAGCTGCCGGCGGGTGTAGTAGCGGTCGTACAGGATGAGGCCCACGTGGAGGAGCATCTGGAAAGGGGGGGGGGGGGGGGACGGGTGAGGAGCAGAGAGGGGGCAAGGCGGCAACCGCAACGCAGGCAACACACACGCACACACGGCCACACGCACAAACACAGACGCACGCACGCGCTCGGCACAGTACGGCACAGAGGTGGAGACGGTGGGCAGGCAGACGCGACAGGAGCGGAGCACCACGGCAAGCAGAGCAACGGGGCGAGCGGCGTTAGGCGTTGGCGCGAGCCTCGGCGGCAGGGCGCCCGCCACGCGCGGGCACCCCACGCACGCCCGCGGGCACACTCCAGTAGGCCCAGAACGGGCGGGGGGTCCACGGCAGCACCGCAGCGGGCAGCAGCCAGCCCGCCAGCAGGCCACGTCCAACCGCGGCCGGCCGACACACCCCAGCCGCCCCAGTCCCCCCCCCCCCCCCCCCCCCCCCCCGCGCGAACCCCCCCCGGCACGGAACGAGCCAAAAATAAAGGGCGGCGACGAAGGGCTGGTGGCGGGGAGCGGAGCCTCGGAGACGCGTCAAGGGCAACCTGGCGGCGGGCGCGGAGCGCCCCCCCCCACCCCCCACCCCCCCATCGCCCCCCCCCCCCCCCACCCCCCCATGCCCACCCCCCCTTGCACGCGACCGCGGGCGGGACGTACGACCAAGACCATGGCCGCCGCCCGTCGGCGGCGCGCGCGCGCACGGCACGGCGGCGGTGGGGCCCCCCCCCCGCGGGGCGTGCCGCGGGAGCACCGCCGCTGATAACCGACGGCGGGGGTCGTCGGCCGGCCGGCGGGCGCGCGCCGCCGCCGCCCGCCGCCGCCGCCGCCGCCGCCGCCGCCGCCGCCGCCGCCGCCGCTGCGGCCGCGGGGGTGTGGCCGACGCGGGCGGCGGGGTGGGGCCGGCCGGCGGCCGCGACGGGGGTGGGGCGGCGGTGGACGAGGGGGGGGAGGGGTGGCGGGGGAGCGGCGTGGAAGGAAGGGGGGTAGGCGAGTGGGGGGGGAGGATGGGGGGGGGGGGTGGATGAGCACAGAGGGTGGATGAGCAGAGGGGGGGGGGGGGGGGGGGGGGTAGCTGGGGGGGGGGGTGGAAGGGCGCCAGAGGGCGACCGGCGGTGGGGGGGGGGGCGCCGGGGGGGGGGGGGCCCGCGGTCCGCCACCCGCCGCCACCCGCGTGGCCGTGCGGCGGGTGGGGTCCGGCCGGCAGCGTCGGCCCGCCGCTGCAAACGCCACCCCCCCCCACGACCACCACGCGGCGGGGCGGATCCGCCCCCACCGGGACGGCCGCCGCGACCGCGCGCCGTGCGGCACCGGCTGCACCCGCCGCTGGAGGGGGGGGGTGCGGCGCCGCGCCGCCGGCCGCGGCGGCCGCGCCCGCGCGCGCCGCGCGCCGACGGTCCGCGCGTGGAGCGGTGCGCGCCGGCGGCGGGCGCCGCGGCCGCGCCGCCTGCCCTGCGGTGCCGAAACTCGCGGCACCCCCCCCCCCCCCGCCCCCCCCCCCCCGCCCCCCCCAAGCCCCCGCGGCACGCGCCGCGGCGGCACGCCGCCGACCGCCGTTTCGACGCCCCGCCGCCGCCGGCCGGCCGCCGGCCGCCGCGGCGCCCCGCTTCTCCGCCTCCGCCCCCGACCGCTGGCGGCGGCGGCGGCGGCGGCGCCGCGGCGCCCCGTTTCTCCGCCTCCTCCCCCGACCGCTGGCGGCGGCGGCGGCGGCGGCGGCGGGCGGTCGGCGGCGGCCCCCGCCGGCGGCGGCTGCCGCCGCCGCCCGTCCCGGCCGCCACGACGGCCGGCGGTTGCTGTCGGCACGCGGGCGGCTCGGTGGGGGGGGGGGGGGGGGCGGCCGCCGCGTCTGCCGGCGGCGGCACGGCGACACGCCGCCGCCGTCGGCGCGGGGGACCGCCGCGCGCCCCCTCCTCCCACCCCCCCCCCCCCCTCTGTCGTTCCACGCCGGGGGGCGCCGCCGCCGGCGGTCGCCACCGCGTCGGACGGGCGATGGCGGTGTGGGCGGTTTCTCCCCCCCCCCCCCCCCCCCCCGGCTTCCCTCCGTAGCTGGCAGGCAGCGGGGGGCGCCGCCGCCGCCGGCTCGCCACGCCCGCCGGGTGGTGTTGGGTGCCGCGGGTGGGGACGCGCCCGCCGTGCGGGGCCGCCCCGCCCGCGCGGCGCGGCCCGCCGCGCGCGGCGGCGGCGGCGGCGCGCGCGGCGCGTGCGGCCGCGGCACCACCGTCGGCACGGCCTGGCAAGGCAGCGTGGCGCGGCGGCGGCGGCCGCTGGCGGCCGCCGCTGCCCGCGGCGGCTCGCCGGCACGGCACACGCCGGCCCGCCCTCCCCCGCGGGCGGCGTCCCCCGTCGGCGGGAGATATAGACCGCCGCGGCTGGCACAGGCAATGGTGCCAGCTGGCGGCGTCCCGCGGCTACTCGCCGCACCGGTGGGGCGGGCGGCTCCCCCCTCTGCGCCGTGCGCTGCGAGCGGCCGCGGCCAGCGGCCGTCCGCGGGGCTCGACCCTACGCACCAAGCCGCCGCAGGGGGAGGGGAGGGCGGGACGCCGCCGGTGCGGCGGCGATGGGAGCTGGGGCGGTACGCCGTGGCGGCGGCGCCCAACACTCCCGAGCGCGGGGGTGGCGTGACGCCCGCCGCGGCGGCCGCGGACCGCCGGCAATGTGGGTGTGGGGTGCGGGGACACGGGGGGGGCCGCCCGCCTGTTGGGGGCCCCGCGGTCGCGGCCGCCTCGGGGGTGGCGGCCGCGGCGGCGGCGGCGGCGGCGGCTGCGGTGACCGCGGCGGCGGCCGTGGTGCAAGCCCCGGCGGTGACGGCGGAGGTGGCCGCCGCGGCGGCCGTGGTGGCGGTGGCCGCCGCCGCGGCGGCGGCGGCGGCGGCGGCGGCGGCGGCGGCGGCGACGGTGGTGACCGCGGCGGTGGCGGCGGGGCGGCCGTCCCCCCCCACCCGCGGGCGGCTGCGCACCGACGGCGGCGGCGGCGGCGGCGGCGGCCGCCCCCGCAGCGCCCCCGTGGAGGGCCCACCCGACCGCCACGGCGGCGGCCGCCAGCACGCCGCCCGCCGACGCGGCGAGCCGGCCGCCGCGCGCGGCGGGTGGCGGGGGCGGTTGCCCAAGCGGGCGCCGGCACCCGCCGCCGTCGCGTGCGGCGGCCGCCGCCGCCGTCGCGTGCGGCGGCCGCCGCCGCCGCCACCCCGCCGGCGGCGAGTGCCCAACGCGGCCGCGGCGGCGGCTGCCACCCCCACTCCCGCCGCCGCCACTGCCGCCGCGGCCGGCCGTCGCCGCCGTCGACGGCACGGCGGGAGCGGGGTCGGGCCGCTCGAGGCGGGGACCGCTGTCGTGGGGGGACCCCGTGGTGGGGGCGCCCGCGTGGCGCGGCGGTGCGGTCGACAATGAGGGCGGCGGGAGGGGTACGGCTGCTTGGTGGGACCGTGTCGACGGCCGCGACAACGATGACGGGCTCTGTGCAGCCGCGGAGGGGGGCGGGGGTAGCGTTGTGGGCGGCGCGCGCGGTTGCGGGGACGGGCGGCCGCGTGCGCCGCCGTCCGCCCGACCCGCTGTGTCGCGCCTGGCCGGCTCGCGGGGTCACGCCCGGCTCGCGGACGGCGGATGGTGTTCCCTGCGGGTGGTTGCCGGGCCACCCCCGCCCCCCCCCCCCCCTCCTCTCGTCCCCCTCCTGCCCATCCTCGCTGTCCGGCTCTGTGGTCCCGCCCCTCCCACCCTCTACTATCCCCTCCCCCCCCTCCCCCTCTCCTGGTAGGGGTAGGAGCCAGGCAGGCGTCCCCTTTTGGCAGCGTCCCCCTCGTGAATGGCTACCTACAGGTCCCCCCCTCCCCCGCCCCCCCCCCCCCCCACCTGCACCCCACACGGCCCATCACGGGCTTTGATACCCCCCGCTCCAAAGTGAGCGGCGACCGCCTGTGGAGGTGGGCCGCGGATCGGTACGGCCCCGACGGCCGCGCTGCTCGTCACCGCTGGCGAGGAGCGCCCGACTCGCGCCACCGCGCTCTGTCGCCGTGGCCGTGACGGCAGGTTCCCGCCGCTGCTGGCGCGTGGCCAACCCGAGCGCCACCACCGGCGTGCTGCTGTGTGCCCCCGGGGTGTCGCGCTGTTCTCGACGGCGGCGCCGCGGCGCTAGCCCGTTTTCTGGCGCCGCCGCCGCGGTCGTTGCTCTTCTTGGAGGGGCCCGGCGAGACGCCGCGCGCCTGCGCTGCCGTGGGACAGTTGCGCCGGCTGTGGCAATCTTTTCCTGGAGCCACCACTTCTGCCGTTGCCGCGTGCCCGTATCGTCGGTGGGAGGAGGGGGCGGGCACCGCCAGGGGCCCCCACGTTCATCGCGTCGACGTACCCCTGCACTACGCCGCCGCCTGCCGCACCCGCGGTCCAGAGTGCTCGTCGTGTAGCCGCCCTGCCTGACCCACGATTGCACGACGGCTGCGTCCATGTACCGCGGTCCCATCCAGTTCGGAGGGTCGTCGCAGGTGCGGTGGCCGCCTTGAGAACTGGGCGGGGGATTCTTTGCGGGGGGGTGGCCACCCCGCGGCGCGGTCGGTCCGACACGGACCCGGCTACTGCTCCTTTGGGCCGGCGTGGACAGAGAAAAAAAAAAAGAAGAGGGCACATCGCGGCGGCCGCCGCCGCGAACGCCGCGGCGCCAGTTTGTCGCCTTCCTCTCGGCGCAAGTTTGTCGCCTTCCTCTCGGCGCAAGTGTGTCGCCTTTCCCTTGGCGCAAGTTTGTCGCCTTTCCCTTGGCGCAAGTTTGTCGCCTTCCCCTTGGCGCAAGTTTGTCGCCTTCCCCTTGGCGCGACAAACACCATGCTGACTGTGCGATGTAGTGCTACTCAAGACGACCTCGCGGGGCCGTCTGTCAGGTGTCGGAAAAAGACGCGCAGTGGCAGCCCGCCGCCTGCCGCCTCGTGGCTCCGCTTTGTGTCTGGACCGGCTGGGTTGTTCACCCACTGGCAGTCGCCAGGGGCTGGTGCTTTCCCCCGAGGCCGGTATCCCCTGGGGGACCTGACACGCCGACAGAGATGCCGCGTCGGCCCCCCTCGCCCCCACACTCTTCGTCGGGCCGCGTCGGAGGCGGCGGGGGCTCCGCGGCGAGCGGCGGGGTGGCCCCTCGGGGGACCAACCAGAAGTCGCACGCAGGGCAGAGAGGCGCACCCATGGGCAAGGCGGTGAGGCGGTGGAAGTTTGGGAAGAGGTGCCAGAGAAAGGGGGGGGGGGTGGGGGGGGGGGGTGGAGCGGGTAGAGAAGAGGCTCGGCCGCGGCCTCGGCGTCTGAGGGCCTCACGTTCATGCCGAGCGGGCCCCGCCCCGCGGGCGGGCCAGAGTCCCGGCACGTCGAGATTTTGGCTGCTTGGGCTCGGGCCAGACACAGTCCAGGCCGGTGGGGGGCCCACGGAGGGAGAGGGTGCCGGTGGGGAGCTCTCGCGAGGTGCGCCACGGGGCTCACCGCCCGCGCGGGCGTGGCGGCGCCGCTCCGCCACAGGCCACAGTGGGGGTGCTGCCATTTTTCTTGGCCCCGCCGTTTTGAACAGGTCGCCCCGCCGCTTCGTAGGTGTGTCGTGGGGCAGGGGGGGGGAGCGTGGGGGTGGTGGGCCCGCGCGGTCTGCCCGCTGCGCCGCCCGCTCTGCTTTGAACGCAGGCGGCGACGTTGCGGATCTGGTGGGGCCCGTGGCCGCGTCGGCTGCGTTGCAGCGCGGGTCGGCGGGCGGGTTCCCCCGTCGGGGCGCCCCCCCCCCCCCCCGCCCCACGGCGGCTGTGTGGGGATGGGCGGACGCACCGTTCGTGCGCGCCACCCACCCGCGCACGCCCACGCACACACACGCAGAGCGCCCCCGCTGGGCGGCGTGTCGAAGGCGGCCCGCCTCCCTCCGCTGTTGTGGGCGGGTGGCGCTGCGTGCGCGGGGAAAGGAGGCACGCACGGGCCTGAGGAAGGCTTGCACAGCTTTGGGGGGGTGGCGCGAGCGCGCCTCCCCCACCCGCGCGGCTGTCGCGTACGCGGCCCCACCGCGGCGTTCCCGCGCTGGTGCTACCGCGGAGAAAGGGGGGGGGGGGGCCGTTCCGTCGGTCGTGCGTGAGTCCCACCCCCCTGAATTTGCTTCATAAGGGGGCCCGCCCAGCTCGTGCGCGCCGGCGTACCCCCCTTGCGCGGGCTCCCGCACCTCGCACCGTCCAAACGGTCTTCCCCCACGAGGCAGAGTGCGTGGGCCCCTCCTCGCGCATCTCCTCGCCACCGCTTCCAAGCACCGTACGCGCTTGCGGGCCCTGCGGCGCGCACCTTGCCACCCCCCCCCTCTGGTGTGGGGTCTCCGCCGTTCGTTGCCCCCTCGGTTCCGTGTCTCCCGCTTCCTCTTTTGCCCATTGCGGGGGCGCCCCGGCTCCCGGCTGGGCACTCCCCACTGGCCGTGGCCGCGCCCCCCCCGACGCCGACACCCGCGGGCCATGGCTTCCCCCGCGGCCATGCCGGCGGCGGACGTCCCCCCCCCCACCATCGAAGGGGACCGCCGCCCCAGCGGCGGCAGCAGCAGCGGCGGCAGCGACGTCACCCCCGAGCCGCGCCTCGCGCGCATCGCCACCCTCCCCGCGGGCGTCGGCGGCACCGGCACCGGCGGCGGCGGCGGCGGCGGCGGCGGCGGCGGCGGCTCGCCGGTGCCGCAGCCTGGCGTGTCGGCGCTCCGCTCCCTGCGGCTGCGCCTCGACGAGCGCCGCGCCTCGTCGGTCGCGTCGGGCTCCTCCGCGACCGCCGCCGCCGCGGGCGGCGGCGCGGCGGGCACCAAGTCCCCGTCGGGGCTGCGGTCGCCGCTGGGCAAGCTCGCCGCGGGCGGCGGCAGCTTCCTCCGCCGCTTCCGCACCGCCGCCGCGGCGGCGGCGGCGGCCAAGGAGGGCGGGGGCGCTGGCGTCGCCGCGGGGGGGGGGGGGGGGGGGGGGGTGTCCCCGTCGGGCTCCGCCGCGTCGTCCACCGTCGGCGGCTCGTCGGTGCCGTCATCGCCGCCGCCGCCATCAGCGGGCGCTGGGGGGGGGGTGGGGGGGGGGGGGGGCTCGTCTCGGGCGGCTCGTTTCTGCGCCGCCGGTCCGCGCGGGCGGTGGCGGCGGCGACGGCGGCGGGGGGGGCGGCGGCGAGCCGTGACAGCAGCGCCGCGACGGGCCGTGACGCGAGCGCCAGCAGCGGCGTCAGCGGCGGCAGCGGCGGCGGCGGCGGCGGCGGCGGCGGCGGCGGCGGCGGCAAGGCCGCCCCCGCCGCCGACGCGTCGACAGCGGCGGCGGCGGATGCGGCGGGCGTGACGAGCGAGGACGAGCCCGCCGGTGGCGGTGGTGGTGGTGGCGGCGGCGGCGGCGGCGGCGTCGCCCGCCTCGGCCGCCGCCTCACCCGCGCCGCGTCCATGCCGCTGTCGCCCGCCCGCCGCGGCCGCGCGGCGGCGGCGGCCGCCGCCGCCGCCGCCGCCGAGTCGGTCCGCGAGCGGGAGCGGGAGCGCGCCCGCGCCGACGGTGGCGGCGCCGCCGCGGCGGACGGGACCGCCGCCGACGGCGTCGCCGCGGGTGCGGCCGCGGACGCGGGCGTGACGGGCGGCGGCGGCGGCGGCGGCGGCGGCGGTGGCGGCGGTGGGGGGAGGGAGGGGGGGGGCCGGGTGCGGGAGGCGCCCGCGCCTGACCCGCCGCTGCAGCTGGGGGGGGTGGTGGTCGACGCGGGCGCCGCCGCGGGGCGCACGTCGACGGCGGTGCGGCCCGTGTCGTTGCCGGCGCGGGGCGGGCGGGCGGTGGGGGACGCGCCGCCGGCGGCGGCGGGCGCCAAGGTGCGGGACGTGGCGCCGCTGCCGGCGGCGGCGGTGGTGGCGCCGCCGCCGCCGCCGCCGGCGGGCAAGGCCGGGGGGGGGGGGCGGACGCCGAGGCGGTCGCCGCGGCGCTCGTCAAGGCAGACGGCGCGGCGGCGGCGGCGACGCCGGCAGGGGCCAAGGTGGAGGCGGGTGCGGACGTCAAGGCCGCGCCCGTGGCCGGCGTCAAGGCCGCGCCCGCGGCCGACGCCAAGGCCACGCCGGCGGCCGACGCCAAGGCCACGCCGGCGGCCGACGCCAAGACGGCGGCCAAGGCGGTGCCGTCGGCAGCGCCGGCGGCGGCTCGGAACGCGGCGGCCGCGGCGGCGGCGGCGGCACCCAAGGCCGAGCCCGCGGCGGCCACCGCCGCGGCGCCACCGTCGCCGCCGCCCACGGCGGCGGCCGCGGCGACAACCGCCCCCGCCGCGGCGGCGGCGGCGGCCGGGCGGGCGGCGGCGGCGGCGGCACCCCCCCCCCCCCCCCCCCCAAGGCGGCCGCCGCGGCGGCGGCGCCCAGCGCAGCCGCCAAGCCCGCCGCCAAGGCCGGCCCGCGCGCCGCCTTCAAAGCCGCCTTCCTCGGCTCCCCCCGGGCGGCGGCCAAGGCGGCCGCCCGGGGCGGCCCGCCCGCCGCGGGCGGCACGGCCGCCCCCGCCGTCGCGGCGGCGGCGGCGGCGGCGGCGGCGGCGGCGGCGCCAGCCACGGCGACCGCCGCCGCGCCAACGGCGGTGGCGGCACCCCCCGCCGACGCCCCGGTGCCGCCGCTGCCGTCTGCCGTCGCGCCCGCCGCCGGCAGCGGCCGGCGCGTCACGTTTGGCGCGCCCGCCGCGGTGACCGCGGCGGCGGCCGCCGCCGCGGCGGCGGCGGCGGCCGCCGCCGCCGGCGGTGGTCCCACCCGCCCGCCGTCGGCGGCCGCCCTCGACGCTGCCGTCGCCGCGGCGGTCGCGTCCATGGCCGCCCAGCGCGACGCGGCGGTCGCGTCGCGCGACGACGCGGTGCGGTCCGCCGCGGCGGCGCGGGCCGCCGCGGCGGCGGCGGCGGCACGCGCCGACGCGGCGGCCGCCGCGGCGGCGCGGCGGGTGGCGGCCGCGGCGGCGGCGGCGCGCAAGGCGGCGCTCGCAGAGGCGGGCCGGGGGGGGGGGGGGGGGGGGGGGGCGGCTGCCCCGCCGGCGCTGCCGCCGCCGTCTCGGGGGGGACCGCCGCGGGGGGGGGGCGGACGACAAGGTGGGGGGGGGGGGGGGGGGGGGGGGGGTGGAGGGGGGAGGCGCCTCCGCGTGCTGCTGCGGGGGGTGGTGCTGGCCGCGGCGCTGGTCGCGGCGTTTCAGGGCGGCATGGCCGCGGACGGGTGGGCCAAGGACGACGCGTCGGCGGAGGAGGGGAAGGGGGGGGGGGACGACCCGCCGCAGCGCCCGTTTTGGATGTGGCGGTCGTGAGGGGAACAGGAAGGGGGGGGGGGGGAGGGGGGGGGGAGAGTGGGGACGACGAGTGGGAGGTGGGGTTGGCGGGGGGGGGGGGGGGGGGGGGGGGGAAGGCGGGCGGGGGGGGGGGGGGGAGGGGCGTCGCCCCGCGTTGCCCGCCCGCGTTGCCCGCCGCCACCGGCCGCCGCCGCGGCCGCGGCGGCGGCCCGCGTCACTGCCGCTGCGGCGCGGCGGCGCCAGGGGATATATCGGCCGCTGTAGTAGTGGTCAGTCGATCAGTATTTTTCTTTGCTGCGGCGGTGCCCGCCCCGCCAGCCCGCCCGCCGCGCGCCCGCCGGCGCGTCGGCACGGCCGCCGCCGCGCGCGGCGCGCGGGCGGCGGCAGCGCAGGTCGGGGCGACGCGCGCGTCGGACCGGGGGGGGGGGGGGGGTAGTAGGCAAGAGGGGGGGGGTGCCGCACACGGCGTGTGGGACAAGGGAGTGGCCGGGGGGGGGGGGGGGGGGGAGGGGGGAAGGGAGACACGGGACGGCCGCCGCCGCGGCGGCCGCCCGCGGCGGGCGGCCATCCCCACCAGCCGCGCCGCGCGGGCCGCGCCGCGCCGGCGGCGGCGGCGGCGCCGCCGCCGCCGGCGCGCCGCCGCCGCCGCCGCCGCCGCCACCGCCGGCCGCCGGTGCCGGCCGCCACCCGTGGCCGCCACCGCCGCGGCGCGGCAGCGGCCGCGGGGGGGGGGGGAGGAGGGAGCAGACGCGGCGGGGGGGGGGGGTGCGCGCCGCGACGGGGCGGGGGGGGGGGGGGAGGGCGGGCGGACCGCCACGCCCGTCGGGGCGGCCGCCCCGCCGGCGGCCGCCGCGTCGACGGCGGCGGCGGCGGCGGCGGCGGCAGCGGCGGCGGCCGCCGCCGCCGCCGACGCGCGTTGCCGCCGCGACCGCCGCGGCAGCGGCGGCGGCCGCGTCGCGGCCGCCGCCGCCGCCGCCGCCGCCGCCGGCGCGGCCGCGGCGCGTGGCCGCCGCGGCGGCGGCGGCGGCCGCGGCGGTCCGCGCCGCGGCCGCGCGGCGGCGGCGGCCGGCCGCCGCGACGCGCCGCCGCGGCGACCGCCGCGGCGCGCCGCGCGGGCGGCAGCGACGGGGCGGCGGCCGGCGGCGGCCGCCGCGGCGACCGCCGCGGCGGCCGCCGCGGCCGCCGTCGCGGGCGTCGGGCGGTGGCGGCGGCGAGCCGGCGGGGGTGTTCCCCCGCCACCGACGCGGTCGACAGACCCCGTCTGGGTGCGCGCCCTACCACGCGGGCGTGCGGGCGGGTGGGAGCCCCCCCCCCCCCCCCCCCCCCCCGCCGCCGCGGCCGCCCCCCCCCCCCCCCCCCCGCGCCGCCCTTGCCGCCCTCGGCGTCGGCGTCCCCCCCCCACACGCCAACCCGTCGGCGGGTTCCCCCCCCCCCGCGGCGACCACCGCCGCGTCCACCCGCCGCGCGGAGAGCGCCCAGTGGAGCACCTGCACGGCCACCGCGGCGGCCATGACCGCGTCGAGGCACACGACGAGCAGCAGCGCAACGACGCGGCGGGTGACGCGGTACCGCGCAACGCCGACGAGGGCGGTCGCCACAAAGAGGGTGCCCGTCGCGTCCCGGTTGGCAAACGGCGGCAGCCGGCCGCCGCCGCCGCCGCGGCTGATGAGCGTCAGGTCCAGGTGCACAAACGCGCCGCGCCAGCGGGCGGCCGCCCACTCCGAGACGAGCGCCACGTGGAGGGCGCTCGTCTCCAAACTGCAAGCGGGCAGGCCGCGGGGGGCGGGACGGGGCGCGAGGGAGGAGAAGGGGGGGGGGGGTGGGGGGGGGGCAAGGCGCACCAGGAACAGCAACCCCGGCAGCGGCGCACACACGAGCAGCTGCCGCACAGCCCAGCACTCGCGACGCGGTCCGCGTCAGTAATCCCGCCGCGGGCGCAACGGGGGGCCACACGGGGCGGCCGCCACGGCCACCCCCGCGGCGGCGGCGGCGACGACGGCAACGACCCCAGCGACGGCACCGGGTGGGGGGGCCCAGACCACAGAGGCGGGAAAGAAAAAAAAACCACGCGCCACGAGCGCACGGCACGCCCCCCAAACGTACGCGTAGAGCATCAGGCCAAAAAAGAGGACCGCCCCCTGCGCGATGCCCAGGTCCCGGTTAAAGTCCTTGCGCCGGCTCCGCGGCACGTACTTGGAGAGGAGCTTGGGGATCCAGCGGAGCTCCTGCATGCTCCACGTTGCCCGGAAGAGCCTGCGGGGGTGGGGGGGGGGGGGGGGGGAAAAAGGGGAAGGACGCACCAACAGTCCCGCACAGACGGGACGGGCGCGGCAGCCACGGGCGCAGCGCCGCGGGGCGGGAGCCGCCAGCGCACACCCACCAGTGGTCAGCGGGTGCGTCGGGCGGCGCCGCCAGTGGCACCGCGGGGCGGCGCTCCCGCTGGCGCGCCCGGGGGTCCGCCACGACCCGGGCGCGACCACACGTCTAGGACACACACCCCCCGGGGCACGCCGACGCCACGCCCCGCCGCCCACACTCGGTGGCCTGCCCCCCCCCTCCTCCCCCCCCCCCCCCAAACAACCAACCCCCACAGCTTCCCGCCCCCCCCCCCCCACACGCGCCGTCCGCCTCGCGCCTCCCGCCCCCCCGCCCCCCCCCAAACCACCAGACCCCCCCCCCCCCCCCCCCCCACAACGTACGACAAGACCGCCACGACGCCCAGCAGCGCCCCACACACGGTCATGGCAAGGTCCGTATCCGTCAGCAGCGGCGGCGGGGCGTCGAGAAACGAGCCCGCGTCGCTGCCCGTCGCCGCCGCGTCCTGCGCCGACGCGTGGTACGAGGCGGCGAGGCCGAGCGGCGGCCCGAGCCGCGCGCACACGCCCGCCGCGGCGTCGCCGACGGTGGTGACGGGCGTAAAGGCGGGCGGCGGGACGCCCGCGTCGGCCGCCGCGGGCGTCGTCGTCCGCGCGGCGGTGAGGTTGGTGAGCACCACGGGGGGGGACGCGTCCTCCACAAAGCCCTGCGGTGGGGGGGGGAAGGAAGGGGGGGGGGGGGAGGCGGGCGGACAAGGGCAGGACGCCGGGGGCAGACGCGGCGAGCGGCGCGGCGCCGACGCGCGCCGCACGCGGGGCACCCCGCGGCGGGCAAGACACGACGGGCAGACGCGCCGCGGCGCGGGGTCAGCGAGTCAGCGGGCCGAGCAAAGCCGGGCTCGACACACGCGCAGAGACACACGGGGCGGGGCGCGGGACTGGCGGCGCGCCGCCCGCGCCGCCCGCGGCGGCGGCAACGTACGTTCCGGTAGCCCTGCGCGCTCCACGCGCTATCCCCAAACCGCGTCACGTTGTACTCAAAGTTCTCCTGCGGGAAGGGCCCCCGCGGCCGGCCGCCGACCGTCCCAATGTGCATCAGCGCCGACACGCACGAGTGGAGGGTGGCGGCCGCCGGCGGGGCGGCCGCGTCGGGCGGGCCGTCGGGCGGGTCGGCCCCCCCGGCGGCGCCCCCCCCGCCGCCGCCGCCGCCGCCGCCCGCCCCGACCGCCACCGCCTGGTACGTGCACGAGCCGTTGGCGTCGGGGGAGGCGGCGACCGCGGCGGGCGGCCGCCGCAGCGCGACCGTCGCCATGTGCGTGCAGTCCGCGTTCATGCACTGGCACGCGAGCTGCGTCTGCACCGACGCGCCGCGGGTGTTGGTGTGGGGCGTCTCAAAGAAGAAGCGGACGACCGCCGAGACGGCGGGGTGGTCGGGGCTCACCGCGCACATGGGCTTGTCGTCGTCCAGGCAGTGGTGCTCGGCGAGGCCGACGCCAACGTCGAGGAAGACGTCCTTATAGATAGTGGTCAGCTGCGGGGGGAAAAAAGGGGGGGGGGGGGGGGGGGGAGGGGGGAAGGGCAGGCGTGCGCAACAGAAGCGACAGGCCAGGTGTCCATGTGAGCACGCAGCCGCCACCAGGAAACAAACGCACGCGGCACGGCAGCGCGTCGAGCGTCGGCAGCGCTCCGCCGCGCCACCCCCCGCAGCAAGCAGCGCTTCGCCCCCCCGGCGCCGCGGCACGGCGCCACCCCCCACGGAGCACCCCCACCCCCCCCCTCCCCCCCCCGGCCACCCCCGCCCGCGGTCGTCCCCCCACGCACATAGTTATCCGACGCCGAGTAGTAGACGGTGCCGACGGGCGTTTGGCCAATCGCGCCGGGCGCGACGAGCGTCGCGAGGCCATCCATAAACCGCACCTGCAGCGGGGGGGGGTGGCGGCCGCGACCGCGGCGCGGCGCGCGCGCGCCGCGGCCGGCCGGCGGCGGCGCGGGCGAGCAAGCAACAGAGAAGGAAACCAAAAAAAAAAAAAACACAGAGGCCAGCGCGGCACGCGCAGCCGCCGCGTGGCGAGCGGATCGTGGGCGGCGCGTCAGCAGGCCGCCCGCGGCGGGGATACGGCGGCGGCGGCGGCGGCCGTGCGTGCCGCCCCTCGCCAAGCGTACCGGACCACCCACACCGCCCTCCCCCCCTCCCCCCCCTGCACCCCCCCCCCCCCCAGAGACAAGACACCGCCAGCTCCCCCCGGAACGCACCGTCGATGAGATGGCGCCCGTCGGTCCCGTCGCGTAGGGCAGCGGCGACACGGTCGCCTGGCGCGCCGTTGGCGGCGGCGGCGCCCCCCCCCCCTTCCCCCCCCCCCCCGGCGCCCCCCCCCCGCGCGCGCCCGCCCACCCGCGGGGCGGCGCGACGCGGGCGAGGCCGAGCCACGCGACGCCCACCGCCACGTGGGCGGCAACGACGGCGGCCGCCGCCGCCGCCGCCGCGCCGCCGCCGCCGCGCCGCATCGCCGCCGCCCGGCCGCCCGGCCGACGGCGCGCCGCTCAGGCAGGCACACGTTGGCGGGGGAGCGGGGAGTGCCGCAGCCGGTGGTGGCGGTGGGGAGGTGGGTGGGGCGCAACGGGGGGAATGGGGAGGGGGGCGAAACGGGCGGGGGGGGGGGGGGGGGGGGAGGGAGGAGGGACAGGCGAGCGAGCGAGGAGCGGCGGGCTAGAGTGGAAGAAACGGGGAGCGGACAGGCAGTACAGGGCAGGGGGGGGCGTTGGGGTGGTGGGGGTGGGGCGGAAGGAGGAACGCTACGGCCGACGACGCCCGCGGCGGGCGGGGCGGATGCGGTGGGCGGGGGGTGGGGGCGGCCGCGGGGGGGGCGCCGGCCGCGGGCGGCACGCGGGCTCGTTGCGTGAAGGCCACGGCGCGGGCACCGTGCGAGGGGCGGCGGCGGTGGAGGCGGGGGGGGGGGGGGGCCGCGGGGGGGGGCGCCGGCCGCGGGGGGGAGCGCCGGCCGCGGGCGGGACGCGGGCTCGTTGCGTGAAGGCCACGGCGCGGGCACCGTGCGAGGGGCGGCGGCGGTGGAGGCGGGGGGGGGGGGGGTACGTACGGCCGCGGCACGCGCCGCGCCCGTCGCGGGGCGTCCCAGCACGGACGCACGCGGCGGCCGCCGCCGCGGGGGTGCGGCGCGACCGCGGGCGGCGGCGTCGGCCGCGGGCCCGCGCGGGGGGGGCACCAGCGGCGGCGCTCGCCAGCCAGCGGCGGCGCTCGGCAGCCGGCGGCGGCGCTCGCCAACCAGCGGCGGCGCTCGCCAACCAGCGGCGGCGCTCGCCAGCCAGCGGCGGCGCTCGCCTGCCAGCGGCGGTACCGCCACCTGCGCGGGAGGGGCTGGGGGTGGGGGGGGGGGTGAGGCACGCAGCGCCAGATGGCCGGGAAGGCGGGGGGGGGGGGGGCGGGGAGCTGTAGGGCACGCAGCGCAAGGTGACGGGGGGGGGTGGGGGTGGGTGGGCGCGGGGCACCCAGCGCAAGGCGGCCGTGGCGGGGGGCGGGGGGGGGGGAGGGCACGCCAGCTGGCCCTGCGCGCCGGGGACACCCGGTCGAGCCGCGGCGCCGTCGGCGGCGGGCGGCGGGCGGCGGGCGGCGGGCGGCGGGCAGGGGGTTGGGGCGGGTCACCCGCCACGGTGGAGGCTGCCGTGGCACCACGGGGGGGGGGAGAGGTGCCAGAGGGGGGGGGGGACGGACCCGCCGGCGGTTGAGGTGGACGGGCGGCCGCTGGCGGTCGGCAGCCGCCGCGGCGCTACGCGCGACGGCCGGTGGCGGATCCGGTCGCGCCAGCGGGGGCACGGCGAGCGCACACACCCCCCCACCGCCGCGCAACCCCCCCCCCCCCCCCCCCCCCCCTCCCCCCCATCCAATAAGCCGCCTCGAGACGTGCTACGGGCAGACCACCACCACGGGCAGAGTCGGGCGGGGCGGCGGCCGCGGCGCGTGTCTCTGATTTCTCGCCCCACCGGACCGCGCGGCCAGCTGGCGGGACCGCCCAATGGGCTGGTGTGCTGGTGGGCGCCGCCGCCGCCGCAGGGCCGTGGGGAGGCGGCTGGCCCGCCGCCGCGCCGCGGCGGCGCCGCCCAGCAGAGAGCGTGTCGCGCAGCGGCCGTGTTTGGTGTCAGGCCGCCCAACGGGGCACGGCCGGCGCTTCGTACGTCGCTCGCGCGGGCGGATCCGCAGACGACGATCGTGAGCGTGTCGCGAGATTCTGCGTCCTGGACAGCTGCCCAGAACTCACGTGCGCGGGTTACTTAATCATCGATTTACAAGGTGCTCCGCTGTTCGTCCATCAAGTCCAATTGAAAAGGGGGCCTCATGACATGTAGTTGAATCTGTCTTGATCGTGATCAAATCCGGCTCACGGATCCGGGGTGGTGGCGTTGACGTTTGCAGCCGTGTCGCTGCGCTCGACGTCGTGCGCCGCCCGTCCCACCCCTCGCGTAGTGGCGGATCCGGCCGGCCCCGAGAGCGTCCCCCCGTCCACAGGCTCTCGTCACTATGGACTCAAATCGCTACACAAGGGCTACACAGGCTACACACATACACAACCCCCCAGGAATCATGTTTCCTGGGGGGGGTCCAAAAGTCATCGCAATCTCGGCTTGACGCCCCGAAGGCGACCGAGCTTTCGTGAAGAGCCCGGCTGCAACAGCTCCGGCGGTCAGAAGTGCCTCGCGCCGGAACTGCCGAATCGGCCTCCGATTGGCTGGATCGCCCAAAGAAGTCAACTGTCCCCGTTGGAGCGCAGCTCAGTCACGGATCCGCGAGACCGGACTGCCTTACAGCTCGGCTGTGGTCCCTCTGAGCATCCTGAGCCTCAAGGGTCCTGTGCGGGGGGGCAACCTGAGCATCGCTGTGTCGACTCGCGAACGGCACGTCGCCACGTGGTGAGGAAACGACTGGTCGACCTCGGAAGCTCCCCCGCACTTCGACGATCACGCGGCGGCGCGTCACGCGCCGAGAGGTTGCCCAAAGACAATCTCGCTGGGGACAAATTACTAGAAGCGTTGCAGCGTGACCCCGCTTCATTGCACACTTATTCGCTGCCCAAGTAAGGGTTGGGGGGAAACTTCGTGCTCATCAACCAATAGGCAGGTCGCATACATATCCACTTTGTACACGCGTTCGACACTCTGTCCTGTGTGTCGGAGTTGACGACTAAAGTATTCTTTTGGAAGGTCCGATCCCGACCGCTGAGAATCGAGACGCCGCGAGACCCAAAGCTTCGGCCGCGGACCAAGCTGTGGACTCGTTTCCGGCCACCTCTCGCCGTCTCGCGCTGAGTTGGCGCGCTCTCTCACCCAGACGCACTACACCCAGCACGACCCTCTCCTCTCTCCCCGCGAGGTGCCCGACCGTCTACCAATGGATCAAGGCACTTCTTCGTCCGACGGCACGGCTGTAGGTGCGCGCGTTCACCGTTGTCCATCCGTGCGCTAACGTCATGAGAGATTTGCAGGGCGAGCGCGGCTCCTTGGTGACTCGCCGAACGCTCGGCAGCTGGAGGGAGATCGTTCTTGTTCTGCGCGTGAGTGTTTGGCATGGAGGTGTCTAACTTTGCCCTTCTGCCGCGTCCATCGCTGCATGGTCGGTTCTTGGTTTGCATGTATTGTACGTGGATCTGTTGTGCGTGGATCGGGATCAAGAAGACAAGGCATGAACAACGACACTGGTGTAGCTGCGCGGTGCGGAGTTGGCTGAGGCAGCAGGGGGCAAGAAGTCGGAGGACTTGGAGAGGGGGAGCGGCGTTGAGGATGGCAGGGGGCATTGAGGAAGGTGGAGAGAGTTGAAGATGGGGGTCGCGTTGATATGGGTGGGGGGCGTGGGTGAGTGTAGGGTGGGGGCGACGCACCGGACTTGTGGGCGGGGGGTGGAGATGCTAGCGGAGTGCGAGAGGAGAGCTCGCCGCCCCCCTCCTCACCACCTGCAGGCAGGTCGCCGCTACGGTTGGGAGGTGAGGGGAGGGAGGGCGGGGGCGGGCACTCCCGCTGCATGAAGTAGCTGGTACAAAGAGAAATAAAGCGTGCACATGGTACCATGAAGAAGTGCACGTGGCACAGGAAGGAGCAACGTGGCGGCCAGTGGGCCACCAGAGCACCCTGGTTTGATACCCTTGAACGGGACTGTCAGCCTTCTACATGCACTGTGGTTGGTCCATGAGTCGTCGATCGACACTCTCTGATTGGGTGGCGTTGCAACACGGTCCGTGGCATACCTCATTTCGATGAGACGAGTCGGGGTCATCACAACGGGATACACAGGCTACACACATACACACATACACACATCCTACACAACCCTTCGAAACTGACCCCGTGAGGCCCGACTTCGGGCCCCGCCCAACTCATCACAAAGCTATCGCAATCGGGGTGTGTATCAAATTTTGTCGATAGTGACGCTGCGCGACCAGCGGGCGATCGCCACGCGTCACTATCGACAAAATTTGATACACACCCCGATTGCGATAGCTTTGTGATGAGTTGGGCGGGGCCCGAAGTCGGGCCTCACGGGGTCAGTTTCGAAGGGTTGTGTAGGATGTGTGTATGTGTGTATGTGTGTAGCCTGTGTATCCCGTTGTGATGACCCCGACTCGTCTCATCGAAATGAGGTATGCCACGGACCGTGTTGCAACGCCACCCAATCAGAGAGTGTCGATCGACGACTCATGGACCAACCACAGTGCATGTAGAAGGCTGACAGTCCCGTTCAAGGGTATCAAACCAGGGTGCTCTGGTGGCCCACTGGCCGCCACGTTGCTCCTTCCTGTGCCACGTGCACTTCTTCATGGTACCATGTGCACGCTTTATTTCTCTTTGTACCAGCTACTTCATGCAGCGGGAGTGCCCGCCCCCGCCCTCCCTCCCCTCACCTCCCAACCGTAGCGGCGACCTGCCTGCAGGTGGTGAGGAGGGGGGCGGCGAGCTCTCCTCTCGCACTCCGCTAGCATCTCCACCCCCCGCCCACAAGTCCGGTGCGTCGCCCCCACCCTACACTCACCCACGCCCCCCACCCATATCAACGCGACCCCCATCTTCAACTCTCTCCACCTTCCTCAATGCCCCCTGCCATCCTCAACGCCGCTCCCCCTCTCCAAGTCCTCCGACTTCTTGCCCCCTGCTGCCTCAGCCAACTCCGCACCGCGCAGCTACACCAGTGTCGTTGTTCATGCCTTGTCTTCTTGATCCCGATCCACGCACAACAGATCCACGTACAATACATGCAAACCAAGAACCGACCATGCAGCGATGGACGCGGCAGAAGGGCAAAGTTAGACACCTCCATGCCAAACACTCACGCGCAGAACAAGAACGATCTCCCTCCAGCTGCCGAGCGTTCGGCGAGTCACCAAGGAGCCGCGCTCGCCCTGCAAATCTCTCATGACGTTAGCGCACGGATGGACAACGGTGAACGCGCGCACCTACAGCCGTGCCGTCGGACGAAGAAGTGCCTTGATCCATTGGTAGACGGTCGGGCACCTCGCGGGGAGAGAGGAGAGGGTCGTGCTGGGTGTAGTGCGTCTGGGTGAGAGAGCGCGCCAACTCAGCGCGAGACGGCGAGAGGTGGCCGGAAACGAGTCCACAGCTTGGTCCGCGGCCGAAGCTTTGGGTCTCGCGGCGTCTCGATTCTCAGCGGTCGGGATCGGACCTTCCAAAAGAATACTTTAGTCGTCAACTCCGACACACAGGACAGAGTGTCGAACGCGTGTACAAAGTGGATATGTATGCGACCTGCCTATTGGTTGATGAGCACGAAGTTTCCCCCCAACCCTTACTTGGGCAGCGAATAAGTGTGCAATGAAGCGGGGTCACGCTGCAACGCTTCTAGTAATTTGTCCCCAGCGAGATTGTCTTTGGGCAACCTCTCGGCGCGTGACGCGCCGCCGCGTGATCGTCGAAGTGCGGGGGAGCTTCCGAGGTCGACCAGTCGTTTCCTCACCACGTGGCGACGTGCCGTTCGCGAGTCGACACAGCGATGCTCAGGTTGCCCCCCCGCACAGGACCCTTGAGGCTCAGGATGCTCAGAGGGACCACAGCCGAGCTGTAAGGCAGTCCGGTCTCGCGGATCCGTGACTGAGCTGCGCTCCAACGGGGACAGTTGACTTCTTTGGGCGATCCAGCCAATCGGAGGCCGATTCGGCAGTTCCGGCGCGAGGCACTTCTGACCGCCGGAGCTGTTGCAGCCGGGCTCTTCACGAAAGCTCGGTCGCCTTCGGGGCGTCAAGCCGAGATTGCGATGACTTTTGGACCCCCCCCAGGAAACATGATTCCTGGGGGGTTGTGTATGTGTGTAGCCTGTGTAGCCCTTGTGTAGCGATTTGAGTCCATAGTGACGTCACGAGACGACACTGCAGGCCGCGCCCGCTCGTGCGCGTCGGCCCGGCCGTGGCCTATTCCTGGCGGCCGTCCCCCACGGCGCCACTGTCTGGCCTGCCACACCGCCTACGCGGTGGCGGAGGTGGGCGGGAACGACCCGTGGGAGCTGCGGTGTGGCGTGCCGTGCCCGTTGCACCCGTGTGTGGCGCGCCGCCACGGATCGTCTGTCGCTCGTGCGTTGCCCTCCCTCTGGGCGCCCCTCCCGAGAGAGGCCCGCACCCCCCCTGTGGCGCCAGTGTTTTTTTGTTGTTGGGTTGCCGTCGGTGCCTGTCCCGCCGCGAGGCCGCGCGGGCGCAGCCGGGCGGGCCTGGCCGCCACCCCCAACCCCGGCGCGCCTTGGCCCGCGGCCGTGCTCCCTCTGCCAGTGTGGACTGTGACGGCCCCGCGCGGGGCGGCGTCGCGGACAGTGGCTCCACGGCAGCAGAGGGGGGGGGGGCCCCGCCCGCCACGCGCCGGTCCAGTCCCAGTCCCCCCCCGCCGCCCCCCCCGCGGCGGCCGTGGCTCGGCGCCAGCCACCCCGCCGGCCGGCCGGCCGGCCGGCCGCCACGACCGCGGCCGCCGCTTCCGCCGCGCGGGTCGGGCGCTGGCGCGGCGGCGGGGCCGCCGCGGGCGTCCCGCTGCGTCAGCAGCCGCCATATGGGGCGGCGGCGGCCACGGCGGTCGCTGCGCGCCGCGGACGGGTGGCCCCTCCTCCCCCCCCCCCCCCCCTCCCCCCCCGCGCGCGCGCGGTCGGGCCCACTCGCCGCTGGCGGGATGGACGGGCGCGGGTAGGGCGCCTCCATGCCTGGCCTCCATCTGGTGTGTGTGCCACTCGACTGGCGGTGGGCGGGGGCGGGGGGGGGGCAGGGGAGGGGACGGCAGGGGCGGCGACCTCTGCTGCGGCGATCGGGCCTGGCGGCTTTGACGACAGGCAGGGCGGGGGGGGCGGGGGGGGGGGGCGGCGCGGCCGGCCCGCCCGCCGGCCGGCCGCCGCCGCCGCCTTGCCGCGTGCCACGCGCCGTCACTGGCGGCCCACCGCCACGACCGCCGCCGCCGGCGGTCGCCGCGGCACGGGGAGGGTGGGCGCTGTCGGCCGGGGGGCGGGCCGGGCTGGAAGGGCGGCCGCGCCGCGGCGGACCGCGGCCGTTGCGGCGGCCGCGCGGGCGCGCCCGCGGGGTGGCTGGCCGGCGGCTGCGTAGTTTTGGGTCGGATGCCGCAGCCGCGGCGGCGGCCGCCCGCAACCCCCCCCCCCCCTCCTCCATCCAGAAAGAGAGAAGGGCGGCGCTGGCAGTCGGCGCGCCGCCGCGCCCGCGTGTCGTCCGTCCGCACCCGGGCCGCTCCAGCCACACCCCCCCCCTCCATCCGCGGCGCGATGGACCAGCGGCGTGCCGCACCAGATGGGTGGCTGGCGGCGCGCCACACCCATCCCGCCCGCCGCCCCGCCCCCGGCCCCCCCCCCGCCCCCCCCCCTCCCCGCTCCGCCCTCCGCCTCTCCCCGCGCGCGTGGCACCGGCGGGGCGGTCTTGCGTAGCGGCCTCTGACCGCCGCAGGGGGTTGGCGGCCGCCGCCGCAGCGCGTGGCCACGGACGGGGCGGCGGGCGCCACGTCGCCGCAGGCGGGGGTAGGCGGCAGCAGGACGCCGCCATCGTGGGCGTCTGTCCAGTGGGGCGGGGAGGAGGGGGAGGGGGGGGGGGGGGGTTGGGGTGAGGGCACCGTGGACGGCTTGGGGCCGCGCCCCGCCCACGGCGTGGCACGCTACGCGTGGGCGGCGTGCCGCGTCGGCGGCGCGCAGCGTCGCTCGCTGTGGGGGGAGGGGTGTTCGTGGGCGGCCAGTGTCGGGCCGTGCTGGCGGGCGGGGGCGGGTGGTGGGCAGGGGGAGGGACGCCCGGGCACGCCCGACGGGGATGGCCACCGCCGTGGCGGCGAGCCAGCGGGGCCCTCCAGCCCGTGCCCATCGGCGGCGGGCGAGACGCAGGGAACGGTGCCCAGGGGCGGCGGACAATGCCGAGGGGCGCCAACCGCCTGGCGACGACCAGCGGACGCGCCGCTCTCAACCGCGGTACGCCAGATGCGCTCGGCCCGTCAGCGCGGCGGCGGTGGCAAGCACGCAAAAAAGTGGTAGGAGTAAAGGCGACGCTTATGTAGATACGTAGGCGAATGTCAACAGAGGCACACGCGCTGAAGAATAATAACGAACAACCAGGCGCAAAGAGACAAACGGGCGCGGGGGCGCGCCAGCACGCCGGGAGAGCGCACACACTATATGCACAAGGGCCCCCACAAACCGGGATAAGGCACAAAAAAAAAAGAAGAGCAAAAAAAAAAACATGGCACACACGGGCGGCGGGGCCACCGCGAGGCGGCCGCCGCCGCCCGTCATCCTTCTTGGTCGGCCGCGGCCATGCCGCCGACGGTGCCACAGACGAGGTCGGCCATCTCGGCGTAGCCGCCCGCGCCCACGTGGACGCCCCAGTGGACGAGCCGGAGGAGGGCGAGCTCGCAGCGCGCCACCTCCGCCGCCCCCCCGTCGAGGTCGGCGATGCGCGCCCACGCGGCCGCCGACACGACCGGCTCGTCGAGCACCTTGACCGCCAGCCGCACGGCCGCCGCGAGCAGCCGCCGCAGCGTCATCTCGCTGACAATCGAGGTGGTCGGGTGGTGGCCGCGGGCGCGGCCCATGTACACCCACGCCATGAGCAGCGCGGCGGTGCTGAGGCGGCCCTGCTCGGCCAGCCGCTTGACATAGTCGTCGGCAATGGCGCAGCGCTCCAGCTCCGCGTCGGTGGCGTCAAAGGTCGCCACGAGCGCGTCGGTGGCCTCGTCCGCGGCGTCGGCGGCGGCGGTCACGTCCGAGATGGCCGACGCGCCATCGTCGTCCGCGTCGTCCTCGTCGTCGTCGTCGTCGTCGTCGTCAAAGGCGGTCGCCGCGCACGCGCCCGCGGCGTCGTCATTCGCGCTCGGGCCGACCTCGCACGAGTCCTCAATGACGCTCGTGAGGGCGTGGAGGAAGCGGTCGTCCGCCGCCGCGGGGCGGCGGCCGACGACCTGCAGCCACGCCGGCACGTCCGCCTCGTCGGGGTCACCATCGTCCCCAGCGTCGCCGTCGACGGCGGCCGCCATAGACGCTGGCGGTGGGGGGCCCCTGGCGCTGCGCTCGGGCCGTGGCCGCCCGCCGCGGCGGGCGGCGGGCGGCGGCACCGCCGCGGCGGGGGTGCCCGCTGGCGCCGCCGCCGCCGCGGCCGGGGCGGGGGTGGCGGGCGAGCCCGACGCGGCGAGCGCCTCGACAACCAGCAGGGGGGTCCCGACCGCCCGCCGCTTCCACCCGTCCACGCAGTCGGCGGTCGTCGGGTCGGCACAGCGGGGGCGCTTGCCCAGCCGCACGGGCGCCGTCTCTGCCGCCGTGGCCATGAGGTCGGGCATGAGGCGCAGCGACAGGCGAGGGAGGGAGGGACGCAGGAGGAGGAAGAGGGGGGGGGGGGGAGGGGGTGGGGGGGTGGGTGGGGGGGGGGCGGGGCGAGGGAGGAGCGGTGGTGGTGAGCGAGGAGGATGAAGCCGCTCCTGACCGATGGGCGCTCAGCACGGCGGCGGCCACGGCCGACGGTGGGGCGGCACGGGGTGGGGGCGGTCGCGCGCGGTGGTGGGGCGGTGTGCGCGGGCCTCCGCGGTGCGGGCCAGCCGGTGCCGCCCCGCGCGCGGCCGGCGGTGCCTTTGTACGCGCAGCCGCCGGCGGCGGCAGGCGGCCGCGTCGCGCAGGCGGTCACGGCCACCCGCGGCGGACGCGCGGCGGCGGCCGACCCCCCTCCCCATCCGCCCTCGGCGCGGGGGCGGGGGGGGTGGTGGTGTGCCGTCCGCGACCCGGCCCCCGCCCCCTACCCCCCCACCCCCCCCCACCCCCCACCCCCCCACTTGAACGTCAGGCCCCGCCGGACGGGATCGGCGCGCGAGTCACGGTGGCCCAGCTGGCGCACCCCCCCCCCACGCCGTGCGCACCCCCCCCCCCCCCCCCGCTGCGGTCGCCCCTACAAAGTGCCAAGCGTCCAGCACGCCCACCCGTGCCGGCGGCGTGCGCCGGCGGTCGGACGCGGGGTGGCGCCGGCGCCCCCCCACCCACCCCCCCCCCGTCCGCCCCCCCCCCCCAACCCCCCACCCCCCGCGGGGTCACGCTCCGCCCCCCAATTCGCGCGGCGTGGCGGCGGCGGGCGGCCAACGCGGCGCGCCCGCACGCGCCGCGTTTGCGCGCACGGCGGCCACGACGTTGGCTGCGCAGGGGGGGGGGGGGGGGGGGAGGGGGGGATGGTGGCGCGAGCCGCGTGGGGCGGCCGCCGCCCTCCCTGGTACCCCACCGTGGCGGCGGGGACCAGCGGGCCAAAAAAAAACCGCGAGCCGTGTTCGCGGCGGAGGGGCACACACACCCCGGGGGGGGAGGGGGGGGGGTGCGGGGTGCGTCTGGGTCATACTCGTCGCGTGGCGGGACAACACGCGCCTGGTGTTGGGCGCCGCGGGGGGGGGTGGGAGGGGGGGGGGGGGGGGGAGGGACGCCAGGTAGACCCCCGGTTTGGCGCGGCCGACGCGGACGGCGCGACGGCAGCGGGGGACGACGGGCCGACCCGCCGGCGGCGCCGCGCCCGCCGCGGACGGCCGCGCCGCCCGCGGCTGGCCGAGGGAGCGCCGGCGGGGGCGCGCGCGGCGGCCACCGCGAGGCCGGCCGAGGGAGTGCGGGCGGGGGGGGGGGAGCTCGATCACGGCGGCGCGTCGTGCCGGCGCTCACCGGCAACCGGCGCGGCGGCGAAACGGTGGGGCGGGGGCGTGGAATGAGAAAGTGGGGGGGTGGGGGGGGGGGGGGGGGGGGCCGTCGGAGGATCCGAATGAGGGGGACGGCGGGCCCCGCCGGTGGGAGTGCTCGCCCCCCCGCGCCAGCGGCGGCCGACAGGCAGAGGCAGCAAGGGTGGCAGGCAGGGGCGGGGGGGGGGTGTGGCTGGCGCGCGCGCGACTGGCAGGGGGTGTCGCCAGCACGCCACGGCTGGCTGGCACGCCCGGCGCGCCCAGCACGGACGCGCACGACTCGGAACCAAACGATAGAAGCCGGGACGCGCCGATGGAAATGAAACCGCCGCCGTCGCGCGTCTGGTGTATATCGTCACGTTGTCCCCGGGCATGCATCGCGCACCACTTTCGTTAGCGCGGCGGTGGGGCAAAATCGCCTAACGCGCACCCCCTTTGTTGGACCTTGTTGGGGTCGAGGGGTTACCGGACCGATGGGCGTCCGGTGGGCCCGAGTGCACCGGCGGAACCGCTCTGCCATGTCACAAACGGTCAGCCGTGACAGCCTTCTGGGCCAATCACAGAGCTCGGATCCGTAGTGCAGCTCCAGGTTGAGGAGTTGAGACTTGCGGTACTCACGGGAAGGGCAATTCGTCCTCGGAACAATCAATACAGGGCGGCCGCCAGCGCTGGCGCACAACTATTTCCTGGGACCTCTGGGCAACTGCGTTTGTGATGCCCACCGGCCGCCCCGTTTCTGTGCTCCCCGTCACGTGGCTCCTACATGGCGTCAAGAGCACGTTTTATTGTTTGTTGTATCTGTTGTTGGCGAGCCTCCTCACCGCCCCACCGTAGCGGCGCCCTTCCCGCTGACGGTGGGGAGGGGGAGAAGCCTGCTCGCCTCTCGCACTTCCCCACATCTCCACCCCCCGCCCACAAGAGCTTTACGTCGTCGCCACCCTCTTGGCAACCCAACCCCCCCACCCACATCAACGCACCCCCCATCTTGAGCCTCTCTCCCGTCATCGACCCCGCCTTCCATCCTAAATGCTTCTCTCTTTTTCCGAATCCCCTCACTTCTTGCCTCTGGATGCGTCCACCAACTCCAGGCAGCACAGCTTCACCAGCGCCCCCGTTCATGCCTTGTCTTCTTGACCGATCCACGCACAAAAGACCCACACGCATGCAAAGAACGAACAAAAAAAGAAATACCAAAACACGCAGCAACACACACGGCCTAAACACACAGTTAGACACCATGATGCCACTCATGCAGTACGAGGCACAGATGCACAAACAGATACGCGCGTCCATTCCCTCCAGCTGCTCGGGACCCCGGCGAGTCATCAAGAACTCGTGCTGGCGCTTCACATCTCCCATAACCTTGCCCAACGGTTGGACAGACGAGGACCCGAGCACCTACAGCGATGCCGCCGATGATCGATGTCGACTCGAGCAAGTGGAAGGTCATCGGGAGCCTCGCGGGGAGAGAGGCGAGGGGCGTGCGTGCAGGCGCGCGTCAGCGTGGGGGACCGTGCCAACTCGGTGTGAGACGGCAAGCGGCGGTTGGAAGCCAGTCTACGGCACGGCCTGCGACTCAAGCTCCAGGGCGCGCGGCGTCTCGATTCTGAGACGTTGGGATCGGACCTTCTCGAAGAAGAATTTGGTGATCGACTCCGAAGCCTTGGAAGGCAAGTCTGATCGATGCACTAATTTGTCACGTCTGCGACCTGCCTATTGGTTGATGAGCCCGAACCTCCCCCCCTCCCCTTACTTGGGGTGCATCCAAGTGTTCCATGAAGAGTGCTGACGCTGCAACGCCTTCCGTAATTTGCTGCCCGCGAGATTGTCACTCGGCAACCTCGCGGCACGTCACGCGCGGCCGCGTGATCGTCGAAGTGCGGGGAGCTCCCGAATAGAGATGTCCTCCTTTCCGGGGAAAAATTGCGATGAAGGGGATTTACGGGAAGGTCAGTCAGGCCATTCACTGTCAGATGGGCGGCGGCGCCAGCAGCGGCGCCTGCGGCTCTCAAGGCAGACGGCTGGCGAATGCCGCGCAGGAGAAGCGTCCTTACACACCAGGAGACTTGCAATCGGAGGGAGATACGAGCTCCGCTTCATGTATCTGCCAATAGGAGGGCGTGGGCGGTGCCACGTGGTGGGTCTCGCGATGGAAATGAAAGGAAAGATCTCTTTCAAGAAAACGGCCTTGACGGCCTCTGTGCGCGCAAGAAAGAAATTTCCTGCTTTTTTCCGTACGTGGCGGTAAACTCGACAGCACTACTCCCGAACTCGCCCAGTCACAGGCCCACCACGTGGCGACGAGCCGTTCGTGAGTGGACATAGTGAGGCACAAGGGGCCCCCCGTACATGCCCCAGGCGGCTCGGGGTGTCCAGAGAGGAGACACCCGAGCTGTAAAGCAGTCGCGTCTCGCGGATCCAAGTATGACTTGTGGGACACTGTTGACTTGTACAAGCGAGGTGTGTATGTGTGTGGGCTGTGTAGGCCTTGCGTAGCGGATTCGGGCTATAGTGACAATGGCTGCAGCCGCGGGCCCGCGTGGCCCCCTATCCGCCATGTTCCTCGACGGCATCTCTCTCGCGCACCGCCATGACAGCGCTTGTCGGTGCTGTCTGTGCCGTCGCCCCCCTCGCTGCCGCTACCCCTGTGCTGCCGCTTCATGAGCGGTGTTGCGCCCGCCACGCTGGCCCGCCGTCGCTTTAGCGGCCGGCTTGCCCTTCGTACGCAGCGGGCAAGAAAAGGTAGCGTGGGCTAGCGAAGCAACCGGGAAGCTGTGTGGGCACGGCAGCAACCCGCATTGCCAAATGGTCGCGGTGGCCGTGACCAGGTCAGAGGTAGCCAAGTCCTATCTCCGCGCCTGAACTTAGGCACTTGGATTAAATTTTAAATGTCTTGGGTAAGTTCTTTCTTTAACGGTCCAATGAGAGCGTAGGACTGTTGGCCGTCACCCCGCGACACGCCAGTGACACGGGCGCCCTCACGAGTTTTAGTCGCGGGAGGGGTCTCGTCGCCAGCTCCGGGGTGAGAAACGAGCCCATCGCCAGAGGCAGTCGATGGCCTGCGCGTTAGGCCAAACTGGGCCAGTCCGGAAGCCATCGAAGGCCCATTCCGATGGGCCGGTAGCCATCGCGCGGCGCGTTGGGCTGCCGATGGGAAACCGGGGGAAACGTGACGATGGAGTCCCCGGGTAGAGATAGAGAGGCTGGTGGGCGCGCCGGCACGGGCTGGTCGGCACACCCCGCAGATGGTTGTCGGGTGGCGGCCGCCGGGCGTGCCACGGCAAGACGGCGCGCGCGCGACGGCCGACCCCCCCCGGCCGCCGCCGCGAGCCGCGGTGGTGCCCCCCGCGGGCGCCGCGTCTGCGCCGACGGGGCGGGGTGCGTACGCGCCTCTTGCAGAAACAGGGGCCACAAGCCGGGAACAGGCGGGGTGTGTGGAAGGGGGGCGGCGGCGCGGGTCCCGTCCGCCGCGGCGTCGGCGCCACGGGCTCCGCCCACAAAGCTCGACTGACTTGGCAGGCCGGCCGCCGCGCCCCTGCGTGGCGCGAACATTGGGGGTGCACGTCGGGGAGGGGGGGGGGGAGGGGGGGGGTGAGGGCACGGGACAATCATGATGATGAGCGATGATCGCCCCTGTGCGAGGCGGCGCTCTCCCTCGTCCCGCGCGGGAGTCAATGCACGCACGGCCATCGCTGGCCGGGGCAGCGCACCGGTTTGGCGCCACTGTCGGCGGCGGTGAAACCACTCATCAGCCGCCGCGGGGCGGCGCGGGGTGTGTCAGGCCAGCGGGTGCGCCCCGCCGCGTCAAAGAAAAATAGATAGGCAACAGGTCGCAAGCGTGGTGGTCGCGACGTTCTCCGGGCACTGCTGGCGTCTCGCCGCAGTGTCACGCCGCAGCAGCAGGGAGGTGTAGCGGCGGGGGCAGAGGACAGCCGCCTCGCCTGGCACGTCTCGTGGAGCGACGCCGCCCCCGCTCCCCGCGGCAGCGAGGGAGGCGTGGCACCAGCCGCGGCAGTGCGATCAGTGCCGCACGCGCGATACGTTGCAATGGTCAGGGTGGCTGGAGCGGGGGGGTGTGCCTTTCCAACCAACGACCCGCCGGCGGTGCCTGGCGGGACTGACACCTGACACTCTGGCTCGGCGGGGGGGGCTCGCCAGGTCGTGATCGGACGGAGGCGGCGGCTCCCCCCGTCCCCCCCCCCCACCCCCCAGCGCTCGCCGCCGCGCGCCCCCCCCCCACCCCAAGCCCGCCGCGACGCGTGCAGCAGGCACCCGGCGAGCGCCGACGCCGCCACCCCCCCACGAGGCGGCCGCACGCAGGTGTTACGTAGCGCACGCCTCTGCTCGGCCGAGCTGGCAAGGCGCTGGCCCGTCGCGTCACCGCCCGTGGCGTGCGGCCGTCACGGGCGAGGCCGCGGCCGCCAATGGCGGCCCCGTGGCCCGCTGTCGCGTTGCGGGCGTCCCGGCGCCAGTCGTGGTGGCCGCCCGGGGCGTGGCTCGGGGCGTCACCAAAATTGGGAAGGGCCTGCCCAATTTGGGCCAGTGCCCGTGCCGGCGGGCCCGCTCCCGCCGGCGTTGGACCGTGCCCGCCGCGGCTGGCGGGAGGGGGCTCACCGCGAGGCCGCCGCGGGCGTCGCTCCCCCGCCCCCCTGCACCTCATGTGCCCGTGCGTGCCTTGGTTGCTGTTCCGACCTCCCGCGCGGAAGGGCGGAGTGCCGTGTGGGCATCTGGGGAGAACCACGAGGCGCGGCGCGGTCCTCCAGAGCCTACCCAAGCCACCCCCTCGCCTGAGCGAATGACCAGGTGTGTGCTGTGAGGGTGGCCTGTCACCGGTAGTGTCCTGAGGAGGTCCTCGAGACACACAAATGGGCCCCAGCCTTCATTTCTCAATGGGGGCCGCCATCCGCCGTTTCCTTCCGCATCGCACGCCATGTCCAAAGGCCTCTGAGGCTACAGGAGGCCGCCGGCAGCCACGGGTCTTCCCTGCTCGCCAGGCGACGGCTTGGCCTTTGCAACACTGAGTCAGGCCCGTGGAGGTGGGCAGATACCCCGCCATATCGCGGTCCCGCGGGTGTCCCAGGGCCCCCGTCCCAGACTTGGACCAAACACTGACGCAGTAGACCCATTGGCCCAGTGTCGACGGACCTGTACGGTTGTCAGGGGGGGGGGGGGGCGAGGCGCGGCTCCCGCGCCTGTGTGTCATGTTCCGGAGGGGGATGCATCTCGTTTGGGGCTTCCCTGGTCGGCGTCCGTCGCGTGCCATCCGGCTCAGAGATGCGGCTGTCCAGCATGAACAGGGGGCCCTGGCGGCCGGCCAGCCTCGCGTCGTTTTCCAGCGCGCGACCGCAGCCTCCATCATCCACTCACCACCGTGGTGACCGTGATGGCACAAAATCCACCGGGGGGCTGGCGCTCCTTCCACATGAACCGCTTACGCGGCACCGCCCTGGCCTGGTGGTCCGTTTCGCGCCGGACGCGCGGGTGGGAAAACAGCCAAGCGCGGCGCGGGTGACCCGCTTTCCCGGCTGCCCTACGTTGCACGCGTCGCCCCTACAGATAGAGTCCCCGGGAGCCACCCCCTCCGTCCGGGCTCACCCCCGCTGCGGAGGAGGGAGGACGACCCCGACGTGGCGGGTGACCGCCCCCAGATATTTTTTGCTTGTGCAACGGCAAAAGTCCCGCTGCGCCGCCTTTGCCCGTGGAACGTGCCGCGGCCGCTGCGGAGGAGCGACGGGCAGCGCGCCAGATCCGGGTGACCAGGCGCGGTAACGGCATTGGGTGCGCACGCGGCGGAGATTGTTGAGGGGGAGGGCGGCGTAGGCCGCTTTGGCCCGGTGGGCGGGCCGCTCTGGTGTGGCGGCGGTCCCGGCGGCGGCGCGCGCGTCCCGGCGGGGGCGTGGGAGGTTGGCCTGGGGCGGCCGGTCCTCGCCAGCCGTCGTGGCCGAGGACCAAGGCCTGGCGCACCTGCAGTCGTGGGGAGAGAGCACCTTTGGCAGCCTATGCACTCTCTGTTGCCGCCTCGCCAGCCGCAGTAGGGAGGACCACCCCCCAGGGTGTGCACAGGGCACCCCCGTCCTCGTGTGGAGAAGCTCCTACTCCCTTTTGGAGAGACTCCACAACCAGCTGCTGCCGTTGTGCACGGGGCGCTGGAGGCAGAAGCCCTTGTTCGCCACGGGACCATCAGGGGCGTGAGAGCAATTGAGTACTCTACCCTACCGCCGCCAGCGCTCATCGATTGTCAGCAGTGTCGGCCCTCGGCGGTCGAGTCGACGACGGACGCAACACGGCCGGGGCTTCCACCACAGCAGAGGGCTGATGGACGAGCGTGTTCATGGAAGTGCGGGACGAGCGCGCCTTCCGAGCGGTGGCTGTGCGGTAGCGTTGCCTCGCGGAGCCAGTGCGAGCCGCGGCCTGCCCAGACAGGACCTGCACGGCGAGGTCCGTCCAGCCTGTGCTGTCCCTGACGCTCCTAGCGTCCCCAGCAGGGTGAGCCTCAGTTCTTCAGCACCTCCCGACACTGCGCGCCTTTTCCGTTCGTTTGGGGGTGCGTTCTCTCGAGGCAGCCTGCGTCCAGCACAGCGCGCCACCGCCCGCGCGCTGCGTCAGCATCCGTCGAGCTTGGCGCGCGACCCCCCGTGCCCGCCTCTGAAACCACCGAGAGTAAAGCCCGCCACACTCTCACAGCGTGCGACCACATGCGAGCACTGTGACCACCGCGACTACCCGTCTGGGCGTCTCTGGAATTGACCCTTCCTGGAGGGGCCCGCTGTGCTTGCATGTGCTTGCGGCTTGCGAACACTCGCGAGCACTACTCGCACTATTCTGTGGGTGGGAATACTGCCTGCGACCTGGGGAAAAGAGCGGATAGGGGGGCTGGTGGGGTCTCTAGTCCGTCCCGTTACGCCCCTGCTCGAAGCATCCGGGTGGTGCTAGGACGGACGTTACGCTTTGGTCGAGGTCCACAACTGGTGCCCCGGGATGCGGCGGGGTGAGGGACGGTCCGCTCCACGCTCGAAGGGAAGCCAAACCAGGGTGGGGGAGACTCCTCCAGTGAATGGCGCGTGGGCAACAGTGGCCGCCGCCACCTACATCGAATGCGCAGGGAGGTGTCGGCAGGTGCGAAGCGACGCTCGCTAGGGACGAAGAACAACAAAGGCCTCGCTATCGCGTCCCAGTACACACATTGTCCAGCCCAACCAGACAGACAACACAATCGACGGCTGCGCGGTGCAAAAAAAAACATAAACAAACCACCCCTTTGCAGCGACGCCAACGCGGTGGCGGCGCGCCCGCCGCCTAGCTCGTTGCCATCGGTGGGACTCGCGCCGTCTACAACCGCCCGCGGGGGCGGCCCGACGGCCGTACCGGCGCGCACCCACGGGGGTGGCTCGGGATAGCACCCACCCAGCCTGCGCCGTCAGCGCATCTCGGCCAAGGGGTAGGGAGCAGGTCGAGGCCACCAGCACGGACGGGAGCGGGAGCAGTGCGTCGGTCGTCTGCCCCCCTTGCCCTCCCGCACGCGGCGCACCCGCGTCGCGCCCAGCCGCCGCACCGCCGGGGCGCCGCCGCCACCCGCCGCGCCGACGCCACGGCGTCCCCCCCGCAGCCCCTCCGCGTCACGGCCGGCCGCCGCCGCGCCGTGGCGCCGCCGCCCCCCACCGTGCCGCGGCCGGCACGCCCCCCCCCCAAAAGCCCCCCCACGCCCACGGGCACACCCACCGCACGGGGCGCGCCGCGCGCGCGCGCGCGCGCGCGCGCGGGGCGGGCCGGCCGCGACCGCCGCCGCCGCCGACCCCAGCGCCGCACCGACGGCGGTCGCCGCCGCCGCCGGCGGCGGCAGCCGCGACGGCACGGGCGTCGGCCACCGCCGCGGCCGCCAGCGGCGGCGGGCGTGGCCGACCCCATCCCGCCGCGCACGGCGGGCGGCCTGCCCCCCCCCGCCGGGCGCGCCGCCAGTGCCGCCACGGCGCCGGCCGGCCGCGGCGGCGGCCGCCCAAAGGCGCCCCGTCCGCCGCCCACGACCCGCGGCGGCCGGCGCGGCAGCGGGGAAACCCGCCCGCGCGCCTGCCCACCCGCCCCACCCGCCGCCGCCGCCGCCGCCACCAACGGCAGCAGCCGACGCGGCGGTCGCCTCCCCCCCCCCCCCCCGTCGCTAGGGGCGGGCGGGCACCAAACAAACAAAGAGCAGCCACGGCGAGCTCGCCGGGGGGCTGACCACCCCAGACGAGCACCACAGGGCGCCCACCCCCCCCCCCCACCCCCCGCCCCCCCACCCAACGCGCACGCCTGGCGCCCCCCCTACCGTCGGCGACGCCCGCAAGCAGCGCCGAGGGGAAAGGGGGGGACGCGGCCGCCGCCGCCGCCGCGGCGGCCACGCGCAGCGTCGACCGGCGCGGCGGCGGCGCGGCGGGCGGCGGCGGCGGTGGCGGCGGCGGCGGCCGCCGCCGCGCGGGCGGCGGCGGCGGCGCCCACGCCGCGCGTCGACCGCCGCGGGCGGGTCAGCCACATGGCGGCGGCGGCGGCGACGCGGGCGCGCGGCGGGGCGGGGGAGCACCACGGGCGCGCCCCGCCGTGGCCACGCGGCGCACAGACGGCGGATGGCGGCGGGGGGGTGGACGGCGGCCGCGGCGCGCCTGCCGGCAGCGGCGGGCGCGCCGCCGCCGCCGCCGCCGCGGGCGGCGGCGCACCGGCGGCGCCGCCGCGGCGGCGGCCGCCAGCTCCCCCCCCTCCGCCGCCGGCCGCCCACGCCGCGGCGACCGCGCGCGCGCGCGCGCGTGCGCGCGGCGGCGACCGCGTGCCGCGGCGGCGGCGGTTGGGCGGCGGGCGCGCGCACCCCCCCGCGCCGCCTCCCCCCGCCCGCCCGCCCGCCCGGCCGCCCACCCGCCTGCCCGCCCCCCCCCGCCCGCCCGCGGCGGCGCGCCCACCCCTCCCCCCCCCCCGCCAGTGCCGCCAGCCGCCGCCGGTTGTCCCCCGCCGCCGCCGTCGCCGTACACACGCCGCGACGGTGGGGCGGCCGCGCGGGCCACCGGCGGGGGCGTCGCGCCTTGTCGCCGCCGCGGTCGCGGTCGCCGCGGTCGCCGCGGTCGCCGCGGTCGCCGCCGCCGCCGCCGCCGCCGCCGCCGCCGCCGCCGCGGCGGCCGTCCCTGCCGCCGCCGCGGGATCGTCACGGCGGCCGCGGCGGCCGCCGCCAGCGGGTGTGCCCGCCGGCGGGACGGCGACGCTGGCACGGGCCGGCCGCCGCGGCGGCCGCCGTGGCGCGGCCGCCGCCGCGGCCGCCGCCGTCACCATGGCGCCGCGGGGACGGCGGCCGCGACGGACGGCCGGCCGCCCGTGCAGCGGCCGCACCCGCTGGCACGCACCGCCCGTTGGGCGCCGCCGCCGGTGGGGGTGACGCACGGCGGGCGCGGCGGCGGCCGGGGCGGCGGCGGCGACCGCGCCGCCGTGCCGCCCGGCGCCGTCGCCACTGGGGGGCGGCGGCGGAGCCCTGCCGGCGTGCCTACCGGCGCGAAGCGGTTTGGGGCGGCAGCCGCGGCGGCGCAGGGGGGGGGGTCCGCGGTTGGCCCCAACCGCCGGGCGGCACGGCCGGCCGCGACGGCCCCAGCCGCGCCCGCGCCCGCCTGCGTGCGGCCGGTGGCGTCGGCGGCGCCAACGGCGTGGCGGCCGCCACCACACGGCCGGTTCCTTCCCGTACGCCGCCCGCGGCCATGCGCGCGTGGTCCGGCGTCAGGCTGCCCACGGACAAAAGGCGGTCGGCAACGGCGGTGGGTGCTCGTGCCGCCATCGACAGGCTGATGGTGTTTCCTCTAGTCCTCCGGGATGCTCGACGCTTGCACCCACCGCGGTAGGACGTGCGCAGTCGTCGACGGCCTGTCGCACCGGCTCCGTGCGCCCCCATGTGTGGGCGGACAGCGGCGGGGATCGCCACCACCGCCTCGTTCGTTGCCGTCACCGCCACCCACCGCTAGTACCGCCGCCGCCGCCGCTGCCGCCACCGCCGCCGCCGCCGCTTCCATCGCCACAAGCGCCGCCGCTGCCACCACCCGTCACGGCTGCCGCCACCGCCGTCGCCACCGGGAGTGCCCGACGGTCACGACGTTGCCAGTACATGCCGGGGGCTGGGGCGACCGCGCCCACGAATCGCTGTGCCTGTTGACCGCTCCATGCACTGGCACTGCTTGGGGGAATTGGTCTTACGATGATGCTCACTGGCATCCTACTTGTATAATAATTTGTTCTCAAATGCGATATTTCTCCTCTCCTTTCAAAGTAAAGTTGGTCACCGGTGGTGTGCTGTGCAGTGTCAAGTGTTCTCATTGAATCGGACTTCTCGGGACCCAGAGGAATATTAGTCAAGAACTAGAGGACCCCCTGGGTCGATTGGGGTGCAGGCGGCCAACCCGAGCAGCTGCGCCCCCCGACCTGCCTGACAACGGGACCTCGTATCTTTGCACACGGCCAATCAGGTGGCCGCTTTGAAGGACCCCGTTCCAACGACCCTGGGGGGGTGGCCCCCCCTCCAAGTGGCGCTGAGCGTGGCCTCGCTGGACGAGTGCGGCGCCCGTCCCGTCCTTCCCCCCTTCTCCTCCTCCCCCCCCCCCCCCCCCACCGTTGCGGTTTTTGCCCGTTTGCAAGCAGCGAATCGGAGGCCAGCGGACTGCGGCCGCCCACGTGCCACCTGCACCCTGTCGGCAGAGGTTGGCGGCCGTGCGGCCGCAACGGGTGTCCATTGGGGGGAGAGCCACCCCCGTCCCTCCCCCCCCCCACCCCGGCAGCGCCCCCCACCCCCTTGACAACGAACCGCTCCCAACCTGGCAGCAGGCTGTCACCACACCTCGTTTTGACCCCCACGCGCCTGCCAGTCGCGTGCGAGGGTGCCGGGCGGGTGCCCGGGATCGCGGGGCGCAGCCAATCGCGGGCGCGCCCGCGGCCTGTCTCTATCTCTGAAGAAAAATTGGCGTTGAACTGGCCGCCAGGGGGCCCTCCCCACCCCCGCCCCCACACAGCCCCTGACGCGGCTGCGCTGGCCTCGCTGCCTATATATCTCCGCGGCTCGCGCGCCAATGGGCGAGGATGGGCGCCTCGTTGGGTGGGACAGTCGGAAACCCCCCCCCTCGCCGGGGCGCTCCTCCCCGCATCCGGGCCACCCCCCTCCCACCACCCCCCCCCCAAGTCACGCGCCTGGTCACACCCCCGCTCGCAACGCAAGCAGCCCGCGGCTGCGGCGAACAGCAGTCGTGCGCCCTGCAGCCCTGCACCCCTCCAGAAGGGCACGTCAGGGGGGGTGGGTGGCTGGAGCGTGACCCCGGTTGGGCGTGTGGGGGGGAGGCCAAAAAAGGACACTTGCCTGGCGGGGCTGCGCAGCAGAGCCCCCCTCCCCCTCACCCCCCCGCGTGGAGCGCGCCGCCGCGACTGCGCCCCCCGCACGCGCGCGCGCGTGGTACACGCTGCTGGGGGGGTGTTTTGAGGGGGGGGGGGAGAGGGTGGCGGAGGCTGCTCAGACGCGGTTCCCCCCCACCACGCCACGCCCAGACTGGCGCCCGCGCGCCTTCCACCCACCCACGCGCCTGTCTGTTGCACCGGGGGGTGTGCGCCGGCCCCCCCCCTCACCGCCCCCCTCGGGCGGGGGGGTGGCCTCGCAGCCGCCTCGCTGGCTGCCCGCCGCTGCCAGCCGTGCCCAGCCTGCGCGGCCGTGTTGTGCGGGGTGTGTGGTTGTGGAGGGGGGCGGGACGGGCGGCGGGGTGGGGGGCGTCCTGGCCGGGCTGGGGCGGGGGCAGGGGGGTGCGGACTTGGCCGCGACTCCGCGCGCGCCCCCTGTGCGCGTCGCGCCGCTGGCGCATTGGCGGCGGGCCGACCCCCCCCCCCCCCCCCCACCACCGTCCGCCTGGGTGCGCCGCATCGCCCGCGGGGGGTCCGTTCGCAGCCGCCCGTCGCTGCGGCGGCGCGGGGGGGTGTGCCGCGCGCGGCGGGCCGGCCGTCGACTGCGCGACGCAGCGCGCCGGCCGGGGCCGACCGGTCACAGCGTAGACCGCCCCGCCGACCGCGCCCACCCCGCCTGGCCGTCACCGCCGCCGCCGCCACCGCCGTCGCTGCCACCACCGCCGCCGTGGCGTCCGCACCTGCTTCCGCGCCGTGTGCGTCGGTCCCCTCCTTGGCGCCCCTCCCCCCCCCCTGCTCTTGTCACCATCACCGCTGTGCTGGGGGCACCCCTCCGGAACGGTCTCCTGCCGTGCGCGCACTCGCCGGCCCGCGTGCGTGCGTGCTGGACGCTCCCTCGTTGTGCGGGTGGTGGTCGCCTTGCCACCGCGTGCTGGCACGCACGCCGGCTGCCCCTTTCTCGTCTGCTTGCTTGCCACTCTCCCTCTTCCTCTCTTCCTCCCCCTTCCCCCTCCCCCCCTTCCGTCCCCCCTCCCCCCCCTCCTTCCCGTGGCCCCTCCACGCTTGGTGCTTGTGTTTTTCTTCTCTCTGCGCTGCTGGCGGCGCCCCCCGCCCCCGCCCGCCGTCAACGTTGGCAGGGTATGGCGTCTGCTGGGTACCGGGACACCCCTTCGTCTCGGTCCGCGTCCCCCAGCGGTGGGATTGGCCACGTCGGCGGCACCGGCGGCGGCAGCCCCGACCGCCACGCGCGGCCGTGCAGCCCAGTGACGCCGTCGTCGCCGCTGCCGCGCGCCGCGGCGGCGACCATGGACGGCGACCACCCGGCGGGGCGGCCGCCCGCGTCGACGGGCGCGGGGCACGGCCCGCGGGGCGGCGCCCACCGCGGGGCGGCCCACCACCGGCCGTCGTCGGCCGCGGGCAGCGGCGGCGGCAGCGGGGGCAGCGGCAGCGGCGGCGGCGGTGGCGGCGGGGCGGCGGCGGCCCCGCGGGCGGGCCCACCCCCCCCGGCGCCCGCGCGGCTGGCCGCCGCGCCGCCGCCGGCGTTGCCGTCACGGCCGCCGCCGCCGCCGCCGTCGGCGCTGGCGCCGGCCGCCGCGGCTGCGGTGTCGCCGCTGCCGGCGCTCCCCCCGCTCGCCGTGTCACCGCCGCACCCGCCGTCGGGGCGGCTGTCGTCAGGCGGGGGGGGGCGGTCGCTCGCGCTGCCTGGCCGGCTGGCGGGCGGCGGCGGCACGTCGGCGGCGGCGGCGGCGGGACTGGCAGCCTTTTCCGCGGGCGCTTCTGTCCGCGGCGCGAGCGGCGGCGGCGGCGGCGGCGGTGGTGGTGGTGGTGGTGGTGGTGGCGGTGGCGGTGGTGGCGGCAGCGGCGGCGGCAGCGGCGGCGGCGGCGGCGGCGGGCGGGGGGGAAGCGGCGGCCACGCGGGGGGGGGCGGCGCCCGCCCTCGGCGGACGGGCGCGCACTCGGCGTCGCCGGGGCATGGCACCATCCTGGATGCGGTGCTGCCGCCGGGGAGCCTGGTGCGCATTTCGGGTAACAACCGGACCAAGCTGTACGTTGGAGCTGCTTCTTTGTGTGGGATGCGTGACGGGGCGAGGTTGGGTTGTTGTGGCGGGTCCTTTTTTTTTTTTGTGTCTCGTGGGGGTCTCCTGCGGTGCTGCTGTGCGTTTTGTCGTTGCAGGGTATTGTTTCTTTGCACCCCGTGCTTGCGTTGGTGGCCCTTGGGACTGCAACTGACTGACCTTTTGTTGACATTTTTCTATTTCTCTTCCCACCCCTTGTCCCCCCTCTTTCATCATTTCTTCTATGTCTTCTTTCTCTTGTCTTGTGTGCTACGTTTTTGCGCACCTTTGTTCATGGCTTCCCGTTTGTGCCTGTGCAGTCAACTGATTGGAAAAGTGGGCCGCGTGGTGTCGTCGCAAACGTTGGGCGGGTGGCACGAAGTTTCCTTGGAGGCGGCCGGTGGCGTTGTCCGCGTGCAGCGCAACGCGCTGGAGGTCTTGTCGCTCGCGCCGGCGGTGCCCGGCGCGCCGGTGCATGGCCACCCGTCGGGCGGCGGGCGGTCGAGCGGCGGCAGCCACCGGACGTCGGCGGTGGGCGCCTCGGGCCGTGCGTCCACGTCGGCCGCCGCCGCGGCGCGGGCGTCGGCGGCCGACCCGCGGGCCGCCTCTGGCGGCGGCGGCGGCGGCGGCGGCGGCGGTGGCGGCGGCGGCGGCCGCCGCCACCACGGCCTGGATGGCGCGGATGGCGGCGGCAGCGGCGGCGGGTCGCGCGCCCCCGTGGCGGCCGGCGGTGACGCGGCGGCCGGTGCCGACGGGGGCACCAGCGTGCAGCGGCCGGCGGGGGGGAAGCGCAAGCGTGCGGCGCCCGCGACGGCCGCGCGGGAGCGGTCCTCCCCGGGTAGCCTGCTGCGCAGCGGCAGTGGCGGCGGCGGCGGCGGCAGCGGCAGTGGCGGCGGCGGCGGCGGCGGCGGCGGCGGCGGCGGCGGCGGCGGTGGCGGTGGCGCCGCGGGCGCGACGCGCGGCACGGTGGCCAACTTTGACGCCCTCCAGTACGACTCGCTCAAGCGCTACCGCGCGGCGTACGGCCTGAACGTGGACGTGGACTGCAGCCGAGACGAGCTGGTGCGCGCCGTGCGGCGGCACTTTGCCAGCTCGAGTGTGGACGAGCTCCAGGTGATTTCCGACTTTCTCCGCCGCGTCCGCCACTGCTCCTCCCCGGCGTTGTAATGGCGCGCAGGGACGGCCCCCCGAGTGTGTTGCGCGACCGGCCGCTTGCGTCGCTCCTTTTGGTGTCTTTGTGCGTTGCCTGGCGGCCGGGGGGAGGGGGGGGTAACCGCTCAGGCCGGCGGCGCGCGGCGTGCGCCAACGGGTGCGCCGTGGCGGCCGGCCTGGGCGGCGCCGCCCCCGCTTCCCCCCGTCGCCCGACTTCCTCCCCCTGGCAGGGGGCGCCGCGGCGCGAGCCGTTGGCGCCGCCCCCGCGCGCGCGCCCCTGCCGTGTACATTCCCCGCACGTATGCTTCCCCCATGCATGCGTTGCCCCGGTCGAGCGCGCCGGCGCGCCCATTGCTTTGCTGATGCTGTGGCACGCGGGCCAGCCGGTCACCATCGGGCCCCGCGTGTGCTGGAGCTGCGTGTTTTCTTTTCCCTTGCTGCTGCGCGTGCCGCGTGGTGCCGCGCCGGGGGGCGGCCGCCTGCCCGCCTCGGCCGGCCGGCCGGCCGCGGCCCGTGGCGTGCGCACGGACGGCGGCTGCGTGTTGCGGCGGGCGGGCGGCGCCCGCCGCCACCCGCTACCGCCGCGGCGGGGCGGCTGTTGCGGGCCGCGTGGCCCGCGCCCTGACGTGGCCGACCGACGGCGGCCCTGTACATAGTTTCCGTGACCTTGTTTGTGTTACTCTGCCCCTGCTGCGCTGTATATTTTTGCCGACGTTCATGTGTGTGTGCTCTTACGTTATTGGAGGTGCGTGTGTCTTTCTCCTTTTTTTTTTCTTTAGTGTGTGGTGGTGGTGGCGTCCCGCGACGAGAGCGGCGGCCCGAGGGTTTTTTTTGGGGGGGGGGGTGGGGGCGGGGGAGTGAGCCAGCCGCTCATGGGTCCCTGCCGGCCGCGCTCGGGCTGGCGGCGGCGGCGGCGCGGGTGCTGGTGTGACGCGCGACCCCCGCCCGCCGGGGCCTCCCGTTTTTGTTGTCTTGCGTGGCCGCGCCGGCCGCCGCGGCCGGCGCGTGGGTGTACATAGCCGTGTGGGTAGCGGCCGCGGCGCGGCGCGGCGTGGCGCCGTCGCCACTGCCGCCGTGACGCCGCGCGCCGTTGGGTGCCGCGCCGACGATGGTGGCATGTGTTGGTCTTCTCGGTTGCTTTCCTTTTATTTTTTTTTCTGTTTCTTTCTTCGTGGCCTGGTCGGCGGATGGGGGGTGGGGGGGGAGGGGGCTCTCCCCAGGCCGGAACGGGCCAGCCACGGCTGTAGCGGCCGCCGCCACCTCGCATCCGCCGCGCGCGTGCCAGCCGCGCCCGCGCGCGACCGGCTAGGCGCCGCCCGCCGCACGCGCCGTCGACGCGCGGGGGAGAGGGGGGAGCAGCGCCACCAGCGCGAGACGCTGCGGAGGGAAGGACACCGCCGGCGGCCCCCGCACGCAGGCTTGGGCCGTACGCAAGGCACAGGCGGCAGCCGCGACGGCCGCGGGGCGCCATGGCAGGGCGGCAAGCATAGGAACGACTTGAGAGGCATTGGTGGTTGCATCAAGAGGAATGAAGGCTCACGCACTTGTACCTCTGACAAAAACGCGAACAGATGCACCACACTGCTTCGAATGTGTCCAAAACTTGCTTGGTTTCTGGGGGGACCGCTTCAGCTGGGGGGACCGCGGGGGACCCCCCCCAGAGACGCAATCTGGAGGGGCCGCGGTCCCCCCAGGCCAAAGGAGGGCAAATTCTGCGTGATTTCTCGACGAGAACAACCATGCACTTTTTTTTGTGAGATGTACCCCGTACAGTACCGTACAGCATCCAGCGCCGCCGAATAGCCAATCCCAATGCGCCGTCGACGCGGGCCGGCCCGACGGCGCGGCCGCGCCACCAACCAGCACAAAACACACGACCATTGTACCGCCCACGCCCGGGCCACGGGCCGCCGTTGCCACACGCCGGCGCGTGCGGCCGCTGCGCGCGCGCGCACGCGCCGCGGTCGGCGCGGCGAGCGGGGTGCGGGCTGGCAGAGGCGCCCGCTGCCGCTGTCGCGCGCCGGCCGGGACCGTCACGCTGCCGCCGCCCCCCGCCCCGCCCCGCCCCGCCCGCCGCCCTCCGCTCCCACCGCGCCGCGGTGCCCGCGTCGGTCGCTGCCCTCCCGCGTGCGGCGCCGCGGCGGCGGGCGGCGGCGGGCGGCGGCGGGCGGCGGCGGCGACGGGCGGCCGCGGGTGGCAGGCGCGGGCGGCGTCCCCCCCCCCCCCACGCCTGACGCTCCCCACTGCCCCCCACCCCCTCCCCTCCCCTCCCGCCCGCCCGCCCCTGTTGCCAGTCCCGCTCTTGCCCCCCCCCGCCGTTGCCTGTGCCGCCCTGGCCCCCGTCCGCCGCGTTTTCCGCCCGCCGCTGTCCCCCCCCGCGGTCGCCACCCGCAGGGTGCCGTCACGCCCGGGGAGGGCCGCTCGACGACCAGGTCGGCCCGCCGGCGGGGGCACGCCGGCGCTCGCCCTTCCCCCCCCCCCCCCCCCCTCCCCCCCCCCCGCCCGTCTCCGCCCCCCGCCCCCCGCTTCCCGCGTCCGCCCTCGCCCCGCACCGTCCCACGGACCGCGTCGGGCGGCGGCACGAAGCTGGCCGCGCCGCGCTGCGTGGCGTCGCCTCACGCAGGGGGGGGTGGAGCCGGCGGAGGGGGGGGGAGGGGGGGGGTGCGGCGGCCCGCCGTCGGCGGCACGGTGCTGCCGCCAGCCCCCGTGGCCGCGTCGCGGCGCGGGTGGGCGGCGGTGGGGTGCCCGGCGGGGGCTGCCCACTTGCCAGCGAGAGGGGCGGGGGGGAGGGGGGGGGGGCGACCGCCGCACCCACCGCGGCCCGTCCGTGCCGCCGCGACAAGTGGCGCACCGACGACTGGCGTGGCAACGGCTGGCGACGACTGGCGCGGCAACGACTGGCGTGGCAACGGCTGGCGCGGCAACGACTGGCACGGCAACGACTGGCGTGGCAACGACTGCCGCAGCAACGACTGCCGTGGCGGCGGGGTGCTTCCCCACTGGGGGGGACACCGCCCGCGGTGTGGGCCGCCGAGCCCCCTGCCCCGCGTGGCCCCAGTCCCTCCCCAGCGCCCCGTGCGCTGCCCGCACCGGTCAGGATGCAGCACCTCTACTCGGCGGCGGTGGTGCGGCCGCTGTCGGCGTCGGGGACGGTGGCGAACCGGCTCGGCTATGGCCTTCTCTCGTGGTCCGACGCGGATGACCTGGTCGCCGTCATCAGCGGCGACGGCGCGGTGCACATTTTTCACGCCGACGCGCCGGGCGAGACGACCATGCTCCTCGCGTACAAGCGGGCGCCCGCGCGGCACGTGGCGTGGCGGCCGCGGCGTGATAAGCCGCCATTGCTGCTTGTCGCGGACGCGGCGTCGCGGCTGACCATCTGGGTTGCGAAAGTAAGTTTGGAGGGAGGGGAGGTGGGTAGGGGGTGGCGGGGAAAGGAGAATTGGTGGGCTTGGGTGACGGGAAGTGGCGGGGGGGGGCGGGGTGCAGTGCGTGTGGACGGATGGGCGGATGGATGAGGAACCGGTTGGTGTGGGGCGGTCGGGGGGGGGGCAGTCGAGAGTGCGTAGACAGTCGTCGAGGGGCTTGGGACGGGATGAGGAGGGGGTTGTGGGGGTTGAGTGACCGATGTGAGACTGAGCAGGGCTTTCTGGATCCGAGGGGTCATCGGAACGCACACAGGTGACGAGCGCAGTGGGACGTTGGATGCAGTCTAACTGGTGACCGTGCTGTTGTTTGCTTTGGCATGTGTGTCTGCTTTGGTGACCCGCCGGTCTGTTTGTTCCCACCATTGTTGTGCTGATGTGCACAGGACCGGCGAGTTAATGTGTGGGTCGCCGTCCAGTCCATGTCCCTCCACTCCGCCGTCCTCTCCGTCGGCTGGTCCAAGGGCGGTTGTTCGATTGTGTCTGTTCTGGCGAGCGGTGCCCTTCACGTTCTCCGCGTGGACGATGAGATGGTGCCGGTGCCCGGCCTTGCCGGCGGCCCGCTCCGTCACAAGCGCCGGCTGAATTGGACGCCCGTCAGTGAGGACCCGTCGCTGGCGCTCGTGTTTGGTGGCAGCCTCCGCTGTGCGTCGGTGGCCGCAGGCGGCGTTAGCGATGGCTCGGTGGCAGTCGTAACGGTGTCCTCGGCCGAGCCGCGCCGTATTTGTGTGTGGCACGTGTTTCTCGCACGGTCGGGCAATGTGGACGTACGGCCGTTGGGGGCGGTGCGCTTGGGTGAGGAGGATGGTCGGTGCATCGCGTGTCTCACGGCCCCGTCGGCGGGCACGCTGTTTGCGTGGAGCGACCGGGGCACCGTGTCACGATGGTACTTTTCTCGGGCGTCGGCGGCGGGTCGGGCCGGTGGGGGAGGCAGAGACGGGGGTGGTGGTGCCGCCGTGGTTGGCGCTGGGCCTGCCGGCGGTGCCAGTGCCGGTGGGCGGGGTAGCGGGGAGAAGCGGGATGGGTCCACAGATGGAACGCCTGGGTCGGTTGGCCGCGGCCAGGGCGGCAGCGTTGAAGCAGGGGGGGATGTCGGCGGCGCGGTGGGGGGGGGCACCGGCAACGGTGGCGGTGGTGAGGGGGGCCGCTCCGGGATGGGCGGCGCAGCCGGCACCCGGGGCTCGCCCTCCGTGGACGCCGGTGACAATGGCACGGGCGGGGGCAAGGGCAAGGCCGCTGCAGACGGCGGCGGCGCCGATGGCAGTGGCAGTGGCGGAGGTGGGGGCGGCGAAAACGGGGCTGGGCCGGGGCAGCCGCGGGGGGGCAGTCTCAATGGGCGTGACAATGACGGGCCGGTTGGCCGGCGAGCAAAGGCGGAAAGCAAGGTGGCGCCTCCGGAGGGGGTACCTAACGGGCACGGCCATGCAGGGTCCGGTCAACCGCAGGGCGCAGACGGCCAGACTAGCCTTTGGCGGCGGTTCATCTCCCCAGAGGCCACACCCCCGCGTGCTGACGCGCGGTTGTACAAGGCCACAGCGGCGGCAGTGACGGGAAATGGCCAGTTTGTCGTAACTGTGGATACGGCGCGGGGCGTCCGCGTGCTGGACGGCACCTCTATGGAGACGGTCGGCCAGTCGGTGACGGCCGGGTCGGTGGCGGCGGACGCACTGGACAAGGCCCGCGGGTCTGCAGGCGGAGCGCGCACGCCAGGAGAGTATGGGGACGCGTTGGGTGGCAAGTCGTCTCCCCTGACCGTCAGTGTGGTGCACCCGTCACTGGAGGACGGCGATGGGGGCAACAGCGAGGAGGACCACGCCTACTGGGGCGTCCTATTGTCTCCGTCGGGGACGGTGGTGCTGGCTTTGCGCGGCGACGGGGTAGTGACGGCCTGGGCGTTGACGACGGCGTTGCGGGACGGGGACTTGGCGCGCTCCTACGCCATGGCAAACGGGTCGAGCGCGCCCCGTGGCGGCTCAGGCGATGGGGTCTTTTCGCGTATCCGTGGCGGGTGGGACGTTCTTGCTGCCGTGCAGGCCGGCGGACAGGCGCGGGCGACGAACACGGTGATGGCACTGGGTACTGGAGAGTCTTCCGAGGGCCTCCGTGTAGGCCTGTTATCCACTGTGGACGGGAACGCGGCTGCGGTGGGCGCGGCGCGGCGGCTGCTCGCGGCTGCGCTGATGGCCGTGCAGTCGTCGGCACCACCAGGGGTTCTGGCAATCTTGGAGAGTGGTCGCACCGGGTCGGGCAGCCATGGTGGCTTCCAGCTGCGCAACCCGGCAAACGTGGCGTCTGTCATTGCAGCCGAGGTGGGCAAGGGCCCAATTCCCTCTTCTGCACTGGCGGCTGCCCCGCTGGCCGACTGGGTTTTGAACCTGTGCGCCGTGTGGCTGCGCCGCGCGAATCAGATGGTGTTACGCAACTCCCCCGAGGTAGCCGGCTTGGTTGGCCAGGACTGGGTCGCCGTCGACGCGGAGGACACGAATATCAACGACAGCGCGTCTGTGGTCAAGGACGCGCGAGTCACCAAGCAGTTGCGTAGCGCAGCGGCGGCGTGTGCGACTCTGCTCGCTCTGGACGAGGCGTTTGGTGAACGTGGGGACGTGCGATGGGAGCGGCTTGGCTCTCACGAGGCGGGCGATGTCGTGGCCGCCATGTGGGATGTGTCCTCCTCGGCGGACCAGGCGTCCGACAACCTAGGGCGGGTGCGGGCGCTGGCGTCTGCGCTGGCTCGCCATTCGGTCGCTGCTCGCGCTCTGCGCACCCACAAGCGCCTTCGGATTGAGGTGGCGGAACGAGCGCTAGGCCTGCGTGGGAGCGCCAAGGGTGCCGGTTACCTGCTGTCCCGCACCCGCTCCATCCAAGGTGGTGCGGCGGCCATATCGCTGGACCCGTCTGACGACACCGCGGAGTGGTGCCCGTACGACATCGTGACGGGCCGGCCATTACCACCATGGGCACCCCTCCGCCGTTGTGTGACGTCTGGTTTGTTGGCCGCGGAGATGACGGCGGGGGGCGTGTCGGGGGGCCCTTCGCCGTGGGCTGCTCGCTGGGAGGAGGAGAGCCCACTTGGCGGCCTCTGGGCCAGAGTGCCGTCCCTCGATTTGGATCGCTACGACCTGTTGCCTCCGGTGCTGGTCAATCGTCCTGATGGCCAGGCGTCTGGAGCCGGGGTGCCTCGCTCTACTGTCCCTGGTAGCGGGGCGGCTGTTCAAAGTGGCAGCGCGCCGCCATACGCGGGACCTAAGCAGGAGCAGAAGGTGGTGGTCGGTCCTGTGCGGGGACCTCCGACGACTGCGTCGGTCGCCCAACCTCATGGACCACCGGGGCGCTCCCCCCAGCAGCAGTCACAACACCCGTCCATGGGGGGCGTGCCTCCGAATCCGCAAGCCGCTGGTGCCTTGTCCGCGTCGCAGCAGCATTGGTTGAACCAGTCGCACATGATTCGCGCTCAATTCATGCAGGAGCGGGAGCACCTGCAGCGGGACCTTCAACGACAACTGCGTGAGCTGAGCCAGCAACACCAGCGGCAGCTGCACGCCCTCAGGCAAAAGCATGCGCAGCAGCGGCAGCAGGGCCAGTGGTCGGCAGCCAACGAAGAGCAAGAGTTGTTGGAACAACGGCAGCGGTTTGAGGGCCATGGCTATGGTCTCAAGCAGCAGCAGCAGGGTCGGATGAATCTTCTGCAGCAAGATTACCACCAAAAGCAGCAGCAGCTGGTACTGCGGGTGCGTCAGGCACAGGCGCAGGCGCAGCAGCAAAAGGCGGCGGCAGTGGCGGCAGCGGGAGGGGGGGGGGCGGCACATGCGCAAACCCCGCCCGTGCCCCCGCAGCAGCTTGGGCAAGGTTCCCAACCGTCCACACCGTTGAACGTGCTGTCGGCACAGCAGCAGCAGATGTTGCTTCGGCAGCAAGCGGCGGGTTTTACGAGCCTGGGCCAGTCCCGAAGCGGCACGGATGCTGCCTCCAGCCTGGCGATGCAGCAGTCGGCGGCGCAGATGCCATCGCCTGGGGGGAGCGGCTTGGGTGTGAGTGGCCCGGATTTGGCTTTTAACACCCCTGGCAGCCGGGGTGGTGGTGCCGCGAGCGGTGCTCTGGTTGACCGTGGCGGTGGGCCCAGCGGTGGTGCTGCTGCGCCTGGCCCCCATGGCGGGACTGTTGGCGTTGGGCCTGGCGTCAGTGGTCTGCCAATGCCCGGGCCGATGGGTACGGCGTCGTCGACTACGGAGCCGACCAGCACCATTTCCCGTGGTGGTCGCAGTCGCAGGGGTCGGGGAGGAGTAGCAACTGGCGGGCGCAAGAAACGCAACGACCCAATGACGCCGACCACCAGTGCAGCCGCGGCGCCATCGGTGCCTGGGACACCGTCTGCTGCTGATGCGGCGATGAGCGCGGACACGTCTGCCATGAATAGTGCCGGTGGGGGCAGCGCTGGAGGGGTGGACCAGGTGCCGGCCAAGGCCCGCAAGCGGCGGCGAGCGCCGGTCAAGGGTGGCGCCCCGCCCGCCAGTCCAGCCACCAGTGGTGTGCACGGCAGTGGACTGCCGACGGGGTCGTCGGCTCCGCCTGCGTCGACCGCTGCAGCGGCGGCGGCAGCGACGGCGGCGGCGGCGGCGGCGGCTGCGGGAGCGGCAGGGGCGATGCCAAACACCAGTCTTCACAGGCCTACCAATTTGCCGCGGGCTGGAAGTGTACAAGACTTGGGGGTGGGCGCGGTTGGTGGCCCGTCCGGTGCTCATGGACAACAGGCGGCACCGCACGTAGGCTCTGGTGACCTGGCGAGCATGCGGCGCCCGACGTCCCAGCCCAACCTGGACATGACCCCGGGGCTGCCAGATGCGTCACCGAATCAGCTCGGTCAGTTTGACCGACAGCAGCAGTTTCGGGCGCAGCAGCAGCAGCAGCAGCCGCAACAACCACAACAACAGCAACAGCAGCAGCCGCAGCAGCAGTCGCAGCAGCAGCAGCAGCAGCAGCAGCAGCAGCAGCAGCAGCAACAGCAACAGCAGCAGCAGCAGCAACAGCAGCAGCAACATCAGAAACAGCAACATCAACAGCAGCAGCAGCATCGGCAGCAGCAGCAGAGGCAGCAGGAGTTGATGCAGCAGCAGCAACTGCAATCGGCTCGTGCTACGGAGCTGAGCTTTCAACGCCAGCAGCAGCTGAAGACGGAGATGCAGGCACCGCATGGCGGGCCGCCCGGACCGATGAACCTGGCAGGGCAAGCCCCCAACATGGGCATGCCCCAGGTGCCGCAGCCAGGCCAGTTGCCAATGCCGCAGCCGGGGATGGTCGTTGGGGACCCGTCTGGGGAGCTCCCCCACCAGCCCCTGAATGGTGGGGCCATGCGTCCGCCCGGGCCGCTCAAGAAGATATGGAGTGGGGAGCTTCACGTTCGGGGTCACAAGAACGACATGGTCGTCCCGTGCGTGGCGTTTGCGCACGTTATTGAGACGCGCAAGCCCCTGCTGGACGGCAGCAACTGGCCGTCCCGCCTGCAGTGCGACTCGAGTAAGCTCAAGACCTACTGCGCGGTGTGGCCGTGTCTCAATGACAAGCTGTCCCACTGGTACGTGCGGTTCGCGCCGGTGGATGCAGCCGGGAATGACATCCCGGAGCCCAAGCTAGTCGACCTTGTCAAGGTGATGGTGCTGCGGCGGTTGGCGTTTGAAATTGAGTGCGACGTGGAGCCGCGACGGGCGGGGACGCTGTACCTGTGGGGCATGGACCTGCCCGGCTGTGGGCATTCCCTGCTGGGGGTGTTTCGGCCCAAAGTGGCGGCGCCGCCAACCCAGTAACCGGCCGTGCGGTGGTGGCTGGGTGTGCGGGCGGTGGCGTTCACAGCCTCTGCCGGCTCCCTCGGCAATACCCTGCTGTGCTGTGGCCGCCGGTCATGACGAGACCACGTGGGGGTCGAGTCACCGGCTGGGTGGGTTTTTTTTTTTGTGCTGGTTTGGCAGGGACGACATGGGTTGCTTTGTACTCGCTTGCTTACTTGGCGTTGGCCACCCGTGGCACGGGAAACGCTTGCTGCCTGTTCCGTGCATTGCGGATCTCGTTGCTGCCCGTGTCCGTGTGCGGTAGGCGGCTGGTGGGCCAGCCGGTGTTTGCCTCCTCCTGCAGGTGGGTCATTCCCTTTGCTCCCATCTGTCACACTGTCTGCGCTGTTCGGGAGGGCGTCGTGCGCCGCGTCACCGTTTCCCGGCACGCAGTGGAGCGCTATGTCCCAGGCTGGGGGCTAGCGCCGGCGTGGCCTGCGGGCCCTCCCACTGAGGGGCACGGCGCCGCCGCACGTCGCACAGCGTCAGCCCCCCGTCAGCCCGCGGCGCCACGCCACGTGCCGAGCGGTGCGCCCGCTCGTACACGCGAGGAGCGTGGTCGTCTCGCCCGGCGCGTCGGCGTGAAACGCTGTGCACCGCGCGCCGTCGCCGCCAGGGACGGCGTCCTGGCCGTCCGCGCGCCGGCGGGGCCAGGCCGGCGGCGGCGGCCTATGGCCCGTGGGCGTGAGTGGTACACTTTGTCGTGTCGTCTTGACGGGGCCGCCGCGCCGTCGGGCCGGCCCGCGTCTATGGCGCGTCAGGGGGGGGGGGAAAGGGTCGCGTGTGTGCAGACGGCATGGTGCGGAACGGCGTACGGTGCCTCGAAGCGGCGCGTCCGTGTGGTGCGGGCCGGCGTGGCCTCGAGCCACCGCCGCCGTCCACGACGCGACTGTGTGCCCGCGACGGTGTGGCGCGCAGCGGACGTGACGGCCGCCGCCAGCTGGCAGCCGCGCCGCGGCGGAAGCGGCCGCGCCGTGGCGGTGGCGGCCGCGCCGCGACGGTGGCGGCGGCGGCGGCGGCGGCGAGAGACGCACCTTGGGCGACGCGGTCGGCGGGGACGGCGGTGACGACGGCGGCGGCGGCGGTGGCGGCGGCGTCGGCGACGTTGATGCCGGTGGGGGTACTCGCGGCGGGGGCGGTCGTGCCGTGGGGCGCGGCGACTGCCGCCCGCGGCGGCAGCGACGCGCGCCGCGGCGTCACGCGCGGCGGGTGGCGTGGCCCGCAGCGGCGACCGGGTGGCGGGTTGCCATGGCCCGCGGTGTCGCCGCGGCGGCAGCCACGGTGCGGGGGCCGCCGCGGCGGCGGTAGCCGCGGCCGGCGGGGCTGGTCTGGCGCTGGTGGCATCGACGGGGCGGCGACGAGGTCCGGCCTCGGCGGCTGCGTCGTTGGCGGCGGCGGCGGCGGCGGCGGCGGCGGCGGCGGCGGCGGCGGCGGCGGCGGCGGCGGCGGCGGCGGCGGCGGCGGCGGTGGTGGTGGTGGCGGTGGCTGGGGCGGTGGTAGGAGCGACCCCTGCGGCGGTGACGGTGGTGAGGGCCCCGTGCGCAGCGGCGTCGCTGGCGACGCGGGTGTCTGTCGGGTTGCCCGTCTGGTCGGGGCGTTCGCGGGTGCCCCCTCCGCGGTGCGGGCGGTGACGGAGCTGGTGGCGTCGCGGGCGGGTCGCGGCGGCGGCTCGCCGGCCGGCGGCCGCGGGTACGACCGCGGCGGTGGCGGCGGCGGCGTCGTCGTTATCATCGTCGTCGCCGGCGGCGGCAGCATCCGCGGCAGCGGCAGTCGACGCAGCGGCGACGGCGGGGCGGGGCTGGCGGGAACGGAGGCGCCGCGCGCCACAGGGACGCTGCCAGACGCGGCGACGGCGGTGGCGGCGGCGGCGACCGCGCCGGTTCGGGCGGCGGCGGCGGCGGCGGCCGCCGCCGCCGCCGCGTCGGCGGGAGCGTTGGTAGACCCGCGGGCGTCGCGGCGGCGGCCGCGACGCGGCCGTCCACGCCCGTGGCGCGGGGGCGCCCGCCGGGCGCGGCGCGTGCGTGGCGGCGCGGCGGGCGGCGCGGCGGCGCGGCGACCCGCGGGCCGCCCGCCACGCGCCGCCGCGGCGGGCGGGGGAGGCGCCACGGCTGGCGTGGCGGGCCGCGGCTGTGCCCGCATGGGTGCTGCGGCCCCTGTGCGCGCGGACATGCGCGGCGCGGGGGGTGGGAGGGGGGGGGGGGCGGTGGGGTAGGGGGGGGGGGGGCATGCAGCTGCCATGGTCTGCGGCTGCTTCTCAGAGACGGAAAGCGTCCATCCGACGCTCTACAGCGAGGTGATGGCCGGTCACGACGGTGGGCGGCTGGTGCCTCGCGGGGGCCGGGCGGAAGCGACGACGCCCGTGTAGGACGGGCGTCTGTTCCTGATCTATGCGGCGAGCGGGAGACCAGAGTGCTCGCGGAGCTTAGCCAAAAGGGAGCGCCAAGCCCGCACAGCAGCTCGTCCCGGCTGCAGAGCACGTCCACACGTTCACGCCGTACGCCGTGCGGGAGCGCTGGGGCGAGTCGTACTCGAGGGCGTCAATGGTGGCCACCGTGCCGCGTGTCGCGCCCGCGGCGCCACCGCCGCCGCCACCGCCGCCGCCACCACCGCCACCACCGCCGCCGCCGCCGCCGCTCCCGCCGCCGCCACCGGCTGGCCGCCGCGGCCACCCCTCCTCGTCCATCGACAGCAGGGGCACAGGGTTCTCTACCGGTCGCAGTCGGCCGGGGGAGGGGAACACCGTTGAGCGCGTCACAGCATGAGAGGAGACCCTCTGGCCTCGGCAGTGCCCCGCAGTGTTGTGGCTGCCGGTCATGACAAGCCCCAATGGGGGTCGGGTGACTGACTGGGTCGGTGTGGCTGGCATGGTCTGTGCACTGTGTTTTGGCTTGACCGACGGCCGTGCGTGGCAATGTACTCGTTGTCTTTGTACGTGCGGGCCCCCCGCGGCAGCGTGAAGACGTGCTGCCCGCTCCATTCATCGCGGATCCCGTTGCAGCCGCGCTCGGCTGCGGCGGGGTGTGTGGCAGGGCCAGCCGGCGGCGCACAGGACGGCGCCAGCCCACCCCCGTCGGCTGGCACCACACCCGCCGCCCCGCCCGTCCCCGTGGACGCGGCTACCGCCGACGACGTGGCGGTTGGCGACCGCGGCCAGTCGCGGGCGACCAGCCGACTGACCAACGTTGCGGCATGTCGTCTTGTTTGTGCAGGTTTTTTTTTTGTGCCTCCCGCCCGCCCGCCCCCTCGCTCCTCCCGACCACGACCGCCCAACGCTCCGACGGCCGCCAGCTCGACAGCCGTACACGCTAGGGCGAGTGCACGAGGCCGGCGGCGGCGAGGTACGGCCCCACCACCGCGGGCGGCCCGTGCCCCAGGATCTGGCCGCGCCGCATCACGTACACATAGTCGGCGTACTCGAGCTCCGTCAGCAGGTGCGTCACCCTGTCGAGGGGCGAGCGACGGCGTCCGCGGCGCACCACCCGTTCCAGCGCGTCACGCGACGAGACGCAGGCCAAGAACAAACACAGGTGCCAAATGCCACGGGCAACCGGCGTGTGTGTTAGCAAACATGCCGCGACGTCCACAAGACCACGAGGCAACACGACTCCAATGCATAGCAAAATAGAAAAAAAAAAAAAAAAAGACACACGATGGCGCAGGATGGGAGCCGGATGGAGCACAAAACAAAACAACACAACGAACAAAAGGGCAAGGTGTGCGTGCCGAATAAAAGACACCGCTACGGCGGTAAGCCCCCGCCACATGAGCGGGGCAGCTTCCTAGCCGCGCAGCAACACGGATGGTGTTACGCCGGGCCCGGTGGGGCCCGCTGCTGTGGCACCCGTTTTGAGCCAACACCGCGGGTGTGCGCGGGGCGGCCCCCCGGTCGCGCGGGAGGCACCCCCCGGCACAAACGCAACCGCGGGCAGCCTTCGAAAGGTGCGGATCTCTCCCAGGCGCGCGCGGCAACCCTCCAGACAAGAACGTCGCCCCCCCTCGGGACGTCCCCGCCCCCCCACAACGTACCACAAGACCGGGATGTGCCGCGTGACCGCGATCCCGCGGACGGTCTGGACGAGCGCCGCCCCCCCCCCCGCGTCGAGGGCGGCGGTCACCTCATCGAGGAGGAGGCAGGCCGGCCCGCCGGCGAGGACGCCCGCCACCGCCACCCGCGCGCGCTCCCCGCCCGACAGCTCCTCGCTGCCGCGCAGCAGCCAGCCACGGCCGGTGAGGCCCACCTCGGCCAGCGCCGCCGCCACCGCCGCCTGCATCGCGTCGACCGACAGGTCCGCGGCGGCGGCGGCGTCAACACCAAGCGCCACGTCGGCGCCCACGGCGGGCATGACCGTCTGCGCGTGGGCGGCCTGCGCGACAAAGCCCGTCGGCCGCGGCGCCGCCGCCGCGCCGTCGGCGGGGTGCAGCAGCCGCACGAGGACGCGGAGGAGGGTGGACTTGCCACACCCGCCGGGGCCAACGAGCATCGTCACGCCGCCGGGTGGGCACACGAGCGACACGTCGCGCAGCTGGTAGCGGCTCGTGCCGCCGAGGCGGACGCTCAGGTGGGTGGTGGTGATGCACGCGGGCGTCGCGGGGGGGAGGGGGGGGGGGGGGGGAGCCCCGTCCGGCCACCACACCGGACGTCACGCCGCGCGCGTTGGGGGGGGGCGGACGCCGGCCGGTGCCGCCGCCGCCCAGGCGGGGGGCACCCGCCGGGGGCGCCCCCGCCGCCGCCGCCGCCGCCGCCACCATGCCGGCGGCCGCCGCGGCCCGTGGCGCGGCCGCCCGCCACCGTCGACGGGGCAGGGACAGAGAGGGGGGCGACAAAGCCTAGAGCCCGCCCATCCTGCCAGACACCAAAGCGCATGGGGGGTGCACCCGCGCCCGCCACCGCCACCGACGCGCCGGCCGCCGCGTCGCGCGGGCGGCGACGCACGGCGCGGCCTGGCGGGGGCAAGACGGCGGCGGCGGCGGCGCTTAAGACGGTGGCGGCGCTTTGGATCCCCGAGCCGACGGGGCCGCCCCCCGCCTGCTTTTGATCTCGGATCCCGTCACGTTTTGACCCGGTTTGGCCGAGATGTGTGTGCACTGTACATCGACAGTGCCGCCCTGTCCTTCCGGTCCCGTACGGTACTGTACCTATGCGTATCAAGAAAATTTCACGCCAACAACCCCCCCCCCATGCGAATTGATCGGCACCTGTCAGTGGCAGCAGCCCCCTCGACCGGCCGCGCACGGCGGGCGCGCCGAGGGGACCCCACCCGCCACCCCGATGCACGCACCGCAGCAGCCCCTCCACGCGCCCGCCGCGTCGGCAGCGCCAAGAGAGCCCGCCCCGCGCCGCCCGCCACCCCAGACACGCGCCCACGCCCGGCGGGTGCCGGGGAGGCCCCCCCCCCCCCCCCACCCCCTCCCGCACGGGACACCGTGGGCCCGTACTCCTCCCCCCGCCCGACACATCATGGACGCCGCCCATTGGCTGGCCACACCGCCCGCCGCCCCGTGGCGCGCGCGTCGTGTCGCTGGCGGGGGCGCCCAGGCAACCAACCGCGGCGCACGACCCCTTCCCCGCGCACTTGCTGCAGGCGCGGGGCTGCAACCCAGCGCCCCCGCCCGCGCTCACTTTCGGGGACGCGCGCGCGCGCCGGCGCGGTGGCGGGCGCGACGCGGCGCACCCCTTCCCCCCCCCCCCCCCCCCCCCCCCCCCCGCCTTGGTCCTGCGGCGGCCCATCCCGATCCCGCCCCTCGCGCTCGCCGTCGCCGCCGCCGCGCCCGCCCCTACCCCGCCGCGCCGCCCGTCTGCGCACCCCCCCCGTCGTCCGGCACCCCCCCCCCCACCACTCCCGCCCTCCCTTGCTCCACTCGGCTCCCTCCCCCCCCCTCCCCTTCCACCCCCCCCGCTCCGTGCTGCCCTCTTGTTGCCCGGCGGCGGTGCACCATGGCGGTCCGGACCGCCTCGGCGTCGGCGCGCCGGCTCGGCACGGTCGCCCGCTGGGCGGCGGCCGCCGCTGCGCTCCTGGCCGTGGCGGCTGCCGCGGCCACGGCCGTCGGCGCGGCTGAGCATGGCAGGTGCGTTTGGGGGGGGGGGGGTGGGCGGGGGGAGGAGAGGGGGTGGCCTGGCGGTGGGTGGAGGCCGGGCGGGGGGAACGTTGGGCGGCAGGTGGTGGGATGGTTGGGGCGGGGCTGGGATTGAAAGTCGGCGTCGGGGGGGGGGGGGGGCGCCAGCTGGCTTGCCGTCCGCCTTGGCGCCCGCCAGGCCGTCCCCGGCGACGCTGTGCGGGCCGTGCCGCGTTCCTCAACTGACCAGCCTGTTTGCCCGCTTGCTGTTGTGGGACCCCTGTGGTTGGCCCCCTTTTTTGTTTTTTTTGTCGCCTCCGTGCCCCCCCCCCCCTCCCTTTTCCCGTTTTGTGCCCCCGCCGCCCTCCCGCGTCGGCAGCGTGCAAGAGCTCACCGCCGACACGTTTGACGCCGCCACCGCCGACGGCAACTGGCTGGTCGAGTTTTACGCCCCCTGGTGCGGCCACTGCAACAAGTTTGCGGCCGACTACGCGGCGGTGGCGGCGGCGCTCGCGGCGGACCCGCCCGTCCACGTGGGCCGCGTCGACGGCAGCGCGCACCGGTCGCTGTCGGCGCGCTTCTCCGTCACGGGCTTCCCCTCCTTCTTTTACCTCCCGCCGGCGGTCGACGCGGCCGCGGCGGCGGCGGCGGCGCAGGACGCGGTGCCCGGCGGCGGGCCGCCGCCAATGCGCTTCACCGGCGGCCGCGGCGTCGCGGCGCTCGTTGCGTTTGCGCGCGCCCGCGGCGTGGGCGGCAAGCCCGTGACCATCACGCCGCCGCCGTCGGTGGTGGAGCAGCTGCTCGGCCGCAAGGGCGGCGGCGGCGGCGGCGGCGGCGCCGACCGGGGTGCCGCCGCCGCGCACGCGGCGGTGGCGATGGAGGTGGTGCGGGCGGTCGCGGAGCGGGCGGACCGCTGGCTCGTTGCGCAGGGCGGGCTCACCCCCGAGGTGCGCGTTGGCATCCTTGCTGCGTCGGCGACGATCCTCGCGGGGGGGGGGCTCGTCGCGCTCATCGCGCTTGTCGCGGCGCTCGGCGGCGCGGTGACGCTGCTGGTCAAGGCGGTGGGGGGGGGGCGCCCGCGCGCGCCGCCGGCCGCGCGCAAGACCGACTAGCACGTGGGGGTGGCGGCGTGTGGGGGGGGGGCGCGGGGAAGGGTAGGGCGTGTGGCCGCTGCTGGCGTGTGCGGGCGGCAGAGACGGGATGGGGGGGGGGGGGGAGGGTGGGGGGGCGGGGGGGGGGGTGATGAGAGAGCGCCCGGTGGGACGCAGCGAGAAGTAGGGGCGGCGGCGGGCGGCGGGCGTCGGCCATCGCGCGGCCGCCGCTGCGTGCGCAGCGGCGGTGGCGGCGTGCCGGGCGCGGGCCTGGCGCCCGCGCGTCGTGGCGCGCGTGCCTTTGCGTTTCCGTGTGTGCTGTGGTTGTGGATGGGTGGCGCGCGGGCGCGCGCCGGCCGCCGCGTCGGGCGCGGCGCGCGGCTCGCCCCGCGCTGCTGCCGCCGCCGCCGTCGCACGGGGCGGCGGCTGGGTCTGCGGGGTGGACACCAGAGGGGAGGGGGCGAAGGGGGGGGGGGGGGGGGACAGCCGCGCCGCCGCGCGCGCTCCGCCTGGCCGCCGCGTCACCGCGTACCGGCCGCGCGTGCGGCCGAGGCGCTGGCGGCGTGCGCGGCGGCGGCGGCCAGCGGCTGCGGCCGGCCGCGCGCGCGCGCGCCCCGCTGCCGCGGCGCGCACGTCCCGCCGGGCCGCCCACAGCCGCCCGCCCGCCCGCCCGCCGCTGCCGCTGCCGCCGCCGCCGCCGCCGTCGCCGCCGCGGGGCCGCGGCGGGGTTAAGACGCCCCCTCGGCCTCCCCCCGGTCAGGCGCCAGTCCGCCGTCGCACCGCCGCTTGCGGGGTCCCCCCCCCCACCTGCACCCGCGGGGCGTCTGTCGCGCCCGCCAGCGAGGCCTGACAGCGTGGCGGTAGGGGCGCACAGGCGGCGGCCACCGCCGCGGCACACGCCGCCGCCACGGCCGGCCGGGCGTGGCGGCGCGGGCGGCGCGGCGCGTCCACGGCCGCGCCGCCCCGGCCGGCCAGTCGCGTTGGCCCTGTGGGCCCCCCACGCTGCACGCAGCGTTTGCGGGAGGACAGCTCCCCGGGCGGCGCCGCCGCCCCGGTGCCGCCGCCGCCGCCGCCGCCGCCGCCGCCGCCGCCGCCGCCACAACAACCCGTCCGCCGCGTGCCCACCGTTCCTACCTCTCCCCGCCCTGGTCCGCGGCTTCATCCCCCTGCCACTGGCCGCCCCACTGGTGGGCGACGCGCGGTCGGGCGCGCCCCCCCCACCGACCGCGGACGGTGGTGGCACGCGGCGGGACGAGCGGGGCGGGCGTCGTCAGTCTCTTTCTCTTGCCGCCCGCGCCGCCCCGTCGCCGCTGCGCTTCGGCCGCCCGCCGCTACGCGGCATGGGCGGCGGCGGCGGCGGCGGCGGCGGCGGCGGCGGGGCGGTCGCGGCGCGAGAGGGCGGCGGCTCGACCTGGCGCGCCCGTCCCCGACGCGCTCGGACGGCGAGCAGCCCAGACACGCGGGCACGACACAAGTCCACCCCCGCGCGTAGGGGAATGGACTCGATTTTTCTTTTCCCCCGATCGTGCGTTTTCCAACCCCGCCAACCCGCGCTTTCAAAACCGAGTTTTCACCCGCGACCGTGCCGCCGCGCCGTCGCGGGGTGGGCAAGCGCCGCCCGCGGGCGGGCGCTGACAGCCGCCGCCGCCGCCACGCCCGCCGCCGCACGGCGCCCCAGAAGTTTACCCGACGGGGTAGCCAAATACATATTCCCGAAAGTATATTCCTTGAGTCGAAAGCACACTTCTTCTGCGTTGACGTTTGTGATCTAGAATTTAAAGCTGAGCATGTGTCGAGAACGGGTAGTCGTGACTATGCATGAACAATACTGTTTGGCATGGACAATGCGGGTACATGCACGCAAGCATACTTCCGATCTTGTGTCTCAAGCGTCTTTCATGGTTTTTTCCTGCAAGATGTGTTTTATTTGCTATCTGCAGCATCCCCCTGTCCTTCCCAACCGCCAAGCACTTCTGGTGCAACAAAAGAAAATGGAAGCAGACGAACACGGCAAGGTGACAACAGCAGCGAGACCAAGATGGAGCGAGCGTGTATCCAAGCAACGCGAGAGAGACGGACAAGGTCAGTCAGTGTCAGCACACCATCTCAGCACAGAGGATGCTCGCAGCATGAGTAAGCACATCCCGCATCGCCGGCGGTGCGGCGATCGTTAGACCGAGCGCCCACCCTCTCCCCCCCCGATGGCCGCCCGCCCCTCCCGCGGCATTCCCCCCTCGATGTCCTCCCCCTTCCGCTAGCGCCGCGAGGAGACCTTGGCCCACGCACCTCTCGCGGCGTGGGCTGCAGCCCAGTCGGGCACGCCGCCACTGCCGCTGCCGCCACCACTGCCGCAGCCGCCACCGATGTCACTGCGGCCGCCGCTGCAGGTGAAGGCCACCACCGCCGCATTGCGGGTGCACTTGCGCGGGGCAATCAATCCGCTCTTGCGGGTCGACAATGACCCACAACCCAGAGGGCGGCCAGAGGGAGGCGGCAACGGTGGCACGTAGACGGCGCCCGAGACAAGGGAATGGGGAAGGGCGGAAGTGAGAGCGGGGTACGCGCCGAGGTGGATGAGAAGGTAGTGTGAAGAGTGAGGTGCGGCGGGGTCAAGAGAGGGGAAGGAGGGGAAAGGGAGGGGAGGAGAAGGGTGAGATGGGGAGGGCGCGGGACGGGGAGGGGCGTGAAGGGGAGAAGGGACAGGGAATGTGGGCCCGCAGCACCCATGAGACACGCAAGGCTTGATATAGGCGTCAGTATCATGGCCGCGTCGCATGTCCGCAGGCGCCCCCACACGGGGAGCCGCTGTCCACAGAGACGCGGAGTGGGCTCGCGGCGGCGGTGCAAGCAGCGGCAACGGAAACAGAGGCGGAGACGATGGCGACAGAGGCGGCAGAGACACCGGCGGTGGTGCGCCGCGAGAGGATAGTACACCTCGCCCATCCCTGCACCTTCCCTCCTGACCCTTCCCCCATCCTGCCTCCTTTCACTCTCCCACTCCCCCTCCGTCCCACCCCAGCTTACCGCCAAGAGTGGCCTCGCCAAGCGAACGGCCCACGTCGTGCACCGCCGCCTTCGATCCCGCCGCACGCGTCCAGGCGGGACGGACAGTGCAGCGCACAAAGCAGAGGGAGGGGTGAAGTAGAAGGGTGGGAGTGGTGGGACAGAGCCCATGGCGAGCAGGCGAGGGGGAGGCAGTGGAGAGGCGCACGAGAGGGGGTGGGAGGGGGGGGGGCAGGATGGCAAGGGCGGGATGGGTGAGGATTCGGGGCGGTCGGCTTGCACTGGGACGACCCAAGGTAGAAAGAGACGTGCAAGCGACCACTTGCACCGCTGCATTCTCGATTCTCAGGAAATGAGGGGTGCCAATTATTGAGTGCGACTCAACATGCTGACCACCAACCGGCGACTGCGTGCAATATAGGTGATGGAGTGGAATCTATCGTGTGAAGAGGAAAAAGCGTCGCAACACAACCCTATGGTGGTATATTTGGCAAAATCGTGTATTCTTTTACCCCGCTAGTTTCGAAACGGGGTGCTGTGCGCGGCGTGCGCGCAACGGCCGCGCCGCGGCGCGCGGCGGCCGCGCCGCGGCGGCGGCCGCCCGCGCCAGCGGTCGCGGCCGTGCCAGCGGCCGGCCGCCTCCCCCCCCCCCCCCCTCCCCAACCTTCCCCCCCGGCGGCGGCCGCGGCGGCGGGCGGCCGCGTCTCGAGGCCGCGCCGCCGCCGGTCGTGGCGGCTGCCGATCGGCGACGCCCCCTCCCCGCCGCCACACGCCCCCCCCCCAACCCCCCCGCCCCCCTCTGGGCGGCCCGCCGACGGCCCGCCGCCGCCCCGCCGCCTGCCTGCCGTTGCCCCCCGCCCGACCGCCGTGGCGGCGCGCACGTGCCCGCGGGTGGCCGCGCCGCGGCCGCCGCGGCCGCCGCCGCGTGCGCGGGGGGTCGCGCGCCCGCGCCGGTGGTGGCGGCACGCCGCCCAGCGTCCACGGCGGGCGCCGTGGATCCCCGCGGCGCGCCCGCCGCGCCTCCGCGTCGGCCGCCGCGCCGCGTCGGCCGCCGCCTCCGCCACACCCCCGCCGGTGCCCCGGTTACCCGCGTCCCCGCGGGTGCCCCGGTCCCCTGGTCCCCGCCGGTGCCCCGGGTCCCCAGGTCCCCGCCGGCCGCGGGTGGTTTCTCACCCCTGGCCGCCGCGCTCCCCGTCCCCCCCCCCCCCCCCCCGTGCCCGCCCCCTTCCCCCCCGCCCATCACCTTCCTCGCTCCCACCTCCCGCTTCCCCCCCCTCCACCCCGCTCGCGGTGGTCGCGATGGCCAGCCTGGCGGGCCTGTCACTCCACGATGGCGGCGGCAGTGGCGGGGGCACCCCCCCCCCGGGCGCCGCCGCCGCCGCCGCCGCCGGCGGCGGCCGCCCCCCCCGCCCGCCGTCGCACGTGGCCATCCACGCGGCGGTGGCGGGGATCCCCAAGCTCGACCGCCTCTCCAAGTCCGACCCGTTTGTCGTCCTCCGCACCCGCGACGCGGACGCGGACGCGGCGGTCGGGTGGCGGGAGGTGGCCCGCACGGCGACGGTGTGGAACTCGCACGACTGCGAGATGGGCAACCCGCTGGTGCTGCCGCTCGCGCCGCCGCCACCGCCGCCGTCGCCGTCGCCGCACGCGGCGGCGGCGCCGTGGTCGCCGCCGCGGACGCCGCCGCCGGCGGCGGGGTCGCCCGCCGGCACGCCCCGGCGGCGGGCGGCGCTCCGCTCGCCGGGCGCGGCGGCGGCGGCGGCGGCGCGGGCTGGCGGGGGGGGGGCGGCACCTCCTCCCCGGGCAGCGGCAGCGGCGGCGGCTCCCCCGGCGGCAGCGACCGGGGCGGCCGGTCCGTCGTGGCCGGCCGCACGTGGCTCCGCTTTGAGGTGTACGACCGGGACGGGTCGTCCGCGTCGCTCGGCGCGCACACCAAGGTCGGCAGTCTGGAGGTGCCGCTGACGGCGCTGCTCGCGCCTGCCGCCGTCCCCGTCCACGCCACGTACCCGCTGCTGCCGCCGGTTGGGCGCAAGGCCGCCGCGCCGGGCTCGGCGGGCGTCCTCCGCCTCGCCGCGGAGCGGGTGTGGGCGCGGCCGGCCGACACGGTGAGCCTCCACCTGGTCGTCCGCGCGCCGTGGGCGCGGTGGCCTAAGCCGGCGCTGTACGTCGAGGTTGCCCGCGCCGTCGGGCCGCCCGTGCGGCGGCGGCCGTCGGCCGACGGCGGCGGCGGCGGCGGCGGCGGCGGCGGCGGCGGCGGCGGCAGCGGGGGAGTGGCGGCGCGGGCGGCGGTGGCGGCGGCGGCGGCGATGGGCATCCCCGTCGCGGCGGCGGCCGCCCCCCCCTCCCCCGGCAGCGGCGGCAGCGGCGGCGGCGGCGGCACGCCGCCGGCGCTGCCCGCCGACCCGTCCGAGCTCGTTACCGTCTACCGGTCGCCGCGCCTCGACGCGGTCGCCGCGCACCCGCGGGTGCCGTCGGCGCGGCGCTTCCACGCGGCGCTCGTGCCGCTCGGCGCGATGCTCGGCGCCGCGTCGGTCGGCGTGCCGGCGCCGGGCTCCGCCGCGCTGCGCCCCGCGGAGCTGCCGGACGTGGCCGTCCGGCTGGCGCTGCTCGTCCGCGACGGGCGGCACCACCACCCCAAGCACGAGATGCTGCGGCCGCTGGGGCACCTCGTCACCAGCGTGCGGGCGCTGCTGGACAACCCGTCGATCAACCTGGTGCCGCTGGAGGGGGGGGGGGAGGGGGGGCGCTTTCCGTATGGGCCCCAGGATGGGGAGTGGAAGCTGGGCGCGGATGACCTGCGGGGGGAGGACCTGGCCGTCGCGGTGGACGGGTTTTTGGTGTCGAGCCAGGTCAAGTGAGGCGGAGGTGGGAGGGGGCGGGGCGGGAAGAGAAACGGGGAAAGGGGAGATGTGGACAGGCTGTCGCTGGTGATGCGGCCGTCCGTCGACTCGGCTGAGGCGGGGCTCCGCTACGTGAGGCCACGCGCCGGGCAGCAGGGCGGGACCGCCCGCCCGCTCCCGGTCGGTTATCTTTTTGGTCTCCTTGTGCCGCGCCTGTTTGCCCCCCCCCCCCCCCCCCCGCCAATCCCAGGTGTGCCGCCCCAGCACCCACCCGCACCCACCAGTCCTGTGCACGACCACGTGCCAGAAGAAAAGAGACGCGGGGGCGGGGGGGGGGTTCCAGTACACCGCGTGGCGACACGGGCGGGGACCCAACCCCCGCCCGAGCCCCCCCCCCCCCCCCCCCTCACAGTCCCTCCAGCGCCCCCTCCCCCTCCGGCCGCGGCCGCTTGACAATCGCGAGCGCCGCCTTGAACGCCGGGTGCCCCTTGTCGCCCAGCAGCTCGTAGATGGCCGCCTCGGTGGTCGTGACGACCGCGCCCGCGTCGCGGAGCCGCGCGAGCGCCACCGACCGGTCGCCCGGCCGGCGCGACGCGACGCCGTCGGCGACGACGTGGACGGCAAAGCCGCGGCGGAGGAGCCCCTCTGCGGTCTGGGTGATGCAGATGTGGGTCTCCAGGCCGACGAGCACCACCGACGTGCGGGCGGGGGCGGCGGCGAGGGCGGCGTCGACGGGCGGGACGAGCATGGAGAAGCGGGTCTTCTCCACCACCGTCGCAAGGGGCGACGGCGGCGACGGGAGCGCCACCTCAGCCGCCGTGTGGCCGAGCGCTTTGGGGTACTGCTCCGTCACGAGGGTGGGCACGTCCAGGCGGGCGGCGACCGCGTGCAGCGCCGCGGCGGCGTCGGCGACCGCGGCAAACGCCGGGATGACGTCGCGGAAGCGCTCCTGCACGTCGCAGATGAAGAGGTAGGTGGTTTCGGCGGTGAGGGGGGGGGGAGGCCGTGCCGGCGGGGTGGGACATGCTCGGTCATGGCGGCGGAGGGGGGAGGGGGGGCCGGGGGGGCGGGACGCAAATGGGGAAGGGGAGGCGCACGTCGGGGACACAGGGTGCGCAGCGTGTCCACAGCGGCCAGCAAGAAAGCGGGGACTCGTTGATCCGACGCGATCCCCTGACCAAAACACCCGCGTGCTGATGGTGAAAGTTTTCCCCCGTCTTTGGGTGCACCCTCGTTTGTGCCCGTTTTCTTTTTTTTTTTTGTTTCCCGCCCCTCGTCGTCGGCGCGGCGGCCGCGGCGGCCCGTGTCCCGCCCGCCGCCGGCCGCCCCGCGCGGCTGCCCCCGCCCGTTGCCCCGTGCCTGCCGTCGCTCCGCCCCCATCCGTCCGCGCGCCTGCGTCTGTGTCGCTGCGGCGCGCCGTCGCGGGGCGCCTGCTGCCGCCGTGCCCGCAGGTGGCCAGCGCCGACCAGCTGTGGAGACGGCCGCTCCTGCCCGTCGTGTGCGCTGCGGCCGCGTCGCGCAGCCCGTCCCCCTGGTCTGCTGCTGCTTCCCGTCGCCGCGTCGTCTCTGTCCCGTGCTCCCATCTCCCTCGCGTTTCCACGCCCCCGTTCGCGTTTTCTCGGCCCTACCTCCCCTCCCCCTCCCCTGTTCCCTCGAGTTTTCCAACGTCACTCCCCCCTCTTCTGCGCCTGCTTGTGTTTCCGCGGTTGTACTCTCGCTCTCGCTTCCTTTCCCCCCCACCCGCCCTGCGCGACCGCCACCATGCGGCTCCTGACGCACAACTTGCTGGCCTGCCCCGCAACACGCACGTTCCCCCTTACGCTCACCGCCACCGAAACGACCGTCATCCCCGTCGCGTTCAACCGCCCCTTCCTCCGCCACATGCTGCCGCGGCTGGACTGGGCCGCCCTCCGCGACGCCGCCGCCGTCGTTGGCGCCGCCGACGGCCTGCCAGCCGAGCCACCGGCGGTGGCACCCCCGCCAGGCGCCGCCGCCGCCGCCGCCGCCACCGCCGCCGCCGCCGCCGCCGCCGCTGTCGACGGGATGGACGGCGGCGGGCCGGGCGGGGGGCTGTTGGAGGACATGAGCGACGACGACGAGGCGGGGGCGTCGGGGGAGGAAGACGACGACGACGACGACGGCGACGACGGCAGCGACGGCGGGGACCGCGACGCCGCCGCGTCGGGCGTGCGCGCCGACGATGGCGGCGGCGTTGGCGCCGCCGAGGGCGACGACGCCGCGTGGCGGGCGCTGCACCACGCGCTCCTCGAGGTGCACGTGCTGGAGGGCACCCTCGCCGCGGGGGGGCGCGTGTACACCATCGCGGGGGGGATCCCCAATATGGTCGTCGGCGCCCTCACCGCCGCAGATACCGCCGCTGACGCTGCCGACGGCGGCGGCGGCGGCGGTGGCGGCGGCGGCGGCGGTGGCGGCGGTGGCGGTGACGCGGCTGCCGCCGGGGGGGGGGGGGGGGGAGGATACGGCCATGGCCCCGGCGGGGGGCGGTGGCGCCGCGGGGGGGGAGTAACCGCTGGGGAGTGGCGTCGCCCGCGCACGCGGGGAGGCGGCCGCCGGTGCTGTCCACCGCCCCGAATCCCGCTGGGGCGGCGTGCGTTGTGCGGGCGGCGGTGGCGGCGGCGGAACAAAACGAAAGAGTGTGGGGGGCGTCGGCATGGCGTGGTCACACAGGGGAAGGAAGGGGTTGGAGCGGGAGGGAGAGGGGGGAGCAGGGGGAAGGGGAGTGAGGCAGAGGAGGGAGCGGGTGGGGACGACGGGCAAGAGACGAACTATGGGGAAGAAACATGAGGCGAAAGGGAGGCCCGGTGTGCGACAGCACGGGAGGCGAGGGGAGGCACGTCCGCGGCGTGTCGACGCCGCCGCCGAGGCGCGGCGGCCGTCCCGACGCGGCGCGTCCCAGGGGCGCCCCCCCCGGGTCCTCGTTCGTTGCGGGGAAACCCCGGGTGGCGGGCGCTGACCGCCGTGCGGCCGCGACGCGACGGCGTGGCGCGGCGCGCCCGCCGGCGGTGCCCGCCAGCCCCGCGCGCGGGCGGCCTCTCCCCGCCCGCGTGCCGCCGCCGCCGGCAGTCCCGCCCGCGTGCCGCCGCCGCCGGCGAGCCCGCCGCGGCGGGGTGCGCGCGGGGGCGGGCGGCACCCCCTGCCGGCCGGCACCACCCGCGCCTCCCAGTGTCGACCGCCGCGCCGGGGGGGCGGGCGGCGGCGGCGGCGGTGGGGGACCCTCACCCCGGACGGGGGGGCGTGCTGCTGGGCGGTTTGGGTGCATTGGCCGCCGCGGCCGCCGCCCCAGCCATCCCCCCCCGCACCCACCAGCGGCGGGGGTTGCCGCCCCCCCCCGCCCCCAACCGCCGCCACCGCCACGGCCACCACCACCGCCGCCGCTGCCGGCGGCCGACGGCGCCCCCCCCCCCCACCCTCGCGCGGGTGGCCCTCGACGCCCTCTCCCGCACGTGTCCCCCCCTCCTGCGGGACGCTCGCGGCGGCCACCCCCCCCGCCGCGGTGTACGTGCACCTCATCGAGGTAGGGGCGGGGGGGGGGGGGGGTGCACCGGGCGTCCCGGCCTTCTGGGTCCTCCCCGGTTGGGTGGTGTGTGGTGACCTCCCCTCTTGTTTTTGTTTTGTTCTCTTGTTTGTGTGTGGGGGGAGGGCTGAGAGGGGGGGGGGGCGCTGGCGATGCGTTGTTCGTGGGGGGCGGCCGGCCGGTGAGGGGGGGGGGCAGGACGACGCGCCACCCGAAACGATCGTCTGCCTTGTCGACGCCGCACACCCACCGGCGGCGCGCGTTGACGGTGGCGACGGCGGCGACGGCGGCGGCATTGACGGTGGGGACGGTGGCGTCGACGGTGGCGACGGTGACAATGGTGGCGATGGCGTCGACGGTGGCGACGGCGACAACGGTGGCGACGGCGACGATGATAGCGACGGCGACGGCGACGGCGACATCGGTGGTGTCCTCCTTTTCCCGGCGGTCGTGGCAGTAGTCAGTGGAGACGCGGAGGGGGGGGCGGGTGTGGACGATAGCGGCGTGAGCGTCGTTTCTATTTTTGTGGTCGGCGGCCGCCATGGCGGACAAAGCGGGGGCGACTGTCTGTGGAGGGGAGCGGCGACGGCCGTTGGCTGTTCGTTTTGTGGATGGAGGGGGGCAGGTCGGCCACGGCGGCGGGGATGCTGTTTTTGGCAGGGGAGTGTGGCCGCGGCGGCGGCGTTTGGTGGGCGTGGAGGTGGTGTTGGCGTCAGTGGTTGGGGGTGGTGGCGGGAGCGGCGGTGACGGCGGCGACGGTTGTGCACGGGGCGGTGGCGCTTTGGGGGGGTGGGGGGTGGATGCTGGCGGAGTTTGGATGCAGGCGTCTTTGTGGGACCGGGCGATTTCCCGCGTGGGGGCACGCCGATGGCGGCGGCGGCGGTAGTGGCTGTTGCTTGGCGGGGGTCGACCCTCTGTCGCCGGCTTGTAGGAGGGGGGGAGGGTCTCGTTGGTGGCGGTGGCGGCGGCGAGTACTGTTTGTCGGTGGTGCGGTCGGCCGACAGGTAAGGGGGAGCGGGGGAGTGGCGGGCGGTATGCTGCGGGGGGGGTTCGTTGGCCGGGTAATTTGTGTGGGAGGGATGTTCTGCGTAGGTAGTGCTGGCCGTTGCACCGGCGTCGGCACTGTTTTTTTTTTTACTGTTCAGGGGGGCGGTCATCGACGCACTGCCAAAGATATCAGACGGGCCAGGCATCGCCCAATGTCTGGTGGTTCCGAAAGTTGGTGGCGAGGGCGTGGGGCGCAGCGTGGGGACGCACACTGCAAGCAGACTGCCCCCTCTGTCACACCCCCGCTCACAAGAGGACAGGAGCTTGTTTGTCCTGGTCTCTCTGGCTCCCCGGCCTCTTGCTGCAAGCTCCAGGCAGACGGTTGGGTTGCCCACTACTTTTCTTTTTCCCCTCCCCTCTGCCGCCCATCATCACCCCCCCCTCATCTCACCCACACGCGTGGGGCGCCTTGTCCTCACCCTCGCACGCCCACCACAGTCGAGGGCCGGTGGGGCTTGTCGGCACCGGAGTCCGCGCCCCTTCCCCCCCCCCAACCCCCTGACGCTCCGTCATTGCCCACAATCGAGACACGGTGCGATAGCTGGCAGATTGACGATAGCAGTACCAAATGATCCCAAATGCCGTGTGCGTCAATAATCAATGCCAGACAAGCCCATTCGCATGCAACACGAGAGAAACGAGCCAGGAAGTGCGCCCAGCACGTGCTGCTCGCATGTGTCGTGGCCCACAGATCTTCTGGGGTGTGCCTGCCCGAGCACGCGCGCGGGCGTGCCATTTCTCCACAATTGATCGCTACCGCCTGGTGGGCGGTTCCATCGGATTTCCGCCGGCGGAGCCGGGGTGCGCCCGCCCAACCGGCAGACGGTGTCGTGGTCGCAGCCGGATGCGGCAACCGATTCGTCCTTTGCATGCGCGGGTGGGCTTGCCCGCGCGGGCGGCCGCCTCCGCGGCACGCGCCGCGGGCGGCGGCGCGGGTCCTTTGTGCCGCGCCGCGCATGGGCGGGCGAAGCCCCCAGATCTACCCCTTGCCGGGGTGCTACCGGGCAGGCGCCACCCCACGCACCCCGGCAGGGCCAGCTCGACCGCGACGGGCGGGCAAGGGCGCCGCTGCTGTCAGCGACGCGCCGCGACCGCGATCGGCGCTGCGACAGGCGCAAGCCCTCAAACCCACCCGCGACACGCGTCCCAAACCCTCTCACGTGTGTGCCGCTCCAAACCAATGCAGGGTGTCGCGTGCCTAACTAGATACGGGCGGGTTCGCCGGGCGCTGCCGCCCGCGCCCGTGAGGGTTACAGCGCGTACGGCGCGGCTCACAGTGACTTGTGGGCACGTGCCTGGACGTGAGCCGGGGGGGAGCATCCGCCTATCCCGTTTTGCGCATCCAGTCGCGCTCCAGCGGCCCTATGGCCTCAAGTGCCGGCCGCGGCCCCGTCTGCGATTGTATGGAGGGCGTCCACCCACCACCGCCGAGGTGGCACGCCGACCGGCCTGATCGGGCGTGTGGCGGCCACGGCGGGGGGGGCTGCAGGAAGCGGGCGGGTCTCGTTGCCGGGCCTACCGTTTCGCTCTTCGCTTCCTCCACGGCCGGCGGCGGGGGCGCCTCCTCGGCCGCCACCGCCGCCGCCCCTCCTCCCACAGTGCTGAGAGTCGGCCGGTCCTCCTGGTGGGGTCTGCTGGGTGTCGCCCGTCGTGGCTGACGGTCCGCGTCCTCGCATCGCCTGGGAGAGTTGGGTCCTCCATCGCGCCTGCGCCCCCGGCGGGTCCCCCTTTCCACCCAGTGTGCCCCCACAACCACGTTTCGCCGCCCGTGGGGCCTGTAGGGTGTCTGCCACCGTCCTCGGCCCGGCCCAGGGACGCGACAGCTGGGCTGCGGGGCGGGCGAAGGGAGAGGGAGGGCGGGGGTGGGGGGGTGGGCGACGGCGCTGCGCGCGGCGGGCGTGTGCCACCACTTGCACGCGCGCCGCGCGACTTGCACGCGGGGGCGGCGGCGGGATCCCGCGGACGCCACCCGCTGGCGGCAGCGGCACGCCGGCGGGCGCGGGCGGCGGCCGCGCGCCGCCGCGGCGGGCACCCGAGGTGGAGGCGGCGGTCGGCGGCAGGCATGAGTATATAGAGGAGCACGGGCGCCGCCTTCCGACCACGATCGACAGCGCACAGCAGCATACGCCAGCAAACGACCGCCGCCTCACCGCCTCCCCCCCCGCCACCACCGTCGACCGGCCGCGCGTGTCCTGCCTCCCCTCCTCCCCCCACGATGGCGTTCACCAAGCTGGCCGCCGCGGCGGTGGCGGCGCTCGCCGTGGCCGCATCGGCGGCAACGACGGCGACCGCCGCGCACGCGGGCAACTACATTGGCTACCTGTCGGGCCACCAGATGGTCCCGCCCGTCAATGCGCTCGGCACGGGCACCGTGACGGGCTCGTACGACAGCGACAGCATGATGCTGACGATCAAGTTTCACTTCCGCGGCCTCGCCGCCGGCGTCAAGTCGGTTGGCCTGTACGCCGCGTGGGCGGGCCGCAACGGCCACGAGCAGTTTAGCGTGACGTACGCGACCAAGTTTGGGGCGGGCCACAAGAGTGGGGAGGGCAAGGCCATGATGAAGCTGAGCGCACGGCAGGTGATGCTGCTCGAGGCGCGCGAGTTTTACCTCCTCGTCGGCTCGGAGCTGCGCGGCCAGCTGGTGCCGGCGGTGGCGGGCGCCAAGACCATGTCCGCGTCGCTGTCGTCGGCGTTTACCAACCCGCCGACGATGAGCTCTGCGTTTGGGGGCATCATTGTGGAGCTGATGCCGACGGGCGCGATGATCGTCACCGGCTCGTGGCAGGGGCTGTCGTCGCCGCTGGCGCTCAACCTGGCCAACGGCAACCACTTCCACATTGGGCTGACGGGCACCAACGGGCAGCGCATCTTTGAGCTGCAGCCGACGCTGAGCGACAACAACACGACCGCGTTTTACACGGCGGACAAGAACACGTACATGCCCACCGCCGAGTTCCTCATGATGATGAAGAACCGTGGCGTGTACATGGACGTGCACTCACTTAAGCTGCCGACGGGTGAGCTCCGCGGGCAGGTGCTGTCGGCCGCCTCGTCGTCGGCCTACACCACCCTCCTGACGCCGGGGGCGGTCAACCCGCCGGCGATGGGCTCGGACGCGACGGGCGGCGTGACGGCCGAGTACTTCTTCCCCAACACGATTGCCGTGACGGGCTCCTTTTCGATGCTGTCGGCCGAGGTGGCGGTGGACCTGGCCATGGGCACCCACCTGCACAATGGCCCCGCCGACGGCGCCGGCCCGCGCGTGCGGGAGCTCGTCGCGGACAAGTCGATGGACGACACGGCCGGCGACTTTATGCTGTCGAAGAACACGTTCCGCTTCAACGACACGCTCGTGGACGAGCTGCGGATGGGCATGATCTACTCGGACATCCACTCGCAAGCGTTCCGCGCGGGCGAGTTGCGCGGCCAGCTGGCCTCGGTCGTCTAGGCGGTGCCGCGCTAGGGTTCGTCTGCGCTGGCGCGCGCCCGTGCGCCAGTGCTGCATATATCCATTGTCGTCTGTGTTGGTCCACCGCCGTCGGCTGTGAGTGTGTGTGTGTGGTGTTGACCTCCATCTCTATTAAACGTTTACCTTTGACTGGACAATGACATTGATCTGACTCACGTCTGCGCCTGCCAACGGTCACTTGGATCTTTGGTGACGTTGGCGTGTTGTGCATGATACCAACGGCATCCTCCCATCAGGCGACGGACAGGAGGGTGCAGCCGTCATCACAAGAGCACTTTTCACCACGTACAGTACGGTCCTTGTGCATGGGTGTCAACGAGGGATGAAGAATGTTACGTGCAGGCGCTTTTGCCGCGTTGCGAGCGCCTCCAAGAACCATCAGACTGGTGTGAGCAACGACCAATCGCACGATGTAGCACGGATGCGGTGTCGTGCACGCGTCCCAGCTCTGGTTCCACCCCTTCACCTACACGCACCCTCGACGCGCACCCTACCACACAGCGCTCGTCGCTACGCACACCAAACGCATCGATACGCGTTCAACTCGAGCCCCCGCATCAACCGTGTGACCCACCCACTCCACCGTCCATGACGCCAACCCCTCACAATCCACACCACCGCCCAACCACTCCAGCTCCGCCTCACCCCCCACGACACCCAACTCATCCCCCCCCTCCCTATACCCACCACCCCCCCCCCCCCACCTGCCCACCCCACGCCGCCCCCACGTGCGCTGCCGCCCCCACGTGCCTTGCCGCCTCCCCCCCCCCCCCCCCCCTCACGGCCCGAGCTGGCTGCCCAGCACGTACCGCCCCACCGACGGCGCCCGGCCCGCCGCGACCGCCACCACCGCCTCGCGCGACAGCGCCGCGTCGGCGGGGGCGCCGGCAAAGCGCGCCGCCACCGCCGCCGCCGCGGCGGCCAGGTCCGCCCACGGCGTCGGCGGCGGCGGCGGCGGCGGCGGCGGCGGCGGCGGTGGCGGCGGTGGCGGCGGTGGCGGCGGCGGCGGCGGCGGCGGCGGTGGCGGCGGCGCGCCGTCCACCGCGGCGGACGACGGCGCGGCCGCCGCGCACGGCGGCGCCGCCGGCGCGGCCGGCACTGGCGCGGCGGCGGCGGCGGCGGCGGCGGCGGCGGCGGCGGCGCCACCGCCACCGGCGGCGGCACCTGCGGCGGCGGCGGCGGCGGCGGCGGCGGCGGCCCCCCCCCCCCCCGGCGTGCCACGGCGCGTGCTTCCGCGGCGGCGCGGCGGCGCAGGTCGGCGGCGCCGAGCCAGTGCGTCCGCCGCGTGGACGCGGCGAGGACCATCTCGCCGTCGGCGGCGCCAGCGTCCAGGTCCCGCACGGCGACGACGCCCCAGGGGGGGGGGGGCGGCGCCGCCGCCGCCGGTCGGGTGCGCCCGCTGCCGGTGGTGGTGGCGGCGGCGGCGGCGGTGGTGGTGGTGGTGGTGGTGGTGGCGGTGGTGGTGGTGGCGGTGGCGGTGGTGGTGGTGGTGGCGGTGGCGGTGGCGGCGGGGGTGGCGGCGGTGGGGACGGCAGGGGCGGCGGTGGCGGCGGCGGCCGCCGCCGCGGCCGCCACCGTCGCGGCGGCGGCGGCGAGCAGCGGCGGCGGCGGCGCGCGGGCGGTTTCGCCTTCGAGCACAACCGCGAGCACCGGCGCGCCCGGCGACGGGTCGGCGGCGAGGAAGGCCACCCGGCGGGCGGCGTCCCCCTCCCCCCCCACGTGGAGCACCACAAACGCGCCGTCAACGAGGGCGGCCGCGCCGGCGGCCGCGCCGGCGGCGGTGGCCGCGGGGGCCCCCGCCGCGTCGACGCCGCACGCGCGGCCGGCCTGCCGCCACGCGACCAGCGCCGCGGCGGTCGTCACGGTGCGGCGCACAAACGCCGCCGCGGGCTCGCCGCCGCCGCCGCCGCCGCCGCCGCCGCCGCCACCGAGCGGCACGACCGGAAACCCGCGGCGGAGGCGGAGCTCAAACCCCGCCCCCGTCCGCGCCGCCGCCCACGCCGCGCGGCGCACCTCCACGCCGTACAGCCGGAGGGTGGCGCCCTCGGTGGCGAGCGCCGCGGCGACCGCCGCGGGCGGCGCCCACCGGCCGACCGGCGCCCACACGCGGCCGGCCACGTCCGAGACGAGCGCCTCGGCGTAGGCGGCCACGTCGCGGGGCGGCGGCGGCGCCGCGGCGGCGGCGGCAAGGTCGTCGACCGCGTCGGCGGCGGCGGCGGCGGCGGCGGTGCCGGGCGCCGCCGCCGCCAGCCGCGCTTGCGCACGCGCATAGGCGTCCGCGGCGGCCTCGCGGGCGGCCGCGGCGGCCGCCGCAGCCGCCGCCACCGCCACGTCCTCCTCCGCGTGGGTGCGGACAATGACGCCGCCGCCGCCGCCGCCGCCGCCGCCGCCGCCGCCGCCACCGCCGCCGCCGCCGCCGCCGCCGCCGCCAGCCAGCACCTCCCGAAAGCTCAGCGGGTGCGCCCGCTGCACGACCACCTCCACCGCCGGCAGCAGCCCCGCCCCCACCCGCGCCGCGGCCAGGCGCGTCCGCACCGGCGGGTGCCGCCGCCGGCCGAGGCGCGCGTGCCACGGCGCGCGCGTCGCGTTGTTGGACCGCACCACCAGCGCCGTGGCCGCGAGCTCCCCCGGCGGGCCGTCAAAGAAAAACGGCGGCGCCGCCGCGGCGGCGGCGGCGGCGGCGGTGGCGGTGGCGGACGCGGTGGCGGTGGCGGCGGCCGCCTCGGCAAACGCGACGCACAGCTTGTCGCCAATGGCGAGGCGGCCGCGGCGGACGGCTGCCGCGAGGCGCGCGTCGAGCGACGCGCGCAGCACGTACCAGCCGTCGGTGAGGAGCGCAACGGCGCCATCGTCGGCGGCCGCGTCGGCGGTGGCGGCGACGGCCGCCGCGGCGGCGGCGGGGGTGGCGGCTCCCGCGGCGGCGCGGCGGGCGGCGCCCCCCCCGGGCGGCGTCACCGTGACGGCCGCCACGGCAAGCACGTACGCCGACGTGCCGACCGCGTCGCGGCGGGCAATGGCGAGCAGCGGCGGCGCGGTGGCGGCGTTCCACTCGACCGCCACCCGCCGCGCGAGCCGCCGGACGAGGCGGGGGAGCGTCAGCGCGCGCGCGCGGAGCGCCGCCTCCCGCGTCGCGAGCGACCAGACGGCCAGCGCGTACGTCAGGCGCGCCCAGGGGGGGCTCCCCACGTCCGTCGCGGTGGGGGGGGGGGAGGGGGGGGGGGCTCCCCGCGCGCCGCGCGCCGCGGATAGAGGAGGGGGGAGGGGGGGGGACCCCGCCGACCCAGACGACCCGCCCGTGCTGTCGGCGTCGGGGGGGCCACCCGCGCCGCCGCTGGCACCGTCGGCGGCGGCGCCACCACCATCGGCGGCGGCGCCACCACCATCGGCGGCGGCGCCACCACCATCGGCGGCGGCGGCGGCGCCGCCGCCGCCGCCACCGCCCGCCACGCCGCCACCGCCAGCCGCAGGGGCGGCCGCCGCGTCGGCGCGCCCAAACAGGCGGCCGACGGCGGCGGCAAAGACGGCAGCGTCGATGCGCCCCCCCCCCCCCCCCCCCGGCACCGCCGCCGCGACCGCCAGCGCGCCGCGCGTACCAAAGTACGTACAAAAATGGCGGAGCAGGGCGGCGCGGGCGGCGGCGGCGGCGGCGGCGCGGCCACCCCCCCCGCCGTCCCCCCCCGCGCCGGCCGCGGCGGGCGCGTCCCACCGGTCGGCCGGCAACGCGTAGGCGGCACACGCGGCGGGCCCGCCGAGCACCAGCGGCGCCAGCTCGGCCAGCACCCGCGGCGGCAGCGGCGGCCGTGCCGCCGCGGCGTGGCGGCCGGCCACGGCGAGTGGCGGCGCCGTCGGCGGCGGCCGCAGGTCGCCCGTCACGTCGATGCGGCCGTGCGGGACGGGCGCGGCCGCGGCCGCGGCCGCACCCGCGGCGGCCTTGGTCGGCGGCGGCCGCCGGCGGTCGGCCGCGGCGGCGCCGCCCCGGGGGGGGACCGCGGCCGCCCCGCCCGCCGCGGCGCGCGGAACGCGCGGTGCGGGTCGGCGCCGCCGCCGCGGGGCGGCGCCGCGCCCAGCGGCGGGCCACCCCCCGCGACGGCGGCGGCGGGGTGGGGGCGGCCGCCGCGGCGGGGCGGCCCTGGCGGCTACCATGGACGGCGTCGCGGACGGGTGGGGGGGGGGCGCCCGCTGGCGCGCCGAGGTCACGCAGCGCCGCCGCGGCGCGGCTGAGCGGCGACGCGCCGCCGCCGTCGGCGGCGGCGGCAGCGGCGGCGGCGGCGGCGGCGGCGGTGGCCGCGCCGGCCGCCGGCGGCGGCAGGTCGGCCAGCAGCGCCTGCGCGTCAGACAGCAGCGCCGCTGGCAGCACGGTGCGGGGTGGCGGCGGCGGCGGCGGCGGCGCCGCCGCCGCGGTGTCAGCGGCGGCCGGCAGCGGCGGCCGCTGGCCGCCCCCCCCGCCCTCCGTGCCCGCGCCATCCTTGGCGGCAGCACTGGCGGCGCCGCCGCCCGCAGGGGCGGTGGTGGCGGCGGCAGCAGTGGCGGCAGCGGCGGCAGCCGCGGCGGCGGCGGCGCCCGCCAGCCGCCGCCGCGGCGCGGCAAACGCCGGCGGCGGGCGGCCCGCGGCGGCGGCGGCGGCGGCGGCCGCCGCGGCGGGCGTGCGCGCCGTGGCGGCGCCGACGCCGAGCGCGGCGGCGCGGCCGAGCAGCGCCGCCGAGACGGACGACCGGCCGCGGGCGGGGGAGAGGAGCCGCACGCGGCCGGCCGGGCCGGCGGCGCCGCCAGGGACACCGGCAGCCGGTGGCGGCAGCGCACCACCCGCGGCAGTCGTGAAGCCCGAGCCGCCGCCACCGGCCGGCGGCGGCAGCGCACCACCCGCGGCGGTTGTAAAGCCCGAGCCGCCGCCACAGGCCGGCAAAGGCAGCGCACCACCCGCAGCGGTCGTGAAGCCCGAGCCGCCACCACCCGCCGCTGGCGGCAGTGCACCACCCGCGGCGGTTGTAAAGCCCGAGCCGCCACCACCGGCCGGCAAAGGCAGCGCACCACCCGCGGCGGTCGTGAAGCCCGAGCCGCCGCCACCGGCCGGCGGCGGCAGTGCACCACCCGCGGCGGTTGTAAAGCCCGAGCCGCCACCACCGGCCGGCAAAGGCAGCGCACCACCCGCGGCGGTTGTAAAGCCCGAGCCGCCGCCACCGGCCGGCGGCGGCAGCTCAACCCCGGCGGCGGTCGTGAAGCCCGAGCCGCCACCACCGGCCGGCGGCGGCAGCGCACCGCCCGCGGCGGTTGTAAAGCCCGACCCACCGACGCCGGCTGCCGGCCGCAGCGCACCGCCGGCGGCCGTCATAAAGCCCGAGCCGCCGCCGGCAGCCGCCGGTGGCGGGGCGCCGCCCGCGGCGGTAGCAAAGCCCGAGGCGCCGCCGCCGGTGACGGGCGGCAGCGCCCCGCCGGCGGCGGTCGTAAAGCCCGAGCCGCCACCCCACGCCGGCGGCGGCAGCGCGCCGCCAGCGGCGGTGGGAAAGCCAACCCCGCCACGGCCGCCACGTGACGCCAACGGACCGGCGGCGGCGGTGGGAGAGCCGGCGCCACCGCCAGACGGCAGGGCGCGCCCGGCGGCGGTCGCAAAGCCCAAGCCGTGACCCGCCGCCGCCGCCGCCGGCAGCACACCGCCGGCTGCGGTGCGGAAGCCGACGCCGCCGCCACCGGCGGCCGGCGGTGGTAGCGCACCGCCAGCGGCGGTGGCAAAGCCCGAGCCGCCACGACCGCCCGCCGGCGGCAGGGCGCGCCCCGAGGCGGTGGCGAACCCTGTGCCGGCGCCGGCGCTGGCGCCGCCGCCGCCGGGGTCACCCGCCGCGCCCGCACCACCGGCGCCGGCGGCAGGCGCCCAGGCCGCGGCGGCCGCGGTGGCGCCGCGACCCTCCGCCGTCGTCCCCCCGCCCCCCCCCTTCGAGCCCCCCCCGCCGACAGCGTCCACCATCAGCGGCACCCGTGCCGTGGCTGCTGTCCGTGGCGCGGCCGGGGCGTCGAGCTCGGCCAGCGCCGCGGCGGCGTCGGCCACCCCCACCGCCGATACGACGACGCCGCGGAGCTGCTTGCGGAAGGCCGTAGCGGGCGAGTCCCCGCCGCCCGCCGCCGCGGCGGTGGCCGCGGCGGTGGCCGCGGCGGCGGCGTCCGCCGCGGACGCCGCCACAGCCGGCGCGGCCGGCAGGCCCCCACCGACGGGCGGTGCGGCCGGCAGGCCCCCACCGACGGGTGGTGCGGCGCCCGCCGGGACACGCATGAACGGCGCCGCGTCGGCCCGTGGCGGCGGCGGCGGCGGCGGCGGCGGCGGCGACGGCGGCCTGCCGACGGCGGGGTTCCCCGCCAGCAATGGCGGCGGCGGCGGCAGCGGAGCCGCCGGCGCCGCCTCCAACGCGTCGAGGTCGGCCAGCGCCGCGACCGCCGCCGCCCGGCCGGCAGCCGACGCGTGCCAGCCGCGGCCCGCGGCCGCCGCCAGGCCACCGGCGGCGACGGCCAGCCGCCCGTCAGCCGCGGCAGGCGCGGCCGGCAGCGGTGGCCGGCCGCCGCCGGCCGCCGCGCGGGGGGAACCGTCGGTGGGGCCACCAAACAGGACCCGCCCGACCGGCGGTGCGGCGGCGGCGGCGGCAGGCGGCCACCCTCCCCCCCCGCCGCCGCCACCGACGGCGCCACCACGGCCGCCGCCGCCGCCGTCGGCGTCGTCGCCGCCACCGTCGACGCCGGTGCCGCCCCACATGCCGCTCGCCAACCCCCCCAGCGTAGCCGCCACGGGCGGCGCCGCGCCCGGCGACGCGGCCGCGGCGCGCACCCCCGCCGGCGACCCCCCCTCCGCCGCCGTCGCCGCCCACGGCCCGCCACCACCGGCAGCCCACGTGGCGGGGGTGGCTGCTGTCGTGGGGCGGGCGTCGGACGATGGCGCGCCAGAGGTGACCGCCGCCCGCGGGGACGCCCCGCCCGCCGGCGGCTCCGACACGGTCGGCAGCGCCGGCGCCAGGCCGGCAACGTCGGCACGGTTTGGGAAGGCGGCCGCGGCGGCCGCCGTCGCCGTCGCGCCCCCCCACGGGGCGGGCTGGCCGCCGCCGCCGGCCGGTCGCAGCGGTACGAGCAGCGACGTCCGCCACGGCCCGCCCCGCCACAGCGGCGGCGGCTCGTCGTCGGAAAAGGAGCCGCCAATCGCCGACGGCGGCACCACCTCCCCTTCGAGCAGGGAGCAGTAGGCCGGCGCGCCGCCCGCGGGGGTGGTCGTCAGGCGGACGCGGCCAGCGGGGGGGACGACCCGCTCTGGCGGCTGTGAAAACGCGTCAATGTCGTCGGCGTCGGCGGCGTCGGCAGCCGCCGCGGCGTGGGCGGCGGCAGCGGTGGCGGCGGTGGCGGCATCGGCGGCCGCCACGGCGGCTATGCCACCAGCGTCGGCGGGGCCAAGCACAGCCGCGGCCGCGGCAGCCGGCGCGGCAGTCGCCGCGGGGGGGTCTCCAGCGGGGCCGACCACGACAGGAGGCGCGTCAGGCCGGCGGGGGTGAGCTGCACGCCACGGTCGAGAGAGGGGTGCGCCGTTGCCGGGGGTGGCCCCACCGCCCGCGCGGGCCGCCAACCGCGCGTCCGCCCGTGGTCGCCCCAAGCTCGCCGCCACGACCGTGCCCGTGAGGGCGTGGCTGCCGCTGGCCACGGGGATCCCCGCGGGGTGGGCAACGGGGCTCGCCACGGGGCTGAGCTCCACGCTCGTGCTGTGGCTCGGCACCGCACTCGGCGGCGGGCTCGGCGTCGGGGTGCGGCAGAAGCTGGGGCTGGGGCTGCGGCTGCGGCTGGGGCTGGGGCTGTGGCTGCGGCTGGGGCTGGGGCTGTGGCTGCGGCTGCGGCTGCGGCTGCGGCTGCGGCTGCGGCTGCGGTTGCGCCTGTGGCTGCGGCCGCGGCCTGGGCTCCAGCTCCGACTGCGACTGCGGTGGCGATGCCACTCGGCCCCACTGGCATCGACCGGGTCCGCGCCGGGGCCAGAGCCGCCCGCCGAGATGCTGTCTCCGTCCCACCCAGCCGGGCCGTAGCCCGCGGCGGGCGCGGTCGGTCGCCAGCCGCCTTGCGAGTCGAGGCCGCCCACCCACGTGGCGGCCGCCCCCGCGTCGCCGCCCGAGCCGCCCACGTCGACGCGAGCGCCGGCGCCGGCGTCTTGGGTAGCTGCACCGTCGCCGCTGCCGCGGCGAACGGCTGGCTCCAGGCCGCCACCGGCGCCGTCGGCGGTCGAGCCACCCTCCCCCCAACTCCCGTCCGCGACCGACGCGCCACGGCCATCATCGCCCAGCCCCGCACCACGCCCATCGTCGGTGCCGCTGTCAAACAGCCCCGGGCCGCTGCCATCCTCCTCCTCTGCCGAGCCACCCCCCCCCCACTCCGTGCCCACCGCCGGCGGAGCCGCCCGCATGTAGTCTCGCTCGTCCCCCCCATCGTCCGCCTCCTCCCCCTGTGTCCGGCCACCATCCGAGCCACCCCCCTCCCCCACCCCCGGCGGGAGCCCCCACCCGGGCACGGGCACCGCCGACGGGGACGCCCCGTACACGGGCGACCGCGGCGGCCGCCGCCGCCGCCGCACGGCGGGCGACCAGCCAACGTCGCTGCCACCGCTGGTGGGCGCGGCCGTCGCGGACCGCAGAGCCGGCGGCGGCACCTGCGGCACCGGCGACGGCACCGGCGGCGGCGGCGCGACGGGCGAGCCGCCCACCCCCCACCAGCCGGGCGGCGGGCTGTCCCCGTCGGCGGTGCGGGGCGCCCAGCCGCCCACGCCCGTCGCGTCAACCGAGCCGCACGCCGACGCCGCCCCGCTGTCGCAGCCGCTGCCGCCGCCGCCGCCGCCGCCACCACCGCCACCACCGCCGCCGCCGCTGCTGCTGCTGCTGCTGCTGCTGCCGCTGCGGCCGCTGTGGCCGCCACGGCGGGGGGAGCCCGGCCGGCCGTCTGGCGGGGCCAGCCCCCCGGCCGCCCGCCGCGCGCGCTTGCCGCCGCCGCCCCCGCCGCCGCGGGCGGCCGCGGCCGCGGCGGCTCGCCACGGCGGCGCCGCGGCGGCGCCACCCCCCGCGGCACCACTGGCCGTGACGGTGGCGGCGGCGGCGGTCGGCGCCGCCGATGCGGCCGCGGCGGGGGGGGGCACGCCCGGGCGGGGCGGCAGCACCACCCGCCGGGAGCGCCGCCGTTTGCGCGACGTTGTGGGAGGTGCAGCCGCCGACGCCGCCGCCGCCGCCGCCGCCGCCACCGCCGCGGCTGCAGACGAAGTGGTCACACGGGCGAGGGCGGCGGCGAGGCCGACCGCCTGGGGTGCCGCGTCGGCGGCGGCGGCGGCGGCGCCGCCGCCGCTGCCGCCGCCAGGCCGCTGCCGCCGGCGCACCACGCGCCGGCACGTCCGACCGGGAGTGACGGCTGTGGCACCGCCGACGCCGGGTGCGCCCGTCGCGGTCGCGGCGGCCGGCGCGGGGGACGCCCCCGTCGCCGCCGCCGTCGTCGACGCCGCGGCCGCCAGCTGGGGCGCGGTAGGTGTGGACACCCGCCAGCGGATGCCTTCGAGGCCCCGGTAGGCCGGGAATGGCGTCGTGACCGCGACGGGCGGCCGCCAAGGCGGCGCCACCGCCCGAGTGACGCCGCCGCCGCCGCCGCCGCCGCCGTCACCGCCGCCACCGCCGCCGGCCGGCGCGGCCGTCGGCGGCAGGCCGAGCGTGGCCACCCGGCAGACCGGGTCCCAGGCGGCTCCCCCCCATCGCCCCGCCGGGGTGGCTACAACCAGCGGCGGCGGCAGCCAGCCGTCCGCCGCCGACGCGTCGCCGCCGCCGGCGCCGGCCGGCCGCGGCGGGGACGCCGCCCACGGCGTGTCATCGATGGGGTCCTCCGCTGGGGTGCCCGCTGTCGACATCAGCGCTTGGGGGGGGTGGGGCGAGGCATCGGGCCGCCGCGGCGGGGGGGGGGGGATGGGGGGGGGGTGGGGGTGAAGAGGGGGACTGGCGCAGCGGGACTGCGATGCGACAAGCTGGGGGGGGGGGGGGGGTTGGGGGACCGAGGTTGGAGCGACGGTAGCCGGCGTCACGCTGGTCGCGTCGGGGCCGCGGCCCGCGTGGGCAGGCCCGAGCGGCAGCGTACCACGTTGCAGACGCCTGCGCGCGGTGTCAACCTGTGATTGGTGGAGCGCAGGTTCGAGAGTGGCGCCAACGTCGGCTGGCATTGTAGCGACTTTGACCTTTACATAGCCGAGATTCCCGCCAAGGACGATGAGTGTCTCTCTTGGCTACCTCTTCTTGCACCGTGTGTACCTGCCTTCGTCCCCGCCTGTAGTTTGTCTCTGGGAGGGGTGGGGTGGGGGACACCAGAGGCGTCTGCCCCTCAGAAGGGGTGGGCAGGGCGTACCAAGCCGGTGGCGGGGGGGCGGACGATGGTCATGGTGGCCGGCGACGCAATCCCCACCGTCGTCGCTCCGGTGCAGAGCGTCGACTGCGCGGGCGGCCGCCGGTCTGCCAGCCGCCCCCCCCCCAACGGTAGCCGACGCTTTGGTGCCGTGCTCTCGTTTGTCTTTTTCTTGCATGCGGGCAACGAGCTGCCCCCCAGGTCTCTCCCGGCTTCCCCGCCCCCCCATGTTCCCCCGCTCCGTCCCTACTGTGCAGTCGGCACGAGAAAGGTGTGGATGCTCTGATCGTGCTCCTGACACACGAACGGCTGCTTGCCGCCAGGCTTCATCCGGTCGCTCACCGCCACCAGCACGTCCGCCTCTTGCCAGTGAATGCCCTACGGGTGGACGATGCGATGGGGGAAGTCATGGTGGGGGAGCAAGTGGCAGGCTCCAGGCCAGAAAGAGGCCAAGAAACAGGGTGGGCGATTGGAATACAAGACATGCGCGCAACAGATACCCGTAGGGCATCAACGATGCGGTGGGGGTCAGAGAGCCATGCGCCAAAGTCAGCTGGAGCGCGCCGCACCAAAGACCGCACCCCCCACGTTCCGCTTCGCCCCCTCGGCCCGCCCCACCCCGCCCCGTACCTCCACGTTGCAATAGATGCGCTCACACTGGCTGTTGCGCGGGAAGTCGTACACCGCCCCCCCCGACACGCCAAACAGCGCGCGCTCCCCCGCCGCGCTGCCGCCCGCCCCCGCCGCGCTCCCATTCACCCAGCGTGGGTGGCCCGGCGACAGCGCGGCGCCGTCGAGGAGGTCCAGCGTGCCCACCCACACCGCCGCGTTCTCCTGCGACGTCACCGCCACGCGGGAGTTGTTGTAGATACTGATGGCGGAGTAGTCCATAAAGTTGGCCGCCGCGGGCAGCGCGACCGTCTGGCGGGGCACCCACGCGCAGCCGCCGCCGGCGGTCGACTGCCGCTCCATGGCCAGCAGCCGGCCGCCGCCGGGCGACCGCCCGTCGCTGCCGCTCGCGCAATAGTTGCCCTCGCAGAGGCCGAGGAGGTACGACGTGCCGTCCGCGGCGGTGGCCACCGCGGCGCCCTCAAAGCCCTTGTTCTCTGACGAAAAGTGGATGGCCCCGTCGCACGTCGAGTGCACCGTCGCGGTGGTATTGTGAAAAGACACCTCCAGCACGCGCGGCACGAGCGAGCCGTTCGCGCCGACCACGCTCTCCTGGATGATGAGGTAGGTGCCCGACGTGGCGTTGAACGCCAGCACCTCAAACTCCGACTCGCCGCCGGTATCGCCGGGCCAGGCGAGGAGCCGGTTGGTGTCTCCCGTCCCGGCCCCGCCCCCGCCGCCGGGCGACCCCGCCGCCTCGTACGAGAGGCCGCTGGAAAAGTGGCCGACGCGGAACGTGTTGTCAAAGACGACGTAGACGTCCGAGCCGCCGGGCACGCCCGCCACGTCCGACACCTCAAACGTCGACAGCGTCGCCGCGGCCGCCGCGCCCACCCCGCCCGTGGCGCGGTTGGAGATGAGCCGCACGACGGGGAGCTCGGTGACCAGCTTGAGCGCCGTCGACGAGTAGTTGCCGCCCGCGCAGTCAAGGTCATGGCCTTGGATTGGCCGCGGCGGCTCCACCGCCCGCACCGCCGCGGGCGCGCCCGCCGCCGCCGACGGCGTGCCGCGCCGGCTGGCGGCCGCCGCCGCGGTCGGGTGGTGCCGCACGGCGGTGGCGGCGACGCCCAGGGTCACCGCCGCCGCGAGTGCCGCGGCCGCGACGGCAGCGACGGCGCGCCAGGGCGTTCGTGGCGCCGCCGTCGCCGCCGCGGGGGCGCCCGCGGGGGCGGGCGCGCCCAGCAGGCCATCCATAGCTCCCGCGGCGGACGTTGGCGGTGAGCGGGGGAGGAAGCGACGTACGGGAACGGGAGAGGGGGTGCTAGGAGGCATGAGCAAGCGGGTGGCGGCACACGGGCTGGGCGAGACCGGTCGGGCGGCGTCGGCGCCCACAACCCGCACGCTGCTGTGACGCCGGGCGGCCCGCTCTTGTACCCCGCGCCGGCCGTGGCAGGAACGCTGCCGCCGGCGCGGCCGCCCACTCTCCCCCGCCGCCGCAAGCGCAGACGCGTCCCCCTCCCGTCCTTCCCTGGCACCAGCTCCGCCGTGGCGCGGCACCCCCACACCTCACACGGTAGGGCCAGCCAGTAGCGGGCTGGTCTTTTAGGGACACCCACCGCCCACTACTGGCCAGCCCCGCGCCACGCAACCCCACGGGCGATCGTGGACGCGACGCCACCATGCCCGTGCCGCCCCCGGTGCGTGCCGCCGCGCGTCTCCCATGCCCCCCTTCCGCCGCCTGCCGCTCGCGCCCCCCCCACCGCACAGTACACGGACCAAAAGCCCGACGGTCATCCCGTCGCCCTTCACCTCCCAATGCCCCCCGCGTACCTCGTTGGCGCCACCCCCACACGCCAATCATCGTGCGCGGGCCACTCTGTGAGCAGAGGGGACCGCAATACCGAGCGGCGACTGGGAAGGGGGGAGGGGGGGTGCGTGTGCACCTGGTGTGCACAGGGGTGACACAGAGACCCCACTCTGCAGGGGGTGAGACCGCGGGGCAGGGGCACCGCTGGGGAGCCCCCGCCCGAGGGCCACCAGCGCACGCCAGAGGGCGAGCGGCGGCCACCCCATCGTCGGCGTATGTCCTGTCACCACCACATCCACGCGTGGAAATCCGGGTACGCACATACGCGCCGCCGCCAGCAGGGATATGGTCACTCCCCTCCCCGCGGCCGCCACGGTGGCGCCTCTGCCAGGAGAGCATGGAGCGGAACGTCGCACAAGTGTCGGTCGGGCGGGCCCTGCGGCTGACAGCCGACCGCAAGAGCACCAGCGGAACGACGCGCCCACCGTTGTTGCCAAGTGTCGCATTGACGCACCCCCGATGCTGTTCCGCTGCACGCATCGGCAAGCAGACCATCGTCATCTCTACTCACATCTTCCCCGCGCAAAACCAAAAAAGCAGGCCGGCCCGGCTCCTCCCACTTCGTAGCCGACTTTACGGAGCGTCGTCGTGCACGTCCGCAGCCATCATATCCCGCGGCTTGGGCCCGCCCGCCTCCTTGGCCATGATGATCTGGTCGACCCGCAGCACCGTCAGGGCCGCCTCGGCCGCCAGCCGGATGGACCAGTATTTGACCGCGTACTGGTCCCACACCGCCGCCGCCGCCGCGTCCAGGGTGTTGGGGGCACCGCCCGCAGAGCCGCTGTCCCCGCCCTCGACGTTGACGCCTGTAGTGGCGTTGCCAGCCGCGTGCGCAGCGGTCAGAGCGGCCATCACGGCCGGGGCGTCGAGGCCTGCGTTCTCCGCGATCCGCTTGGGCAGCGTCGCCAGCGACGTGCCAAACGCCTCGAGGGCGTACTGCTCCAGGCCGGAAGCGGCGTCGGCCACCTTTTGCACCGCCGCCGCGAGCGCCATCTCCGTCGCGCCCGCGCCCGCCACAAACCGACCGTCCTTGGTGATCCCCTTGAAGACGTTGACCGCGTCGTCCACCACCCGCTCAACGTCCTCCATGAGGTTCGCGGTAGAGCCCCGCAGCACCACCGTCGCGATCCGGGAGGAGGCGGACTGTTGCCGCAGGACGGTGACCTTGGTCGACCCCACCTCCTCCACCGCCACCTGGTCACACCGCCCGATTTCGTCGGCCGTCGGGGTGCTGAGCTTGGCCAGGGCCACCGCGCCGGTGGTGCGCGCGACGCGGCGAAGGTCAAACTTGGACGCGCACTTGATCGCCGCGACCTTGTACGTGTCGAGAAAGTGCAGCGCCACATCCCCAAACTTGGGCGACGCCACCACCGTCACGCCCGCGTCCACCAGCTCCCGCACCTTGGCGTCCATCGCAGCCTCCTCTGACCTGGTGTAGTCCGTCAGCTGTGCGGCCGACTTGATGAGGACGGTGCCCTTGGTCTCCGTCTGCGACGAGTCAAAGTCGCACGTGAAGACCGCCACCTTGGCAGCGTCCACCTTCTTCACCACCCCCGCCGTGTCCCGCGTCAGCACCGAGCCATGAACAACGACGCTGTCTGACAGCGAGCCCCCAAGGATCTTGGCCACCCGCACGTTCTCCACCGAAAAGTGGGCCGGGTCGGATGGCAGGACGGTCAGGCATGCGTCGGCTACGAGCGGGGCGAGGATACCCTCCAGCGAGTACTGCTTGGAGGCAATGCACGTGGTGAGGGCAGCCGACACCTCGGACTGCGACTTGACATCATTGACACGGTGGGTGGGGAGCGTCTCCAGCTCCTTCAGAACAGTGACCAGAGCCTGCTCGTAACCTACGTGGCGGTTAGCACGACCCAGATGCGATCAAACGGAGAGAAGGCGCACGCCGGTGAGCAAACAAAGGCAGGGTGGTGAGTGGGACGAGTCTTGCGACCAAGGCAAACAGAAACAGGATAGACACAAGACCACCAACCAAGCGGCGGCGCGCGCGGGAGTCCCGCTCTGCGAGTCCTACTAGACAACAGAGACCAGAGGCCAGTGCAAAGCCAGGGGCCCAAGGCCAGACCCGCAGATGAGGACCTGTACCCCACAAGCCACCAACCAGATCCTCGCCTCAGAGCCGCCCGCCCCTCAACCAAACACCAGAGCCTGTCCCCCACCACTTCCACCACCCCGTCCGCCCAAGCTGCCATACCTGCAATGATCTCACTGGTGTGGAGCCCCATGCGCAGCATCTTCTCCGCATTCTCCAGGAGCGCCGACGCCAAGATGACCACCGCAGCGGTTCCATCGCCCGCCTCCCGCTCCTGCGCTTCCGCGGCCTTGACCAACATCTGCGCCGCCGGGTGGATGACTTCCAGCTCCCGGAGGATGGTGGCCGCGTCCGACGTGACAAACAGCTTGCCCAGCCGGTTGACAACAATCTTGCGCCGCGCGTGGGGGCCCAGGCTCGTCGACACCAGCGCGCCCAGCTGTGTGCATGCGTCGATGTTCTTGAGCACCGCCGCGTCCACGCCGGAAATGTGTTTTGTGCCATCTTTTAGCAGCGACGACAGGCCCGACGTGGGCGCAAACGACGCCATGGTGTAGCAGGGGACTGGAAATAGGGCAGGGAGGTGAACGACGAGTGAGAAGGGATGCAGGGAGGTGGGTGTGAAGGAGAGGGAAACACGCCGGGCCGTCGGCGACAGCACGAGCGTCGGCAGAGCGGGACAACGGCGGCAGCACAAAGTCCCCGTCGAAAAGCATCGATCGTCGATGAACATCCCATACATTTGTAAAAGTGAGAAGGAGTTATGCATCTTTTTTATCAAGATGACGCTGAAACAGGCTGTGGCAGCACTTGGGATTGCGGGGTGCTATCAGCTTTCAACGAAACTTTCGTGATCCGTCACCACCAACTGACAGTGCACAGAAGTGGTCTCCTACATGACCAACCATTTGTTGCTTTGTATTTGTTCTGTCTGGGATCTGTGCGGAGGAAGGCTCGCGACTTCACCGCCGCTATCTACTCTTCGTGTCTGTCCTAGACAACTGCCGCCCTACAACGAGCGCAGTGTACCCAGCGCGTGCTGCGGTCCCTACCCCAGCAGTCCAGTAGTCTCTATGGCTTCCCCCCAAGCCCCCGCTGTGGTCGGCCGAGGCGGCCTCCGCACCGCCGACCAGGCGCGGGCCGACCACGTTCGCGCTGCCGCCGCCACCGCCGCCGCTGCCGCCGCCGCGGGCGGCCGCGCCGCGCCCCCGCCACGGACAACGGTGCGGGCGCCGGTGGTGGCGCCGCGGCGAGGTGGTGGCACCAAGCGCCAGCGGCCACCGCCGGGGGCGCCTGCTGGCGCGGCGGGCGGGCCCGCCCGGCGACCGCGATTCGGGCCCGCCCCGTCGGGCGGTGGGGACGGCGGCGGCGGCGGCGGCGGCGGCGGGGGTGGCGGCGGCGGCGGCGGCGGCGGCGGCGGTGGCGATGGCGGTGGTGAAGACGGGGACGCTGCGGCGCTCGCGGCGGCTGTAGCGGCCGCCGCGTCTGACGGCGCGACGGTCGTCTTGGCGGTGGACCCCCCCGGCGCGGGCAGCGCCGCCGCCGCCGACGGCGACGGCGGCGGCGACGGCGGCGGCGGCGGCGGCGGCGGCGGCAGCGGTGGCGGCCGCCTCGGCGGCGACGCGGCGGCGGTGGCGGCGGCGGCGGCGGCGTATGGCGCGTCGCGGGCGGCGGCGCGCCGGTGGGGTGACCCGGCGACCGCCGCGGCGGCCGCCGCGGCGCGCCCGCGGCGGCGGCGGCGGGGCGCGGCGGCGGCGGCGGCGGCGGCGGCGGCGGCGGCGGAGGCGGCGGCGGCGCGGGCGGCGGCGGCGCCCCAAAACCGGTGGGCCATCCCGCCGGGGCCCCGCTGGGACGGCGTCGTGCGCGGGAATGGGTGGGAGGCGCGGCTTGCGGCGGCGGCGGCGGCGGCGGCCGCCGCGCGGGGGCGCGCGTACGCGGTGAGCATGGAGGATATGTAGAGGGGGGGGCAGTTGGGGGGGCGGGGGGGATGGGGGGGGGGGTGGTCCATGCGGCTCTCCGGCGCCGCCGCGCGGTGAGCGCGGCGGGAGGTTGGCGTCGTGACCCGCGATGGTTGAGCCCCGTCGCGACGGCAACAGCGCGTCGGTCGGTCTCCCCTCCGTTCCTCCCATTGCAGCTTTTCCACTCGGGGCCACGTCCGCGTGTACTGGGCGCGTGTGTCAAGACTGGTGTGTTGAACATGGTCTGCGGCTGGTGGGGCCGCCTGCTGTCCCGTACGACGCAGCGGGACAAGGGCCGTGAGCATGGCGGTCTACGGTGGAGACAAACAAACAGCACAATCCGTTCCGAGACCACCGACTGGTGGGGCATCCAACACGCGTCCAAGCCCCCACGCGGCCCCTGCTCAACGGAACGGGGAGCCGCCCAGCAGACGACACGGACATTCCCCTCTGCCCCGCTCACGCACCACCACACCCCGACGGCGCCACCGACAACCGCCGCCGGCGCCCCCCGCGGCGACGGCCGACCGCCCCACCTACCTGCGCCGGCAATCCCACCGCGGCAGGCCGGGTCGGGCGCCCGCCGCTGGCGGCCCGCGGGCGTGTGGCCACGCGGCTGGGCAGCCGGCACCCCCCCCCCCGCCGCCGCCCTTCCCCCCCGCCGCCCGCCCCCAATCCAGCGCACGGCTCCCGCCGCCGGTCGCGACTCACCCCGGCAGCGCGGTGTGCCCACGGCCAGCGTCCCGCGCAAGCCGGTGCCAGCAGCAGCAGCGGCGGGCCAGACGCGTCACGGGGCGCGGGGGCTCGCCGCCGCCGCCGCCAGTGACGCGCGCGTGGCCGCCAACGACGCCCAGCGGGCGGCGACAAAGGCGGCCGCCGGCGGGTCCAAAAGCGACGGGCCGGGTGGCGGCGGCGGCCGCACCGCCATGGCCGCCCGTGTGCGGCAGCCTGCCGCCCCATCCCCTCAAACCGCCACCCCGTCAGGGGCTGCCCACGGCCGGCAAACCCCCACCGCCCGGGTCGGTCAGCACCCCCCCCCCCCCCCCCCCCCCCCCCCTGCCCCCTCCCCTGCCGCTGGCGCCGCCGCTGCGCCGCCACAATCAGGCGCTCGCCCAGCGCGAGGATATCGTCGACCTCCCCCCCCACCAGCTCCCCCCGCCCCCCCCACACCAGCCGGTCCGGCACGTCGCGCCAGCCGTCGCCGACGGTCCGCCGCGGCGTCGCGCCATTGCGTACCATCCACTTGGTCAGCGCCGCGTGCTGCGCGTCCCCGTCATTGATGGCGAGCGCGACGGCGGTCGTCGCGCCACGGTCCGCGGCGACGGCCAGGAGGGCGCCAACGACGAGCTGCGACGGCGTTAGGCCGCGCAGGCCGCCCGCGGTGGGCGTCGGGGACGACGACGACGCGTCGCCACGCAACGACGCGGGGGTGGCCGCGGCGGCGGCGGCGGCGGCGTCGGTCGCGTCGGCCGGCAGCGCCGCCCCCCGCAGCGTGTCCAGGTGCACCCGCCGCGCCAGCGGCATGAGCGTGTAGCCCGTGACGGCGGCGAGCCGCCGCGGCGGCGGTGGCGGCGGCGGCGGCGGCGGCGGCGGCGGCGCGGCGCCCCCCCCCCCCCTGCCGCGGCGGGCGCACCGGCGGCGGCGGCGGCCGGCGGTGGCGGCGGCGTGTAGAGCGCGTCAAAGGTGATAAACGGGCCGACGCCGCCCTGGACGAGCGTCAGGTTGAGGGTGGCGGCGTGCTCGCGGATGGTGGCCAGCTGCAGGCGCGCCCGGGGGGGGGGGGGGGTGCCGCCGCGCCCCACCGTGGCCGCCGCGGCCGCGCGCGGCTACCGGCGCGGCCGCGCCACGCGCGGGGGGGGGGGGGGGGAGGAAGGCGGGGACGGCCATGGTGGCGGTGGGGGGGGAGGCGCGCCGGAAGAAAAAGGAGACGGCTGCGGAGGGAGGGCAGACAGCAGGGGGGCCCGCGGCGTGGTGGGGGGCGGCACGGCGGCGGCGGCGTGGTGCGGCTCGACGGGCGAACGCGGCGACGGCGCTCCCGACGGGGAGCTCGCGACCGCCTCCACGGGCTCCACCTTCGCGGCCAATGCCACGTGTCGGCGGCGCGGCCTGTGAATCTCGCCTGGGCGGCGGGCGAGGTGCGGTAGCTACGCCGCCGCCGTGCATCGATGGGCAGGCTGGCCGCGCGTGAGGATAGGATCGCGAGGCGGGGCTGGCCTTTGCACTTCCACCCACGATGGGGGGGGGGGAGGGGGCTGGCTGCGATCGGCGGCCGTCGAGGCCGTCAGAGACCAAGGACGACAAAGAAAGAAAAAAAAGGAGCGAAAAAGAAGAAAAACAACCGTCACGTCGCTGTACAGGGATGTTTGTCGGCGGCGGCACCACCCGCGCCGGCCCGCCCGGCGGGGGCGCTCACCACCAGGCATTGGCGCCCGGCGACGTCAGGCGGCCAAACAGCTTCTTGGCAATCGAGTCGACGCCGCCATCGTCGCCGCCACCGCCGCTGCCGCCGCCGCCGGCCGCGCCACCGCCGCTACCACCGCCGCCGCCGGGGGTGGCCCCGCCGCCACCGCCGCCGCCGCCAAAGCCTCCGGGCAAACTGGGCAGGCTGGGCAGCCGCGGCAGGCCCGCCCGGCCGCCAACGCCCGCCCCAAAACCGCTCGACCAGCCGGTGGCGGCGGCGGCGACTGGGGCGGCGGTGGCGCCGCCGCCGCCGCCGCCGCCGCCGCCGCCGCTGCGGCCCCCACCGCCGCCGACACCGCCACCGGCGCCGCCGGCGCCACCAGCGCCACCGCCGCCGCCGCTGCCAGCAGCAGCGGCGCTGTCAGACCGCCCAAAGCGAGCAGCGAGGACGGTGGCGTAGCTGACGTCGGGCATGAAGGAGGACGACCGGGAGCCCCACAGGGGGGTGCTGCCGCTGCCGCTGCCGCCGCCACGCCCGCCGTCGGCGGCGGCGGCGCCACCAGCCCCACCGCCGCCAGCCGCGGCGACCTTCCCCCCCCTTCCGCGCGGTCCAACCCGCCGGCGGCCGCGTCGGCGCCGTCGCCTACCCGCCGGCGGTACTCGGCGAGCAGCTCGGTCGCCTGCGTCCGCCCCGCGCGCTTCATCTCGAGCAGGCGCCCAAACTCCGCCGCCGACCCGCGCCCGCACAGCGCGAGGTACGCGTCGAGGGTGGTGTCGGCGGCGGCAAGGACGACCTTGAGCAGCGCCTCGGGGCGGCGGAGCTCGACGGTGACCAGCTTGGCGTACCGCGTGGCCGCCGCGTCGGGCGCGTCGCCGCCCCGCTGGGCGCCGCCGCCCGCCTCGCCCGCCGACGGCAAGTCGAGCAGCGCCGCCTTGACCGCCGCCACATCCAGCAGCAGCTGCTGCGCACCCAGCGACGAGACGGCAGGCAGCGACAGCAGGGAGCGCGTCAGCCGAGCCGCCGCCGCCGCGGTCAGCCGCTCGCACACAAAACGCCAGTGCCGCGCGGAGAGGCGCCGTGCCAGGGCCGGGGCTGACTCGCGCAGCGCGGCCTCGGCGGCGCCCACGTACGCGCTGCTGTCGCCAACCGCATCCACCGCCGCCCAGTCGGTGCGCCGCATCGCGGCGAGCGGCGCGTCCAGTCGACCCACCGTCACTGCGACGGCGGCGCGCAGGCCAACGGCGGCGGCCGAATGAAACGCCTCCATCTCGGGCACAACCGTCACGTCGGGCGCAAACGCCGCGTCTACGGTGCGAGCGACCAGCTGGCCAAGCGCCTCGGTTGTGGTTGCACAATACTCAGCAGTGGCCACAATAACGCACGCGCGACCCGTTTCTTCCCGCCACTTGTTCGCCTGAGGGGGACAACGCGAACCAGAGGGAGAGGAGCAAGAGACAGCAGCCGCTCAGTCCACAGCCACAGCACTGCCAGGTGGCGCACGTACAGTCAGTACAGGTGAACCAACTCAAGCGACGAGCAACATGGAGCTCACGGCGTCATGGTCATCGCAATGGCCATCCACACGTGCATGACATACAAGCACACCGACCCACCGCCCACCCTCCCTCAAACCACCCGTGCCGCGCCACGCTCAATCGCAAAACACGAGACCAAGCAGCAGGCCACGGCCACGGCAAGGCCAGAGCACACTCCATCAAACGTACCGACCGAGACCCCGATGACGAAGGCATAGACACCAAAGAAAAGGAGCTTGCCAGCGCCGCCGCCGACGTTGACGCCAGCGGCCCCGCACTAAACGCAGACCCTCCCCCCGAGCCCGAGCCCCCACCACCGCCGGCCGCAGGCTGCGCGGGCAGATGCCGCACCAGCTCCCCCGCGTACTCGCGCAGCACCGCGCGGAACACCTGGATGAGGTCAAACAGGGGCTGCCGCAGGGACAGCGCCGCGGCCGTGTGGAGGCTCTTCTTGATAAATAGGAACAGCTTGGTCGCGGACGCGGCGACGCCGCCCGCGCCCGCGGGCGCCCACGACTCGGCACGGACGCTCGCCGCGACCACCCGCCGCAGGCGAGACGCTTCCACGGTCACAAAGGCGCCCAGGTAGGGCTCAAACGCGCCGCTCACAAGGCCCACAAACGTGCCGCCCAGGTCATCCTCGTCGGCACGCGCGGGCGCCCGACCCGCGGCGGCCGTCGGGGAGGAAGTCGCAGCGGCAGCGGCCGCAGCCGGTCCCCCATTGGCAGCGTCCCTAGCCAAAGACGGGGAGACACCCGCGCCGGGCAGCGGCGTGCCATCCCGGCAGTGCGCCAGCAGCGCCTCCACGTCCCCGCTGGTGTCACCGCCTGGCTGCCCGTCCACGGTGGCGGCGGGCGCACCCGCCGCGCCCGCGACGACGCCCCCCGCCCCCCTCCCCGGCCGCGTCGAGCCCGAGGCGGCCGCCTCGAGCGCAAACCGCCGGTCGAGCTCCTCCTCAAACGCCGCCACGTCCTGTACCGCCGCGACCATCACCTCCACGACGGCGGGCGGGAGGTCCGGCACGGCCGCGCGGCTGAGCTCGGACCGCACCCACTCGCGGATGTCGCCCATCACCGCCCGCGCGACGCGGCGGGGCAGCCGCCACGCGGCGGGCATCACCTGCGGCAGCAGCGGCCGCGACGCGTCGGCGGCGGCGGCGGCCGCCACCGCCGGCGCGCCCGGCCGTGGCCGCGGGGCGGCCGACGAGCGGAGCTCCCGGCGGAGCCACGCGAGCCGCGCGCCCATGCCGCCCAGCCCGTCGACGGTGCGCGAGCCGGCGGCGGCGGCAGCGGCCATGGAAAAGGCCGCCTCAAACGCGCGCACCCGGCCGTCAACGTACCACGACGCGACGCGGGGGGCCTCGCCCATCTGGTCGGCCACCGCACAGACGCGGCGGAGGCGGGCGGCCGCGGGCGGCTCCCGGCCGCCGCCAAGCACGGCGGCCGCCGGCGCGGCCGACACCGCCGCCGCCGCGGCGGCGGGCGCCCCCCCCGGCGCGCCCCCCCCAGCCGTGCCCGGCACGGGCAGCGCGTCGGCGGCGGCACGGAACTCGACGCGCAGCGCGTCGAGGACCGCCCCACGCAGCTCGTCGGAGCGGGCGCGCAGGTCCCGCACCCGCCCCGTCGCGTTGCCCTCAAACGCGCGGCGGCCCACCGCGGCGGCCGCCCACAGCGGCGCGCTGTCGCCAAACGCGGCGACGAGCGGCTCGGCCCCCCCCTCGGCGGCGGTGGCGGCGGCGGCGACCGCCGCCTCCGCCGCCCCCACCGCCCGGTGCCACGCGGCGAGCGCGGCGAGCGCGTCGGCCGCGGCGGCCACGTTGCGGCGCGCCCGGTCCAGCGGCGCCGCGTCGGCGAGCGCCGCCGCGACCGCCGCGCCCGCGTCGGCCGCGGCGGCGGTGAGCGCGCCGAGCGCGGACCGCGTCGCGGCCACGTCGGCGGCCGCCGCCGCCGCGTCCGCCGCCGCCCGCTCCGACGCGTAGCGCTCCTCCCGGACGAGCGCCGAGATGTGCGCGTCGAGCCGCGCGAGCGCGCCGTGGACGTCGCGCGTAAACGCGGGAAGGCCGGCGGAGAGGGCGTCGGCGGTGGGGAAGCGCGTGTTGAGGTAGGCCGCCACATCCAGCGACGAGCCGGGGGGGAGATCCAGCGCGGACCCCGCGTCGGGGGGGGCGGCCGCCATCGTGGGCCTCGCGGCGGGGCGGCGGGGAGCGCGGCACGCCAGGCACGGCGGCAGAGGCAAGAGGGGTGAGCGGGAAGCGAGGGGAACCAGAGTGGGGCGGGGCACGTGCGGCGCGGCCCCGCACCAGACGCTGCGGCCGCCGGCGGTGCGGGCGGCGCAGCGCAGGCAGGCGCGCCGGAGACGCAACGGCCGTCGCGGCGAGGGCGGTCGCGACCAAGCCGGCCGCGAGACGGGGGCGGCCTCCGCTCGCCCGTGGGTGTGACGTCCGAGCTGACACGCTCGCTGCGCCTGTGGGAATTGTTGCGCGCCGATTGACAAAGTGCACAGTGCGCGACGCGAAGGCATCCTCGGATGGACTGCACAGAAAAGTCCAGTCTTGCGCAATCGACTCAATCTCAGATTCTGAGATGAGTCCATGGGCAAGTCGCAGACTTGAGACTGTCTCGAGTCGCTCTCTGGCTCAGTTGAGTTGCCTCCCATGAAAACTCCGATCAAGTCGGGTGATGGGTCGTTTCGACTTTGAGTACTGTAGTGCTCTGAGAGCATTCCAAGCGGTGCGGCCCTATAGACTGTACTGTAGTGCTGGTTGGGGTGCTGCTGACGACTGAATCGTGTGCTTTGTGCCCTCTGTCCGTCATGGGCGGATCGTTCGAACGGTCACATGCTGCTTTTTCGTGTCTTGTGTGCCCTTCGATCTCTCGCGAGCGCCCCGCGGAGCGGGCGTTTGCCCGCCCACGTCACGCGGCGGCCCACAGACGCACCGGCGCCCGCTTGGCCCGCCGCCGCGGCGCGCGCCGCCGCGGCGCGCTGCGCGGCGGGCGGCGGCCGCCGTCGGGTGCCGCCGCCCCGCTGGGCGCCCCCCCCCGCGGCTACCCCCCCTCCCCCCCCCCCGCCGCTGGACGCGGCGCGCCCCGGCGGCGGCGGCGGCGGCGGTCAGCGGCGCGCCCTGCTGGCGGCCGCCGCGCTGTCGGCGGGCCGCCGCGGTCGCTGGCGGCCGCTCGCGACCGCCGCGCGCGCACCCTGCTCCGCCGCCCCCCTCTGCCCATTGCCCCCCGTTGCCGCCGCCGCGGCCGCCGCCCCTGGCACGCCCGTGCCGCCGCACCGCCGGCGGCGCCGCCCCTGCCGCCCCTGTTGTGAGAGGGCCCCACCGCCGCAGCCGCGGTCTCTGCCAAGGGGGAGGGCCGGGGGGGGGGGGGAGGGGGGGGCCGCGCGGGGGAACATTGACCCCCGCGGACGGCTGTCGTGCGAGTCTGCCAAAGGCCTGCTGCCGCCGCCTTCGGCCGCCGCCGCCGCCGCAACCGCCGCCGCCGCCGCCGCTACCGCCGCCGCCGCCGACGCTGCCGCCGCGCTCCTGGGCGGCCGCGCCGCGCGGGCGCCCGCCGCCGCCGCCGCGGCGGCACGCAGCGCAGACGCGGGGTGGCGGCGCGCCGCCGCCCGTCGGCGGGGGCGCGCGAGGACAACCCAGCGGCGGGCGCGCCCCGCCGACACGGCTGGCGCGCCGCGGCACGTCCAGGGTGGCAGCGTCACGCGGCCACCACCCCCCCCCCCCCCCCTTCCCATACCATGGGTCCTCCGCACCGTCCCTGCCCCCCGCAGGGCTGTCAGGTCGCCGCCCACGAGCGCGTGCGCCGCCGCCGCCACCCCCCCTCCTGCTCAACGAGCCGGCCCGTGCACCTGGTGCGCGCGTCGCCCCATCGGGCGCTCCCCCCCGCCATCGGCCCCCGCCGTAATACGCCCACGGGGAGCCGATGCGCGCCGCACGCGGATGAACCGATGGCCGCCCCCGCCGCGGCGGCGGGCCCACCGCCGACGCGGTGTCGGCCGATGGCACGGTGCGGCGGCGGCGGCAGCGGCGGCGGCAGCCGCAACGGCGGCGGCGGCCGCGGCGGCGGCCGCGGCGGCGGCGGTCACGTCGCCCGCCCTACCGCCGCGGCCGCTGCCGCCAACCGCGCCGCCGCCACGCGGCCTCGCCGCAGCCGGCGCCGCCACCAACGCGGCCGCCGGGTGCGCTGGCCGTGCCGCCCACGCGGCGCGCCAGCCGGTCATAGGAGGCGACGGCGCGCCTGCTGCGACCGGCGCGGCCGGCCGCCCACCGCTGCTGTCGCCGCCTGTCGCTGCCTGGATGCCCACCGCCGCCGACCCATACCGTTATCGGCTGCACGCGGCGGCCGCCGGCCCCCCTCCCGCCCCTCGCTGCTGGCCATGGGCGCCGCCCGCGGGTTTGGCGGCCGGCAGCGGGCGCGGCGGGTCGGCGGCCGCCGCCTCGCGGCCACGGCCGCCGCCTCTGCCGCCGCCGCCGCGACCGTGGCGGTCGGGGTCCTCCTCCTCCCGGCGGCCACGTCGGCCGCCCGCGGCGCCGCGTCGTGGGACGACGTGTCCGGGTTGGCGGGCCTTAGCCAGCGGCGGTCGACGCGCTATGGCGGCGCGCTCGTCGCGGACATTGACGGCGACGGCTGGTACGATGTGCTGGCGCCCGGGCACGACACCGCCACCGTGGGCGTCTACTGGAACAACAGGAACGGGACGTATACGCGGGCGGCGGACCTGCGGCCGTTTCGGGAGGACGTGCACGGCTTCACGGCGGGCGACGTGGACGGGGACGGGGGCCTGGAGGTGATCCAGGCGCGGGGGGGCGGGAACGGCCTCACCCCGATCGCGCCGGTCTTTTACGGCGGCGCCGGCCGCAACCTGACGCCCGCGGATGTCGGGCTGGGCGTCGTGGGCGGCCGCGGCCGCTCGCCGCGGCTGGTGGATCTGGATGGCGACGGGGACCTGGACGTCCTGTCGATCAACTACGAGGTGGTGCAGGCGCCCGCGGCGGACCCCGCACGGCAGTACGTGTTTGAGAACACGGGCGGCGGCACGTTTGTGCGGCGCGTTGGCACGGGCCTCGACGCGGTCGCCATCGAGCGCCTCATCCTCACCGACGTGAACGGCGACGGGCGGCTAGACATTGTGGGGTACCCGTTCTTCCGCATCCTCCTCGCGACGGGCGACTTTGCCTTTCGTGACGCGACGCGGGAGCTGATGTCGCGCGTCCCCGCGTTTGCCAGCCGCCTGACCGACGTCCGCGCGGCGGCGGAGCTCGACTATGACAATGACGGGCGGATGGACCTGTACCTTGCCATGGGCGAGCGCGACGACGCGCTGCTGCGCAACGTCGGCTCGGGCTACGAGGACGTGTCGGCCGCGGCGGGCATCCCGACGGGCGGCAACCACCAGGGCGTGACGGTGGGGGATTTCAACAACGACGGCTTTATGGACGTGTTTGTCGTCCGCGGCGGGCCGCGGCGGCTGCCCGACCTGCTCCTCACCGCCAACGGGGCGGGCGGCTTTGACGCGTCGACCGACCACGGCGCAACGACGGCGGCGGACAATGGGCAGGGCGACATGGCCACGGCGTTTGACTCGAACCGGGACGGGCGGCTGGACCTGGTCGTCACGTCTGGGGAGCCCGTCGGCCCGCCCGCCACGTGGGGCACCCTCAACCTGTTTCAAAACACCGGCCGCTACACCTGGGACGGCCGCTACTTGCTCGTCCGCGTCGGGCGGTCGCCCAACGGGCGGGCCACCGCGCTCGGCGCGCGGCTCACGCTCCGCACCAACGACCGCGGCGCCACGTACGTGCGGCGGGTCGGCTCGGCGGGCGGCACGTTTACGCAGAGCGCGCTGGACATTGTGCACTTTGGGGTGGGCTGGGCCACGTGGGTCGACCGGCTGACCGTCTGGTGGTCAGACGGGAGCGAGGTGGTCCTCGAGGATGGGGGCGTAACGAACCGGGTCATTGAGGTGGGGTTGCTTTAACTGAGGGGTGGGGGGGGGGGGGGGGGGGGGGGGGGAGGTTGCGCACAGAGTAGGGGCGCTTCGGGGGCGGGGGGGGAGGGGGGGGGGGGGGAGGGAGGGAGGGGGTGGGCCCTCGCGCCGTGTGGGTGGGGAGGCGGAGCAGCGGGGGGTGGGGCAGACGGGTACGGAAAGCCGGGGGTGGTGGGCTTGAGCTGCACCGTCGAGGGCAAGACGGTCCCCGCGCGGCTAGGGGTTGGGCCGCCGGCGGTGCTGCCGCCGCGGCCAATGTTGGGCACAGCTGCCTACGCGCACCGCGGCGTGACGGACCGCGGCGGCAGACGACCGCGCGGGGGGGGGAGACCGAGGGCAGAGCGGGGGGTCTGACAGCGGGCAGCGGCGGCCCGCCGCCAACGCCCACCGGCGCACCGGGGGGAACCGAGCCGGCCGCGCGGACGGCGGCGGCCACCGCGCGGCACGGGCCGCGCGGGCGGGCCGCCCGCCGCGGCCGCCGCGCCGACCCGCCGGCCGACGGGGGCGCGCCGCCGCCGCTGCCGCCGCCGCCGCCGCCCCCTCCCCCGCCGCCCGCCGCCGCCGCCACGCGGTCCCCGCCGCGGCCGCCACCCCCCCCCCCCCCCCCCCCCCCACCACCACCACCACCACCACCACCCCAGCCGCCACCACCCGCCGCGTCGTCACGGCGGCACGCGCGGCCACCCCCCCCCCATCAGCCGCCACCACCCCCACCCCCCCCACCGCCAGCCGCGTATCGGCAGCGGGCCACCCCGCCACGGGCGGCTGCTCACCCCCGCCCCCCCCCCCCCACGGCGGCGCGCGGCGCGGCGCGGGGCGGGGCGGCCACGCCGCCGCCGCGGCGGCGGCGGCGGCGGCGGCGGCGGCCGCCACGGCGGCCGCCGCGTCGTTGCCACCCCCGCCGCCCGGGCGGCGGCGGCAGCGCGGCGGCCACCACCCGCGGGCGGCGGCCCCTCCAGGCGGCGTGCCCCCCCGCGAGGGCACGCCCCGCACGACGGGGCGGCCGCAGCCGGCGGGCCACACCGCGGCACCGCGGGGGGTGTCCCGCCCCCCCCCCGCGCGTCGGGCGTCGCCGACGCGCCCACCCCGCTGCTGCACCATCCCCCCCCCCCCCGCTCCTCCCACCTCCCCCCCCCCCCCGGCCGCCCCCCCCCCCCCCCACGCGTCGCGGGCGTCGCCGCCCCGTGGCGCGCCGCCAAACCCCACTTCCCGCCACGCGTCTGGCGCCATGGCCCGCGGCGGTGCCGCGGGCGGCCGCCGCCCGCCGCCGCGGCGCGGCGCCGCGATGGGCGCCGCCGCCGCGACGCACACACACGCACCCCCCCACCCCCCCACCCCCCCCCCCCGCCCCTCCCGCCAGCCGCCGCCGCGGCAGCGTCGGTATGTACACGGCGGATCCCCCGCCGACGCGACCGCCACCGCCGCCGTGACCGCGGCCGCGGGCGCGCGCCGCCAATGCGATTCGCCGGCACCCCCGCCGACAGACAGCGGCGGCGGGCATGGCAGCCGCCACGTCTGGTGCGTCGGCCGGCCGCTCGGGGGGGGGGGGGCGCGTGCGCGTCGGCGGCCGCCGCGGCGGCAGGCGCGGCCGGTGCGCACCCACTCTCCACTCTCCCCCCCCACCCCCCCCCCCCCCCCTCAACCACCTCGGCCGCGTGGCATCCCCGATTTACCGCCAGACACCATCCCCTCCCGCCCCCCTCCGTCCCCCCCCTTTCCCCCCACCCCCCCCACCCGCCCCCCCTCCCAACGCAGGCCACAGCGGCGCAGCGGCGGCCCGACGGCCACAGCGACGGGGTGGCGCGTGGCGGCGGCGGCGGCCGATCGGGGTGGCGGCCACCCCCAGCGGCTGCCGGCGGCCGCGGCAGGGGCGGGGGGGGGGGGGGGGAGGGACGGCGGCCGCCACCCGTGGCGGCCCGCCCTCTGCCCCGCCTGGCCGTTGCGGCCGGCCCGCCGGCCGGCGCGCGCCGCGGCCGCGCGGCCGGCGGGCGTCGTCCCCCCCTCCCCCCCCCCCCGCCCGCACCGTGCGGCGCGCGGCGGCCGCCCGGCCGCCGCCGCCGCCGCCGCCGCTGCCGCGACTGTCCGCGGCGGCGGCCGCCGCGCCGCGCGCGCGCGCGCGCGCGTGCGCGCGGCCGCGCGCACGTCCGCCGCGGGCGTGCCCGCGCGGCCGCCCCGGCTGTCCGCGTCCCCGCCCGCGGCGGTGTGCGCGCGCGGCGGCCCGCCGGCGTGCGCCGCTGGGGGGGCGGCGCGCGGCTCTCTCCCCTCCTCCCCCCCCCCCCCCCCCCCCCCCGTGCGCTGCTTTCCCCGCCGCTCCTCCCCTCCCTCCACAGACGCCCACGCGGCCGCCGCCGTACTTCCCCCCCCCCCCTGCGCTCCTCGTCGTCGGCCCCCCCCCCCCCCCCCCCCCCCTGCCTCCACCCCCCGCCGCGCGCGCCCCCAGACCTTGACGCGGCTGCCGCGGGTGGTGGCGGTGGGTGGCGATGACGTTGACGGCGAGGCGGCCGCGGTGGCGGCGGCGGTCGGCCGTGTCGGCCGTCGCCGTCGCGGCGGGGCTGGCGGGGCTGGCGGCGGCGGCGGCGGCGGCGGCGGCGGCGGCGGTGGCGGCGGCGGCGGCGGTGACGGTCGCGGCGGCGGGGAGGGGTCACCCGTTTGGCGATGGCGCCGCCGACGGAGGTGGCGGCAGGGCCGCCACGGCGGCGGCGGCGGCGGCGGCGGCGGCGGCTGCTGCGGGCGCCGCCGGTGGGGTGGCCACCCTCCCCGCACCGGCGGCACGGACGTTTGCGGTGGCGGACCTGCGGACGACGTTCAACCGCTTCAAGCGGTCGGCCAGCTGCCCGCCGACCGTGTCGCACGACAGCGTGCGGAACCCGTCGTCGCAGGTGGCGGTCATTGCGCACCGCTCCATCCGCGCCGACGGCACCCGCTGCACGAGCGCCTCGTCCATGATTGTGCTGTCGTCCGCGGCGAGCGAGTCGGCCGACCTCGACGCGCTCCTCCGCGACAACGCGCTCTTCCGCGGCGTGTACGAGGACCTCCAGTCGCGCGGCGCGGCGTTCCTCATTGGCTACGACGCCAGCGCGCGGGTGTGCGGGCGGTGGGTGTTTGGGGACAACTCGATCGTGCTGTTTGTGGACGAGCCAGCAGACGTCAACGTGCCCGGGTTTGCCAACCTCAGCCCCCGCGACGGCGGGTACATGCTCGTCTTTCAAGACGGCACCACCGAGCCGTGCGCGTATACCAGCGACCGGTCGGGGACGCCCATTGACGGGGGGACCACCGCCCCCGTCGCCGAGGACGCGGTACCCGACACGAAGCCGTCGCCGACGCCGGCGGCCGTCGAGACGCCGACGCCAGAGCCAACGCCGACGCCGGCGTCAGACCCAACGCCGACGCCGACGCCAGAGCCGACGCCGGCAGACGACGACGACGACGACGACGACGACGACGACGACGACACCGTCGTCGTGCCGGTGCCCGTCGTTGTGCCGTCGGCGGAGGAGCCGACGCCGACGCCCACCCCCGAGGTGGCGGCGGACGCTTCGCCAACGCCGACGCCCACCCCCGACGTGGAGGATGAGGTGCCCGTCGTGGCCGCCGCGACGCCCACCGCGACGGCGGCCTCGCCGCCGGTGGTGTTGCCCGACGTGGCGAGCGGCGATGACAATGAGGACGGCCGCCTGGGCCGCGTGGACGGCCCGGCGTGCTTCCCCGCCGACGCGATGGTGGCGCTCGCTGGAGGGGAGGGGGGAGCAGGGGGGGGTGCCAAGCGCATCGCCGACCTCGTACTCGGCGACGCGGTGCGCGTGTCGCCGACGGCGACGGGTCGGGTCTACTTTTTCTCCCACGCCGCCGCGGCCGGCACGCACCCGTTTGTGACGCTCACCACCGCCGCGGGGGCGGCCGTCACGTTGTCGCCAGGTCACTACCTGCGCGTCGTCCGCGGCGGCGGCGGCGGCGGCGGCGGCGGCGGCGGCGGCGGCGGCGGCGGCGGCGGCGGCGCTGGCGCTGCCGTCCTCGCTGCTGCTGCAACCGTGGCGGTTGGCGACGCGCTGACGCTCGCGTCGGGGGACCTGTCCCGGGTAGTGGCAGTCGCGGCGGTTGTCCGGGAGGGGCTGTACAACCCGCACGCGACGGGTGGGGGGGGTGGCCTGCTCGTCGACGGCGTGTGGGTGAGCGAGTACACGACCGCCGTGGCGCCGGCGGTGGCGGCGCCGGCGCTGCGGCTGGTGCGGGCGGTGGCGGCGGTGGCGGCACGGCTGGGGGGGGGGGGGTGTCGCTCCCGAGTGGGGGGGGTGGTGGGCGACACTGGCGCCCCGCGGGCGGGACATTGTGGAGCTCTGAGAGGGGGAAGGCGTGTGTGTTAATTTGACCGGTCGGGCACATGCAAGGGGGGGGGGTTGACGAGGAACGTGGACGTGCGGTGCAGGGCGTCATGCAAAGATCCCATCGTGCTGTGACCTCAGCGCGCACGGGCACGATGGAAGGACGCCGCGGGCGGCTTGTCACCAGCACCGGTGGCCGACCATGGGCTGGCTGGGGGCGTGCGCGCACAAGCGACACTACGGTACAGCCGGGCAAGAGGCCGCGCACGAGTTCGACCCCGAGTCCACATCCAAACAGAAAAAAGGGACCACGACAGTCGCGTCATGCACCGGCGAGGACGGCCACGGCCGTGGCCTAGAATGTACCCAAGTCGCCGCCAACCCCTCCACCCCCAGGGGCCCCCCCCGCCCCAAAGCCGCCGTCCGCCCCGCCGCCCATGCCGCCACCCATCATCCCTGGCGCGCCACCCGCCACCCCCGGCTGGCCGCCCATCATGCCCGGGCCGGCGCCCATCCCAAACATCTGCGCCGCCATGGCCGGCGGCATCGGCCCGTTGGGCGTCATGACCGCAGGCCCCATGGGCGTCTGGAAGATCCCCCCGCCCATGCCGCCGCCATTCATCATCCCGCCGCCGCCGCCGCCATTCATCATCCCCCCGACAGGGCCCACCTGCATCACAGACCCCACCTGGGGGAAGCGCCCTGCCAGAGAGCCACCGACGCCGCCACCGCCGCCGCCGCCGCCGCCAGCACCACCCGCCCCGTTGCCGGTCGCCCCGTTCGTGCCCCCCCCGGTGATGTCAATCTCAGGCCCCATCAGGTCCAGCTCCCCAAACGCGGCCGCGCCCAGCGCGGCGGCCCCCCCGTCGTCATCCCCATCCGAGGCGTACGGGTTGAGTGGCGCCCGTGGCCCGGCAACGACCAGCGCCGTGCTGCTCGCGTCGCGCTTGGCCTTTGCCTTTGCCTTTTTGGCCTTGGCCTTTTTGGCCTTGGCCTTGGCCTTCTTGGACGACTTGCCCTTCCGCCGCCGCCCGTCCGACGACGACGAGTCGCTGTCGCTCGTGCTGCTGCTGCCGCTGGACGACGCCGAACCGCTCACGCTGCTGCTATCGCTGTCGCTGTCGCTGCTGTCGCTACCGCTATCGTCCGACGACGTCTCGTCCTTGCGCTTCTTCTTCTTGCCCTTCTTGTCCTTGTCGCTCGAGCGCTTGCGGTCGCCCTTTTTCCGCGACGACGACTTGCCGCTCTTGGACGACCGCTTGGTGCTCTTGGACTTGGACTCCTTGGACCGCCGACGCCGCCGCTCGTCCTCCGACTCGCTGTCACTCGGGTCGCCGCGGCGGCCGCCGCGGCGCTCGGGGCTCCCATACCCCCCCCCCGCCCCCGCCGCGGCGGTGGCGAGTAGTCGTCGCGGTAGCGCGACGGCGGCGGCGGCCCGCCGCCGCGCACCGAGTCGTACTCGTCGCGGTAGCGGGGCGGCGGCCCGCCGCCGCGGGCCGTCTCGTACGGGTCGGCGGCGTAGCGCGGCAGCGGCGGCGGCGCGCCGCGGACCGTGTCGTACGGATCGCGCGGCGGGGGCGCCCGCCGCGGCGGTGGCGGCGGCGGCCGGTACGTGTCATAGTCACCTGGTGGGGGCGGGCCGCGCCGCGGCGGCGGCCGGTACGTGTCATAGTCACCCGGCGGGGGCGGGCCGCGCCGCGGCGGCGGCCGGTACGTGTCATAGTCGCCCGGCGGCGGGGGCGGCCGCCGCGGCGGCGGGCCGCGGCCGCCGCCCCCGTAATCGCGCTCCCGCGGCGGCGGGCCGCGGCGGTCATAGTCATAGTCCCCCGCGGGGGGGCCAATGCCGTGCCGCCGCGGCGGGGGGGAGTAGTCGTCATAGCCCGACCGCGACGGCTTGCGCGTGTCGTAGTCCCCGTAGCGCGACATGGTGGCAACCACGGCGAGGGCCCCGGGAAGGACGGGAGGGGGGAGGGGCAGAAGGGAACAAGAGGAGACAAAACGGGGAGGATGCCCCCCAAGCGCACGCGCAAAAAAAAGAAAGAAAAAGGTGGCACGAGGCGAGCACGCGAGTCAAGGGCCGGGGGGGAGGGGCGTCGGCCGCTGCGGCGGCAGCGGCGCAAGGTGGCGGCAACCGGGGTGGACGACGGCGACCACGATCTGGCCGTCGCCACCCAGTCTCCCTGCTGCGCCCCAACCGGCGCCGCGATCCCGGCGACGCAGGCTGGCGCGGCGGCGGGGGGGCGGGGTGAGGGGCGGGCGGCGCACGCGACCGCCGTCGCAAACGCAACGGGGGCGGGCCGGAGGGGGATGTCAGCCACCCCCCTCTTGCCTGGCGCGCAACGCCGCGTCGTGCGGCTGGTGTGTGGGGCGCGGGGACCGCGCCAGCGGCACGCGGCTGGCATATAGGTCTGGGGCGGCCCGCGGGGTGCTGGCGTCCGTTCTTGGTGACTCGACCGCACGCGCCATACCCAACCCAACGGCGGGGAGACTGCTGGAATGGAATTGGCGGGCACCGGGTTTCTCCAACGATGTACTGCAGACGATGAGGCGGCGGACGATCGTGCCGAGGCGCCGTGGCGAGCGCTCGCGGCGCCGCCGCGGCTGCGCGCGTGTGGCCTTGATCCCGGCCGCCCACGCGACCGGCGGCGGCGTCCCGGCGCGCGCCCCGACGGCGGCCCCTCCCCCCGCCGCGCCTCAAAGTACACAAAGCCCAGAACGCACACCATCTCTGCGGGTGCCTCCCCCCCCCCCCCCCCCCTCTTGTCCGCACGCGACGCTCCCCCCCCCCCCCACCCCCTGTGCGCTCGCGGCGCTCCCCCCCCCCCCCACGCCGCCCCCCCCCACCTGCCCTCTGCCGCCGCGCTCCGCGCGGTGCGGCGGCGCCCCCCCCCTCCCCCCCCCCCCCATCCGTACCTCCCTCTGGCCCGCCGCACGCCGTCATGGACGCTACCCCCCCCCCCCCCCCCCCCCTTCCCTCCCTCCCCCCCGCCCTCGACGCCCTCCTCGCCGCCCGCGCGCGGCCGGCGGCGGCCACCGCGGCCGCCGGCAATGGCAACGGCGGCGGCAGCGGCGGCGGCGGCGGCGGCTGCGGCAGCGGCAGCAGCGGCGGCGGCGGCGGCGGCGGTGGTGGTGGTGGTGGCGGCGGCGGCGGTAGGGGTGGCGCCGCCGCCGCCCGCCCGCGCCTGTCGCTCCGCGTCGGCGCGACCGCGGCGCCACTGGCGACCGGCGGCGACGGCGGTGGCGGCGGCGGCGGTGGCGGCGGCGGCGGCGGTGGTGACACGGGCGGCGGCGGCGGGGGTGGTGGCGCGGGTGACGCGGGTGACCGCCGCCGCCGCGGCGGCGGCCGCCGCCTCCCCGCCGTCGCGGCGGTGGTGCACCAGGGCGTGACCGCGGCGGGCGTGGCGGTGACGACGGTCGTTGAGGTGGTGCCGCTGTGGGTGCCGCTGCCACCGCCCGCCGCCGCGGCGGGGGGTGGCGGCCAGGCTGCCGGCGGCGGTGGGGGTGGGGGTGGTGGGGGTGGGGGTGGGGGTGGGGGTGGGGGTGGGGGTGGGGGTGGGGGGGGCCCCCGCGGGGGGGGTAGGCCGGACCCGCCGCCGGCGGTGGTGGAGGTGGACGTGGCCGAGGCGGCGGCCGCCGCCGCCGCGTGGGCGGTGCCGTGTGGCGGGTGTGGGCGGCTGCCGGGGGGGGACCCGCCGGGGGGGGGGGGGGGGACGCCGCCAGCGGCTCGTCCTCCACATCCGCGCCAGGGGCGGCGCTCAGGGGGTCGACGTGCCACTCTACACGCACGGCGGGGAGGGGGGTGCGCCCGGCGGCGGCGACGGCGGCGACGGCAGCGACGGCGGCGACGGCGGCTGGTGCCGCCTGCCCGGCGCGGCGGCGCCGCTGCGGGCGGCGCTGCGGCTGCCACGCGGCGCCCCCCCCCCCCCCCCCCCCCGGCCCCCCCCCCCCCCCACGCCGCCACGCCCGTCGCCATCACCGTCGCGTGGCCCCCCCCCCCACCCCCCCCCCCCCCCCCACCTCGCCCCACCGCCGCCGCCGCCCCCATCGTGCGTCACCCTCACGTACGAGCCGCCCGCCACCACCACCCCCACCACCACCACCACCACCGCCGCCACCACCACCGCCGCCGCCGGCCGGCCGCCGCCGGTCCGCCGCTGGGACACCCGCTGCCCCGTGTGCAACCGCGGGACGGGCGGGTGGGGGGGTGGCCGCGGCGGCGGCCGCGGCGGCGGCGGCGGCGGCGGCGGTGGCGGCGGTGGCCTGTCGCGGCTGGTCGCGCACCTCGCCGCCGCGCACGGCGTTGGCGGCGCCGCGGCGGTGGCGTGGCCGGCGGCGTGTCGGCCGTGTGTGGCGGCAACGGTGACGCTGTCGGTGGGGGGGGGGGGGGTGGGGGGGGGGGGGGGGGGTGGCTGGGGGGGGGGGGGGGGGGAGTGGACCCCGCCGGTGGGGGGGGGGGGGGATGGCGGTGGCGGCGGCGGTGGCGGCGGCGGTGGCGGTGGTGGTGGCGGTGGCGGCGCGGGGGAGCTCGCGTGGACGCGCGACACGCGCCTCGTGGGGCGGTGGCCCGCCGCGGTGCGGGAGGTGGTGCGGTCGCTCGAGGAGCTATCGCTGGGTACGTTTTGTGGGGGGGGAGCCCTACGGGTGGGAGGGGGGGGGGGGGGTGGGGTGTCGTCGCCGCCGCCGCCGCCGCCGTGGCCGCCGCCGCCGCCGCCGCCGCCGGGACGGCGGCGGCGCGCGTGGCGGCGGCCGCCCCGCGGCGGCGGCGGCCGCCGCGTGGGCGCCGCGTCGCCGCGGCGGGCCGAGCGGCAACTGACGCCCCCGCGTGTGGCCGCCGCGGCGTGTGGCGGCGCGCCCCGTGTCGCCCATCTGGTGGGGCGGCCTGCCCGTGCCGGCCGCGTGCAGGCGGGCCGGCCGCCGTCGCGGACGCGGGCGTCGGCGCGGACGTGGGCGCGGACGGCGGGGTGGAGTGGGGGGAGGGGGCGGCCGCTACGGGGGACGGCGTCGGCAGGTACGGGTGGGGTTTGTGGCGGGGTGGGGGGACTGGCGCGGGCTCGCTGTGGACGCTCGCCAGGGGCTGGCAGTGGCTGTCGCGGGATACGAGTGGTGGGGGTGGTGGTGGTGGGGGTGGGGGTGGTGGTGGTGGTGGTGGTAGTGGTGGTGGTGGTGGTGGTGGTGGTGGTAGTGGTGGTGGTGGTGGTGGTGGGGGGGTGGTGGTGGGAATGGGCGTGGGGGGGGTGGTGGTGGTGAGGGGGGTACTCGGCGGGTGGCGCGGCGATCCACACGGCCGCCGCCGCCGTCCGCCGGCCGCGCCCCGCCCGCCGCGGCGCGCCCACACACTAACGCGGCCGCTCCGCTGCCGTCGCCGGCCCCGCGCGCGTCTGCCGCCCAACGCCTTCCCCCCCCCCCCCCCCCCCCCCTTGCTCGTGCCGCCGGCGCGCCCCACCGCAGTGGCTCCTCTGGGACGCGGTCCCCCTCCCCCCCCCCCCCCGCCACGCCCCCCTCCCGCCACGGCGGCCGCCGCGTGCGGCGGCCGCCGCCCCCCGGCTGGGTCGACCTGCGTGCCACCGGCGCCACCCGCCGGCGGCCGTCCCCGCCTCCCGCCCACCGCCGCTCCCCTCCCCCACCAGCGTGGCGCGCCGTTGCTGCCGCCGCCGCCACCGCCGCGGCGGCGGCGGCGGCGGCGGCGGCGGCGGTGACCCCCCTCCCGCCCCCCGCAGGGGTGCGGGTCCCCCGCAAGCGGGCGGTCCACGCGGGCACCCCCCCCCCTCGCCGCTGGCGGCGGTCCCCCCCCCCCCCCCTACCCCTTCCCCCCCCCCGCGGCCGTGGCCACCGCCGCGCCGCGGCGGCCACGCCAACGCCAACGCCGACGCCAACGCCGCCGCCAACGCCAACGCCAACGCCGACGCCCACCCCCCCCCCACCGCCGCCGCCGCCGCCCTCTGCCGCACCACCGAGCTGTACCACGCGGGCTCCATGGCACGCGTGACGCCCGCGACGGTGACGGCGGCGGGGGTGGACTCGGAGGAGGAGGTGGAGGCGGCGGCGACGGCGGCACGGCCGTGGGGGGTGCCCGGGGGGGGGGGGGGATGGGGGGGGGGGCGCCGCCGCCGCTGCTGCCGCCGCGCGCGCCCTCGCCGCGAATGACGAGCGGTCGGCGGCGGCGGCAGAGGCGGCGGCCGCCGCCGCGGCGGGCCACGGCGGGCGGCCGCCGCCGCGGCTGCCCCGCCTCTGCCGCCAAGACGTGGCGTTTGCGCTGGCGTGGAACGCAGACGCCGCGCGCGCCGCCGCCGGCGGCCTCGCGCCGGCGGCGGCGGCGGCGGCGCCGCGGCAGCCACCGCGGGGCGCCCCCCCCCCCCGGCGCCACCCGCGGCGGCGGCGCCCCCGCTGTCGCCCGCCGCGGCGGCGGCACTGGCGGCGGTGGCGGGCGAGCCCGGCGGGGTGGTGCCCGCCGCGGCGCCCGCCGCGGACCGCCACGTCACCGACTGCCTCCTCTGGTGGGTCGCCCGCCACCTGCGGCCGCCACCCGCGGCGCCCGCCGCCGCCGCCGCCGCCGCCGCGGGCCACGGCGGCGGCAGCGGCGGCGGCGGCGGCGGCGGCGGCGGCGGCGGCGGCGGCGCGGGCCCGCCGCCGCCGGTCAGCGCGTTCCACCGCGCGCACCGGGCGCGGCTGCTGCGGCACCTGCTGACGCTGTCGACGGCGGGGCTGGTCGACGCGGACAGCGTCGAGGCGGTGCTGTTGCTCGTGGATGGGAAGCGGCCGCTGCCGTCACGGCGGCCGTCGTAAGCGAGGGGGGGTGGGGGGGGGGGCGGGCGGGCGGGCGGGCGGGCGCCGCGCGCGTCGGTACCGCCGCGGCTGCCATTGGCGGGGAGGGGGGGGGGGTGGGGGGGGGGGGGTTGCGGCCGGTGCCGCCGCCCCTTGTGGCGACGCCGCGGCACGCAGGGCGGACGCCGCGGGGCGGCGGCCCGCCGCCCCCCGCGCGGGGGGCACCGCCGCCGCGGCGGCGGCGGCGGACGCGTGCCGTCACGCGGCGGCCCGCCGGCGGCGGCGGCGGCGGCGGCGGCGGCGGCGGCGGCGGCGGCGGCGGCGGCGGCGGCGCGGCGCGGGGAGGCGGCCAGAGAAAAAAAAAACATGCAGCACGCGCGCGGCCGCTGCGCGGCCGCGGCGGCGGCGGCGGTGCGCCCCAACGCACCCCCCCCCCCCCCCGCCCCCCTTGCGCACCCGCTCACGGCGTCCCCCCCCCCCCCCGCCCCCCCCCCCCCCCCCCCCCCACCTACGACGGTGGCCCCACGCCGTACCCGCCGTCGGCCTGCGACGCGTCATACCCCCCCCCCCCCCGCCCCCCCCCCCCCCCCCCCCCCCTTGCCCCCCACTGCCCCCCCCAACGCCGTACGCCGCCGACGGCGGCGTATAGTTGAGCAGGTCCTTGGCCGACGACACGGCCAGCGCCGCCGCCGCGAGCGACGACTCGGCCGCCGCGGCGGCGGCGGCGGCGGTTCCCCCCCCCCCCCCACCCCCCCCCACCGGCGGTGCCCCCCCCGCCCCCCCCCCCCACCGGCGCCCCCCCCCCCACGCGGCAGAAACGGCAGCGGCGTGGCGGCGGCGGCCGCAGCGCCCGCCCCCCCCCCCCCCCCCGCCCCTCCCGGCGGGGCGCCCCCCCCCCCCCCCCCCCGCCGGCATCCCGGAGGGTCAGCTCCGCCTGCAGCGCGAGCACCCGCTCCACCGCCCCCCGGATCCGCCGGCGGACGTCCTCGTTGCGGGCGGTGAGCGCCGCGACGCGCGCCTCGAGCGTCGACGTGTACTGCTGCTTCTTCTCGAGCGAGCGCATCGCCGACTCGCGGTTCTTGAGCACCCGCAGCTGCTTGCGCTCCTCGTCGGTCATGAGCGGGTTGGCCGCCTTGCGGCCGCCTTTGCATTTTTTTTTGATGGGCGACGCGAGCGTCGCCACGTCGCCGCCGCCGCCGCCGCCGCCACCGCCGCCGCCGCCGCCGCCGCCACCGCCGCCGCCGCCGCCGCCGCCGCCGCCGCCGCCGCCGCTGCCAGCGGCAGCGGCGTCCCCCCCCCCGGCGGCGGCGCCAGCCCCGTCCGCCGGGTCGTCCTCCTCATCGGCGGCGCCCTCCTCGGCCGCCGCCGCCGCCGCCGCCGCCGCCGCCGCCGCCGCCGCGTCGGCCGGCGCCATGGGAAACCCCGTCGCCGCCGCCGCCGCCGCCGCCACCGCCGCACGCACCCGCCGCCGCACCGCCGGCGACGTGCCCGCCGGCGGGCGGCCGCGCCCGCCGTCGCCGCCGCCGCCGCCGCCGCCGCCGTCGGTCGCGCCCGCAGCGGCGGCGGCGGCGGCAGCGGCGGCAGCGGCGGCGGCGGCGGCCGCCGCCGCGGCGGGCGCGCCGCCCGCCGACGACGCGCTGCTCGACTCGCTGCCGCCGCCGCCAACGACGAGGCCGTGGCCGAGGCGGCCGGCGAGGTCACCGGCGGCGGCGCCACCAGCCGCGGCAGCGTCGCCGCCGCCCCGCCCGCCGCTGCCGCCGCCGCCGCCACCGCCGCCGCCGCCGCCGCCGCCGCCGCTGCCGCTGCCGCCGCCGCCGCCGCCGCCGGCCGCACCCGCGGCGCCCCCACCGGCGTCGCCCCCCCCCCCCGGGGCCACCGGCGACGGGCGGTCCGCCGCGCCGCCACCGCCACCGCCACCCCCCCCCCACCGCCGCCGCCGCCGCCGCCGCCGCCACCGCCGCCGGCACCACCCCCACGGACGCCAGACCGGCCACTCCCAGCGCTGCTGCCGCTGCCGACGACGGGCGTCGGCGGCGTGCGCGGCGCCGAGCCGCTGCGGGGGATGGGCGCGCGGGCGGCGCCGCGGGTGGGCCGGGGGGGGGGGGGGGGGGGGGGGTGGGCCGGCCGGCGGGTGGGTGGGACATGGCCAGGGTAGGGGGGGGGGGAGTGAAGGGCGGGGTGGAGGGGGGCACGGAGAGGAACGGGCGGGGGGGGGGGGGGGGGGGGAGAAGGGCGCGGAGGGCGGGGGGGGGGGATTGAAGGACGGCAGAGGGCGGAGGGGGGGGGGGGAAGGGTTGACGTCAAAGAGGAAAGAAGGGGGGTGACGGTTGGGCGCGAGGGGAGAGGGAGCCGGGGGAGGGTGGGTGGGGGGTAGGCGGCGTAGGGGGGGGGGTGGTGTTCCGGCGTGAGGAGGCGAGGACGATGGCTCGCACCAAGGAGCAAAAAGGGGAAAGGCGGCGGGGTGGCGGCGCCCGACGGCGCAGGGCGCAACGTCGGCGACGAGGACAGCGGGCGGCGCGTGCGGGCGCGTCGGGGAGCGGGGCGGCCTGCGTCGGCGGCGGCGGCGGCCGGGGTGGCGCCCCCGCGGGCGGCCGCGCAGACGCGCGCGGGCGCGCCGGTCCGAGGCACCGGCCGGGAGGCGCGCACGCCGCGGCAACGCGCGCGGCGCGACGCGCGCCGCGCGGCGGAGTGGCGGGCGGCCGGCGCGGCGGCCGGCGGCGGCGGCGGCGGCGGCGGCGGCGGCGGCGGCGGCGGCCAGCGGCCGGCGCGGCGGCGGCCGCGGCGGTGCGCGCGGCGGTGGGGGGGGCGGAGGGGATGGCGGCAGGGGGACGGGTGGGTGGCGATGGGGGTGGCAAACGAGCGGGGGGGGTGCGCGTCGGTGTCGGAACGACCCCGCCGCGACGGTAGCGGTGGCGACGGCGGTGGTGGTGGTGGTGGTGGTGGTGGTGGTGGGGGTGGGGGTGGTGGTGGGGGTGGTGGCGGCGGCGGCGGCGGTGGCGGTCGCGGCCGCTTGGGGCGGCCACGCGGCGGGCGGCGCGGCGGCCGCCGAGCCGCGGCACGCGCCGCCACCACACCCCGCGAGCGGCGCGGGCGCCACTCGCACGCGCGCACGGGGCACAGCGGGGGTGGGGGGTGGGGAGGGGGGGGGGGGCGGGGGGGCGGCCGGGCGGATCCCGCCCGCCCCCCCCGCGGCGCCCCCCGCCGCGCGCGCGTACCGTTTGAACGTTCAAAGCCGGGGGGGTGGCGTGCGCGGCGGCGGCCGTGTGCCCACCCCACCCCACGCGCACCGCACGGGGAGCCGCACGGCCGACGCGGTTGCCTCCGCCCGCCGTGCGCGCGTTGCCAGTACAGGAGTTGACGTGTACTTTGGGGGGGGGGGCGAGGGGCGAGCCAGCCGGCGGGGGCGCCGGGGGGGGGGGGGGGGGGGGGGTGGTCCCAAAGCGGCCGCGGCCCGGTTGGTGTTGGTGGGGGTGGCGACCGCGTCGCGGCTGGCGGCGGTGGCGGTGGCCAGGCCGGCTGGCCCGCCGGCCGCGCCGTGTCTACTAGTCGCCAGAGCCGCCGCCGACCGATCGGCCGCCGCCGCGGCGGCGGTCGCCGCAGCACACGCGGCCCCGCGGCTGCGGGCGCCGCGTCGGGGCCGACACGCGGAGCTCGGTCCCCCCCCCCCCCCCCCCACCCCCCACCCCCCCAATGGCAACCAAACGGCGGGGGGGTGGCCGCCGTCGCGGCGCACGGCCGACCCCCCCCCCCCCCTCCCCCCCCCCCCCCCACCACCCCGCGTCGCACGTCGGAAGCGGCCGGTGCCACCGCGGTGCGCGCCGCCTGGCCGTGCCACCCCCCCCCGCGGGCGGTGGGTGCGGGCGTCGTCTGCCGACGGGCGGAGATTGGGGCGGGGGGGGGGGGGGTAGGGCGCCACGCGTCTCGGGGCGGCGCGCGCACCCCCCCCCCCCCCCCCCCCCCCCCCCCCCCTCCCACCCTACCTACCTACACCCTGCCTACACCCCTCCCTCATCGTCCTCGCCCTCGTCCACGTGCCGCCGGCGGGTGCCCGTTTCTTTCCTTTTTTTTTTTTTTTTCTTTGCTTGTTGCCTACGCCTGGCCCGCGTTGCCCGCCGGCCGGCCGCGGGCGGCCAACCTGCGCGCCGCCGCGGCAACCGCGCGTGGCACCCGGCGCGTGCCGGCGGGGGATGGCCGACGAGGCGGGGGGTGACGGCGGGAGGGTCGGATGGGGGGGGGGGGGGAGGGGGAGGGGGAGGCCGCCGCGGGTGTGCCCCACCGCGCGTGGCACCTTGGCGGTGGCCGCCCCCGCCGACGCGGCCGACGGATCTGTGGCCGCCCGCCGCGCGGCGGCGCCGCCCCCCCACCCCCCCTCCCCCCCCACCCCCCTCACCCACCCACCCGCCCTCCCGCCCGCCCGCCCACCCGCCGCCACGGCTCGGCCGGCGGCGGCCGCTGCCGCGGGCGCCCGTTTTGGTCGCGGCTCTGCCCCGCGGCGCACCCCCCCCCCCCCCCCCCCCCCCCCCCCGCTCCGCGCACGTGCGCGCGCGCGCGCGCGCGCGGCCGCCGCGGCCGCTGCCGCCGCGCGCGGCCGCCGCGGCGCCGCGCCGCGCCGCGCGTGCGCGTGCGCGCGCGTCCCGCCGCGCGGGGCGGCGGCGGCGGCGGCGGCGGCGGCGGCGGCGGCGGCGGCGGCGTGGCACCACGCGGCTGGTGGGGTGGGTGGGGTGGACGGCGGCGGCGGTGGTGGTGGTGGCGGCGGTGGGTGGCGGCGGCGGTGGTGGTGGGTGGCGGCGGCGGCGGTGGTCGTCTAGGGCTGGTGCGCTGGGCTGGTGGGGGCCGGTCGGGTTGGGGGGGGGGCGAGCGCCGGCCGTGCGGTTTTGGGCCGCGCTGACCCGCTCTGCGTGTGGACGGTGGCGGCGGTGGCGGCGGCGGCGGCGGCGGCGGTGGCGGCGGTGGCGGCGGCGGCGGTGGGGGTGGTGGTGGGTGGCGGTGCCACGGGCAGTGGGCGCGGGTGGTGGGGGAAGGGGCACGGCGGGGGCGCGGCGTGTGCGCCTCGACCGGCCGGGCGCCGTGTTCCCTGGGTGTGTCGGCGCGTGTCGGCCGCCGCGGCCGGGTCCCTGGGTGGGCCGTCCTCGGCGGCTGGGTGGCCGCCGTGACGCGGCCGCGGGTGGCCCACCGTCCACTGCGTGACGGCCGCCGCCGACGGTCGCCGCGGGGTCTCCCCTCCACCGCGCTGCCGCCCTTGACAGGCGCCGCCGCGCCGCCCGCGGCAGTGTCCCGCTGACGGGCGGTGCGTGTTGGGGACGCGGCGGGTCGAGGAGCCGGCGTCGCGCGTCCGCGCTGCCGCGTTCTCCCCCTTCTCTCTGCCAACGTCCGCGGCCGTCCCTTCCCCCCCCCCAACCGCCGCCCTTGTCCGCCTTCCGCCCGACCCTCCCGTGGCCGTCCCGCCCCACCGCGTTGGCATGGCGGCGGCCGCCCCCCGCCCCCCCCCCCCCGAGGCCTCCCTCACCGACCTCTCGGACGACGCGCTGCGGCTGGTCGCGGACCGGCTCCCCCCCCCCGACCGGCTCGCGCTCGCCCTCACCTGCCGCGCCCTCTTTGCCATCACCTGGGGCGCCGACGCGGACGCGGTTCGCGACGCGGTCGCCGACCGCTGGTCCGTCACCGCCGCCCTCACCGTGCGCCTGGACGTGGACCTCGACGGCGGCAAGCGCCGGCGCGTGCCGCAGCGCTCCCGCGCGCAGCACGTGGCGGCGGCGGTGTCACCCGACGGCGGCGCCGTCGCGGTCCTCGCCTTTGACGGCCTCCTCCGCGTCTATGACGTTGGCCGCGGCGGCGAGGAGCGCGCCGGCAGCCCGCTCGCCGTCCCCGCCGCCGCCGCGCACGACGTGTGGCACGTTGCGCACGGCCGCCGCGAGGCCGCCACCGCCGCCGCCGCCACCGCCGCCGCCGCGGCGGCGGCGGTCGGCGGCGCCGCGCCCGCGCCACCGCCGACGCCGCTCGCGCTCGCACGCCAGTGCCAGGAGGATGGCGTCGACGCGGAGATGGCGCTCGAGTGGGCCGCCGACGGCGCCGCGCTGCTGCTGTCGACCAAGTACGCGGTGCGGCTGTTTGAGGCGCGCCGGGGGGAGCGCCTGCGCCTCGCGCAGACGGTGCACATTGGCGAGGCGCTCGCCGCGATCGCCGCCGCCGCCGCGGCTGGCGGGGTGGGCGCCGTGGGGGGCGCGGCCGCGGCGGCGGCGGCCGCCGCCGCCACCGCGTCGGGCGTGGATGGCGGCGCCGCGCTCGCGGCCGCCGACGACGCGGACGATGACGAGGAAGACGCGGAGGGGGGGGCGGGGGGGGCGCCGCCGGGGCTGCTGCCCGGGGGGGGGGGGGGGGGTGGCCGGCTGCTGCCGCCGCCGCGGGCGCCGCCGCCGACGGGCCACTGCCGCACCCCGCCGGTGGAGGGGCGGGTGGCGGCGGCGGCGGTGGCGGTGGCGGCGGCGGCGGCGGCGGCGGCGCCCCCTCCCCCCCCCCCCGGCGCTGCCGCTCGCGCTGGGCGTCGGCTCTGCCGCCGCCCTCTCCCCCGACGCGTCCACCATCCTGTGGGTGGTCTTTCGCGGCCGCCCGCCCGTGGCGCACCTCGTCGCGTACGACGTGGCGTCGCGGACCGTCACGGGCACGGCGGCGGTCGCGCGCATCCACCCCCGCCGGTGGTCGTCGCTCGGCTGGGGCCGCGTCGCGTTCACGCCCGCCGGCGACGCGGCGGTGGCGGTGGTGAATACGGGGAAAAAGGCGGAGCGCGTCCACCGCGTCGGCGCGCGGCTGCACAAGCGCACGCTCTGCCGGTTTGTATTTGGGCTGTTTCGGGTGGTGCCGCGGCGGCTGCCGCCGCCGCCGCTGCCGCTGGGGGGGGGCGCCGGCGGCGGCGCCGCCGCCGCCGCCACTGGGGGGGGGGGGGGGGGCGCGGCGGCCACCGCCCGGCCGCCGCCGCCGCCGCCACCACCGCCGCCGCCGCCGTCGGCGTGGGCGGCCGCCGCCGCCGCCGCCGCCGCCGCCGCCGCCGCGGCGGGCGCGGCGGGCGCGGCCGCCGCCGACAGCGGCGGGTCCTCGGCGCTGTCGGCGCTGTCGCCCGCGCCGTCGCGGCCGCCGTCGCCGCCGCCGTCGACGGGGGTGTCCACGCCGCCAGCCGCGTCCTCGCGGCCGCCGTCACCGCCGCCGCTGCTGGCCGTTGCTGCCGCCGCTGCGACGGTGGCCACGACGACGGCGGCGGCGGCGGCGGCGGCAACGACCGCGTCGGTGGCGACGGCCGCGGCGCCCGCCGCCGCCGCCGCATCTGCCGCCGCCGCCGCCGTCGCCACGTCGACGCCGCCCGGTGCAGACGCCGCGGCGCCGGCGCCCCACCCGTCGTCAGCGGCGCCGACACCCGCCCCCCCCCCCCCCCCCTGCGTTCCCCCCCCGCCCCCCCCCCCCCTGCCATCCCACGCGCTCGTCGTCCTCCGCTCCTTCCGCTCGTGGCTGCCGCTCGGCGCGGACGCGTTCCCGCCCGCCCTCGCCGGCGGCCTCGCGTCGCTCCTCGTTGGCGTGCGCGTCCTCTCCCCTGCCGACGCGCCGCCGCCGTCCGTTGACGGGTCCCTCCTCGCGCGGACCGCGGCGACCGCCGCGGCGGGTGGCGACGCGGCGGCGGCGGGGGTGGCGGCGCCGGCGCCGCCGGCGCCGCCGGCGCCGCCCCCACCCGGCGCTGCCGGCGGCAGCCCCGCCCGCCGCCGCCGCCGCCGCACGCTCTTCCTCTCGTCGGTCCACTCGGACGCGTCCGAGGCCACGTACAAGGCGCTGACGTTTGGGCCGCAGACCCGCCACCCGTGGTTTGTGTCCAAGCTGCCCACCTACTCGCTCGCGTTTGGCGACGACGGCCGGTCTGTGACCGTTGCGACCGCCGACAACCGGCTGTACGCGCTGACCGCGACGGACGCGGCGGCCGCTGCGGCGGGGGAGGCGGCGGCGGGAGGAGGGGGGGGGGGGGCGCGCCGCCGGCGACGAGCGCGTCGGCTGGGGCAGCAGCCGCCGCCGCCGCACCGCCGCTGCCGGTCGCCGCGGCGGCTGGGGCGGCGGCCGCGGCGGCGGCGGCGGGCGGCGGCGGCGGCGGCGGCAACAGTGGCAATGGGGCCCTGCTCCCCGCTCCAATCCCCCCCCCGGGCCAGGCGGTGACGTTCCCCGCGCCCGGCGCGTCGGCGGCCGCGTTTGGCGCCCTCCCCGCCGGGTACGGCGGCGCGTCCGCGTGGTCCGCGACGGGCAAGTGGCTGCTCGTCGCGACGCTCCACGACGACTGCGCGACGCTGCGGCTGCGCAACGTGCCGCCGCCGGGGGGGGCGCCGCTGTGGGGGGACGGGCGCATCTGACACGAGGGTGGTGGGGGGGGGGGGGGGGGGGGGAGAAGAGGACCTGTGAGGAGGGTCCGGACGTGAAAGGGTAGGTGGGTGCCGGTAGGGAATGTGTTTGTGGGGGAGAGGACAAAGGTGATGGCGGGACGGCAATGTGCACCGGCATTGGCGGGCAGCGCCGCCCGCCGCGTCAACGACCGTGAGTTTCGTTACTTCTGTGGTGGCCCTTGACAACCCGGCGACACACTGCGGCACGCACATTGCACACGACCACCGTAAGTTTGTATACATCTCAATGGTAGCCCTCGACGCCGCGGCGACACACACTGCGCCACCCCCATCGCGGCACACGACGCACAACCCCATCTAAATAGCTTAGCGGAAAGCACTGGGATCCACACCGCCGTCCGGACGGCCTCTCGGGCGGGTCACCCACGCACGGGCCCGCCGCGCCGCACCCTACCCTCGTCAGCAAAAAAAAAAAAAGAATGGAGAGCGCAAGCAGAGTCCCTACAGCTACAGGGGAAGACGCCATGCGGGGGGGCAACAGGGCAGGCCACCACTCGCGCTGCGCGCTGCGGTGCCAGGCGGCGATGTGACGCGCTCGCTCCTGCCGCGCACGGCCCTACTCGACGGTCAACACGCGGAGCACGTTGGTGGCACCGCTGACGCCTTCGCGCATGCCCGACACGACGACGACCAAGTCGCCCTTGGCGCACAGTCCCGACGAGGTGGCCCGCATCAGCGAGCGCGCAATGAGGCTCTCCGTCGCCATCATCGAGCCGACGCACAGCGGGAAGGCGCCGCGGTGGATGAGCATCTGCCGCGCCGTCGCCTCGTTGGACGTCACGCAAATGACGGGCGCCGACGGGCGGTACTTGCACACCAGCCGCGCGGTGTTGCCCGTTTCTGTCAGGCACAGGATGATGCGGGAGCCCACGTCGTACGCGGTCTTGACCGCCGACGACGTGATCGTCTCCGTCACCGACACCTTCTCCATCTTTCGCAGCAGCTGCCGCAGGGAGTTGAAGGTGTGACCGTAGTCCAGCGCCTGCTCCGCCTCGCGGCAGATGGACGCCATCGTTGTCACCGTCTCCACCGGGTAGTCGCCCTTGGCCGTCTCGCCCGACAGCATCACACAGTCCGAGCCGTCAAAGACCGCGTTGGCCACATCCGTCGTCTCGGCGCGCGTCGGGCGCGGGTTCTTCACCATAGACTCGAGCATTTGGGTCTACGCACATAAGGTCCGCACAGGCATGCAAGTCAAAAGGAAAGCACACGACGGTGGCAGGTAGGTGGGATGCGAAAACAACTCGAGCACAACAGGCGACAGTGCCTTCCAGTCCGCCAGAAAAGGAGTGCGCGATAGTCAGAACGAGGCCTCTAGCAAGCGCTCGCGCACAAGGGATGGTGCCACCCCAACCCACCCACACCAGGAACCACCGGCGGCAAGAGGCAGGATGTAAAGACAAGAAAAGTGATAAATATCCGCAATGGACAGGCGGGGCCCAACATACCGCAGTGACAACCGGCTTGCCCGCAACGTTGCACTTGCTGATCATCATCTTCTGCGCAATGGCCACCTTCTCAATCGGAATCTCCACACCCAGGTCGCCGCGTGCCACCATGATGCCGTCCGAGACTGCCAGGATATCGTCAAAGTTCTGCAGCCCCTCCTGGTTCTCAATCTTTGAGATGATCTTGATGGCCGACCCGCCGTTGGCCGCAAGATGCTCCCGGATTTCAATGACGTCCGACGCCTTGCGGATGAAGGAGGCCGCTACCAGGTCAACCTTTTGCGCGCACCCAAACGTAAGGTCACCCTTATCCTTTTCGGTCAGTGCCGGCAGCTCCACGACTGCGCCCGGCAGGTTTACGCCCTTCGTCTCTCCCAGCAGTCCCCCATTCTTCACACGGCAGATGACGTGGTCCCCGTCGACGCGCTCCACAATAAGCGCCACCAGGCCGTCGTCGATGAGCACCTCCGAGCCCTCCTTCACAGAAGTGCTCAGCTTTGAGTAGCTTTGTGCAATCATCTCGCTGGTGCCCACGTGCGTGTAGTCACTAGTGAGGGTCAGCTGCTGGCCGGCCTCCAGCTCGATCTCTTTGCCGCCGGCCAGCTTCCCTGTCCGAATCTCAGGCCCCCTGTCAAGAAAGGCGGAAGAAAAGAGGACACAAGCGGCAGCAAAAGCAGGCAGGCACGACGTCCATACAAGGAGAGAAAACAAAACACAGCACGTCTGGGTGTTAGTCACAACAACACATGGCAAACAAGCAGCCAGAACAGCATGCCGCGACAACGCAGCGTCCAGCGGGCTCCAGGAAGACACTGTCAACTTCCCACTGGCGCGCCCAAACTCCCGGCACACGCCACGCCGGCATGCAAGCAGCCAAGCCAACCAAACGCAGTCACTGAGGCAACGTACTTTGTGTCCAGCATGATGGCGGCCATGCGCTTGGAGGCAGCCAGATACTCGCGCAGATTGGTGATGACGCCCGCATGGTACGTGTGGTCGCCATGGCTAAAGTTGAGCCGCATCACGTTCATGCCCGCCTCAATCAGCTTGCCCAACGTCTCGACCGACTTGGTCTTTGGCCCAATGGTGCAAATAATCTTGGTCCGCACGGCCGCCCGCACCGACGAGAAGGAGCCCGCATCGCGGAAAGAGACCTTCAGGTTGTTCTCCAGGGACGTCATCGTAGCAGCCGGTCGCGAACTGTTCCGATACCCTCACCTGTACAGAGCGACAGGGCGGAACAGTGGCAGCAGCAGCAGTCCCAGAGAACCAAGCTATACAGGGATGACGGGGGGGGGAGGGGAGAGGTAGCGTGAGCAGGAGGCGGTTAGCACACGCGGCAGACAGCAGTGCACGGGGTTCGTCCGAGCCCGGATCAAGCACTGGGATGCGCAGGTACGGGACGGGAAAGGCTGCTACGGCTCCGCCTCCAATCGCAGTCAAACGGCAGACGGTGAGCACTGAGTGGGAGTTTCGTGTGCACGGGTTCCGACCAGACAACACCGGAACCGCCTTCTTGCCCCCCTCGCCAACGTAGAGGCCCGACTCACTGGTGTGTCGAAGTGTGTGAGATTCCCGCCGACGCCGACTGGTGCAAGGGGGCGTCAGGACGGTCAACGCCTCTGTCGGGACACCAGACGGCCTCGACGTAGCCCGCAATGGCGTGTGCCCACGTCGCGCAAGCGTGAGTGTGTGGTCGAGGGCGGGGGCGTGTCCCGGCCCGCACGGAAACGATGCAAGTCACACCCCCTGGCAAGGGCAGTGACGGGCCGCCGGGTCATGCCCATAAATATTCGTGCGCGGAGTCGATTGGCGCGGCGCGCACGACGCTTTGATCATGAGGGGCCCGGCGCCGGATATTGATATCAGCCTTGCTTTGATTGGACGGCCGATGTCGTGGCCCGGCCGTGGCCAGTCACAGGGTGGCCTTGACACTATCCACAAGGGCTGCATTTGATTGGTCGGTCGCATCCTGAGCCACCGCATCACGCAAGATTCGCTGGGTAGAGGTGTCCAGACGACATGGAACATCCCCTCGTGCGGGACCGATTCCGCCACCACTCCACCGTGCAGGCTCGCGTGGAACACACCGCCTGGCGGGGAGGCGCGCCGTGCGCACCGACGGCTACGAGGGCATTCATGTGCCACCTCACGCACCTTGCGATTCAAGTGGAAGACCGATAAACTGAAGAGGACACTCGTAGCGCGCCCGATTCTCTTGTCTGGGAGGGTGTCGCACGGGGAGGTCACTTGTGCGTGCATGCGACGGTAGAGAGATGTTCGCTGGGCTCGCTCGACGCGTGCCATTGCCCGCGTGTGTGTATGCGTGGGCTCGCTCGACGCGTACCTGCTGCCGTGTTGCCTACACAACCACGACAAGTGCCAACATTTATCCACAGAGCGAGGCTTCGCACCTTGCGTTCGCTGCCGATAGAGTAGCACTCGAAGATAGGAATAGAAACAGGATGACTGCGAGCTGTATCCCCTCCAGCAGGAATAGGAGACATCCTGGCATTGTAGGCAGTACAGAAACGGCTGCAACGCTGTCTCCGAGGGGTCCCGGCGCCGCGCACTGCGGCGCCTGCGCGAAGAGGAGGGTAGCGACTACTTCCTGGTTGCGTTGTACGGATACACCGTCTGGCTCCAGATTCGGTGTACGCACGACACACCGACTGAAGCTGAGGCTACTGTACAAGGCGTACGTGCGCACCTGGGTCGGCCATTGCTGGATACAGTGCTGCAACTTGAATTGACTACAAACTGGACATACATCTTGTCAATTTGTTCTTTAAGTTGTTCCATCGGAACTTACAAAGGTAACTAGATCTTGTCGACTGAGTGCTGTTACTTGTCATCAATGGGTCAGTGTCAGGAGCTCTGACATGCTGAGAGGATCGCCGCGCACCAATCGAGCTCTCGTCGTTGCAGCCGCACTCGAGACGAGGCGAGGACCGGCCGGACCGCCCGTGTGCTCGCCAATGGCTTGCCGGGGCCCAACCAGCTCGTCACGACGTTGATGAGTCGGTTGGTCCAGGCTCGATTCGTCGTCGTGTCGACACATCGGCAGCGTCGCCAGCGGCGGCAACAGCGGTACCAGCGGCGGCGGCACCAGGGACGTGGTTCCCCCCCCCCCCCCCTCCCTCCGTCGCTCCCTCTTCCCAACCCCGGTTGCTGCTCGTGGGCTTAGCACCTGCCAGTCATGGCACCGCTCTGTGTGGGCCCCGCGTTTGTCGGCGGCCTGCCCTTGGCGACGCAGCGAGGCAGCCAACACCTGGGCTATGGCGGCAGCGGTGGCGGGTCGGTGCTGGCGCGGCCCTCTGCCGCTCCTGGCCTGACGCGTGTGCCGCGGCTGCATGACCGAGCTGCTTGGCCGATGCAGCGGCGCCGCGGCGGCGGCGGTGGCGGCGGCGACGGCAGGTGCGTCGGGGTGGTCGTTGCCGGCCCTTCTTCCTACTCAACGTCCGGCACGCCGTCCGGGACTCCATTGGGGAGCTCTGTGGATGACTGCAAGCCCGCCTGGTCGAGCGTCAATGGCAGTGGCCCGTTTGGGGCGGCCGAGGACGATGCGCTGACGGCCGTGTCCCCCAACGTGGTCACGTTTATGAACAACACGCACCGGCAGGACCTGGCGCTGTACGCGCTCAACTATGGAGAGAAGCTGGTACGCCTGTCCCACCTACTCTGCTGTGACATGCACGAAGCAGGGCGACGGTTTGGTGGTGGCGGGGGGGGGGGTGGTGGTGTTCTACTTCTGCTTGAGTGCCGTGTGCCGCTAGCGTTGCCGCGACACGTCGCGTCGGGTTGGAAGGGCGTTGGAGGGGGTGAGAGACTGCACGTTGGTTTGGTGTCACGCGGTGGCTGTGTTTATCCAGGACCATGGAGATCTCCTGTGGATACTGACGCGCTGCGTGTGTGCTCGGGCGTGTATCGTGGTGTCCTCCCCGCTGCGTCACCCCGGTTTTGGCTGGCTGCCTGTTTTACGTTGCAGACGGACCTGGCGCTCCTGGATAACGTGTCCCTCCTGTCCATCGACGCCATGGGCGCGGTGCTGGAGCTGCTCATCTGTGTGCCGTCAGAAGACTCGTGCATTGCCATCCTTGAGCGTCTGCCTTGGCCCAACGCGGGGACATGCACGTGCGTCGACGATGTGGTCGCCGCGTTTGGCGCTATGTCTATTGGCGTGGGGCTGTCTGGCGACATATGACAATGCCGCCGAACCCGCCGTCCCTGCGCGAGTGTGTGTTGTATGTATGCATGCTTTACTTCCCTTTTTTTTGGCTTTAATGGCGCAGCTGTGCGCCGCACATGCGGGGGTCGAACTGTTGCTCTCTTTTTTTTTTTGTTTGCTGTTTGTTTGTTGTATCGTACGTGGACCGTGGGTTTGTGTGTCTGCAATCGAACTTGCTACCGTTGATGCGGCGCCACTGCTGTGCGCGGCCGGGTGCATCGGCGGCTGTCACGCGGTTGACGCTGGGCCTCCTCCCCCGGCCTGCCCCTCGCGTAGGTCAGGGGTGTTGCGGAGAGGAGCGTTGCAGACGGGCGGGAACTGGCCTAGCTCTGTGGCCGCTGCCGCGTCACGTGACCGACACACGGAGCAACCGGGAGGCGCCCTTTTCGGCGGTGCGTTTGTGCCTGTCGCTCTCCAATCGGCGCGCGCGCTTGCTGTGCAGTATGTATCTACACGTGGCAGCGGGATATGAACTGGGATCTTGGCCCTTGCTGTGATCCGCAGCAGCGACGCTCGCGCCGCCGCCCTCGAGTCGCACCGGTCCCGCCTCCCCACCACCTCTGCTCCGCTTTGCGCCCATCCGTGCCGCCCGGTTCCCGTTGCCCTGCCGTCCCAACAGCGTCCCATCCTCTCTGCCCACCGCTCTCCTCCCCCCCTCCCCCCCCTTTTTTTCCTCCTACTCCCTGCATCATGGCCACCCCCCTGGACGGTTATTCCGACGACAGCGCGGACCTCGACGCCGCCTCCATCCGCGTCCTCTTCCGCGACACCCCCCCCGTGGCGGTCGCGCCCGCGCCCGCCGCGGGCATCCCCTACCCGCCCGCGTTTATTACCGTCATGGGCCTCGTCCGTGCCGCCGCGGCGGCCGACGAGGTGTCCCCGCGGGCGCTCCTCGCCACCGCCGCCGCGCTCGTCCGCCACAACGCCGCCGACTACTCGGTGTGGGAGTACCGCCGGCGGGTGGTGCGGCGGCTGGCGCAGCGGGCGGCCGATGACGCGACGGCGGCGGCTGCTGCTGCTGCTGCTTCTGGCGCCGCGTCCTCTGCCGCGGCGTCTGGTGACGGCGGCACCAGCGGCGGCGGCGGCGGGTCACCCGACGCGGCGGGCGCGGCGGCGGCCGCCGCGGTCTACGCCGAGGAGCTAAAGTTTACCTTCCGCGTTGGCGTCGCGGCGGAAAAAAACTACCAGGTGTGGCACCACCGGCGGCTCATCGCGGCGGCCGCCAGCACCGCCGCCGTTGAGGCCGACTACGTCGCCGCCTTCCACGCGGCCGACCCCAAAAACTACCACGCGTGGGCGCACCGGCAGTGGGCGGCCGCACACTGGCGGGTCGACCCGGCGGAGGAGGTGGCGTACGCGGCGGCGCTCCTGGACGACGACGTGCGCAACAACTCGGCGTGGGCGCACCGCCACTTTGCGCTGGTGCGGCTGCCGGGCCTGGCCGCCGCCGCCGCCGCCGCCGCCGCCGCCGCCGCCGCTGCCGGGGAGGTCACCGCCGCCGGGAAGGCCACCCCCGGGGAGGCCGCCGCCGAGAAGGCCGCCGCCGGGGAGACCGCCGCCGCCGCCGCCGCCGGGCAGGCGGGCGAGGGCGCCACCCGTGACGCTCCCGTCGCGGCGCCGCCGGGCGAGGCGGAGCGCCTGGCGGCGGCGGCGCCCGCCGAGCTCGCCTACGCCGCCGCCGCGCTGCGGCGGGTCAAGGACAACCGCAGCGCGTGGGCCTACCTTCTCTGGTGGGCGCGGGTGGCCGACGCGCCGGCGCGCGCCGCGGCGGTTGCAGACGCTGCCGCGCTGGCCGCGGACGCACCAGACGCGCGGCTGCCGCCGGTCATGCTGGGGCGGCTGCGGTCACTGGGGTGACTGGTGTGGGGGGGGGGGAGGGGGGCTCGGGGGGGGGCAACAGGACGGGAGGGGATCGGGGGAGGGGGGGGCGGGCGGCGAGCTGGTGGGATGGGGCCGCGTGCCCGCCCGCCGCGACTGCCGCCACTGTCGCCGCCGTCGCCGGCCGGCTGGCGCGCCGCGTCCGCGCCGTGCTGCGCGGTCGCCGACGGCGGGCGCCGCCGCCATCGAGATGCCGCTGCCTACGCCAGCGTGCTGCTGGCGCTGACGCTGGCGGGGGTGGGCACCGGTGGGTAGGCGTTGCGGCCGGGGAGATAGGGGGGGGGGGGGGGCGTTGGCTGTGCGCCGCGCAACCAGCGTTGCCCCCCGCTGGCCGCGGACATGTGGGGCGGGACGCGATGCGCCCGCGGCGGCGGGGGTGCCGGCGGTGGGAAGAACGGTTGCTTGGGTGGGTGTCAGACGCTCCTGCGGCGTTGGGGGGGGAGGCGGCCGCCCATCCCCCCTCTCTCCTCGTTCCCGCACGCCGGCGCAACGTGTCCCCGCATCATCTTCACGCCCCCAGTGGCTGCGTGCCGTCGCCAGCGGTGAAGCAACGTCCGCGCCGTGCGCCATCGCCATCGCTCGCCCTTGGGCGACCTGCCCACCGTGTTCACGCACTGTATACGTCTATGAACACGCTCATCGTTTTTTGGGGGGGGGCACAATGACGGACCCTCAGTGCACCCTGCAAGAGTTTGCTGTTCTTGGCGTTGGACACCCGGCAGCAGACGACTTGTACAGGGTGTACGCACGCGTCCTCCACGCTCCCCTGTCAAGAGGGCCGATGACGGCGGGGCCCCACCTCCCCCAGCTCACATAGGAAGCCCCCAATGCCCCTTATCTGCACATACAGCCACCAGCCTCCACCCCCGTCACCCGCCGCAACGTCTCCATCTGTTTCGGTCCAGTGCGCCGGGATCGCCACATGTCTCGCAGGCGCCTGCCCTCGGGACGCCGCCATGACTATCGCACACCCCCTGTGCCCACGCTCCCCACCCCCGCCTCCCCCCCCCCCCAAACAAAAAAAGCACCAGACATTCCCTACTCCTGCCCTATTCCCGCAGTCTGTGGTCTGCCCCGGGCAGCGACCCCCCCCTCCCCCCCCCCCTCGCCACCTGCCGCCTCCCGCATCGCCGTCGAGATGCGCTTCTGCTCCGCTGCTTGCATCCCGTTGATGATGCCGTTGAGGATGGCAAACGACCCCACAATCTGCGCCGTCCGGATGACCACCCCGCGGGGGAAGAGGACGGCCAGCCCCACCCGCGCCGCCGCACGGCCGCGGCCAGAGAGGAATGCCGGGACCGCCGCCTCCCGCACGCTCGTGTCGACAAACTTGCGGAACAGCTGGGCGTAGCTCTTGGACGGCTCCATCAGCTTGTACGTGGACAGGTTGTGGGGCACGTGGGAGAGGTAGCCCGCAATGACGCCCGCGGTGAGGGAGCCGGCCAGGTTGGCCGCCACGGGGGAGGGCGTCACCGACCGGGCGCGCTCCTCAAAGTAGTCGGACAGCTGGTTGAGGCCGACGCCAAAGAGGACCTCCCGGCCGCAGCGGGGGAGGACGCCCCGCGTCGAGCGCCGGAGGAGCGGCTCGGGGTTGGAGTGGCCCGCGTTGCACGCCTCGAGGATGGACGAGACGGGGGTCATGAGCACGCCCGGCGCGACCATGGTCGCGAAGCGCACAAAGTCGGGGTGGCTGTGCTGCTCCGGTCGCACCTCCCGGTCGAGCACCACACGGAGCCCTGCAACAATACGAGGTGGGAAATGGCGGGGGGGGGGGCGACGAACAAGGGAGCAGCGAGCAGTACGGGCAGGAGAGGAGCCACGGCGGGTCAACCGTCGGGTGGGCGACCCACACAAACGTCCTGTCAGTGAGCCCGCTACACTCGACGAGGATCCCCTCACCTGCAGCAGCCACTGCCGACAGCGGCGCCAGCCAACCCTACCGACCGCGACTCCGCTTCACGCCCGACGCGGCACCGACGAGCCGGACGCCCTGGCGCCGTCTCCCCAAGCGCCTCCCCAGGGCTGCCCCGACACGGGTGCAGCCCCCACACCCCCACGTCCATCGGTGACCGCCCCGAGCGCCACTCCCCCCCGCCGCCACCTCAAAGTCGCGGACGCAGCCGCCGCCCCCACCGACGCACCCTTAAAGCCCACAATGTACGCCACCCGCGCCGGCACCTGCACGTGCATATTCGGAAACAGGCTGCCGCGGGCGCCCCCCCCCCCCGCCAGCCGCGCGTTGAGCAGCGCGTTGAGCGCGGAGCGGTAGTAGCTCTCCACCGCCGCCGCGCACGCCACCGCCGGCACGCTCAGCGCCGGGGGCGGCAGCTCGAGCAGCGGCGTGCGCATCCGCTTGGTCGCCGCCCGCACCTGCGCGGCGAGGCCGCCGACCATCTCGACGCCCAGGTCCGGGCGCGTCGCGAGCGCGGCGAGGAGCTCCTCCCGGCCGAGCACCCACGCGGTGCAGCCGCCCGGCGACGCGCACGCCGCCGACGCAAACGCCGCGTCGCCGCGGACGGCGTGGAGGCTGTTGATGGTGGTGCCAAACGCGGCGGGGTCCACCACGTGCCGCTGGCCGTCCCAGGTGACGCGGCTCCGCGCGGCCGACCCGTCGGCGAGGACGTAGCAGGCGGTCGACGGCGCGCCCTGCGCGACAAATTCCTCCCCCGGCGCCAGCCGCCGGACGGTCATGCGCGACGCGAGGTGCGCCAGGTGCGACGCGGAGACGTTGCGGAAGAGCTGACCGCCCGCCAGCAGCGCGCTCGCCTTGGCAATGTCCTCGGGGCGGGTGAGCCGCTCCGGGGGGGGCGCCGCCGCCGCCGTCGCCGCTGCTGCTGCCGCCGCCGCCGCCGCCGCGGCCGCCGCACCCCCTGCAGCAGCGGCCGCCACAGGCGCTGACGCCGGGGCGGCCGCCGCGCCGGCAGCGCCGGCGGCAGCAGCAGCGTCCATTGTGTCAACGGCAGCCGGGTGGGGTGAGGCGGGGAGGGCGCGATCAGCCCGGGAGCGGGGACGCGATGACGGCGTGGCGGCCGAGGGGGATGGGGGCGGCGACGCGGAGTGCCCAAGACGGGTCACCGCGCAGGCGCCCCAACGCGGGCCACCGCGCTGCGCCCGCGTCCCGGTTCGCCGCGGCCGGGCGCCGCCAAGGACGCCTACACCGAGAACGCGGTGCGTTGCGCGCCCCCCATCATCGGTCGCGCTGCAACGACGCAGACCACCCTCCTCCCTCTCGCTCTGCCTGTCAGGATCTGACACGTGTTTATCGATACCTGTCGTGACATAAATACAGTACTGGACACTATCTCGGACGTCGCCATGACCGGTACTGTATGCACGCGTGCCTGTACATACGCTCTAGTATCGAGAGCGGCCACAGCACTCTCGTGCAAGGATCCACATCGTCTGCAGAGGAGAGCGGAGGGTGAGTGGACGCCGCGGCCGCTCCCTCTGCCTGCGCCCGCCCCACCGCCCGCGCCGGCCGTCCCGGTCGCCCCCCCCTCACTTGGTCGGGTACCCCACCGTCACGCCCGTCCGGTGGGCGGTCGGCGTCAGCGCCTCGTCGAGCATCGCCGCCGCAACGTCCGCCTTGGCCACGCTAGTTGCGAGCCCCCCCTCCCCCCGGGCGGCGAGCAGCTTGACGCTGCCCCGCCCGCGGGGCGGCTCGGTCGGCGTCAGCCCCATGGGCCGGAAGAGGACGTAGTCGACGTCGGCCGGCGACGCCGCCCACACCGCCTCGGCGGCGGTCAGGTCGGTGCGGACGGAGCGGAACACGGTCGCGAGCATGGCCCCCCAGAGGAGCTTGAGCGGGCCCATCGGCAGCGGGTCCGCGCCAATGCCCATTGACGACAGCACCACCACCCGCCGGATGCCCGCCGCCGTCGCGGCCGTCAACGTCGCGGTCGCGCCCGCGGCGGCCCACCGGGGGTACGACGGCTGGCGGCTGGACAGCGCCGCGACGATGGCCGTCGCCCCGTCAACGGCGGCGGCGAGCGCGTCCGCCCCGCCCGCCGCGGCCAGGTTGACCCGCACCAGCGGCGCCGCCGCCAGCGGCGCCGTCACCGCCGCCGCGCCCGCGGCGGGCGCAATGTCCACGGACGTAGCCGGGTCGGCCGCCGCCGCCGCCGCCGCCGCCGGGTCGTCGCTGCTGTCGCTGGCAGGTGCATCCGGGCGCGCATTGTCGTCCGCCTCGTCCCACGACACGGCCACCGCGCGGAAGGGGATGGGGGGGGTGGCGGTCGCGGCGGCGGCGACGGCGGCCTTGCCAACGTCGCCCATGCCGCCGAGGGTGGAGAAGAGGATGGCCACCATGGGGGGGGGGGGGGCGGCCGCTTCTGCCATGTTGACGGGAAGAGGGGAGCGGGGAGAGGAAGGGGGGGGGGAGGGAGGAGGTGCAGAGGACGGCGGCTTGCGCGGTAGAGACGCTAGCAGCAGCAGAGCGGGTGGGGCGCAGGCGTCGTGGCAGCAAACGCTGCTCGTGGTGTGACGCTGTAGGAGTGGGAGGGGATGCTGGGGGGGGGAGATTGTTGCCAGCAGCGGCAGCGCCGCCGCTTTATCCCCCCGCGCCCTGTCGAGCACGAGCTCTCGTCTCAAACAGCAGCGCCTGCCGTTTTCCGCACGCGCCAGGCGCTTTGATGTGATGGTCCAATGGGCTGCTCGATACGCCAAGAACCAAACCCCGTTAGATGTACGAGCGCGCATTCGTCACGTGCGCTGAGCCAATGGGATCTTTCCATGAGACGTGCTTGACGAAACGCTCATGTTTGTCCAATGGATGGCACGAATTGACATCCGTGGCCAATGGCAATGTAGGAAGAGGGTGAAAACCCAAGAAACCGCTTGCTGGGGCGCACGGAGGGTTGCTCCTGTCTCTCCCTATTTCTGTGTGCCTCTTCTTCCACGATCTCTTCCTGCTCCTGTGCTCTGTCAGAGGGAAAAGACCGGAAGCGCCGTCGTCAAGGCCGCCACCTCCACCGTAAGCGCGACCAGAAAAAAAAAGGACGGTCTTCCCTGCGGCCGGGGTGGGAGCACGGACCGCCACCGCGCCAGTCGCCGGCTCGCGTGCCAACTGAGTGCGCACCGCCGCGCCACGCACGAGCGACAGCAGCGGCGGCGGCAGGTCCCCCCCTGCCTCCCCATCCCTCCCTCCCCTCCACAGACTTCGCCCCGCGGCAGGCACCTTCCCCCACGGTCGGCACTCTCCTCCACGGAGAGGCACCCTTCTCCCCCCCCCCCGCCCCTCGCGGTCGGCCACCCGCGCAGACCGCCAGCCGCCTTGTCAAGGGCGCCTCCCCGCCCCCCCACCTGTCTGGCCGCCTTGCCCCGCCGACCCCCCTCCCACCCACCGACCGACAGGACCGGCCGGCCTCCCCCCCCCCCCCTCCACAAGCGCCGCCCCTCTAGGCCGACGGCGGCGGCGGCGACGCCGCCACCGGCGACACCACCGCCGCCCCGTCCGCCGCCTTGGCGCCCTCCTCCGTGTCCGCGTCCGCGGCCACGACCGGCACCGGCTTATCCGCGTTGCAGCCGGGCGGGATCACCAGCGGCACCGCGCCCGCGGCGGTGGCCATGTTGAGGGCGACAAGGCCCTCGCGGTTCGCGTCGGCAAACGCAAACGTGCCGTTGAGCACCGACGCGCAGTGCGTGACCGCGGTGGACTGCTGGGTGAAGTAGCCCACAAAAAGGGCGGAGAAGGCGAGCTGACGCTTGTCCCACACCGCCTTCTGCTTGACCACCACCGCCGCGACGCTGGACTCGTAGTCCTGGCGCGCCGAGTCGTACTTCTCCAGGTTGCGGCCAATCTTGCCCTCGTCACGGTGGTTGCCCGTCTTGGCCTGCAGGCTCGACATCTTCTTGGCGTACATGTCCAGCTCGATCTTGGCCGACTGCAGGGACGTCTTGACCTCCCGGTCCACCTCCTCAATCTCCGCCAGGTACGCCTTGACCTGCTCCTCCAACTTGCGTGGGTCCGAGCCCGTCGCCTCGGTCCGCGCGGTAAACGCCTTCATCAGCTGCATCGACGAGGTGGCCGTGTTCTTGGCCACCGCCCGCAGCGGGTCATCGTCGGGGTAGAGCGTCGCGAAGCGGTCCGAGAAGCCCACAAAGTTGGACCCGACCAGCGTCGTCCAGTTCTTCTCCGTCGCCGCCATCACCTGCAGGCCGTACGTGAGCGCCTTGGTCGCCCCGTCCAGGCGGTGCTTGTACTCTTGCACCTCCGCGTTGTCCACCACGTGGGGGCTCATCGTCGCCACGCTCTTCTTCACCTTGTGCAACATGGTGACGGCGGGGGGGGGGAAACGAAAGCGCAAGGTCCGTGCGGGGGGTGGTACGAGGTGGCGGCGGCGCGTGTGGCGGCGGGCACGTCGACAGGGCGGCGCGCGGGCGTGCGTGGTGGGGACGTCAATGACGAGCGAGGAGCGGCGCTGGCCGGGGCAGGACGACGTCAGCCGGCGGCCGCCGCGGGCGCTCTAGTACCCCTCCCAGCGGCGACCCCCCAGCAAGCGCCCATGACACCCCCCCCCCCTGCGGCAACCCAGCGGGGCGAGCGGCAGGAAACGCACACCCCGCCGACCCCCCTGCCACGGAGGGGCGCCCGCACAGCGTGTGCGGGCGCCCAACAGGCTGCTGGCCGGCAGCGGCCGCCACCCAGTCTATGCTCCCCACCTCCCCCCCCCCCCCCCCCCCCGCCGCCCCGTCCCCTCCCAGTCGAAGGGGCGCAGCCGCGCCACACAGCAGGTCAATTCCACCAACGCCCCGCCGCCACCGCTGCCGCCACACCCGCGGGGGAAAGCGGAGGCGGAGGGGGGCGGGGACACCCACGTTGCCAACCGCACCCCCCAGCCCCCCCACCCCCAGTGGCCGCGAGGCCAGCCACTCCCCCCGGGGACAGCCGCCGCTACGGTGCGTTTGGCACCCGCCCCTGGCGGCCACCCGCCGCACCACGCCCACCGCGGCCAGCAGCAGCAGACGGCAAGGGTAGGGGAGGGAGCAGGCAGGGGGCAGGGGGGGGTGGGAGGAGAGGAAGGAGAAGGGAAACGCACGGCGGCGCCGTTAGCGGCGGCGCCCAGCGGGGTGACGCGGCCCCCGGCGCCCAACCCAGAGGGGGCAGCGGGGAATGTATCGGCGAAGCGGCCGCCGCTGCCCGGCGCCAGTGACGCGGCGCACCCGTCCCCCGCGGCGGCAGCGTCTCGGCAGACACACGCGCGAGCCGGGACGCACCGCGCCTTCCCCCCCCCCCCCCCCCCCCCCCCGCGTTCCAGCGTGTCCCAGCGGCCGCCGCCACACCCGCTGCGGCGGCCACGAGACAGAAATAATAATGAGGCAAGCACGGACGCGTCCCCCAGCCCACCACCTCCGACGACCACCGGCGCGGCCCCCGTGGAAGGTAGAAACGGCAGGTGCGCGTGCCAGATGCACCGTCCCCAACGCCCGCGACGGTGCGTTTGGCCGCCACACCGCCGCGGGACGGGGCGGCCCGTCATCCACCGCTGCCAGCATCGCCGCCCACGGGAGAGTGCCGACGATGCGGGCGGCGGCCAAAATCAAGGGGCAGCGGCAGGCGCCGAATTCCGCAGGAACGGGTGTGGCAGCCGGGTCCGCGGCGCTCCGCCCCCCCTCTCTCCCCCTCTTCTGCCACTGTCCACCGCCGGGCTTGGCACAACCGCTGGCGGGGACGGCACCCCCCCCCCCCCCCCTCGAGGCCTACGTGGCCGCCGCTGCCGCGCGGCACGACGGCGGCGGCCGGTGTGCACGGCCGCGCAGGAGGGGGTGCACCCGCCACACCGCCGAGGAAGCGGGCACACTACGCCACCTACGTGCCCATGTCCCCCTCAGCGCTCGCCAGCACCACCACGACGGCGATGCCGCCAAACGCCCCACGTCACCACCACGGGGCAGGCGCGTCGGGGAAGAGACCCACCGCCACCCGGTGCACACCACTGCCAGGCAGCCGCCGGTAGCCACCCGGCCGCCCCATCCGCCAGCGACGCCGCTGCCACCAGCATCCCCCTCACCCCACCCCCCTCGGGGATGCACCCACCCGCGTCGCGGTCGCGGTCGCCGCCCACAGACCGACCCCATCCTGTCGGTGGAAGCCCGTCGGGGACAGCCACGGTCGCGACAGCCACTTGGCGTCAGTCTGGCGCCACCGGTCGGTCTGGCGCCACCGGTCGCAAAAGACCGACCCCAACCCCGCCGCCACTTGGCAGAGACGCGTGGCCGCACGGCACGACTACCGCGCAGCATGCGCCTAGAGGAAAGACAGGCGGCCACCCGCGAGCGACCACAGATGGCCACACCGACGTCACTCCCCCAGGCCAGGTCATAGAGCAAGTCGCCGCTACGGACGGGGGAGGAGTAGGCGGCCGCCGCCACTGCTACGAGCGTGGCACGGCCACTGCGCGCGGGGACGACCACACCCCCCCCCCCCCCCATGCAAAAAAGAACCCGGCCGCCCAGCAGCAGCCAGCGGCGACCCGCCCCCCACCGTAGTCGTCTGGGTCGCGCCAGTAACAGCCACCGCTGCTACCGTCACAGCCGCTGCGGTACCCACCCGCGACGGCGCTACTGTCGACACACCGAAACAGCCGCCCGGGGTCGACCAGTCGCCAGCAGGTTCGTCACCGCCTCCCCCACTCCCCCTCCCCCTCAATCGTCGCCACTCAGAAAACCAAGCAGACACAAACGTCGGCCACGCCCATCAGATGGTGACGGCGTGCCGATGAAAAAAAAAAAAAACCAGCACGAGGCGGGGCCTCTGCCAGTTACAACCACCCCCTCCCCCCCCACCGCGACCTTACCCCGCCCCACCTTTGCCAAGGATGGTGCCAAGTCCGCCCCCCGTAGCCCCCCGCCCCCCCCGCCGTGCCGGCGGCGGCACCCCCGCCATCCGCCGGCGGGTCACCCCCGGCGGCAGCCCGTCGGCGCACCCGCCGCCGGGGGCGGCCGCCGCCGCCGCGGCAGCCCAGCCGCCCACGCCCGGGGCGGCGGGCGCGGGGAGGGCGTCCCAACCCCCCCCCCAGCCGCCACCGCCCACTCCCCCGGCAGGGAGCAGCTCGAGCACCCCCCGCCCGACGCCCGGCGAAGCAGGCGGCGATGGCGGCGGCGACGTCGACGACGCGGAGCGGGTGCCGCCCTTCCCCTCCCCCCCCCTGCGGCGGTGGCCGCTGCCGGACCGCAAAGACGACGGCGCGGTGGCGGCCGGGGGCACGGCGCGCAGGCCGCCGCCGCCGCTGCTGCTGTCGAGTCGCCTCCCGGCCGTTGCCAACGGTGGCGGGGAGTGGTGACGCGGGGAGGCGCCCAGCGACAGGGACGTGCGGGGGACAGACGCGGCGGGGGGGCGGCGGAGGGTGGAGAGGGCGGCGAGACGGGCGGCCTCGTCGCCTTGGGAGCGGCTCGCCGCGGTCAGCGCCGCCCGCGCCTGGGCGTCGAGGCGGGCGGTGAGGTGCGCTTCGGAGGCCAGCGATGCAGACAGGCGCTGCGGAGGCGGGGCAAGGGAGCATGCACGGAGACAGGCAGGCAGGAGCACAAGCAGGCAGACAGGCAGGCAAGCAGGCAAGCAAGCCAGCAGACAGGCAGCCAGACCGCCGCAAGCGGGAGCACCAGACCACCGCGGAACGCACCGTACACACCGCCACAGGGAACGCCAGGCAATCGCGGGTCAGCACCGGTGCCAAGCGCCAGTCACGTACACGGTAGCGGCCGCCCTGCCCCTCCACGGGTCCAGCGCGGGCCCTCAGCAGACCGCCGTCGCGGAAGTGCGCCCGGCACCCTCCTACCGCACAAACCAAAACCTCCCCCCGGTGGGGCGTCGAGCCTCCCCAAATCCCCCACGTCCTCCCATGTCCAGCTCGCCCGCCACCCAACGACGGCCAGTCTGCACCCGCCAACCGCCTCCCCTCCCCGCCACCCGCACCCCCCCATCCCCTACCCGACCCCTTCGGCTCCCTCCTCCCCCCGCCCGACAAAAAAAAACAAGCACCCGCCAAAGCCCACCTCATCCACGTACCGTTTCAAGGTGATCCGCCTCAGCTCGCGCGTCGCGGGCGGCCGCCTCGGCCGCCGCCACCGCGGCGGCGGCCATGTCGCCCTGCTCGGTCAGCACCGCCACGCGCGCCGCGGCGGCCGCCGCCGCGCGGTCCGCCTTTTTCATGCCCGCCGCGGCAGCCGCCGCCGCCGCGGCCGACGCGGCCTCGGCGGCCGCCGCGTCGGCGGCGGCGGCTGTCGCGGCCGCCGCCGCGGCGGCCGCCGCCGCCTCGGCGCGGCTCGACCGCACTGCCGCGGCGACGGCCACGGCGAGCACCGCCGCCGACGCGGCTGCCGCCGTCGCCGCCACGGACGGCCAGTCCATGGTGTCGCTGAGACAACACGCAGGGGTCGGGGGGGGGGGGAGCGCCCGCCCGCACCGGAGGCGCGGGCACGCGGTGCACCGGCGGCGGCTGCCGTGATGGAGGTGGCGACGGCCGGGCAGCATCGTCGTGCCGGCTGCCACGATGGCGCGGGCGAGGGGAAACGGGTGGACGGCCCTACGACTGCGGCGGTGGCCGCTCGCCGTCCCTGATTGGGCCAGACCGGGTGGCCTCGCGCCGCGCCGATTGGGCCGCCGCGATGTCTGGGCGTCGGCCGTTGGCTGTCCGCCACTCGATCGCTGGCGAGCTCTCCCAAAGCTGGTGGCAGCGGCGCCGCGGCGCCCGAGCGAGGCCCAGACAGCGCGGAGCGTGTTGAAGTTCACAAACCCTCTTCTTGACGGGGCGTTCGGACCAGGCACACGACTTCCGACCTTATCGCCGACATTTCAGTACACGCAAGTACATGCACGTGGAACGACCAACAAGCAGTTGAAATAAATCGAAGCAAGTAGGGAAATGGTCACTCAGGATCTAGACTTGACTACGTGGCACGGGACCTTGCCTGTGGGAATGTGCTGCCCCTGCCCCCCTCTGGATTGCTGGTCCCGCCTGTGTCAGCTCCGGCCTCTTCAGCCGCCCCACGTAGCTGTCCGACGTGCTGTCGCCCGCTGCCGACAGACACCCCGCCCAATCAGTGGCGGCGCATGAGAAGCGACTGGCCCTCTCTCTGCGCGCCCCCGCACGCGGCGCCCGTCGCTCGGCCAGGCCGTGTGTCGCGCCACTGGTGGGGTCCCCAGAGTGGTCCTCTCTGCCTCACCCCCCCGCTCCCCCCGCACCCCCCCCCACCTCCCACGCGGCCGTGAGCGCGTGAATTGACGACGTGGGGGGGCGTTCGTCGACGTCGCGCCGTCCCCCCCCCGGCGCCGCGTCGCGGTCCGCCCGCCCCCCCTTCCGCCGTCCCCCCCCCCCCCCTCCCCCCCGCCCGCCCTGGGAACCGGTCTTGGCCGAGGCCGTGTCGCGCCGAGACCCGTCAGCGATACGCTACTCGACATCGCGGCGTTCCCTGTCGTCTGACGGCAGCGGCGCCCCGATTGTGGCCTGTATCGCGGCGAGGGGAGCGCTCGCCGCGCGCGCAGCTGCTCTCTCGACACGGCATCCCTATTTCCCTCTTCCTTTCTAGCCCCGTCGCCCACCTCCCGCTTTTCCCTTTTTCCCATCGCTTTCCACGGGCGTTGCGGCGTGCCGTTTTTTTTTGCTGCGCCCTCCCTCGTCCGCCGGTGGTGCCGCCCCGCGCGGCCGGGGCCCCGTCGCCATGACGCGCCTGCAGCCGTCGGCGACGCCGTTCACCCCCTCGGCGGCGCTGCTGTCGGCGCTCGGCGCGCCCGCCCTCAATGTGACGGCGCCGCCGCCGCCGCCGCCGGTGCCCGTCGGCCTCGCCGCCCCCGCCGTCCCCGGCGGACCGGGCGCAGCGGGCGGCGCCGGCGCCGCGGCGGGCGGCGCCGGCGTCGGCGGCGGCCGCCGCACGCCGGGGCAGCAGCCTCGCCTGGCGGGGGCGCCGCCATCGCCGCCGCCGCCGGGGGGGGGGCGCGCCCAAAAAAGCGCCGGCCGGGCGCGCCCGCCGCGCCGCCCGCGCGGGGGGGGGGGACGGCAGGCGTGGGCCACGGTCATAGTGGCGGCGGCGGCGGTGGCGGTGGAGGTGGCGGCGCAGGGGCAGGAGGTGGCGTGGCCGGCGGCGTCGGCGGCGGCCGCGGGCGGGGGGGCGGTGCGGCGGGCGCCAGCCGGCGCCTACGGGGGGACCGTGCCGCCGCGGGCGGCGGCCGCGCCGGCGGCGGCGCGGGCGCGGGGGAGCCCGGCTCCACATCCGCCGCGGGGGGCAGGCGGGCGGGCGCGGCGGGGCTTAACGCCGCGGCCGCCGCGTCCGGCGGCGGGATACTGGGGGGGGACCCCGCCGCGGCGCCCGCGTTTTCGCCGGGCCGCGCCATTGCGGGCGCGCCGGGCGCGCGGACGCGCGGCCGCCGGCTGGGGCGTGGGCAGGGCGGGCGGGGCGGCGGCCGGGGGGGCGCCGCCGCGGGGGAGGAGGGGGCGGGGCCTCGGTCAAAGCACGCGCGCCGCGAGGGCGCGGGCTGGACGGGGGCGGCCCCGGACGCGCCAACGGCGGCTGGGGGCGCCGCGCCCGCTGCGCCGGGAGAAGACGGCGCGCCTGGCGGTGAGGTGGGCGGTCTCACGGACGCGATGGGCGACCTGTCGGTGGGCAGGGTGGCGGTGGTCGCGGCGCCGACGCCGGTGCCACCGCCGGGGCCGGCAGGCGTGGCTGCGGGGGCGGCCGCGTCCACGGTGGCGGCGGCGGCGGCAGCAAGCGCGGCGCTTGTAGAGGACCCTGCCGGCAGCGAGCCCGAGCTGGACGCCCTCAGTCGGCAGCCGTCGTCGCCCCGCGTGCCGCGGCCCCATTACTCCCACGACACCCCCGCTGTGGCAACGGATGAGGACGACCTTGGAAGTGACGGCGAGGACCCGTTCGGTGGGGGCGGCGGCGCGGCGCCCGCTGGTGACCGTCGCGCCAGCGTCGCGTCGGCCGTGTCGACCGGGTCTGACTGGGGCGACGTTGTCGATGGCGTCGCGACAGAGGAGACGTCGGTGGCGTCGACTACCCCGCGCCTGTCCACCGTGTCGCTGTCAGACGGGACGGGCGGGCCCGCGTCGGCGGCGGCGGCGGCGGCGGCGGCCGAGGCGAACCCGCCGGCGCGTGCGGCGTCACGCCAGCCGCCGCCGCCGTCGCGGCCTCGGCTGGTGCGGGTTGCGTCGGACGGACCCGGCGGAACCACCGTTGGCGACGGCCCCGGCGTGCGGCCCGGCGCGGCCGCCCCCGCCGGCGGCGCCACCCCGCGCATGATGCCGTCGGCGTCGTTTACCGCCGGCAGCGGCGGCCACCGGTCGTCCCCTGGCGCGCCGTCGGCGGCCGCGTCTGGCACCGACGTGATGTGCACGCAGTGCTCGGGGCTGGAACGCCGCATCGCGACGCTGGTGGACGCGCTCAAGACCGCCCCGCCGGCGGCGGGCGACAGCGCCGACGGCGGCGGCGACGCGGCGGGCGGCGGCGGCGGCGCGGGCACCAGCACCGGCTCGCTGGCCAAGACGGGCAGCGGCTGGGGCCTCCGCTCCATGTCGTCGCTCGTGTCCAAGAGCTCCAAAAACAGCGGCGAGCGCGCGCGGCTGCGTCAAGAGGTGGACGTCCTCCGCGCGACCGTGTCGTTCCTCTACCAGCGCCTCCAAGACGCGGAGGAGGACGGCGGAGGGGCGGCGGGCTCTACGCCCCGCCTGCCGTGAGCGCCGCCACCACCCCATACGCGTCCCCGCGGGGGGCGGTGAGGCGGCGTCGGGCGGGCGGAGGGGCCGGCGGGGGGGGGGCGCCGGCCCTGGGGGGAGGAGATTCCCTCCCCGTCGGGGGAACTGGGATCAGGGGGGTGACCGCGCCTGGGTGGCGCCGTCGCCCCCTTTTCCCCCCTTGCGTGGGCTGGAGAGCAAGTGGACGGGGGTGACGGAGGGGGGGGGGTCAGTGCTGCGTGTGTTTTTTTCTTTGTGTGTATCGTGTGTGGTTTTCTACTGGTCCCGCGTGCGCGGCACGCCCCCTCTCTTCCCCGCGGGGGCCGCGGCGATGGCTCTTTTCGTGGTGCGCCCGCGCGTGTGCCGGGTCGCGCCTCGCCGGCGGCGGGGGCGCGCCCCACGGCCGTGCGTTCGCGGGTCGGCCCGACCCTGCGGGGGCGACCTCGCCCCTGCGTGTGGGGTGAGGGGTGGGGGGCGACGGGGGTGGGGAAGCCGTCTCCGCGTTTGCCTGGACCGGTGTGCTTTGTTGCTCTCATAGGTTTGTATGGTGTGCGCGCGTTTTGTGTCTGGTCGGCTACGTGCCGTCGCTCCTTTTTTTTTTTTTTTTTGCCCTGCCTTCCCCCCTCCCCCACTTCTTTTTTTTTCTTTTTTTCTCGAGTCTCTCTAGTCTGGCGGCGCGGTCCCCCGACGCCCGGCCCCCCACGCAAGACGCCCGCGCCCGACAGCGGCGTGTCACCGCCCAGTCCGCTGCCTGTGGGCAACGACGACCGCGACAAAGCGGCGGACCAGCTCCTCGGATGGCACCGCCCCCTCGGGCGCGCCGAGCGCCGCGGCGTAGGCACGCGCTTCCGCGCCGCCGCCGGCGACGCCGCCCACCGGCGCCACGACCGCCGCGATGAACGGGTCGCCCAGCCGCCGCGCCGCCGCCACCTGCAGCAGCACGTTGGCGGTCATGACGCCCGCGCCGCGGCTGCCCGCCGCGTACGCGGCGGCGCCGACGGGCGCCGCCGCCGCCGCCGCGTCCGCGGCGGTGGCGCCGGGGGGGGCGCCGCCGCCGCCGGTCGCGGCCGGGGCGGCCCCCCCAGCCGCGGCCGCCGCCGCCGCCGCCGTGGCGGGCGCCCGGAAGATCCCGTTGCGCACACCCGACGCGACGCACGCGGGCGCGACGGCGGCGGTGACGTACGCCCCAAAGCCGGGCAGCGGCGCGGTCGGCGCCGCCGTGGCGGCCGCCTCAATCTGCGCGAGCTGCTGCTCAATCTTGCCGCCCGCCCCGCGCTCCGCGTCGTCCCCGGCGGCGGCCGCCACCAGGGCCGCCGCGCCGCCGCCGCCCGCGCCCGCGCCCGTGGTGGCGGCTGCCGCGGCGGTGGCCCCTCCCCCCGGCTTGGCCGGCGGCGGCGGCGCCCACTGGACGACCATCCGGGCGAGGGTGGTGAAGGCGAGCTTGGACACCGCCGCGCCCACCCGCACGTCGACGCCGTCGCCGACCGCGGCGGCCACGACCGCGGCGACGAGCGGCTGGAGGGCGTGCGCCCGCGCCGGGTGGCCGAGGACGTCCCCCCCCAGGCCCGCCACCAGCACCCCGTGGATGAAGAGCAGCCAATTGCGGTGGAGCTCCACCCGCTCCCGGTCCGCCTCGGCGACCGCCATCAGCCGGGCAGGGTCGAGGGCGGCCGGCGCCGCCGCGACGCGCGCGCAGAGGGGCAGGTACAGCTCCGCCGCGACAGGCGCGGCGGCGGCGCGGAAGCGGGAGACCACCTGGTTGACGAGCACGACCACGGCGTTGAGCTCGGCGACCGTCGCCGCCGCAGGCGATACGAGCGTCTCCATCGCGGCGGCGATGAACGGGAGCGCCACCTCGCCAAGCGTCTCGACCATCCGGTGGAGAAAGGTCAGCGTCCGCGCCTGCACGGCACCGCCTGCGGCGGCCGACAGCGCCAGTACCGCCTCACACGCGGCGCGCCACGGTGCGAGGACCGCCTCAGGGAAGGGCGGCCGCGTCGCGCCGGGTGACGCGGCCGCCGCGGCCGCCGCGGCCGCCGCGAGCACCCCGTTGGCGCCCGCCGCCGCGCTGCCGCCGCGGACGTCGGCCCCCGCGCTGCCGCCAGGGGAGCCCGCGCCGCTGCTGCCGCCATCGCCGGGCGTGCCCCGCGCGCAAAAGCCCTTGGACAGCTGCGCGGCGGCGCCAATCCAGCGCTGCGCGGCGGCGGCGTCAAACGCGCCGCCGCCGCCGCCGCCGCCGCCGCCGCCGCCGCCGCTGCCGCCATTCGCGGGCGCCCCCCCCGCGGCGGCGCGCGCGGCGGCGGCGGCGGCGCGGAGGCCGTCAATAATGGGCGCGAGGGTGGAGGTGAGGTAGCCCGCGGTGGCGGCGGCGCCCGGGTCCACCCCCAGCAGCAGCCCCGCCGTGTCCAGCAGCGCGTCCTGGTCGGCCGCGGCGGCGGTCCCCGCCGGCGCGAGCGGGAAGATGCGGGGCACCAGCGCGGGGAGGACGTCGCCCAGGTGGCGGCCCGCCACCGCCGACCGGAGCGGGCGGACCAGCTTGAGCAGCAGCGCCGCCGCGCGCGACCGCACCCGCGGGGACGGGTGGTCCAGGCCGCGGGCGCCAAAGTAGGCGGACAGCACGGCGGAGAGGAGGGCGTGGCCGGCCGAGCCGCCCACGTCCTTGTACGAGCGGGCGGCCAGGTCCAGAAAGGTGACCGCCACCTCGTCCAGCTGGTGCGCCTCCGCGGCGGTCCGCGCGGGCGCAACGGCCGCGGCGGCAACCGCCGACGGCGGCGCCGCAAGCACCGCACAAACGACAGGCGAGAGGCGGCCCGTGAGGGGCTCGCCCAGCTCGGACGTGAGCTCCTGCAGCGCGATGAGCAGCCGCAGGAGCAGCTCCGTGCGGCGGACGGTGGCCCACCAGGCGTCCGCGGCGGCCACGTCCTTGGCCGACGGCGGCGGCGCGCCCGCCGCCACCGCGTCGGCGGTGAGCAGCGCCGACGCGAGCTCCTCCACCGACGCGAGCACCACCGCGGGCGCCGCGCGGGCGGTATTCTTCAGCAGCGTCAGCAGGGACTCGCGAAGGTCCCCAAACGCCGCCGCCCCGTCCTCGGGGTCGTAGTCGGGCGGGTACGCGGCAACGTCCTGGACGACGCGCAGGATCTCGCGCAGGCCCGCGTCGCTCGCGCCCAGGCGCGACGCTGCCGCCGCGGCGGCCGCGGCAGTGGCGGCGCCCCCGCCGCCCGCGGCCGCCGCGGCGGCGGCCGCCGCCGCCGCCTCCGCCGCCTTGCGCACCGCCGCCACGTACGCAGAGATAAACTCGAGCGTCTGCGCCGCAACGTCCTCGTCCTCCTCGTTGGCAATGAACCGGAGCGCGACGGGGAGGGCGGTCTCGACGAGCGCGGCCGCCTCGGCAGCCGCGGCGGCGCCCCCCCCCCCCCCCCCACCCCCCCCCGCCTCGCCCGCCAGGCCAATCGCGACCGTCGCGACGGTGTTGACCAGGTTGGCCACCTCGACGGTCGCGGAGCGGAGGCCGAGCTCCGCGTCCGTCGCCCCCTGCGGCGGCAGCTCCGTCGCGAGCGCCGGCAGCAGCGCGCGCAGCTGGAGGGCGGTCAGCAGCCCCGCCTTGGCCGCCGCCCCCATCCGCTTGGCCACCAGCGCCGACAGCGCCGCCGCGGACGCGGCGGCGAGCGGCGCCACCGCCGCCGCCGACCCCGTCAGCGCCGCGTAGACGACGTGCAGCAGGTCGTTGGTGAGGAAGAGGCCGATATCCACCCACTGCGCGTAGCGGCGGACGAGGTCGAGCGCCGCGATCGCGGCGGCCGTGTCGGCCGCCGCCGCGCCCGGCGCGGCGGCGGCGGCGACCGTCGACGCCCACGTGGCGACGAGCCCCGGGATGCAGTCCTCCCGCATGCCGTCCTTGACGCGCGTGCCCGCCGGCGACGCCGCCCGAACCGACGTGACGCCCTCGTCCACCGCGCGGAGGATGCGAAAGAAGGCGTCGCGGCCGCCCGCGTCGCGCGCGAGCGTGACGAGGTCGGCGGAAAAGGCGCCCGGCCAGGCGGCCGGGTAGTCGGCCGCGACGAGCGTCGCGTACAGCTGGGCCAGCTTGTTCCGCACGTACGCCGGCGCCGCCGCGACCGCCGCCGACCGCAGCTGCGCGGTCACGCACGACCGCACCGCCGCGCGGTCGGCGTCGCCCAGCGGCCGCGCCCGGGAGACGAGCGCGTCGTGGAGGACGGTGAGGCACCAGAAGCGCGCCTCGGGCCGGGGGGGGGGGCGCGGCCCGCCGCCCCCGCCGCCGCCGCCGCCGCCGCCGCCGCCGCCGCCGCCGCCGCCGCCACCGCCACCACCGCCACCACCGCCGCCACCGCCGCCGCCGCCGCCACCGCCACCACCGCCGTCCGACGCGGCGGCCAGGCGGGCAACACAAAACCGCCACGCATCGGGCGACGCCCGCAGCTGGTCACAGTAGGCGAGCGCGCGGCCGCGGGCGGCCGCGTCGGCCGACGCGTCGAGGCAGAGCAGGACGGCCATCTCAAAGTCGTCCATGGCGAGCTGCTGGGCAGAGACGATGGAGAGGGAGGGCGGGGGGGATGGCGAGGACAGGGGCAGCGATGGGGCGGACGCCGCCGACGCGCCCGCCGGCGAGGCGAGGCGGTGACCACGCCCGCGTCGCCGATGCCGGAGCGGAGGGGCGGCAGCTTGCGTCACCGCCGCTCCCCGGCCGTGGCAGCGACGTGGCCAAGAAAGGGGCGGAGTGCGGAAAGCGCGGTTCGTGAACATACCGAGGCCACTTCTGCAATTTCTGTCAACACTGGGGACTACTTCATGCTTGTGACCTAACGGGCTTGGGTCCGGTGCGTGGGTATTCCGTCCTGGTCACTCGTCAGTCCCTTGGCTCTTGCCTTTCTTGCTACTGAAGCACGGCCAGGACGGGTCGACGGCAAAGACACCCCTCCTCGCCACTGCCACCTTTGCCGCCAGCACCTCCTCACCCCGTGACCCTCTAGACTCGTTCGTCCCCTTGTAGTCCGCTCTCGTCGCTGCCGCGTCGTGGTCCCTCGTCGCCGCTGTCGCGCCGTCACAGCCGCGACCTACCATCCGCGGCGGCCGGGGGCGCCGCCCCCGCGGCGGCCGTTTTCGGCACCGCCGCCGCCGCCGCCACGACCCCGCACGTCCACCGCCACCCACTCGGCGCCATCCGCCAGCGCCACCCCCGTTCTCCGTGCCACCGGAACCGACCACCACCCCAACGGGAGGCTATCGGATGAGCGCCCCGGTCCGGCCGCAGAAGAGGCGGCGGCGGCGGCGGCACCGGCGGCGGCGGCGGGAAGCGGTAGCGGCAGCGGAGGCCGCGCCCAAATAAGAGCCAGCACCGGCGGCGAGTGGCAGCCACTTGGACAGCAGGCGCAGCACCGCGAGGACCTTTCTGCTGTGACCACCACCACCCACTGCCGCCACCACAGCGGGCGCCGCGCGCCGCAAGCCGCGGCGCGATGGACAAACCGACCGGCGCGGCCATGGCGTTCGCGCGCAAACGCTGCCCCTCCCCCGGTACCGCCGGCTGTACCCGCCGCAGCACTGCCCGCCACCGCCGCGCCGAAGCGAACAGGAGGGGTGAGTGGCCGCGGCGTGAGGCCAGCCATTGTCCGTCGCAGCTGTCTTTCCAGACCCCCGCCCTTGCCCTTCCACGTCCAGGTGCGACGCGACGCACCACGTACGCACGTACGGCACTGAACGGCAACGCGCCATTATTGCGTGACGCCCCCCGTTCCTTCGACGCCCCCGTCCCCAACCAAAACAAGAACAAGAGCGGGGCACACCCACGGTGCCGTCACCCCCCCCCCACCCCCCCTCCCCCCCCCCCCCTCCACAGTTGGAGCGGATCCACCCGAGCGTCTCGGCGAGCATCGGCAGCCGGTGCGTCGCGGCGACGGCGGCCATGGCACGGAGGCGGCGGCGCCACGCCCCCCCCCCGGGCCCACCCGCACGTACGCCCCCCCCGAGCACGGGCAGTGGCGGGGCAGGTTGTCCCGCCGCACCAGCCCGCACCGCTCGCAGCGGCTGTCGGCCAGCTGCCACGCCGCGACCGCGCGGGACGCCGCGTCGAGCAGCCGCGCCTCGACGGCGGCCCGGTCCAGCGCCTCGCCGCACGTGTCGCACGCCCAGCCGCCGTCGGCCGCGGCGTCATTGTCGGCAGTGGCGGCGGCGGCGGCGGCGCCACCACCACCCGCGGCAGGACCCCCCCCCCCCGCCACAGCCGCCCGTCGCGCGCCAGGTCCACGTCCGCCACCCGCCCGCAGTACCCACACACCACATCCCGGAGGGTGCACTCGAGCGCGGGCGACACGTACGTCGCGGCGGGCGCAAACTCCCGCACCCGCAGCAGCCGCAGGAGGCCGCGCCGCAGGTCCGCCACCGCGTCCGCGGCGGCGCCGACGGGCACGCCGCCCGACGTGGCGGCGGCGGCCGCCGCCGCAGACGCCGCCGCGTGGGGGTCGTGGCCCCCCGCCGGGCCGCCGTCTGCGGCGGCCGCGGACCCGCCGACGCCGCCGCCGGCGTCGTCGCCGCGCGCCGACTCGCCGTCGCGGCCGACCGACAGCACGTGGCACAGGCTGACGACAAACTCCACGGCGGGCCGGCGGGAGGTCGACACCGCCAACCCGCCGCCGCCGCCGCCGCCGCCGCCGCCGTCCGCGTCTGCCGAGCCACCGTCGCCGCCGCCGCCGACGTCGTCGTCCCCCCACGCGCACGGGATGGGCGGCAGCCGGAGGGTGCCGACGAGCGAGAGGATCTCGCTGACCTTGGCGTACAGCTGCGGCGTCAGCCGCGTGAGCAGCGCCACCTCCTCCGCGTCGTACGCGCGGCCGCCCGGCCGCCGCGACGACGCCGGGTCGTCGTCGCCGCCGCCGCCGGCGGCAGCGGCGGCGGCGGCGCGTGCGCGTCGGTCGAGCACCGGCCGGCGGATCCACTCGGTGACCACCTGCGTCCAGACGACGCCAACGTCGACGGGCATGTAGCGGGTCAGGTCCCACACCATCCGGCACGCCGGGTCGGCGGCGGCGCCGTCGCCGTCGCCGCCGTCGTTGCCGTCAGCGCCGCCAGTGACACCAGCCCCCCCCCCCCTCGGCCGCGGCCGCCGCCCCGCCCGCCCGGCCGCAGCTCCCCCCGCAGGATGGCGCCCTCCTCCTCGGCCGGCAGCACCCCGTAATTGTACCGGTCCACAAACAGCACCGCCGCGCTGATGGCGATCAGCGGCGCAAAGCGGACGTGGCGGAAGAGCGGCCGCGACCGCACCGCCGCCTCGATCGCCGCCGCGTGGCGGAGCGCCGGCACCGCCGCGACGCGGGGCGTCGCGAGCACAATCCGCACGGGCGACGCGTAGATGACGGTCGCGCCGAGCGCGCGGAGCTCCCCGATGAGCTGCCAAAAGAGCTTGCGGTGGAGCCACCGGACGAGCCGCGCGAGGCCGCCGTCGTGCACCACCGAGGTGGTGCGGCCGGCCAGCCACCGGGGGAGCTGCGTCAGCAGCTCGGCCGCCGCCGCCGCGGTCGCGTCGTCGGGGGGGGCGCCGGACCCGTCGCCGGCGGTGGCCGCGTCGGCGACCGCCGCCCACGAGGCGACCAGGTCCCGGAGGACGCGGAACGGCGCGGCGGCCGACGCGAGCACGTCGAGCGGCTCGTCCTTGGCACCCGCGCCGCCGCCGCCGCCGCCGCCGCCGCCGCCCTTGCCCATCCCCCCCCCCCCCCCTCTCCCCCCCCGGCGGCGCCCCCCCCACCGGCGCCCCCCTCGGCGGCCGCGTCAAACGCCTCAAACGTGCCCTCCGCGGCGTTGACGTGCGCGGCCGACAGGATGGTCGCGACGGTCAGGCGGCACACCTCGGCCTCGACGCACACGCTCCGGTACATCCCCGGGGCGGTCACCTCCAGCGGCGCCAGCGCGTCCTCCGCCTCCTCCGCCGCGCCGTCGGTGACGAGGCCGCCGTCGCCCGCCGCGTCGCCGCCGCCCGTGTCGGGCGGCGCGCCGACGGGCGACGCCCACGACACCAGGCCCCGCCGCGTCGCCGCCCGCTCGTACGCCACGTCCAGCGCTAGCAGCCGGCCGTCGCCGGCAGAGGTGTCGGCCTCGGCGTCGCCCGCGGCGGCGCCGACGCTGCCGCCGCCGCCGCCGCCGCGGCGACTGTCGGCCACTGCCGCCGCCGCCGGGGGCGTGGCGGCCGTCGCGAGCGCCGCGAGCGGCACCCCCGCCGCGCGGGCGAGCCCCACCTGCGCGGCGGCCCAGCCGGCGAGGCCCGCCGCGCGGCCGAGCGCCGCCCGCGCGGCGGCCACCTCCCAGCGGAGCACCCCAAAGCGGCCGTCGGCGGCCGCGACGGGCAGCCGCACGAGCGGAAAGCCGCGCGCGGCGGGCACGACGGCACCCACATCGCCGAGCGCGGCGGCGTCCCACGAGCACACCACCAGCGTCCGGCGGGAGGCCGACACGGCCGCGCCGTCGGCGTCGCGCTCGCCGCCGCCGCCGCCGCCGCCGCCGCCGCCGCCGCCGTCGGCAGCCTCCCCGTCGTCGCCGCCGCGGCGGCCGGCCGCGGCGTCACGCCGGCGGCTGGCCGCCGCGGCAGTGGCGCCGCCACTCTTGATCGCCGCCAGCCCCTGCGACAGCGCCGCAAACGCCTCGTCGCGGCCGCGCACGTAGCGGACGGACCAGCCAATATCGGCCGGGAGGGCGGCGGCGGCGGCGGCGGCGTCGGCGCCCCCCCCCCCCTTGTCGCCGCCGCCGCCGGCCACCAGCTCCCGCCACAGCCGCCGCGCGTCGGGGCGGTCGGCGCCCTCGGCGCGGGTGACCACCACCAGCACCCCCGACCGGGTGGCGGGCGACACGAGCGCCGCGACCGCCCGGCCCGACCCGTCCGCCGCCGCCACCCCGTACAGCAGCGCCTCGTGCAGCAGCAGCGGCGGCGGCGGCGGCGGTGCCGGCGGCGCGCCCGCCACCGCCGCCGCCGCCGCGTGCCGCCGCGCCGCGGCGGCGGCGGTACACGCGGCGAGGTACGGGAGGTCCCGGTCGACGCCCGCGGCGGCAAGGTCGTCCAGGTCGAGCCCGCGGCGGAGGAGGGCGGCGGCGGCGCCCCCCCCCCCCCCCCCCACCGCCGCCACCGCCGACCGCCGCGGCACGACCGCCACGCCGAGGCGGCAGAGCGCGGCGAACCGCAGCGGCACCCCCCCCCCGTACACGCCCCGCACGCCCGGCCGGGCGGCCACATCCGCCAGCACCCGCCGCCCGACGCGGCGGTAGTCTGCCTCGGGCACGTCCAGCCGGAACAGGTGCTCCGCCGCCGCGCCGCGCGGCAGCACCACCCCACGCGGCGGCACCGGCGCGTACGCGTCGTCGGCGAGCGCGCCCGACGCCGCCACCGCCGCGGCCGTGTTGAGCAGCAGCCGCCTGCGGACGCGCAGCGGCAGCGAGACGAGCTCCCCGGGCGCCGCGCCGCCGCCGACGCGGCGGACGGGCAGCACCCACAGCCGGTACTCGCCGGGCGTCGGCGTGCTGTCGAGGGCGACGACCTGCCACACGACGCCGCGGCCGAGGAGGGGCGTCACCGCCGAGCGGAAGCGCGACATCATCCGCGCGGCGGCGGTGGCGGCGCCGCCCCCCGCCCCCCTGCCGCCGCCGCCGCCGCCGCCGCCGCCACCACCACCACCGCCGACGCCACCCTCCCCGGGCGGCGCCAGAAAGTGCCGCGGCGCGTACGCCGCGGCCACGTCGACGCCCGCGTCGGCGAGCAGCCGGCGGCGGCGGCGGTCGCGGGTGCGCCCCCCCCGCCCCCCCCCCGCCCCCCCCGGGTCCGAGTCGGACGACGACTCGTCATCCGACGGGCGGCCCTCGGCGCGCCGCCGCTTGCGCAGCGCGTACCGCTCGACGCGCGCCGCCCGCTGCGCGCGCCACACCGCCTTGGCGTGCCGCACCCAGCCGCGGTAGTCGGCGCGCTTGTCGGGGTGGGGGGCCGCCACGAGGGCCGCCAGCGCCGCCCGCGCCGCCGCCTCGCGCGCCGCGGGCGTGCGCGCCGCCGCCGCCGCCGCGGCGGCGGCGGCGGCGGCGGCGGCGGCGGCGGCGGCGGCGGTGGGGGCGGCGGCGGCGCCCGCCCGCCGCACGACGGTGGTCACCCGCGAGCGGGCGGGCGCGCCGGCCGCCGCCCCCGCCGCGGGGGTGTCTTCAATGTCCCGCGGGGGGCCGGCGGGGGTCCCTCCCGCCCCCGGCGCCGCCGCACCAGCCGTGACGCGCTTGCGGAGCGGCGTGGCCGACACGCGTGTCCCCCCCCCCGTGGCAGCCGGCGGCCGCTTGGAAAAGTAGGCGGTGATGGACGTTTGCTTGCGGGCGTCACGGAGCTCCCGGACGCGCTTGACCAGCCAGTCTGGGTACGCCACCGACGGCACCGGGTTGTCGACCAGCTGCAGCGCCGCCGGGATGGTGACGATCTTGAGGATGGCCGACGCGAGGCGGCCACGGTAGTAGGACCAGTCGAGGAGGTCCGCCAGCGGCGCCGCCGCGGCGGTGCCGTCGCGCAGCCACCGGCCCAGCAGCCGGCCGCGCACGTCGGGGGCGGCGGCAAAGGCGAGGACGGGGAGGGCGCGTTCCGTGACGGGCGCGTCGGGGGGGGACGCCGCGATCACGTACGTGCACGCGAGGCCGGGCTCGGCGCCAATGTCGGGGTCGAGGAACGCCGCGAGGCGCTTGGCGGTGGTGATGGCGGCGGACTTTTGCTTGGCGTCCATGTACGACTGGAGCGGCCGGGACATGTTGTTTTGCTCGGCGAGGAGCTCGAGGAGCGCCTCCTCGGACATGCCCTCGCCTTTGGTGTCAATGACGTTGAGCCATTTGGTGGCGGTCGCGCCCACCGAGTCGTAGCATGCCTGCCAGAGGGGGGGGCGAACACAGAGGCGGGGGGGGGGGGGGGGAAGGGGGACAGAGCCACCACACACAACAGACCAGAGCGACGGGGACAGCGCGACGGGTTGGTCGACGACCATCCGTACAGAGCGCGCGCACCCAGTCAGTCAGTCTGGACGCGCTCCACAACGAGACAGCAACCCCCCACCGCAGTCGTGGAGAGGAGCGCACCAACCCTGGCCCAGAGAAAGAGCACACATTGTGCACAACCACGTCGACCCTCCCCCCCCCCCCCCCACACAACTGCAGCTCCGCCCCACCTCCCCCGCCTCCCCAAGCGCGTACCTCGAGCGAGTTGCCGTCGAGAAAGGTGTGAAAGATCTCCTTCTGGAACGCCTTGATGAGCTTCAGCTCGCCGCGGCGCTTGAGCTCAAAGCCCTTTAGCTCCGCGAGCGACCCGTCGTGGTTGAACACCGCGTACCGCTTCTTGATGCTCTTCCCCTCCTCCTTGGATGCGGGCAGCACCATCGCCCGGTACGGCCCGTCCACCTCAAACAGGATGCTGCACTCGGTGCGCGTCTCGTACCGCCCCGACCCGTCCGCCGCGAGCGCCTGGTACTGGGCGTTGCTAAACGACGCCGCCACGTCCGCGTTGAACACCGACGCCATGTACGACAGCGTCACGCGCTTGCCGCCGCGCGACACGAGCGTAAACGTTTCCGGAAACGACGACGGCAGCGCGCACCAGATGCCGTCCGTGTCCAGCTCCAGCGACACGCCCAGCCGGTCCACCCGCTCCCGCGCACGCCGGATGATCGCCGCGCCCGTCTGGGTCACCACCCCCGCCATCTCCATCGAGTACCACCGCGCGCCGCGGCGCATGACGTACCCGTAAAAGCTGTTGAGGATGCACTTGTGCGCCAGCTGCAGCGAGTCGTACAGCAGCACCCGCTTCTTCGCCTCGGCCAGCGCGGCGGCGGCCGCCGCCGTCGGTGCGCCGTCGGTCTGGGCGGCGAGGAGCGCCGCCTCGGCGGCCGCCACCTTGGCCTTCCACGCCTTGAGCAGCCCCTTGTACTCGTACCGCCGGTCCCGGAAGGCGCGGACGGTGTCGACGTAGAACGGGTTTTCCCGCTGGCACACCGTCGCCGACCGCGACTGCACGCGCGTGTCGACGGTGCGCTTGTAGTTGACGCGGCAGTAGTCCTTGAGGCGCTTGCGGAACTCGCTGTGCCGGCGGAGCTCCTCGTCGTCGAGGGTGTCCACCGCCGTGCGGCCGCGCCAGCCACCGCCACCACCGCCGCCACCGCCACCACCGCCGCCGCCGCCGCTAGTCACATCCACTTCGGGCACCTCGGATCCAGACGCGTCGGTGCCGCCCCAGCCCCCCCCCCCCCCTCTCCCCCACTTTCGTCGGCCGCCACCGCCGCTGCCCCCCCCGCCACCGCCGCCCCCCCCCCCATCGCCGAGGCCGCCGCGGTCGCGGCGGCGGCGGCGGCCGCCGCCCGCGCGGCGGCCGCCGCGTCGGTCCGCCGGCGGTGGGCCTCGAGCGCGACCTGCCGCTGGATGGTCTCGGCCTCCCCCCGGGACGCCGGGAACTGCTCCCCCCGCCACGTCCACTCCATCGGCCGCGCGCAGTCAGAGAGCCCATTGTAGTCGCACGCCGCGCAGTCGGCGGCCGACACGATCGCGTGCGGCTGCAGCCGGTTGGTGAGGATGATGTTGGGGTACATGGCCGCCACGTCCAGGTGGTACAGCAGCGGCTTTTCCGACCGCCGCGGGCGCGCCTGGAGCGCCGCCAGCGCCGCCGCGATGCCCGCCCGCACCTCGTCCAGGTTGGTCACGTCGGCCGGGTCGAGGCCGGCCTCGACGGTGACGGCAAAGCGGAGCGTGTCGTCGAGGGCGGCGTCCAGCTCGGCCACCGCGGCCGGGTCGACGTCAAAGTCCAGCGGCAGGTCGCTGCGAAAGATGCCCGCCCGGAGCGCCTCGACGTGCCCCCCAATGTACGTCTCGGACTCGAGGACGTGGCCGTCGGCGGTGAGGCGCCCCGCGACGCCGCCGTCGTGCTTGTTGGGCGCCACAATCGCCTTGGCGCGCGCCTCGGACAGCAGGAGCAGCTCACACAGCGTGCCCGAGCCCTTGCGCAGCACGTCGTCGGGCGCGAGCGGCAGGATCGAGGCGAGCGAAAAGATAAAGCCCGCCACGTACTTTTGGTACAGGTAGTAGGTGCACACCGCGTCCGACACCGAGTAGGCGGCGAGCGTCTGCGGCGCGTCGCGGGCGGCGGGCATCATCTCCTCGGGGTCGAGCTCCTCCGGCTCGTAGCCGAGGAGCGCGCGGGTCACCGCCTTGAGGCCCCGGCTGCCCTGCGGCAGGTACGAGTCCCGGTTGACCCAGTGGAAGCAGTCCATGTGCACCGCGCTGCGGCCGGTGGTCTGCTTGCCATTGCCCGCGCGGGCGGGGCCCTTTTTGGGCGCCTCCTCCGCCGCCGCCGCGTCGTCGTCGTCCCCGCCGCCGCCGCCACCACCACCCCCCCCGCCGCCACCACCGCCGCCCCACTCCCGCGGCACGGAGCAGCGCATGCCCGTCAGGGCGCCCATGTCCAGCCCGTGCACCGCCGCGCGGTCCGACAGAAAGGGCCAGTCAAAGTTGTCCCCGTTGTACGTCGTGTACACCCGCGGCGCGGCGATGCGCATCTCAGAAAAGAAGCGGTCGAGCAGCCCCTTCTCGTCTGGCTCGTTGTAGACGGTAAACCGGCCACCGTACTCGGGCTTGTCCGGCGGCGCGTAGTCAAAGTCGGGCAGGTCCGCCGCGACGACCGCCCGGTTGACGCCGAGGTAGCCGACGCCGTCGAGCACCCACGAGATCATCATGACGCTGTCCTTTTTCGCGTCGGGGAACTTGAGCGGCGGCTTGGTCGTCTCAATGTCAAACGCGACGACGGTGGGCGTCGCCCAGGTGACCCGCTCGGGGAGCGGGGTGAGCGTCGCGCCGGGCACGCCGCCGCCGCCGCCGCCGCCGCCGCCGCCGCCGCCGCCGCCGCCGCCGCCGCCGCCGCCGCCGCCGCCGCCGCCGCCGCCGCCGACGCCATCCCCGCCGCCGCCGCCGCCACCACCACCGCCGCCGCCGCCGTCGACGCCGCCCCCCCCCGCCGCGTCCCCATCCGACGCAAACGTCTCGACGCGGTACCACAGGCCGACGCGGACGCCGAGGTCGATCGCCACCCGCGTCGCGACCGGCACGTCGTGCTCGTACATGCCCGTCAGCAGGCCCATCCCGCCGTCCACGTGGTCGACCGCGTCCGCGCGGGCGGCGGCGCCCGCGCCAGCGCCGCCCCCCCCCCCCCCCAGCAGCCGCCGCCCCCCCCCCCATCGGGTCCACCACCCGGGCGGCGGCGTGGCCCCCCCCGCCCCCCCCCCCCCCCCCCGGCGGGACGCGGCGGCCCGCAGGTGCGGCGCGAGCAGCCGCTTCAGCTCGTACAGCTCCCCCGTCGTCCGCACCGTGACGCGGAGGAACGGGTGGGCGGGCCCGCCCGCCGCGGCGGCCGCCGCCAGGTGGTTGCGCTCGCCCAGGTCGTGGCGCCGGACGGGGGCGGTGGCGGCGAGGAGGTCCGGCCCCGCGGCGCGGCGGAGGGCGGCGTCGAGCTCCGCCACCCGCCCGTCGCGGGCGGAGAGGTAGAGGTACGGCCGCGCCGGGAGCGTCGCGACAAAGTCCTCCCCGTCGGCGCCGAGGAAGAAGAGGTCCACCGCCGCGACGGGGCGGCCGGGCGGCGCCGCCTCGGCCACCGTCGACGGCGCAAAGTTGATGAGCCAGCCGGCGCGGGGGGGGAGCCGGGCGCGAGGGGGGTGAAGCTCATCATCGCGTCCTCGGCCGTGTCCTTGTCGCGCCGCGCGCGGGTGCGCGACTGGCCGCCGCCGCCGCCGCCACCATCACCAGGAGCAGAGCCGGGCGCGCCATTGTCGGCAAAGTTGGCGCTCTTGGGCTTGTTGCCCCGCCCGGCCTGGGAAAATTGGGAGCGGTACGTGCCCGACGGGCGGCGACGGTCGCCATAGCCGCCGCCGCCGCCACCGCCGCCGCCGCCGCCATACCCCATGAGCGCGTGGCTGATGACCAGGGGGGGGGGGGAGAGGTGGGAAAAGAAGAGGTCACGGGGGAGAAGAGGCGGGCAGATGGGAGCGGCGGGAAGCCGACGTAGTGGGGTGGGGGGGGGGGGGGGGGGGAAGGGGGGGGAGCAGCGGGGACAAACTGTCTAGATGGGGAGGTGGGGAGATGGAGCGCCGCGAAGGGGACTGTGCGCCAAGGGAAGGAGTCCAGAGGGGCGGATGAGCGCCGGGACAAGGCAGCGCAGACAGCGAGGAGGGGGGGAGGAGGATCCCACGTACGAGAGGCGATGGGCAGCACAAGGCCAAGGTGGGGGGGGGGGGACTGCCGCCGCGGCTGTGCCGATGCCAGGCGTGGCGACGGTGGGGAGACGCGGCCGACCGGCGCGGCGACGCGTCAGAGGCCGCAGCGAGCGTGCCGGTCAAAGCGGCACCGCAGAGCGGGGGGTGGGGGCAGGGACCGCCGCCGGGCGAGGACCGCGGACGACATCCGTGCCGGCGGGAGGCGCACCCGCCCGGCAGAGTCGGCACACGGCCGCACGTCGAGGGGGGAGGAGCGAGCGGCGGAAACCCCCGGCGGGAGGGGATGGCGCCAAGCGGGGGCCGGCTCGCCTCCCGCGCACGCGCGGGTTCCCGCCCTTTTTTTAGGCCACCCCTGGTTGGCCACAGCTGGGCTGGCTGGCACCCCGTTTCAATCCGCCACAAACGGCCGGATGCACAACGGTTTCGCCGTTTCGGCCGCCCGCCCGCGCACGGCCCGTCATGGGGGCCCCCCGCTACGGCGGTCCTCCATCTCTGTTTCTTCTTGTTTCTCGGCCCCCTCAGCGCGCCCCCCATCCCCGACCACAGGACGCCGAGGCTCAGCACTCTGCACGCGGTATACCCCTCCCCCCTCGTATGCGGTCCGCCTCCCCCTACCCGGTGCGCCGTCGGTCCCAGCTGCAAGGGGGATCCGCACGGGGGGGCGGCGACACGACCTCGCGGCCACGCCGACGCCAAGCGCGTCTACCGTCTTGGCTTGCCCTCTCCCCAGTCCCAGCTCGTAGAGGTGGGGGCGGGTGTCGGCCGCGCAGCCCATGCCTCCCCGCTAGCTGTCCACGTCCATTCCCGCTCGCGCCCTCTTGGCCGCCAGCACCTCGGCCATCGCCACCCCTTGACGTAGGGGGTGCAAGTCGTGGGCAGCAGGCAGCGGTGGGCGGCGGCGGCACGGCGGCAGCGACGGCGGCGGCAGCGGCGGTGGCAGCGGCAGCGACCAAGGGCGGGGGAAGGGGGAAGGGGGGAGGGGGGAGGGAGGGACACACTGGCCGCACGCGGGGGGCGCCCTACAGCGACCATCGGTGTGCACAGCCTCAGCCACAGAAGGGGAGGGGAGCGGGAGGCCGCAGACGAGGGGTACCACACCGAGCAGAAGCAAAAAACGCGGCCGCCACCGCCACCCGCCGCCCGCCGGCCGCAGCTGGTCGTCCCCCGCCACCGGGGAGGGGGCAAGGGAAGTGCGCCCAACACCGCCCGCCCGGCAGCCGGGACTGCTGACCCATCGAGCAGAGGGAAGGGGCCGCTGCGTCGCGTTCCACCAGCCGGAACGGTGCGCTGGCCCCCCACCTTCCAGCCCCCCTGTCCCCCCCCCCCCACCAGCCTGCCCTCACGTTCCACCTTGGCCACTCCGCCGCTCCCGACGCCAAACGCCACGACATCATCGGCTACGCCCCGCCCCCCGCCGCGTCAGACACCATCGTCGTCCAACCCCACTCCACAGGCGAGGAGCCACCCCCGACCGACGGTGGCGGTGGCGGCGGTCGTGACAATGGCGGCCAGACCCGCCACGGAGGCGGGGGGGGAGGGCGGCGCTGTCGTGGCCGCTGCCGCAGCGGGGGCAGGTGCGGCCGCGGGGGGGTTGCCAGTGGCGCCGGTTGCGGTGGCAGCGGCGGACGCGGCAGCAGCGGCGGGCACGGCGCGGCGCGCTGCCCCTCCTGACGCTGCCGACTTGGCCGCCGCGGCGGCGGCGGCGGCGGTGCGGCGCAGGGTGGCGGCCGCTGGACGGGCGGGGCGGCCGACTGGGCTGCCGCCAGCGGAGCGGAGGAGGGTGGTGGCGGCGCGGACGGAGGCACGGGCAAGCATGGTGGGGAGTGGCGGGGATGAAGAGGTGGAGGAGGGAAGGCAAGGGGAGGATACTGGAAAGAGCAGGGAGAGAGAAGATGTAAGAGTGGGAAAGGGGGGACAAGAGGGTGGAAGAAAGTGAACAACAGGGTCGACAGACGAAGGAGGGGCAGCAAGCGGTGCCTGTGGTGACGAGTGGAGGGAGACCGCGTGCCACATGATGCCGTGAGAATATGGGATGGGGGTCAAATCGGATCATGGCGGGGTCCGCAAAAAGATTGTCATCCACGGGAACATAAAATGGGTGTGCGAAAACAAACATATCAGATGGGTTTCCTTAAGTTCTTGCCGTATTTCTTCACTCGAGTCTACAAGTACAATTGTGGTAAGCCTTGAATATGACAATTGGGATTGATTTGAGACGACAGCTGTCGCTGCCCGGTCGCGTGGCCAACGGTCGAGGCCAGTGGTCTGTCGTGGTCGCCGCCACCACGTCCGCCCGTCGTGCCGCCGGTCGTCCCTGTCGCGCTCGTCTATCCCGGCGGCGGTGCTTCCCCCATCGGATCGCTGCTTTGTCCACACCCCTGCCGTCACCATGGTTGTCAAGTACGTTGCCATCTCGCCCCCGTGGTTTTTTTTTTGCGTCCCTGCCTGCGGCCTTAGTCGTTTTGCTGGTGTCCGCCCCGTCGCGCACACCTGATGGGGCACCAGACTTTGCCGAGGCGTTAGTGCGCCCTGCCACCACCTCGTCCTCACCTGGCGTGCTCTTTGTGGCTGCGGCAATGCGGCAGTGGCGTCGGCGGCTGGGCTCGCGCGGCATGGGCGTGTGACCCTGCCCATGGGGTCTGTGCGGACTGCCGTCCCGGTGCTGGTTTGCATGGCCGCTGGCGGGGTGTCGGCGGGGTCGGCCACACTGGTCTGTGATCCCCTCTGTGCCTCAGGTGCTATGGTTACGCCCTGTTTGCTTTCTGCAGACCCCGCCGCGGGTACCCCGCCTGTCCATCGGTGTTGGGGATGGGGAAGGCTGGGTTCCTGTCGTGTTTGTGGAGCTATTCTGCACGCCTGCCATGCTTTGTCTAGGCCTCAGGCACGCGCATGAGTGCGTGTGTTGTCCGGGACTTCAGATGATCTCATCGTGCTGACATGATATTGTTTGCGTTTGGCTCGGTCCTGCCTGCTCGTTCTTTGTATGTGTCGTATCGGTGCTGCTCGTGCGACCCGCAACCCCCCCCTGTGCGTGTGGCAGGACGGAGGTGTGCCAGTATTCTGGCTTCCGCATCTACCCCGGCCACGGCTCCCGCTTCATCCGCACGGATGGTAAGTCGTACGTGTTTGCTAACAGCAAGTGCGAGGCGTCGTTCCACCTGAAGCGCAAGGCGGCCAAGCGCCCCTGGACGGTGCTGTTCCGCAAGCTCCACAAGAAGGGCGTGCAGGAGGATGTATCGCGCCGCCGCACCCGCCGCACACGGACGGTGGTGACTAAGCCCGTGTTTGGCGCCACGCTCGAGTTCATCAAGGCCCGCCGTACGCAGCGCCCAGAGATGCGCAAGGCCGCCCGCGACGCGGCGCTCAAGGAGGCCAAGGAGCGGAACAAGACAAAGAAGGCGGGGAAGTCCAAGGCGATTGCGAGCCAGGCTGGCAAGTTTGGGGGCGCCAAGGCGCCACCGCCGAAGAAGCGTTGACGGGTCGGTTGTCACCGCGTGCCACTGGTGGGTTGGTAGCGGGAGCAAGAGAAAGTGCGTTTTTTTTTTTTCTCCTCTTCTAAGTAGGGTACACGGCACGCGTGACGCGCACCGCTGCGATCGGTGCTAGAATGACACGGGCCGTTTTGTTGTACAGTTTCGGCCGCAAGCCTACCGTGTCTCGCCGGGTGTTGATAGCGCAATGCAGTCCTCCACGGTGGTCACGCTCTGGGGTCGATGGCCCCGTGCTCTGGGTGCCCACCACGCGCGTGGCACGGGCAACGCCCGGGGCGTGCGATTGACAAGCGGCAACGCCCGGTCGCGTGGGTGCAGCCGACCCGTCCGCCACGTGCCGCTCGCCGACGCCTCCACCGTGGGGCACACGACTAGTCTGCCAAGCGGTGGTCCCCCTCACCACGGCAGCTTGATGACAAACAGGTAGACAAAGAGGAAGACGCCGAGCGCGGCGGCCAGCCCGAGGAGCCCCGTCCACCACGACAGCGACGCGCGCTTGGAGTACGCGGCGAGCGTCCCCCGCTGCCGCGCGACGCCCGACAGGTTGGCGTCCACCGCCGCGTCGGTGGCATCAAGGACGGCCGCGTCGGTGACGAGGTCATCCGCCATGCCCTGCACGTTGCGCTTGAGGCGGCCGACCAGCGCGAGCATCTCGCCGGTGAGCGCCTCCTGCACGGGGCGCTGCGCGTCGACGAGCGCCGCGTCGGCGTTTTCGTCGTCGCCGCCCGCCGCGCCGCCGGCCGGCCCGGCGCCACCGTCGGCGGCAGACCGCCCGCCGCGGCGGCGGAGGCCGTCGCCGAGCAACGCCGACCGGGCCGCAGCGTCCGCGTCGCCGCCGCCGTCGACGACGGCGGTGCCCAGAGGCGGCGCCCCACGCTCCCCTGACCGCCCTGCCGCCACCAACCTCCCTTGGCCGCCGCCGGCCGCGTCGTCCGCCTCGTCGGCCGAGCTCCCCCCCCCCCCGCAGACCGCGGCCGCCCCCCCCCTGGGTCGGCCTCATCCCCCGTGTCCGCAGCGTCACTGCCAGCGTCCCCTCTCCCCCCACCGCCCAGAAGACCCGCCGCGCGGCGCTCCTCCCGCTCCGCCATGCGGGTCTTGATGTCCTCCACCGCCGCCACGTAGCGGTCGGCGAGCGCCTCCGCGTCGGGCGTGTCGGGCTCGACGCCCGGCCACGGGGAGGGCCCACCGCCGCCGCCGCCGCCACCGCCGCCACTACGGGCCTCTAGCTGCGCCCGGTGGAGCATCCGCAGCGCCTTGCGCTGCAGCGCGTCGACGCGGGCGCCAAGGTCGACCGCGTCCGCGGCGTGCGGCAGCGGGGGGGGGGCGCCCTTCCGCTTGGCCTCGGCGCGCCCCCCACCGGCGGCATGGTCGGTGGAGGAGAGGGTTCGGAGGATGGACGCGTGGAGGCGGAGGAACTCTAGCTCCGTCCACAGCACCTCGTCGTAGTCCACCATGACCGCCCACGGTGGGAGGGAGGGGGGGAAAGGACGAAGATGGCTCGAGTTCTTACCGAGTCACACGAGGACGCTACAGAACGCAACGCGGAGGTTACGCAGGTGCGCAACAGCAGTCGCGTGAACTGGTAAAATGCAGGGGCGGGAGGGCGGCATACCACCGGCCGAGTCGGAGCGGCGGCCGCGGAGTGGGCGGCACGCAGGAAGGCGACGCACACACCCATTTCCCCGTCAGCGCGTACACGGTAGCAGGACCTCCGAACACGTGTCACACAAATGTATCTCAATAGAACTGACAGCAAACCTTGAAAGTCACGTACTTTCATGGGGACGGGTGCTTTTTGAGAGGACCCCGCGCTCCTGTCGCACCAGGAGACGCCGCGGAAACCCGGCTGTTGCACGTCTCCGAGCCCTCCCCGCGCTCTGTTCTTACGCGAATATGGAGAGGACGTATCGGCCTCAGCATGGGGATCGTAGTTTGCTAGAGGGGGTTGCCTGTGCCGGACTGGGCGTGACCGGTGGCGCGGGGGCGAGCTAGGGACGACGCGAGCGATGGAGGTGTCGGAAACCGGTTGCTCATGCACGCGCGCTTCATCCAACCTACGGTGATCTGCCGCGGGTCCTCTCTCCAGCGCACGTCGTTCCCTTCTCCTTCCTCAGAACCCGGCCTTTTCTCGGAGAGACCCACAGGTGCCGTTTCCAGCGATGCGCGTTACTGGCTACGATGGCGACGGTGACTGCACGAGCCAAAACGGCGCACCCTGTTTGGAGGAAATGCGGCGGGCGAGGCCACCGTCCTTCCCGCTGGCCGTGTCCACTCGACCGAGGGAGCTTTTCGCAGCTGACACAATGACGGCGCTTCCAGCGACGGCGCCGACGACACCTGCGACAGTGAGATGACGGTGCGTTCCGGCTGGCGGCGGCGACGGCGCCCGTGCGTGGCGGCACGCATCTGGCGACGCGACGCTCGTCGTAGGCGACGGCCACGACCGCGACGGCTGGGCATGCTCAGCCGACCGATTCGGTTTCTCTTCTCTGGTCTGGCCGGTGGCGAGGTCCCTGCTGCGCCTCCACCGCGCACGCGCCCGTCCTGCCGCGGCTTCTCCCGCCGCCCCACATGGTCCACCTCGGCAATCGGTGGAGTTTCTCTCTGGCTTTTCTACCTACCTGGACAGAGCGTCCAGGAGGGGACCCTCCACTCTGGCGTGCTGTACCCCAGACCGTCCCGTTCCGGAAGGCGCCCGTCACAACCACAGACGAGCCACCACGGGGTACAAAGTGGCCCCCACGAGACAGGGGTGGCGCGGCGCCCTTCCAGCGCCCACCGGGCGGCGGATGGTCAGCCGAGCCGCATCGCGGCGCCCCACCATGGGCTGCAAACCGCCGCCCCCCCCGCGGACCGCCGCGGCGCGCGATTGCCCCGGTGGAGGGGGCCCCGTCCACGCCCCCCCCCCCCCTCACCTTCACCGCCACTGCCATCGCGGCCAGCGGCAGGGTGGGGTGCGGCGGCACCCGCGCCGGCGCCGCCGCGCTCTTGCTGGGCCGCGTCACCAGGCCGGCCGCTGTCGACGCGGCGGGCAGTCGCGCAGACCGTCACCGCACGGGCACCTTCCACTTGGTATCCCCTCCCTCGCCCGCGCTCTTCCCTCAACGCGGTTGCCGTCGCCCCTCCCGCCCCCCCTCCTCCTCGCCAACCTCTTGAGCTCACCCCTCCCCCCCCCCCCCTCCCACCCCCCCCTTCCTGCCATCTCCCCCCCCTCCTTCCCCTCCCACCTCCTCTCTGCCCTTCCCCCCCTCCTTGTGCCCGCCATGGCCAGGGGCGACCCCCCCCCCCCCCCCTCTCCCCCCCCCGGCGGCGCCATTGTCCTCGTCGGCGGCGGCCACGCGCACGTGCAGGTGCTCCTCGACAGCCGCGACTGGACGGGCGCCGCGGCGGCGGCGGCCAAGGTGCTCATCTCCGATACCCCCGCCGGGGTCTACTCGGGGATGGTGCCCGCGGCGGTGGCGGGGCTGTACCCGCCCGCCGACGCGGCGGTGGACCTGCCCGCCCTCGCCGCGGCGACGGGCTGGGCGTGGCTGTGTGGCCGGGTGACCGCGATTGACTCGGCGGCGCGGACGGTGACGCTGGGTGGCGGCGACGGCGGGGAGTGGGGGGACGGGGAGCCGACCGCCGCGCCGCCCCAGACGCTCCGCTACGGCATCCTGTCGCTGGATGTGGGCTCCACCGCCCACCAGCTGCCGGGCACGTCCGTCCCGTCACCGGTGGTGCTGCCGACGCGCCCCATCGGGTCGCTCGCCGCGGGCGTGGCCGCCGCCGCCGCCGCCGCGGTGCGGCGCGCGGACCCCCCCCGGGTGGTCGTTGCCGGCGGCGGGGCGGCGGGGGTGGAGCTCGCGTTTGGCCTCGCCGCCCGGATGACGGCCGCCGCCGCGGGCGGCCCGTGTGGGTGGACCCACCCGGCGGTGACGCTCGTCACGCCGTCGCGGGCGGGCGCGCTGCCGCCCGACGCGCACGGCGCGGCGGCGACGGCGGCGGTGGGGGCGGCGCTCGCCGCGCGTGGCATCACCGTCCTCACCGGCTACACGGCGGTGGCGGTGGACGAGGCGCGGCGGGAGCTGACCGTCGAGCCGGCCGACCACGACGCGGACGACGTCGACGGCGTGGCCGCCGCGGCCACCGCGCCGACCGGCGGCCACCCGCCGCTCCCCTTTGACCTGCTCATCACCGCCACGGGCGCGGCGGCACACCCGTGGCTGGCCACCGCCACGGACCTCCCCCTCGATGACCGCGGCTTTGTCGCCGTCGGCCCGACGCTGCAGGTGGCCACCGCCGCCGCGGGCGGCCGCGTCCTCGCCGCGGGTGACTGTGCGGGGGTGGACCTGGGCGGCGGCCGCCGTGGGCGTGGCGGGGTGCCAAAGGCGGGCGTGTTTGCCGTCCGCCAGGGGCCGGTCCTCGCCGCGAATATCGTGGCGCTCGCCGCGGCGGACGCGGCGGGCGCGCTGCCGCCGCCACCATCCCCGCAGACGCCCCCTATCGGCGGCGACGGCGTCAGGAGAAACGCGTCGACAGAGGACGCGGCCGCAGCGGCGGCGGCGGCGGCGGCGGCGGCGGCGGCGGCGGCGGCGGATGCGGCCGCGCGGTGGCGGGCGGCGGCGCTGCCGCCGCTGGCGCGCTTCACCCCCCAGCGCCACTACCTGGCGCTGCTCATGACGGGCGACGGGCGGGCGATCGGGACCAAGTGGGGGCTCGCGTTTGAGGGGCGCTGGGTGTGGCGGCTCAAGGACGCGATCGACCGCCAGTGGATGCGCCGGTTTGCGCTGCCACCACCGCCGCCGCCGGCAGCCGGGGACGCCACCGACGGTGGCGGCGGCGGCGGCGGCGGGGGGGGTGGCACCCCCGCGGCGGGCGCCCCAAAAAACGGGCCGCCGCTGGTGGGGGGGGGAGTGCGCCGGGGCACCCCCACCAGCGGCGGCGGTGGCGGCGGCGGCGGTGGCGCGCCCGCCGGGGCGGCGGCGGCGGCAGCGACGGCCAAGCCCGTTGGGGATGAGGCCGCCGCGCTCGCCGGCCGGCTGCCGTACCGGCGGACCGCGGCGGAGGCGGCGGCGGAGCTGCTCGGCCGCGACGCCGACGCGGCGGCGTACGCGGCGGCGCTGGCGGTGCTGCACCGGATGGAGGCGGAGCCGCCGTGGCGCGCCGCGGTGCTTGCTGTTGCGGCGCGGCCAGAGTGGCGGCACCGGCCAGAGCGGGGGGCGTGAGCGCTGGGGGGCACGGGGGAACGTCGGGGGGGGGGAAGAATTGTATAGTGCTATGTAACAGGGGGATTCGACTCATTCTATGTGGGGGGGGTGACACGCAGCAGTGTCAAGAGACTGTTTTTCTTATGACAAAAGCAAGCGTTGCGTCACGACGGTGGGGAGCGCCCAAGCCACTCCACACCCCATGCAGTTGTCGTTGGTGGCCACGGGTCGGTGTGACTGCTCGCGGTTGGGGGGCTCACCATCCACACGACCAGGGGGGGGGGCAATGGTAGCCGCGGCGGCGAGGGCGGAGACAGTGGCGACCGTGGTTCCCCGCCGGCAGAGCGGCGTGTAGCGGACCCGTCGGCGGCGCGAGAGCACCCAACCGCGGCGGCTGGGGCCGATCCGCAGAGGTGTCTGGGGCGCGACGTGCAGACGTCTCGCCAGCGGCAATGGGGAAGCGGCCGGCACGTTGCGCACACGCACCGTGTCGGAGGGCGGAGAGTGAGACATGCCGTGGCCAGCGTTGGCAACAAGTCGGTGGGGCCTGGGCGGGGACGTACAGTACACCAGTGACAATACGTTGTTTTTTCGGTGGGGGGCAGCGACGGAGCAGACCAACGCGGCCGCCTACGTAGCCTTGGCCGCCTCGGCCTCCTTTCCCCGCTTCCCCTTTTGCCGCTCCTCCACCGTCTCGTCGGGGGGCGGCACGAACCAGGGCAGCTTTCCCCGCTGGAAGTCGCTGAGCATCGCCCGCGCCACGTTGGTCACGTCGGGCTCCCCCTTTTTGAGCAGCTTCCCGCTGCGGCGGGCCAGCTTCTCACAAAAGTCGTCCCCGTCGGTCCACTGCTGCACCCCATACGCCCGCCGGATGGCCTCGACCGACACCCGAGACAGCAGCGGCGGGATGTAGTCCACCGCCGTGTCGCCGAGCGACTCGACGCGGACGACGCCCTTGAGCACCGCGTCCGCCTGCGAGTCGCACTCCCCCTGGTGTACCACCCCCGGGCAGTCGACGAGGAAGATCTGGCGGTAGAGCGTCACGTACTGCCATACCTTGGTCTCGCCGGGCACGGGCGCCACGTTGACCACCTTCTTCCCGCGCAGCGTGTTGATGACCGACGACTTGCCGACGTTGGGGTACCCCACGATCCCTACTGAGATGCTCTTCTTGTCCGCGTGCAGCTTCTTGAGCTGCCGCAGCACGTTGATGAGGGCGCCCTTGCCAAACGAGTGGTTGACGCTCGCGTGGAAGGCCAGCGTCGGGTGCTCGCGGGAGAGGATGCGGAGCCAGCGGGAGGTCACCCACGTCGGCACCAGGTCGCACTTGTTGAGCAGCAGCACCAGCTGCTTGTGGGCGCCCCGCTTGGCCAGCAGCCGCTCCACGTAGCGGCAGCGGGTGCCCTGCGGATCCCGCGAGTCGAGCACCTGGATGACCACGTCAGACGAGTCAACGACCTTGTGGAGCTCACCCCAGATGCGGCGGGACTGGCCCTTGTCAAAGACCCGTCCCCGGTTCGCGTCCTTAAACTCTGCCCAGGGGTCTGCCGCGGAGCCAGCGACCGGCACCGGCCGTGGGACCGCAGCGCCCGTGCCGGCAGCGCTGGCAGGCACAGCAGCAGCTTGCGGACCCCCAGGGGTGACCGTGTCGTCGTCCTCCTCGTTGTCGGCAGACCTGGCCATACCAGCGACCCCTCCGTCCGCGTCACCATCCGCAGCGGCCGCGTCCGCCGCCCCTTCCGCGCTCCCCTCCGCAGCCGCCCCGTCGCCCGCCGATGACGACGGCAACGTCAGAGGGGGCGGCACGGCGGCGGCGGCCTCGGCCTTGGCAACAAACTCCTCCTCCCGCGACGCCGCGTCGGCGGCGAGCCCCTCCATGCTCGTCACGCCCAAGCGCGGGCGCTTGCGCGAGCGGGCCTGCGTAAACACCTGGTCGTACGGCTCATTCGCAAGGAGCCCCAGCTTCTCACCCGCCAACGCCCGCCCCGGGTCATCCGCGTCGTGGATGAGCGCGAGCGGCAGCTTCCGGGACTTAAGCAGCACCGCGTACGGGTCGGCCGCGGCCGCAGACACCGACTCGCGGAAGCGGGTCAGGTCCGCCTGGTCCACCACCCGAGTCGTGCCAAACCACTTGCGGTTGGGGGCGGTGCGGCCGGCGCCCACCTGCGGGATACGGGAGGTGAGGTCGCCGGCGCCCTCAATGATCTTGCCCGCCCGGTCACGCTTGTACGCCTTGGTCCGGTACATATGCAGCCGGTTGACCGTGGAGCGGTCTCGAACGCCAGTGAGAGTGTGGTTGGGGCGGGCAGCGGAGAAGGAATGGCCTTTCTTGGCGCCATCGGAAGCCTTGCCCGACATCAACGCCTTCCCCTTTCCTTTGTACATGATGGCGGAGAAGAGGGAAAAGGCGAGGAGCTCAAAAAGTGGTGATGGGGGATAAGGGAAGGGGAGCAGCACGGTTCAAACACGCCAAGCACGTTCAGAGATGGGACGAGACGGGAGAGAGGCAGCGACGACGGGGAACCGAGCGACAAGGACGTAGGTGGTCGTGCACTGCGTCGCGGTGTGGCCAGGGTCGTGTCCGAGACAGCTTTGCCGACGTCGTCCCTGAGAACTTTAACACCGAATCTGATTGGTCCTGGCGGCTGTCAGCAGCTGTCTCCCGAAGTAGCAGCTAGTTTGGTGTTTGGACTTAATTTGGACTTCCCAAGCATCAGAAATGAATACAAGGTGCTCTGAGGAACAACGCTAGTTTGATTGTAAATCGTTTCGACACTGCAGATCGCGAACCGTCCGGTGGGCCAATCAGAGTCGGGTTTCTTGCCCCGTTCAAGATACACTGGACGGGCAGCGCCGGTCGTCGCATGGGCCGACTGGGAGTGTCTGGCCGGTGTTTCCGCGGGTAACGGCAACCTCGGCGGGCCACGGGCACCTGTCGAGCTGACCGTCAAGACCGCCGCCGTCGTCTGGGGAGACCCCAGCAGGGCCCCCGTGACGCCGTGCTCATATCCCTGCCCCCGCCGACGCAGGCTCGGTGGATTCGAGCTTTTTCATCATCGCTTTTTTCACGCCTGGTCGCTACGACTTGTCCATCACGCCCCGGCCGCCGCCTCATCTGGGTCTGCGTCTGGCTCCTTGAGCTCGACGGATCCTTCTCCTTGTCCACCGACAGTCGTCCTCACCCCCCCTCCCCCTATTTCTTACCCCGCTTGCCTCCCCACACCGAGCGTCTCCACCCTCCCGGCATCATGGCGTTTGTCGCGCCCGCCGTCGCGCGGCTGTCGCCGGCGACTCGCTCGTCCTTCACGTCCACCGCCCGCGCGGTGCGCGCCCCCTGCGGCGTCGCCACAAGACCGGCGCACGGCGGCCGCGCCGCGGGCCTGGTCATGACCGCGCCAAGCGCAACGTCGGCGGCTACCAGCGCGGCGGTCAGCGGCACTGATACCATGCGCATTCTGTTGCCGGAGAAGCTGTCCGACTCGGGTATCGCGATGCTCTCGGAAGGCTGCGAGGTGGTCAAGGACTATGATCTGACGCCCGAGCGGCTGCTCGAGGTGATTGGCGACTATGACGCCATCATTGTGCGGTCGGCCACGCAGGTGACGCGCGAGGTCCTCGAGGCGGGCACCCGCCTCAAGGTCGTTGGCCGCGCCGGCGTTGGGGTGGACAATGTGTGCCTGCCGGCGGCGACGGAGCGCGGGGTCCTGGTGGTCAACGCGCCGACCGGCAACTGCGTGGCGGCGGCGGAGCATTCGATTGCCCTGCTGTGCGCGCTGGCCCGCAACGTGGCCGCCGCGGACGCGACGCTGAAGGCTGGCGGCTGGAACCGTGGCGCCTTTGTGGGGGCCTCGCTCGTCGGCAAGACGCTCGGTGTCCTCGGCTTTGGCCGCATCGGCCGGGAGGTGGCACGCCGCGCCAAGGGCCTCGGCATGACGGTCGTGGCGCACGACCCGTACCTGTCTGCCGAGTCGGCAACGACGGCGGGCGTGACGCTCGCGTCGCTGGACGACACCGTCGCGTGTGCGGACTTCCTCACGCTCCACATGCCGCTGGTGGACTCGACGCGCAACCTCCTCGACGCGCGCCTGTTGGGGTTGGCCAAGCCCGGCATGCGGCTGATCAACGCCGCCCGCGGCGGGATTGTGGTGGAGGACGCCCTGCTGGCGGCGCTGGAGAGTGGCGCCATTGCGGGCGCGGCGCTCGACTGCTTCTCCCAGGAGCCGCCCTTCAAGTTTCCCGACTCGGTGTCGGCGGCGCTGGCCGCCCACCCCCGGGTGGTGGCCACCCCCCACTTGGGGGCGTCGACCAAGGAGGCGCAGGAGGACGTAGCGATTGAGATTGCAACGGCGGTCAAGGCGGCGCTCAACGGGGAGATGGTGCCGACGATGGTGAACGCGCCGGTTATCTCCCCCGAGGTGCTGTCGGTGATGCGCCCGCGCGCGCTGCTGGCCGAGCGGCTGGGCACACTCGCCCACACACTGTCTGGTGGCAACGTGTCGGGCGACGTGAAGGTGACCTACTCGCTGACCAACGACCAGGAGGACACGCGCCTGCTCCGGTCGGCAGTCATCAAGGGCCTGATGCAGCCGGGGCTGGATGTTCCCATCAACCTGGTCAACGCTGACGGGGTGGCGCGGGAGCGGGGTCTGCAGGTCACCGAGGTCGTCCGCATTGTTGACGCGACGGGCGACGGGGCGGTGAGCGTGGAGGTCAAGGGTGCGCCCACGCTGGAGGGCCGTGTCATCAACAACTCACCCATCCTGACCCGCCTGGGCGAGTTTGAGCCAGACCTGCGCCTGGAGGGCACGATGCTATGCTACGCGCACCAGGACCAGCCGGGCCAGATTGGCAAGGTCGGCACCTACCTTGGCGAGCAAAATATCAACGTCAGCTACATGGCGGTCGCCCGTGTCGCCGTCGGTGCCGTGGCGCTGGTCATGATTGGCCTGGACACCAAGCCACCGCCGGCGGTGATCAGCCACATCGACTCGCTGGTCGCGGACCAGTCCATGCCGCCGCTGCTGCTCGAGTTTTAGGTACAACCGTGTTTGCTGTTGGCGCCTGTGTATCGTACGATTCGTTTTTATGCACTGCTTGTCGCCCGTTCTCTCCCGCGACCGTTTGATTCCGATTGGTTTTGTGTACGCCTTAAAAAAGTGTATTCCTCCACATCCGCCGTACGCACATCTCGAGGGGGTTGGCAGCAGAGGCGTCGCAATGAGCTGCTGCAGTCGCTGCCCAGCCATACGCGCGACACCAAACACCAGGGGCAGCAGGCGCGACACACACTGTTCCGCAAAGCTCCCGCGCGCGCGCCACGTGGGCCACACACATTTCCACGAACAGCCAGCCGCTAAAGTCCCGCTCCGCCTCCAACGGACGCCCCCCACCCCTACCAGCCTGGCACACCACTACTGGCGTCCTTGAATGGCCTAACCAGTGCCACATCACCAGTTTCTCTTTGCCGACGCCGCCTGCTTGCCCGCCTGGTAGCGCTTCACCAGCGCCAGCACGACGAGCGCCGCGACCTCCAACATCACAATGGTGAGCAGCTTGGAGTGCACAGCGCCCGACGGCAGTCCCGTCACCGCCAACTGCTTCATCGACGCGGCCGCGCGGGCGGCCGAGCCCCGGTCCCGCAGTGACGACCGCTGCATCCGCTCCAGGGCCGTGCGTGCCGCGTCGGCCATGTGATTGATCGAGGTCATATCCTCGTGGTAGCGTTTCTGCAGGCTGGTCACCTCCCCCAGGCTACGCTCCATCGCCGACACACCCTCCTCCAGCGACCCAATCGCGCTCGCGCTGTGCGACATCATCCCCTTGAGGTCGTGTGCGAGCGTCTGCGCCTCGTCTGCACGCACCGCAGACACAACCGACGCGTGGCTGTCATCGCCCCCGGCGGCGCCCGCCAGGGAGCGGCGAAGGTGGGCAAACTTGGCGTCGAGCATGTTGATGCTGGCCTCCAGGTCGATTTTGGTATCCGTTTCCCCGCCGGCCTTGCGCACCTCCTCCATGTCATGCATCAGGTCTTCCATGTCATGCCGAACCGCGTCCGGTGGCCGCGCGTTGCTGTCACCGTGGCCGTGCGACGCCCCCCAGTGTTCATAGTCCGCATCGGCGGCAGCGGCCCCGTGCGGGGCAGCTATCACCGTCACCAGCGCGGCAGCAGCTAGGAGCAGCAAGGCGCCCATCCAGCGCAGCGAGGGGGCGGGGGAAGGGAGCGGGGGTGGTTGGGGAGCGCAGCCATCAGCGCATCCCCTTGTGGCCATAGCCGCCAGCGCCCGGAGCAGCACTAAAGAGGTGGCGGAAAAAATGTCCAGCAGAGAAAGGAAATGAAGCAACGGGGTCGGGGGACGAGGTGTTGAGCAGAGAGCAGGAACGAAGCTGTAGGCGTGAAGATGCCACAAGGATGCGCGACGGGTCATCAACTCGGACGCGGCCTCGACACAGCGACAGGACGAAGACAGAACGACTCCGTCGTGGGACGCTGTCAGTCCATCAACTCACGAGCTTGTTGCTGTAAGTTTTCGAGCCTGTTTCTGTGACACTTTCAAGCTCTTTTCATGGCAAGGCCGAAAGCAGTCCTTGCAGAGCCCCTGACAATGTTCTGCCTGGAGGAGAGGGCACCAACAGCACGGTACTGTACTGGCCGTGGGAGGCCTTTGCTGCGAGTAGCCACGTGGACTGATTGGCCAGCGGGTAGCAGTAATCAGGCTGCATTGGAGAGAGTACTACTTCATGTGTATGTTGTATAAGTGTCCCGCTACGCAGAGTTTATTTGCTTTAAGTATGACCACACAATGTGGCGGTGACACTCCTGGCACCGCCGAGCTAGGCGGGTGGACGGGAGACGAGCGTCTGGAGTACTTGACCGTGGCGCTTCTCGATGCCTAACTTGTCATTAGAGTGGATGTACAGTATCAAGATTCTTGATCCAGTTGCATGCTTGATTTAGCGAGCGATCACTTGTCCCGCCGGGTCACAAGTGGCGCTATCGGGGGATTGGTCAGATATCGACACAATCACGTTCTCGTCGATTATTAACGTTTTTCAAGATCTCATCAAGAAATCGGCGTTCACGGGCCTCCAGGAGGGATCGAGTAGGCTACTTATTAAGTTTTCTGCAAGGTTCTGCGCTTGACGAGCTCTTGAAATGGATTCAGCAATAAGGGGCACTGTGCTGACACACCCCCCCCCCCCGGGGATCCTGCTGACGTCTACAAGCGCGAAGCCCAACGCCAGAGTGGGCTGGTGAAAGACGGGGCTCCAGACGCCCTCTGAGATGCCAAGGACGCTGCACGCCCAGAGCCGCCAGCCTGCTGCGCGCAAGAAAGACAATGGCGTCCGGCCAGAGGCGCCCGGCACCGCCGCCACCGAGGCCGGCGCCGCCACCACCGCTGACGGCTCCACCGCCAACCCGCCACCCGCCCAGCTCCCACGCACGAGCGCCCGCAGCCAATGCGGACGCCCCCTCCTGTGCCTCCTCCTCCCCCCCCTCGTGCCCCCCTCCCCCACCCCCCTCCGCCCGCCCTTGCACCGCTTGCCGCCCGCTCACTCGCGCAGCTCCGACCGGTTGTACAGCTCGCACTCCTTCTCGTAGCTGTCGCGGCGGCGCGCCGCCGTCCCCGCTCCCACAGCGGGCCACGGCGTGGCCTTCCAGCCAACGTCCCCGTCGCCGTCCCCGTCGACGCCCCCGCCGGCGGCGGCGCGGTGCTCGAGCGCCGCGTGGCCCGCGAGGACGCCGCCCACGACGCCGGCGCCGACCAGCAACAGCCGCAGCAGCGCGGGCAGCGGGCCACCGCCGCCGCCGCCGCCGCCACCGCCGCCGCCGCCGCCGCCGCCGCCACCGCCGGCGTCAGCGGCGCCGCCGGCGTCACCGCCGGTCGCGGCCGGCTTGGCGCCGCGCCCGCCGGCCGCGGGGGGGGGGTGGTGGCGGCGGCGGCGAGCGGCGCCGCCGCCGCCACCGCCGCTGACGGCTGCGCGGCAGGTGTCGCGGCCGCCTTGGCCGCAGGTGGTGACCGCGGCGGCGGCGGCGGCGGCGGCGGCGGCTCGGCCGCCGCCTCGACCACCGCCTCGGCCGCCGTCTCCGCCGCCGGCTCGGCCACCGCCTCGGCCGCCGTCCCGGCCGTCGCCTCGTCCACCCGGCCGGCCGGCGGCGTGGCCACCCGCGCCGCCGCGGCGTGCGCCCCCCCCCCGGCGTCGGCAACGTCGCCCACGACGGGCGCCCCCCACGTTACCTCCTTCCTGCTCGTCGCGGCGCGCGCGGCGGCCGCCTCGGCCGCCCGCGCCGCGGCGGCCGCCTCGACCGCCTCGAGGGCGGCGGTCGCGGCGCGGACGCGGCTGCCCCCCCCCGCCCCCGCCACAACCGGCAGCGGCGGGTAGGCCGCCTCGCCCGGCACGCCGTCGTCTGTGCCGCCGCCACGCCCGCCGCCGCTGCCGCCGCCGCCCAGCGGGGCGACGACCAGCACCAGCGGCGGCGCACTCACCGCCGAGCCGTCCATGGCGCGGCGGGGCGCCCAGCCGTGGTCGGCTCCCGGCGGGGGTGTCGGCGGGTCGTTGCCGCCGGCACCGGCCGCTGCCGGCCGCCCCCCCTCTGCCGCGGCCGCGGCCGCCGCCACGGGTGCGGGCACGACGTGGAACTCGAGCGCGTGTGCCGCCGCCGGCAGCCACGCGGTGGCGGTGAACGCGCGGCCGTCGGGCTCCCGCTCCAGCGGCACCACCGTCCGCCGCGGCGTACGGCCACGGCCGTCGCCGCCGCGGCGGTCCAGGTGGGCGGCCACGCCCGCGATGCGCCCGCCGCCGCCGCCGCCGCCGCCGCCGCCGCCGCCGCCACCGCCGCCGCCGCCGTCGGGGGGGTGGCGTACGTAAAGTCCACGGGCCACTCGCCGGTCTTGGCCGCGTCCCGCCGGTCGGCGGGGACAAGGGTGGCCCACGGCTGCTGCCGCGCGCCGGTGGAGGGGGGGGGGGGCATCGCGCCCGCACGAGTGGCCACAGGGAGGCGGCGGCTGGGGAGAAGGGGAAGGGGGGGGGGGGGAACGCGCGGGCAAACGAGCCACGGCGGGAGGGCGGGCACGCCCACGCGCGCGGCGGCGGCGCTGGGACGGGCCGATGGGCGCAAGGGGGGAGGCAGGGGGAAGGGGGGACGCCGGCACCCGCGGGCGTGCCGGCCGTGCGGTGCACACACGCCGCCGGCGGGCACCAGCCCGTCGTCCCCCACCCGCCGGGCGCGGCGGCCGCCTCCCACCGGGGGGGGAGCGCCGCGGGAGCGCCGCGGCGTTGGGCGGGAAGACACGGCGGAGCGCCGCGGGGATGGGCGGGAAGACACAGGGGGGCGACGCGAGGCGGGAGCAGGGTGCGGCGGCGCCGGTGGGGGGGGGGGGGAGGGGATGCGCCAGACAGTTGTGGCCCGGCGCGGCGCGGCGGCGCCGCTCGGCCGCGGGAGCGCGCGCCGAGCGCGCCGAGCGGGAGCTGCGTCGCCGCGAGTGGTCGCGCTCGCCGCGGCGCGTCCCCCGCTGACCCGCCGGCTGACAGCCGTCGCACCGGCCGGCGGGGGGAGGGGATTGGGCGGCCGCGGCGGACGTCCAAGGGCTTTTGCTTTTTGTTTTGAACGGCACGCGCCGTCCCGCGCGGCTCGATGGTTGGACCCTGTATAGATTTGTATGTACTGTACATGTGCGGGTCGGATTCCGCGCCGACACGACGCGGGACGGCGGCGACGGGCGTCGCCGGCGCGGGGTGGGCGCGATGGCCACGGCCGGCGGCGGCGCTGCCGACGGCCGTCGCGCGCGTGCAGTGCCGACGCCACGGCCGTGGGGGGTGGGGGACGCGGCCGCCGCGGCGGCCGCGCAGCCCGGCCTGGCCGGTGAAGGGCCAAAAAAAAAAGGGCCACCACCGACCGCCCCACAGGCCCGCCGCCGTGACGAGCCGCGGCGCCGTCGCGGGTGTACCCGACGGTAAGGTGGCGCGCGTGGGGGCCGCACGTGGACCGCTGCGCGCGACAGGGGGGGGGGGGGGGGGCGGAGCGCCGCCGCCGCCCATAGGGGACACGGCGGTGCGGGGCGACCTGCCTGGCGGGCGCGGAGGAGCCGCGGCGGCCAGCGGCGGCGGCGGCGGCGGCGGCGGCGGCGGCGGCGGCGAGGCGCGACCCGGGGAGGTGGGCGTGTGGGCGGTGGGACGGCTCACGCCCGCCGCGACCGCACCGCGGGGGGTGGCGGCGGCGGCCGCCGCCGCACCGGGGCCACGCCGACCACGGGCGCGGCGCCGCGGTGGGGCGAGCCGCCGCCGCACGGGATTGTGGCTGCGCCTAGCGCGAGTGAGCGGGCTCTTGACCCCCCCCGCACGGGCACGCGACGGCGTCGACGGGGCGGCGGCTGCGGGGGCCACGCCCCTTTTGTGTGCTGGGTTTGTCTCCTTGGAGGCAACGGGCGGGACGCTGAGCAACGGATATGCACGGAGCCTGGACAGGGTCATGGAGGGACGGACCGCCAAAGGCGCGCGCACAACCACCTATGGAGAAACAAACAAAAACGATATGACAAGCCCGCAAAACCAGGAACAAAAAAGAGAGGCAGGAACAGGGAGACACAAAACAGAACAAGAACAAGGAGGGAAGAAGGACAAAAAATTACATGTTCACATTGAGGATGGGCGCCGGGTGGGACATCAGGTCCATGATCTGCGGAGGCGGAGAACGGATACCATGACGTGCAGCGCACAACCGGAGAGAGAAAACAGGAAATAGCACAAGAATATCGTGAGCAGGTGAGTGCGGTGCCTTGACACCGGCAGCAAAAAAGCCGCGCCTACTCGATAGGACACGCATCGCGAGGCGCTCGCACAGCACAGACGCCCCGCCCGAAACCAAGACACTCCCACCCAACATACCGGCTTGTGCGAGTAGAACTCCTGGTGGATGAGCCCCCCAATGCCAATCATCGCCAGCCGCCCATTCTTGATCTCCGACAGCTCCATCTGCGCCCGCTTGGCGGGCGTCGACGCCAAGTTGAGCGGGTCAAACGAAAAGTCACCCGGCGCGCGGTCGCCGCCCTGCATCGTGTAGTTGACGGCGAGGAGGGAGAAGAACTCGGCAAAGCAGAACCACAGCAGCAGCTGCTGCATGCCACCCGTCTTGACAAAGTAGTCGTGCGCGTCCACGGCAATGACATTGTTGGGGAAGTAGGACGCGGGGAGGGTAAACGCCTCCTGCACAAAGAAGCCGAGGCACGCGAGCATGGTGATGCGGCAGTGCTTCAGCTCCGCTTCCCTCATCCACTTGACGTCAAAGACGTTGGTGAAGCCCAGCGGGTCAAAGCCAACGTCTGTGGACGCAGAGAAAAGCAAGAGGGAGCGAGCAAGCGCAGTAGTCGCGTCCACACAACGAAACCAAACATGTGCGGCAGGGCGGAAGAGAGGGTCAGGTCACAGCGTTGCAGGGACACACAGCCCAACTCGCCGATAAGGCCAGAGCGCCTACACCCCGCCACCTGCCCATTTCCAAAATCAACCAGGAATCGGGGGCGACAGCCTCCCACACGCTCCCCTACGGCCACCCGCGCCGACCCACAAAGAAAAGAAACGTACCGCCCGCGAGGGACCCGTCGAGCGCCGGCGGCGCCTCCATAAACGGCATCGCCTTGGACTGCACCATGGACCAGCGCGCCACGCGGGCGGCGGGCGCCACCGTCACGGCGCGGCCGGCGAGCGCAGAGGGCGCCCGGAGGGTGGCGCCCGCAAAGGACGACACAAAACCCATCATGGTTGCAGGCGGGGGAGAGGCGGGCGGCAGGTTGGGGATAGGGAGGCGGAAAGGGGAGCTGGATTAGCAGCAAAGCGCGACGGACCAACGGCGGCGTGGCGGTGGGCGTGACGACGGTAGCGGAGGTGGTCGGGAGACGCGGCGGGCGGCGGCAGTAACAGCAGCACTGGCCGGCCAGGGGCAAGTAGGTAGGTGTGCGTACGGCGAGGGGCGCTGGTGGGCGTGGCCGCGGTCCGCCACGCTGGGGCGTATCGCCGCAACGGCGCGCTCCCATTGGCCAGTTCCCCGACCGCGGGGCCCTCTCCGCCTCAGACCCGCCCGCTCCCGAGCGGCGTGCCGGCAAAAGACGCGACTGAGGGCTCTGCTCTCGCGAGAGCCAGCGGGGGAGGGGTCGGCCCCCCTGCGGGAGGACGCTTCGAGGTCAGGCGGCGGCAGCGCAGCTGCCAATCGTCGCGACGCCTTGATCTCGATTGCCAGCAAGGGGAGTGGGTGTGCTCCGCGTGGGCGCTCCAGATATTTCAGATGCGAACAACTTGCACATCCAATATCAACTTGATAAAAGTAGATAGCGACAAGACAAGACCAGACCAAAGCCACGACAGGTACTTGTCAGTAAATACCGACTACGAAAGTTGTGCTTCCTGCGAGGACACATCACCGCAGTGCAACAACCACTGTTGACGGCATCCCACCTGTTTCTCGACCATGACTCCGGGGCCGTCCTTCATCAAGAAACTGGTTTGACCACAAGGTGAGGACGTAACACTCGCGCCGGTACAGCCGGCGCGTGCTAGTCGGCGGTGGCCATCCACGACGGCACGGGCAGGGGCAATACCGGCTGTGGCGGCGGCATCAGCAACCGCGGCAGCAGCAACAACTAACGACGCCGTTGGCCAAGGGCGGCGCCACCGGCGGTCGTGGCCGTACTACCCAGGTCGCGGCGACGGCAGTGCTGTCGGGCGCCGCAACGGGCGGCCACCACAACCACGGCAGGGTGGCCGACAGTCGCTGACGGCCTGCGGGTGGCGACCGCCCTGCGGCGGCGCCGGGGGGGACGCTTCAAGAGGCAGCGCTGAGCGCGGGCGGGGCCGTGGACGGGCAGGACGGCGGGCGGGGGAAGGGGCGGGGGGATTCAGGGCACGCGCGTGCGCGCGAGCCGGCGCATGCGCCCGCGCGCGCGCACGGGGGGGCGGGCCGGGGTGGCGCGGGACGATGCGTTGAGCAGTACGGCGGGCGGCAGCTGGTGGGCGCGGCTCCACACGCCACGCGGCGAGCGGAGGAAAGGCAAGGGCTGGCGGGAAGGCCCGCCCAGCTCGACGAGCCGGCGCGGGCGCCGCGCGTAGTCCCGCCGCGAGCCCGCCACGGGCGCAGCACGCCTCGAACGACGCGCCGGCGGGCATTGGGAGGGGTGGGGGCGGAGGGGGGGATGCGGCCGACGCAAAGCGCCGTGGACGCTACGCCGGACCGCCCCGCAGTCGCGGGAGGCGTGCGCGCTCCCCCGCGCCGGTGGGAGACATACAGAGGCTGTCTTCGGTCGGCGTCGGCCATCGCCAGTGCGTTTCCCGTCCCACCACGCGGCTACCGCTCCGGGGGTGTGCAGCAGACGACGGCGCCGGTTGAGTGGGGGTGAGCGGCGGGGGTGCGCCCGCAGCGCGCCGCGGCCCCCCCACCCGCCGTCCACCTGGTCAGGGCGGCGGCTCGCGGCGGCGGCAAACCACCCTCGTGTGGCCCCTTCCCCACCCGTGGCGCGTTTCCAGTACAACGACGCGGCGACCGCGGGCCCGCAACCCCCCCGACGCCGCCGCAGCCGTCGCCGCCGCCGCTGCCGCTGCCGCCGCCGCCGCCGCCGCGGCCGCGTCGTCTCCTGTGGTGGGTCTCAACGAAGAGGGCGCACCCCACGTGTGCCCCGCACGCCCGCTGCCCCCCTCGCCCCCGACAACCCCCCCCCGCTACCGCCCAGCGGCGGCCTCCCCCTGCCGTCATTGGACGGTGACAGACTTGGCCAGGTTCCGCGGCTGGTCCACGTTGAGCCCCCGCGCGACAGCCAGGTGGTACGACAGCAGCTGCATCGGCACGATGTTAAGCACGCACTGCAGGCAGTCGACGACCTGCGGCACGAGCACCAGTGTCGCGCTGTCCTTGTAGCGCATCACCTCGGCGTCGCCGACGCAGCCGACAATGATCATGCGGCCGAGGCCGCCGCGGGCGGCCACCTGCGCCAGCGCGTTGTGCACCTTGGTCGCCGTCGCGTCACAGCTGGCAAAGAGGATGACCGGCATCTTGTCGTCGACGAGCGCGAGCGGCCCGTGCTTGAGCTCCCCCGCGTGGATGCCCTCGGTGTGCACGTAGCTGACCTCCTTGATCTTGAGCGCCGCCTCCAGGCACGTCGCGTACTGGTAGCCGCGGCCAAACAGTAGGATGGACTGCTGGTCCTTGAGCGCCTGGGCCGTCGCGGCCATCGCGTCGTCCACGGCGGCGAGCGTTGCCTCCACCCGCGACGGCAGCTGCGCGAGGCCCCGCAACACCTGCGCCCGCCGCGCGTCCTTGCCCCGCGAGTCGGCCGACAGCAGCAGCGCCATCATGATGAGCACCACAATCTGGGAGGTGTACACCTTGGTGCTCGCCACGCCCACCTCCCCGCCCGCGTTGAGGTGCACCCCACAGTCGGTCAGCCGGGAGATGCTGCTGCCCACACAGTTGACAATCCCCACCGTCAGCGCGTGGTGGGAGCGCGCGTAGCGCAGCGCCTCGAGCGTCTCCGCAGTCTCCCCCGACTGGGACACAAACACGCACGCGTCGGAGCGGTAGATGGGGCAGCGACGGTCGAGAAAGTCGCTGGCCAACTCGACGCTGACGGGCAGCTCGGCGAGCTCCTCCATCGTCTGCCGCACCGCGAGGCACGAGTTGTACGACGTGCCGCACGCAACAAAGATGACCCGGTTGGAGCGGCGGATGTCGGCGAGCCGCTCGTTGAGGCCGCCCAGCTGCACCTCGAGCGGGGTCCGGCCATCCACGTCCAGGTCGCCCAGCGGGAAGACGCTGCTAAAGCCGCTGCTCGAGCCGGCGGCCGCCGGCGTCCCGGCCGTCTTCTTTACCAACCGCCCGCGGAGGGTCTGCGTCAGCGACTCGGGCTGCTCGAAAATCTCCTTGCGCATAAACGTGTCGTACGAGCCCTTCATGATCTGCTGGAGCTCCAGCTCGAGCGTCTGGATGGCCCGGTTCGTGACCACCGCGTCGGCCGCGGCGCCAAACGAGTAGAGGTGCAGCCCCCCCGCCGCGTCCACGTGCACCACGTCATTGTCCTCCACGTACACCACCTGGTCGGTGTGCTCGACGAGCGCCGCCGCATCCGACGAAAAGAAGTACTCACAGTGCTGCGCGGGCGAGCCCGACGACGCGACCGATGGAGACAGCCGCGCGTTGCCGCCGCCGCACCCGTTGGTCGCCCCGGCCGCCGCCACGGCCACGACGGTCGAGACGGGCGCCATCGGCGACCCGGCCTCCCCCGACGCCAGCCGCCGCCGCTTGGCCGGGGACGGAGCCAACGCGTGGCCACCGCTGCCACCGCCGCCACCGCCGCCACCACCGCCACCGCCACCGCCACGGCCTGCCGCCTGGCCCGGCAAGGAGCCCCGCAGCACCTCCACCGACCCGTTGCTCGGCAGCTCCCGCGCGTCGCCCCTGAGGCCCAGCACCAGCGGGGACCCGCGCTTGCACGCGACCACCTCCCCCGGGAAGAGCGTCGACCGCACCAGCAGCGCGTACGCGCCGTCCAGCGCGTGCATCATGTGCATGACGAGGCGCGAAAAGGGAAGCGGCTCCCCCCCCTCCCGCACCGTCTCGTACAGGAACTTGAGCAGCCGCGCCACCACCTCCGTGTCCGTCTCGGTCTCAAACGTGTACCCCTTACCCGACAGCATCTCCTTGAGTGCCTTGTAGTTGGTCACAATCCCATTGTGGACGACGAGGAACTGCGCCGCCGCGTCCGACGCGTGCGGGTGGCTGTTGAGCGCGCTCGGCGCGCCGTGCGTCGCCCACCGCGTGTGCGCGATGCCCACGTGGCTGTCGAGCGGCACGTCCACGACGGCGGCGCCCAGCCGCGGGTCGTCCGTCGCCGCCGCCCACACCGCCGCGGCCAGCCTCTCCACCGTCCCCGATTGCTTGATGACGACGGGCGTGCCGGCGCCGGCGGCGCCGTCGCAGGCTAGGCCGGCAGAGTCGTAGCCGCGGTACTCGAGCCGCCGCAGGCCTGCCGCCACCGCCACCGCGTCGCCGTCGTCGTGGTGGCACCGATGACGCCAGGCGCCGCCGAGCAGTCAGCACACAAAAGGGCACGCGTGCGGCAAAAAAAAAAGCAGAGGCGCCAGTACACCCGAAAAAGTAAAGGCGGGTGGACCATGCGCACACAGCACGCCCACGCCTCCAGGGAAGCATCGCACACGCAAAGTTAGCCGTCTGCGGCCGCCCACACGCGCGCCACCCGCAGCCACCGCCAGCGGACCGCCTCGCCCGGGCGCGCAGCGACGACCCGCACGCAGCAGTGGGGGCAGCAACGCAGCCCTCCGGTCTCCCCATCCCCCCCCCCCCCCCCGCCAACCCCCCCCGCGCCGCCGTCCCCCCGCCACCCCCGCCCGCACGCACCATTGAGAAGGATGTCGAGGATGGTGCGCCGGGACTGCCCCACCCCGCAGTTGACGTAGCCAAAGATGCCGCACATGGTCGACGCCGCCCCAACCGCCTCTACGCCGTGCTGGGAGCGGGGAGGGGTCGGGGGGGGAAGAGCGTGGAGGGGGCGTGGGGAGGACCAGGGAGGGTGGGTGGGGGGGGGGGGGAGGGAGCAGCAGCAGGGAGAGGAGCGACAGGGGTGAACCGCCCGCCCCGCGCACGGGCGCGACGCCGAGGGAAGGGGGCGGTGGGGATGAAAGGGGACGAGCTGGGAAGGCGTGTTGTCAGCGCGGGTGAGAGCTGACGCGGCACCGCCGCGGTGGGACGGCACCGGGGCACGGATGCAAGGGCTTGTACCGACAGGTAGACGTCGCTCCAACGATGGCGGCTGACAGCAGCACAGCGGACAATGCGTTCGACGACGATGAGTCCAAATCTTGATTGGAGCCCTCTGTATGTACAAGCCGTCTCCTCGCGAGTCGAGCGACGATCCCGCATCCGGACTCGGTTGGCAGACATTTGAGGCGCTACGCGGCGGAGCGGCGGACATACGCCCACCAGACGGCACGCAGGGCCATCGACGCGCCGCGCCGACTGTCTCAACGGTCGCTGGCACGGGCGCGCGCGGGATCGTTCCGGAAGCATTCGCTGGCATGTGCCCACTGCGCATCGACTCATCAGCAGGTACGGCACGTCTGTCACGGCTGTTCGCCGCCCGCCGTGTCGTCCTTTGATCGGCTGTTGGTGCGCGCCTGCCGTCGCTCCAGACGCGCTCATTTTTTTATCCGATGGATGTCGTGAGGCTATGACTACGTGTTGTTCTGCGCGCAGCCCCGCACGTAACGCGTGGCCTACAGCCCGCCTCGGCCCGTCTCCTACCACAAACGCAAGACACCCCCCCCCCGCGCCGCGCCGCTGCCCCCCTGCCTCAGCGCGCAAAAAAAGGACACCTGGCGCGCAAGCAGCACCCCTGGGTATCGCAAAGCCCCCTTCGCCGCACCCCCGCGGCTGTGCACGCCGACCGCCGCCAGTGTCGCTGCTGCCGTTGCCGCCGCCGATGCCTCCACCGTCGTCGCCGCCGCCGCACCGCTGCCATCGCCGACGCTGTCGCTGCCACTACCGCTGCCTCTGCTGTGACTGGTTTGTTTGGCACGCCTCCTCTCCCCCCCCCCGGCCCCCCCGTCGGCTGCTGGGAGACAATCACGCCTTCGGACGTGAGGATGCGGACACAAGCCAAAAAACCTCCTGCTCGGCATGCTCTTGCGCGACCGATGAAGTTTTACATGTACACGTGGCGAAAATCTTTTAAAAACGGACGAAATGGCGTCTGAACGTCATGGAAGGTGCAACCCACTCGGCCCCTCCAGACCCCCCCCCCCAACCTCCTCGACGTCCCGGGCTCTCAACCAACCCAGCACTGGGCGGGGTGGCCGCCGTGCCAAGAGAGTCGACCCGCAGCGACCGCAAGCGCCGCCGCCGGACGTAGGGCGACGGCGCCAAGGCGGTGCGGGGGGTGGGGCGGGGGGGGGAGAGCAAAGGGCGACCTGGTGGCCTCCGGTTGCTCGACGTGGCCGCAACCGCCACCGCCACCGCCATCCCCGCCGCCACCGCCGCCGCCGCCGCCGCCCCCACCGCCGCCACCGCCACCGCCGCTGCCGCCACCACTGCAGCCACCGGCGCCAGCCACGCCGCCGCCGGCGACGCCGTCGCCACCGCCGCGGCCGCCGCTTGGGAAACGGCACCAGCAGCCCGCCGGCGGCCACCGCCACCGCCCCGACCGCCGCCGTCGAGGCGGCGGCACGCGCGCGGTCGCCCGCGCGCGCGTGACGGCCGCGTGGTAGGTGACGGCGGCAACGGCGCCGCGGTCTACGGCGCCGCCCACCGCACCGGGGTCTGCGTCGCGGTCGGGGGCAAGGAACAGGGAGGGAGGGGGGGCAGGGGGGGGGGGCGACCGCTATTGACACTCGCCCGCCCCCCCCCCCCCACCCTCCCCCCCTCCCACCCGCGCGGAGACCGCGGCGGCTAGAGCCCCTGGTGGGCCACGCCCCCCGGGGCAGCCGCCCGCGCCGTCGCGGTGGCGGCGGCGCGCCCCCCCCCCCCCACCGCGGCGGCGAGCCGCGCGGGCACGCCGCGCCCCGCCGCGGCGGTGGCGGCGGCCGCCACGCGGGCGCCCACCCGCGCCGCCGCCGCCACCGCCGCCGCGGCCGCCGCCACCGCCGCGCCCACCGCCGGTGACCGCGCCGCGGCGGCCACGACGGCGGCGGCGGCGGCGGTGGCCGCCGCGGAACCCCCCCCACCTGGCCCCCCCCCTGCCACGTTGCCGCTACCCGCAGCGCCACGGCCACAATCGCAACGGCGGCGGCGGTGGCGGTGGTGGCGGCGGCCAGCGCGCGGGCGGGCGACACGCGCGCGACCGCCGACGCCGCCCACACGTGCACCGTCCCGTCGGCCGACGCGCTAAACGCGGTGCGGCCGTCGGGGGCAAACGCCAGCGCGGTGACGGGGAGGAGGTGCGGCGGCCGGCGGCCGCGCTCCGTCGTCCAGCGGCGGACCAGCGACAGGCCGCCGCCGCCGCCGCCGCCGCCGCCGCCGCCACCGCCGCCGCGGCCGGCGGCGGCGCCGACCGTCGCGGCGGCCAGGTGGCCGTCGGCCGACGCGGCGAGGAGCACGGTGCCCGTTGGCGAAAACGCGAGCGCCGACACGGGCGACGCGAGCAGCGCCACCGTCGCGGTGACGGCGTACGCGAGCGGCCCGCCCGCGTCACCGCCACCGCCGCCGCCGCCGCCGTCGCCGCCGCCGCCGTCGCCGCCGCCGCGGGCGGTCCATAGGCACACGATGGCGCCGCCGTTGGCGGCGGCGTGGCTCGTCGCCACCACCCCCCCCGCCGAGCCAGGGTGGAAGCGCACCGCCGCGATGCGGGCGGGCGGGGGCGCCCGCCGCCGCCGCCGCCGCGCCGCCGCCGCCCCCCCCCCCCCCCCCCAGCGCGGCGGCGGCGGCGGCGGCGGCCGCGCGACGCCCGCCACGCCCGGCGGAAGCACCAGGTCGGCGAGGCGGCCGAGCCCCCGTACGGCCCACACAACCGCGACGCCGTCGCGGGAGGCGGACACGCCGCGGGTGGGGGACACGTCGATCGACGTGACCGCCGCCGCGTGGTGCGCGGCGGACGCCGCGAGCGTGCGCAGCGACGGGAGGGAGAGGAGGGTGAGCGCGCCTGACGCGCTGCCGACGGCGACGATGCGGGACGCGGGGGAGGGGGGGGCGCCGGGAGGGGGCGGGGGGGGCGTCGCGAGGTGGGTTGGCGCGTCGCCGGGGGGGAAGAGGCGCGTCGCGTCCGACGCAAGCGGCTCGACGCTGGGGTGGTGCGGGGAGACAGGCGAAGGGAGAGGCGGGGCAGACGCGACCGGGAGCGTGCAAACGCGGGCAAACGACAATCAAGGCCGCGCAGTCGGCACGCAACACACCGGGCGGTTGGGGTACGTGTGCGACACGGACCAAGCGACAGTGGACTCAAACGGGCGGTCTGGTCGTCAGCCCAACTGCTCGCCCCAGTAGCTGCTCCCCCCCCACACACCCCCCCCCCGCCCCACCCCCCCTGCCCCCACGCCCCAGCGCAAACGCAGCCTCCCCCCGCCACAAAAAAAACAAAAAAAAAACGACCGCCCGCACCCCAGCCACGACCCCCACACGCCCCCGCCGCGCCGCCCGCCACGGTCGCCCCACACACCCCACCAACGCACCGGCGCTCGTCCAAGATGAGCTCGCTGAGCGCCGCCCCCACCGCCGCCACCACCCGCGCCTCCTCCCGCGGCGGTGGCGGCGACGCGGCGGCGGCGGGGGCGGCGGCGGCGGCGGCGGCGGCGGCGGCGGCGGGCGCCACCACCGCCAGTGGCGCGTCGGCCAGCGGCAGCGACGCGGTGAGGGACCAGGCCGCCTCGTCGCCGCCGCCGTCGGCGGAGGGGTCATACGCGTGCACCTCCTGCGGGACGACACCGCGACGCGGCCGGCAAGGGAAGAGGGGGGGAGCGGGTCCGCGGCCGCGGGCGTCGAAAGACCAGCAGGGGTACCACCAAGCCAGAGTAGACGTCAGCGGCTGGCCGGCCGGCACCGGCACAGGGCGCCCGCACGGGCGCCAGCGGGCGAGCGAGCGAGGGGACCCAGGAAAGTCCCCGCCACCCCCCCCGCCTCCCCCCCCCAAACCATCACCCCGCCACCCCCCCCCCCCCCCATAGGAAGACCATCCACCCAGGCACACCCAACGTACCACCCGGTTTGCCACGCCCGTCCGCGCAGACCCGCCCCCCCCCCCAACCACCAGCCGCAGGGGCGCGGCGGCGGCAGCGACGCCGTCAGCGCCGCCCGCCGCCGCCGCCGCCGCCGCCGCCGCCGCCGCCGTCGACAACGACGGCAGCGGCAGCACGGCGAGGGCGTAGAGCGGGACGCCCACGACCAGGCGGCCGACGGGCGTCCCCGCGGGCGGCGGCGCCATGGCGCGTGGTGCGGCGGGGGCGGCGGCTACGCCCGCCGTGCCGCACCGGCAGCGGCCGTCGGCCCCTGGCAGGGGCGGGGGCGGGGGGGGGGGGAGGTGGGGGGACCAGTGGGAAGGGGACACCAAGATCAGCAACCAAAATACAATGGGCGAGGGGGGGTGGGAGCGCGGGAGGGGGCGGTGGGTGGGACCGCCGCGGCTATGACCGCGGCGGGACGGGGCGCCCGTGGCGGTGTCGACGGCGGGTGGCAGGCAGCAACGACGATGGTGCCACGGGGGCGCGGCCGCGGGTGCGGCCGCACGGCGGGCGGTGCCGCGGCGGCGCACCGCGGTGGCGACGCGTGGTGTCCCGCGGGGTTGGCTGCCCCACACGGCGACGGGGCCACTTTTGGGAGCCCGCGCGCCGGCCGCGCCGGTCGCGCGCCCCGCATCCCGCCGCGCCACGCCACGCCACCGCAGGCGCGCACGCCACGCGGGCGGGGGTCAATGCCCCGCCCGCGCCGGCGGCGGGGCCGCGCCCAGTGGCGGCAATGGCCGCGTCGCTGCACTGGCGGCGGCGGGTTGTTGCGGCGAACCGTCGGCCGAGCGCAACGGGGGCGGGGGAGGGGGTCGCCGGCTTTTTTCTTTTTTTTTCTGTTTCGCGGTGTGTGGGCGGGCGCGCTGCCCGTTGTGCCAGCATCGCATGCAAACAGGTTGGATAGACCAGTGTGGGGAGCACTCACCAGAAAACAAGCCCGTACTTCCCACACCACAGGATGATGCAAGAGCGCGTGGCGCATGGCCGCCGTACCCACGACATCACCGCATGACCCCTACAGCTACAACATACAAGTCAAGCACACACTATCCAACGCCACCCCGCTGCAGCCACCGCATGGCCGCGACAGCTCCAGCACCCTGCGCACCACGGACGACCCAACGCCGCTCCGCTGCAGCCAAGCAAAACCACTACAGCTCCAGCAGTCAGTTGAGCAAACGACCCAACCCCCACCACTCTGGCGTGCACCCAGCCGGCCCCTCACCCCGACCCCGGGCGCCCGCGTCGCCCCCGCCCGCCCCCCCTCTAGGCCGCGGTGGCGGCCTCCTTGGCGGCGGCCCCTCCCCCCCCCCCCCGCTCGCCGGTGCGCGCTGTGCCCATGCCGTTAGCATTCCACGCGTTGCTGTTGAGGCCGTTGACGGCGGTCGCCCCGCCAAACGCCTTGGCCGGGATGGACGGCCGCACGGCGCCCGCGTCGACGCGGCAGCCGTTGGCGACCGCCGCCGTCGTCGCGCCGCCGCGCGCCGCGGTGGCGGCCGCCGCCGCCGTCGCGGCCGCCGTCGTGGCCGCCGCCGCGACGGCGGCGGCAGTGACGTGGCTGCCCGCCGGCTGCTGCGGGTGCGCCCGCTGCTCCAGCCGCATGTCGTTCTCCGGGGGGAGCCCGACGCACGCGCGGAGAAGGTTGTCGAGGCAGGCGCGCTGCTTGAAGAGCGCATTGACGACGGGCGCGCCGTCGGGCACGACCGGCGCCTTGAGCAGGTACGACAGGAGCGACAGGACCGGGTGGAAGTGGGTGGCACGCGCCATCTCGGGCGTGCGGTACGTGATGCGGGTGGACAGCTCCGCGAGGAGCGCCAGGTCCAGGATGAGCGGCGACGCGAGCAGCGAGTCCTCGCACGTGTTGTGCGCGACAATCGTGTTGGTGCCACCCATAAAGATATCCGACGTGTACTCATCGAGGGCGCGCTTGCTGTCCCCAACGGCCGGCACGTACTTGATGACGACCACGTGGTCGGGGCCGGTCGGGGGGGCCCCGTCGGGCCCCGGCGGGTACAGGAGCGCGTTGGACGCCACCACGTCATCGACGACAGAGCTCTTGCTAATCTCCTTGGAACGGAACTGCGACGGCGCGGACAGGTTGCGCCCGTCATTGTTGCCGAGGTGGTTGTACGACACGATGGCCGTCGGCTTGAGGCCCGCCTGCACCAAAAAGTCAACGAGGACCGACTTAAACTTGGTCTGCCCCGACTTGAAGTCGTCGCCCCCGATGAACACGTCGTGGCGGACGGCCAGCTCGACCGCGCCCGGCACAAACGTGTTTTGGGGCGACCCGTTGACGTACGGGCAGCCTTCGAGGATGGCCGCAACCGCAAACAGCGTCGACGGGGACACCTCTGGGTGCGACGCGTCAATCGCCGCCAGCAGCGCGTCGGCGCTGTCATTGACGCCCGGCGTCAGCGCGGCAAACCGCTCCGTGTTGGCCGTCCACAGCACCACCACCGTGTCGAGGTCGTTGGCGGCCTTGAAGTCTCGAATGTCCGAGCGGAGGCGGGCCAGGTGGGCGCCCTTGTCGTCACCGGGAATCAAGTTGTCCGCGCGCGCCGCCTGGTTCGCCGCGATAAAGTCCCCGTACAGCACCGACGGCAGAGGCACGATGGCGGACAGCTCCTCCTCCAGCTGCACCTGCGCGCCCACGTCCAGCACCGCCGCGCGGCGCATGGCGGTGCCCAGGTCCGCGCCGTTGATGTCCCAACCGCCCACGACCAGGTCGTTGGGGTGCACCATCGGCAGCAGCGCCCGCAGCGGCGTGTGCACCTCCTCCCCCGACGCGGCGTCCGCGCCCACCCGCAGCGTGGAGCTCATGAGGATGGAGCCGAGGTAATTGGCCGACTGCTCCCCAGTCTTGGTGCGCCACGACAGGCCCCGCCGGTTCGCCGCAATCGCCGCGGTGACCGTCGACCCGTTGTTGCCGCCGAGGCCGACGAGCATCAGCCCGACGCGGCCAACCTTGGTCGCCGTCCGAAAGTGGTACGTCGCCGCGGTCGGCACCGCCACCGCCGCCCCGGTCGCGCCATCCGTCTCGACCTGGACCGTCTCGTAGCGGTACGTCGCCTCGATGGCTTCCTTGGTGTACTTGACGTGGGGGGAGCGGACCGTGAAGTTGGGGACGAACATGGTGGCCGGAAAGGAGGGGACGAAAAGCAGAGAGGGAAGAAGGAAGGAAGAGCGCGAGAGCGACGACTCCAGGGGGGGGAGGAGAACGAGTGGAAGGTAGTCCTCTGGCGGGCAGCGGGTGGTGGGTCCGAGCGGCCCGGCGGCAGCGGGAGCAGGAGAAGGTCGGCACGGGTGGGCGACAGGGCGGACACGGACAGGTAGACCAACGGGCGGGTGACAGTGGACGGGGATGGCAAAGGCGGCGGCGGCGACAGCGGGGGCGGGCGTGTGGACAGCGAGCAGGACTGTGGCTGTGGCGATGCGGACAGCGAAGGCGGGACTGGGACGGCCCCAGCCGCCAGCGCCAGCAGGGGCCACACCCCACCGCGTGCAACCAGCGCCCCAACCCTCCAACTGCGATCGCGCCAGAGGGGGGGGGCCCCTTGCGGCTAAATACGCATTGGCGGCCGCGGGTGGCCAACGCGGTGCATCCCGCAGGGCCGCCGCCTCACGGTCACAACCGTGGGAGGTGTGGCCCGTCCGGGTTCGTGGAGGGTCGTCGACACGGCCACAATCCCCTTCGAGGTCCCATCGAGCCCCATCGTGCCCCTCGGCTCATCGAGGCCGCGATTCGATGAGAGTCTCCAGGCTGTTGTGGAGCGCCCCTCGAAGCTCACGGAAGCTGGGCCGTCGACGGGACTTTTTGACGAGGCCGGACCAGCAGCCAGCAGACTGCTCGATGGGCTCTTGTCTTGCGTCCCCCACTATTGACTTGGGAGACCGCAAAAGGCACGTTACCGGACCTCCTGGACGCCCTCTGATTGGATGATTCGACAACCTCTCCTGCACACAACCAGACGCTCTGCGACAAGCGGCCTGTTCCAGACAGGCTTCAGCATGTAGCTTGTCTGGCCCAATAAACGGCCACTGCCCCTAAACCGGCCACTCCACGTGGCCCACGTGTATCCCCAAATTGACCCCTCTGACGACGATCTCTCCCACTCTGCCGCGGTTCGCGCTACACTGGTCGCCCATCAGTGCCTTCGTCCCCTCATCTTACCTCACATACTCCGCCCCCCGGACCCCTCGATTGACCCAATCATGCCGCTTACCCGTGCTGAAGCCAGCAACGTTGCTAGATCTACCGATGGACCTGATGCGGCGACGCAGCCGGCCGCTTCTTCTCGTGGCGGGACCGCGCGTGCGTCTGTACCAGGGCCGTCTGCTCCCTGTGCGGACCCGGTGGTGCGCGCCTGCGAGCTGTTTTCTACTTTATCTGGTAAAAACCTTGTTTCCCAGCTGATGTCTCGTGTCGCTGGCCTATCGCGGAGGAGCGCCCGTACTATTGTGATCAACGGAGGCACCCTCCGCACTCGCGGGCGCCCTCCGTTCTTCACTGCCGAGGAGGAGGACGCCATCGTGGATGCTATGGGTGTTTGGGCGGCGCAGGGTCTGCTGCTGACGGCAGACACCCTTCGACTGCTGCTGAAGGACTACATCAAGGGCATGGACGCCGCGCGCGTTGAGCAGGCCAAGTCATACTTTGGGCCGGACGCCAGCCCTGGCAGGCGCTGGTTTGACCTGTTTGTGCGGCGCCACCCAACCCTCAAGCCTGTCAAGCCCTCTTCCCTCGAGGCGTCGCGCTCTAAGGCGGCGTCGCCAGAGGCAGTCGCCAAAACCTTTGGTGCCCTCTCTTTCCTCGCCGAAAAGCTGCAAATCAACCATGCCCGTCAAGTCTACAATATGGATGAGTCCATGTTTGACGCCAAGGAGCTCCTGGAAGGCGCCGGTGGCAAAGTTTTTGTGCCTGGTGGTGTAGAGCGCTTGGACTTTGTACTTCCTCCTGTCAAGGACAATGGCGCTAAGGCCACCGTCGTGGCTTGCGTTTGCGCTGACGGGTCGGCGCTCCCGCCATTAGTGGTCGTGCCTGGGGCCCCTAATGTGACAAACCCCGAATCTGGGTTTGAATATTCGGAGCAAGTGGCTCAGAATTGAGATTGGATTTCACCCGACCCATGAGTGAAATATTCCGATTTCAGCTCGAAGTTCCGACTGGGACTTTCGGCACCCCATTTGCAGAGTATTGCAGTGGTTCGTATCTTGGGGATTTTTGCGCGGGAGCCAGACGGATTTCTACGCTTGCTTGCTTTGATTGTGGAGCCTTTTTATTGGGTGGTCTGAGTGTTCATTTTTTGCGTGTTTTGCGAGGGGTGTGCGCGCGCATGCGTGCACACGAGGGTTTATATGCGCGGGACAGCAAGGCGGGGAGGGCCCCCCTTGGCTGCCAAGTAAACTCCGTCTGGCTCCGACACATCTTGTTCGTGCCTTGGCGAGTCGGCCACTCGTCACACGCAAGTCGCGTGTTGGTGTTGCACGGGTTGCTTCCGGTGTTCCAAGTTGGGACCCGAGCGTGCGTGTTCCGCCCCCACAAGTTGTGGGTCGGCGTAGCCGTACTGCTACAGTTGGTGGATCAGCGGGGGAGAGGACATCGACTCGGAGTCCCCTCCTTTGGTGAGGAAACTGAGTTGGTTTCTCTCCCCCTACGGCACCGTGACTTCGGGCCGTCTCATCGACTCCCCCTCGTACTTCGAGGTTCGCGGGGCGACAAGGTGAGCGTCCGGAGTTCGGACGGGGACACGGAGTAACGACCCCTCACCGCTTTCGTCGCGTAAGCGGAGGGGCGGTTGTGTTCCGTGCTCCCACGCCGACGATCCCCGACTCTGGGCACCGTAACGTCATTTTGGTGACTCAACTCGAGTCCCGGAGTGATGGCGGGCGCGGAAGACTCTCCCGCCGCGCCGTTTGTACCTGGGGAGGGGGAGCGGATGCGTCCCCCTTCGGGCGGAGTACCCCCCAGGACGGGCAGCGTGGATGAGTCGGGTCGCGAGGGGAGACCCCCTCGGCGTTCGGCCAGGTTCCGACCCGCGCCATCCTCCGTCGACTCGAGCGGAGGTCGCCCTCCTCCGGCGGGTGTGCCGAGCCAGACCCCGGCTCAGGTGCCCCTACCGGAGGACGATGACACTCTCTTCGGCACGGGACTGCCGGCCTTGGGTGCTGGGGGCAGAGGCTCCGTACCCCGGGACGGCGAGTCCGCGCCCCCTTTGGTTCCGGAAGGACCGGGCGGTAGCTCGAGTCGAGCTCCGCCGGGGTCCACCGGGAGCCTGGATGCCAGTGTGGTGACAGCCATCGCACAAGTTGTGCGTGAGGAGGTGGGGCGGGCGCTACAGGAAAAGTCTCCTGCGCCTGGGCAGGCCTCCCGGCATGAGCGGCGTGGGGAGCAAGTTGCTCCCCGCCGAAAGTACCGTTCTCGTTCGCCTGCCCACTCGAGCGAGGCGTCGAGTGGGGAGGAGGCCGTCCGACATGGACGGCAGGAGCCACGGGATCGTCCCAAAGTCCGGGAGATCCCCAAGAAGATCGTGGTTAACAATCCTCTATACGCGGACGTCTTCGACTGTGAGACGTACGCTTTGGTCAACAAGTCGGTGACCTACACGAACCGCCAGGCCCATACTCTGGGCCGGCGCAAGAAGGACGTGGCTCAGTCCTTCGGGGTCCGGTCTGAGTGGGACGGGACCCCGCCACTGAAAGTCTTCCAGTTTTTGCGTAAGTTCGCAAAAGCCTGTGATGACAATGATGTCTCTGAAGCAGAGGCTTTCTTCATGCTTCAGGACTTCACCAAGGAGCCACTCCGCTCCGAGGTGATGAGCGTCATGCCAAGTCGGCATGGCGGCAACCCCGGTGAGGTCTCCTCCTACTTGGAGTTGATCAACTGGGTGTTGCGCTACCACGCGGACGAGGCGTCTCTCGCCGCGCAGGTAGAGGAGTTTAATCGTGCCACCCAGAGTGAGGGTGAGGACGAGCGGACGTTCGCTGAGAGACTCCGTCAGCTAAACGTCCTATGTGGATTTATTCATCCACAAGGCGTCATCAAAGGGCGTTTTGTGGAGGGTGTCCACCGTTCCGCTCGCGCGACTGTGCGCGAGCGCAACACGCCTGGAATGACGCTGGCCGAGTTGGCCCGCGTCGCCCAAACCAAGGGCGAAGAATACCGTTGGATCGTGTCGGACCAACGGAAGGAGCGAGAGAAGGAGACTAAGAGCGCGGAGGCGACTCGCCTTCGTCGCGCGGCCAGGGCGGCCCAGTACCCTCGGGTACGCCCGGCAGTGGCTGCTACCTCGACTCAGGAGGAAGCTGATGTCGTGGCGGCCATCCCGGTAACTCCCCAGGGAAAGGCGACGCCACCGACATCGAAGAGCGACCGGCCGTGTTGGCAGTGCTCAAAGACGGGCCACTGGGTGTCTCAGTGCCCCGCCTTGGACTCGCGTCTGCGAGCCATCTTGGCTCGCAGCATGAGTCTTGGGACCCGGGGAACTCCCCCGAGTTCCCGCTCCAACCCACCTCGGGTTGGTGCCATTACCCAACAGGGGCCGGAGGGGACTGACAAGAGTCTTGAGGAGGGGGAGGCACCCACCTCAAGCTCGAGTGAGAGCACCCCTTCCTCATCCGACTCGGGTGAGGGAAACGCCTAGCCGCTGGAGTCGAGTTGACCCCACAGACCTCGGCGGCAGGTCAAGGGGAACTTCACCCGACGCCGACTCATGGGCGGGTGAAGCTCTTACAACGCCCTCGAGGGGTAAGACCTCAAGGTAAGGCCCCCTCGCAGCGATACGACCCAAGTCGGATCGTATCTGTCTTGGTAGGGAGTAACTACCAAGTCGCAGCCAGACTTTGGCTGTACGATGGGTATGAGTTTGCTTCCCGTGTCATAGTCGACACGGGTTCGCCGGTATCCCTTATCAGGCAAGAGTTGTTGCCTGAGGGAGTCGAGGTGAGTCACGTTGACCGCTCGACATGGCGTATGTTTGATGTCAATGGGGGACTCCTCCCCATTGTGGGTTCAATTGCATTGAGTGTTTGCATTGGGTCATACCAGACTGAGGTGACCTTTGGGGTTGTGCCACGCATGTCGGTCCCAGTACTCCTGGGTACCGATTACGTGGACATCCACGTACCCGAAGTCCGGGGACCCGAAGGGTTTATTCGCATGCTCAATGGGGAAACTGTCCCCATCTTGCGTAAAGGGGCCACTGTCTCCCCGAAGACTCCCAAGCCACGGGAGAGGCCTCGTGAGACAGATGGCAGCACTGAGTCGGTGCATGTACTCAAGGGAGTGTGCATTCCTCCCCGGTCGAGGACGTATGTACAAGTTCGTACATCGTTTCAGGGGAATGGGTTTGTATTCCCCCTCGACAAGACATATGAGAAGCACCAGGTGCAAGTTGCACCTGGACCCATGACTTGTGGGACTGACCAGACCTGGGTCGTCGAGGTCCTCAACGTGTCGAAGACTCCTCGACGCATCCCCCGCGGGATGAAGATCGCGAGCATCTCCACCCACGAGGGGAATGTCACCGCTGTGACTCAACAGCAGTGGACGGCAATGGAGGAGAAGACTCCCTTTCCTCCTGACCCAAAGCCGTCGGCAGACTCGCCGACGGTGCACCGGGAAAATGTCCCGAAGTGCCTGCATGATCGCTTGGATAAACTCATCCAAAAGCACCACAAGTTGTGGAATGGTGACCTTGGACTCATCAAGGCCACCGAACACAGAATCGTGTTGAAGCCTGGGGTCAAGCCAGTCCGCTTGAACCCCTACCGTATGGGCCCTGCCTCTCGGGAACTTACCCGGAAGCAGGTCCAACGGATGAAGGACCTTGGGGTTATTGAGCCCAGCTCAGGCGAGTGGGCCAGCCCCATAGTCCTGGTGCCCAAACCCGACGGCACCATGCGGTTTTGCATTGACTACCGCAAGTTGAATGAACGGACGGTAAAGGACAGTTACCCTTTACCCCGTATGGACGATTGCCTCGACTCACTTGGCGAGGCAAAGTTCTTCTCCACGTTGGACTGCAACGCGGGGTACTGGCAGATCCCCATACGTAAGGAGGATCGGCCACTCACGGCCTTCACGTGTCACTGTGGAGTTTATCAGTGCGTGAGGTTGCCGTTTGGGCTATGCAATGCACCTGCGACTTTCCAGCGTGCTATTGACATGATACTTGCCGGAGTCAAATGGCAGTATGCCCTCGTCTATTTAGACGACATCATTGTGTTCTCCGGAACTGCCGAAGAACACTTGTCCCACTTGGACAATGTGTTCACCCTGCTGAGTAGGGCAGGAGTGACACTGAAGCCAGCCAAGTGCCACCTCTTCAGTAACGAGGTGGCTTACCTAGGTCATATGGTTCGACCAGGTAGCATCAGTGTCAACGAGAAAAACCTCGTGGCACTGCGTCGGGCGAGTTACCCCGTGACGCAGACACAGCTCAGGAGTTTTCTGGGCATGTGCAATGTGTACAGACGCTTCACGGCGAACTTTGCCAAAGTGTCCGCACCCTTGAACCGCTTGGTAAGTCCCAAGCGGCCCAAGCGCCTCGACCCTCCGACCCGAGAGGAGCGAGGAGCGTTTGAGAGGTTGAAAGAACTTCTTTGCAACCCGCCGGTGTTGGCCATCCCCAGACTCGGGGGCCACTACATCATAGATGTGGACGCGAGTTACGACCAACTTGGTTGTTGCTTGCTCCAACAACAGACCACGGGCGAGTACCTGCCCGTGGGCTACTACAGTAAGGGCCTGTCCCCGGCACAGAAGAACTACACTGTGACGGAGCTGGAAGGCCTGGGCGTAGTATGGGCAGTCACCATGCTACGACCCTACATCGAAGGAGGGAGGTTCCTCGTTCGATGTGATCACCGAGCCCTGAAGTGGATACTTACCACTACAGCGTGCTCGAATAATCGACTCAATCGATGGCGACTTCGCCTCGCTGAGTTTGACTTCGACGTTGAGTATAAGTCGGGTCAAAAGCACGCGGTTGCGGACGCCATGTCTCGCATACCGACGGATGGGTACGACTCGGTACCCATCCCAGAGGAAATCCCTCATGTGGGAGTCACCACACGGTCAGGGTCAGTACTCGACCCGAGGCGGCCGGAGATGGCCCGCCTCCTACCCCTGCCTAAGGACAAACTCGTCCAGGCACAAGAGTCTGACAAACTCTGTCAGCAACTCAAGAAGGAGTTGGACAGTCCCGAACCAACTCGGTTTTTCTTGAGTGAAGACGGCATTTTATGCCGGCGGGGACATACCCAAGGAGAACAACAAGTTGTTGTTCCCGAGAGTCTGAGGAAGGACATCCTCCAACGGGAACACTCCTCACCGTTGGGTGCCCACCCAGGGTCGACTAAGTTGTATCAGACCCTGAGGAAAAAATATTATTGGCCATCACTTGTGGCTGATGTGTATGGGCATGTGGCCTCGTGCGCGACTTGCGCACAGAACCGACTCATGGAGGCCAGGGAGACGTCCACTATGCGCCTCTTCCCTGCGACAGAGCCGTTCGCAGCGATTGCCGTGGACCTACTTGGTCCACTGCCTCGGACACCAGAAGGGTATGAGTACCTTCTGGTGATGTGTGATCGCTTTACTAAGCTCACACGGGTGGCCCCACTCAAGGACACCACTGCCTTGGACGTCTTGAGCGAGTTGCTCGACGTCTGGATAGCCAGTTATGGTATCCCGGACTCTGTCCTTTCGGACAACGGACCGCAGTTCGCGTCCGTCCTATACCAGGGAGTCCTGAAGATGCTCGGGGTGGAAACAAACTACGCCACCCCGTACCACCCCCAGACTAATGGGCAGGTGGAGCGCTTCAATAAGACACTAGTGCGCCAGTTGCGTCACTATGTGCACGACCATGTAGTCACATGGGCGCGCTATGCGTCACTACTTGTGACAGCGTACAACTCCCAAGTGCACAGTAGCACGGGAGAGGCACCGTTTGCCTTTGTATGTCCACGGCGACTCAAGCCAGTGGCCATTGAACGCCTCACCCAGACTGAGGGTAACCCGTCGACCCAAACTCCGGGTCAAGCTAAGGCTGCCCTCCTCCATAAGCTGGAAGAGATGGTACCCCTTGTCCAGAAGACCATGGACAAGGCGCAGGCGAGATACAAAAAGAATTTCGACACCCGAGTTAGGAGTCGACGCACCCCTCTCCGAGTTGGAGAATGGGTGTACGTAAATGCCCACGACAAACCGGGCGGAAAATTGGTCTTCAAAACTCAGGGACCATATCAAATATTGAAAACGGATGGGCGCAGATTAACCATCGAAAGTGACGATGGTATCCGCACAATTAATGGGAATTACGCGACTCGCGCCCCCGAACCACCCGAAGGAGACCCAGCTTGGGCTCGGGCACTTAAGGCATGGCAAGTCCCAGCCTTGCCGTCAACTTCCAATAAACCAATGGAAGCCGTGTTCGACAAGTTTGTCGGACATGGGTATGATGAATCGGGGCGACTCATGCTCCGTGTCAGATGGTTTGGGTATGGGTCGGAGTCCGACACCTGGGAGTATGTAGAGGACCTTCCAACTGAGAAAGTCCGGCGGTATTGCCAAGCTGCAAACATACCCATGCGACGTCGCCCAACACAGGCGACGTAGCTTTCCGCACCCCCTACCCCAAGCTCGGGGAGGGGGAAGACCTCTGAGAAGACAAAGGGAAAAGTATAAGCAACAACTTTGCTTTACGCAAGACTACCCTCTCTGCCCCTAGAGTAAAAGGGGCAGCACTAGATGTTCTAGGATACAGGGCCGACTATAACCCTGTCGTCCCTCGGTGGTATACACTACAGGCCTACTAGGGGATGGTCACTGACTCATGTGACCACTCCCGCCCCCACGGGGAGGTCCCGACCATGAACCTCCATGGTCGTAAGAGGGGTAAGGGGGCGAGAAGACACGATCCCCCGGAAAAGGAGGGGGCGGGCGACTCCCCGACCCCTCTGGCTCATAAGTCGCCGGGCCGGAGGAACTCCCTCCGTGCCGCACCATATGCTGCTGGGTCGTCAGCAGCCGCTGGACGAACTCATGTCCAACGGCGAGGCGAGTCACCTCCGCCGCCAAAGCTTGGCGAGCCTGCGACGAGTTGTCGGGCTGCGCCAGGAACCCGCTGACGCGGCGGGTGACCCAAGCCAATGTGTCAAGGGAGGCCACGAGTGAGGCCTCCAGCGTGGTGTCGTACATGAGAGCCCCCAAGTTGGGGAGCATCCCCGCGACACCACGTGCTAGGGGCCGTGGGACCCGAGTCCGGCCCCAAACGGCCGCCACCTCCGACTCAGGGAATGGCTCAATAAACTCGAAGGGGACCACGACTCCGGGTCCCTGCGGAGGGGTAGCCGACGAAGTTCGACGACCACTCCCCGACCCCTGGGCGTTACCCCGAGTGCGGGTAACCCCCTTGGGGGGAGGGCGACGACTGGTCACCCCCGCCGCAACCTGCCCCGACAGGGGGGGGGAGGATGACGGATGAACTCCATCCGCGTAGGGGAGGGTAGCATCCCCCAACCCCTCTCGGAGCAGGAGGGCGCCCTGCACCAGAGTTCGGGTGCAGTAGACGAACCCCCGAGTCGGGGAGGACTCCGCCCCCGGCTCGATCCGCTTGTTCCGACTCAGGAACGGCGTAAGGTTCTCCCAATCAAGTTGATTGTGGAGATAGCACATCGCCCGCAGGACCGACTCGGCCTGGGGTGCGGCATCCATACAGAGCCATGGAAGCCCAAGGCCCGAGATGGCTTCCACCAAACTCGGTGAGAGGTGCCAAAGGTAACCCCGATGGACAACATCGGAGTACCAACCTCGGGCCACCTCGACCACCCAGTGCGTGGCGAGGATAGCGAAGGCACGGTGACCCCCGGCGCCGCTAAGAAAGGTGCCAAAGTAGGCCACCAACAGGGGAACCCGAGCTGGGAACCCGCATGGAACTTCCATGCTCTCCCACCAGTCGGGGAGACGGGGATAAAAGTTGTCCCGCTCCTCCGCGGGGACAAGGGGAAACTCCACCCTTGACGAGTGGACGAGGAAGTCCGTCTTCGTCCGGTGACGGTGTTCGTCACGCACCACGCCGTGGTACTCGTGGGCATCTGCCCCGCCCACAAAAGGGCGAGGCAGGAAACACCACTCGGGCAGAACCGTCATGGTGGTGTCGTCAAACTCCAGCTCGCCCGGAGCCTGGGCGAGGGAGTGCGCCAACGCGGACACTTCGTTGGCGTCTGCCGCGTGGAGCAACGCCGGCAGATCACACATAACCCCCGCAGGGAGAGCCACCTGGCGGGGGAAGCGACGAGTCCGTCGCTGCCAGACGTCGTCCCGGCGAGCCGCGGGGACCCGACGGTAAACCTCCTTCAGGTAACCGTCGGGAAACTCCCCGATGGTCTTCGGTACCTGCCAGAGTTGGGGTAGGACCGGACCTCGCGGACGAGGCGGCAGGAGTAAAGCCGGCCCCGCCCGCCGAGGGATGGGGATGTCCTCGTCCCCCTCCTCCGGATCAGGAATAGTGTCCCCAACCCGGGCGCCTGACCCCGGCGCCACGGGAGGTACGACGTCAACGGGGGCAGCCGACGCCGATGCCGACCCCACTCCGGCCGGTGATGGACGAGTTGTGTCCATGGCCGACCCCCGGCTGAGCGACTCCTCAGTCCCGAGGAGTTCGTCCCCCGATCGGAGGCGCTCCGAGCGGGAGGTGGAGGAAGGGGGCGGCCCCTGTGGGGTCGCACCCGTCATGCTGATCGCCACCGGCAACACCCCCAAGAGGGCAACGGGGTAGGTTGACCGGACGGGAAGAGGGATGACTCCTCCCTCACCCCTGTCACCACCTCGGCCGACTTGGCGGGGGCGAGCACGACGGGGAGTGGAACAACCCCGTCCACAACCCGTCACCGTCAACACCCCCCCCCCCCGGCCGCCGGCCGCCCGACACACGGGAGGGAGGAGGAAGACACACCCCCCACGGCCGCCGACCGCCCGACCCACGGGAGGGAGGACGACGACACACCCCCCACGGCCGCCGACCGCCCGACACACGGGAGGGAGGAGGAAGACACACCCCCCACGGCCGCCGACCGCCCGACCCACGGGGAGGGAAGACGAAGGCACACCACCACGGCCGCCGACCGCCCGACACACGGGAGGGAGGAGGAAGACACACCCACCACGGCCGCCAACCGCCCGACACACGGGAGGGAGGAAGGACGACAACACCACCACGGCCGCCGACCGCCCGACCCACGGGGAGGGAAGACGAAGGCACACCACCACGGCCGCCGACCGCCCGACCCACGGGGAGGGAAGACGAAGGCACACCACCACGGCCGCCGACCGCCCGACACAAGGGGGAAGAAGAACCGGACGGGGCGGGCCACGCCCCGGCCACCACCACACGCCCCGACCACCGCCACCCGCCCGCCCAAGTGGAGTAGGTGAGGGAGGGGGGGGGGAGGGCAAAAGTTGTCCCAACCCCCACAAAAGAAAGGGGAGGAAACAACCCCGACCACCGCAAGCGCGGGGAGAACACACACCCCGACAACCAACACGACCCCGACCCAAGGGGTGCGCTCGGGATGTGCCCGAGACGCGAGGGGAGGAATAGCAACTCGCCACTCTCCCCTATATACCCCTCCTGCGTGTTCTCGAACACCCCCGAGAACAACAGAAACAGGAGGGGTGCCCGATCGGACCGTGCGGACGGGTGAGGGGGGGGGGTAAGGGGGCGCGTCGCGGCAACCGCCACCAACACCCCCCCCCCCCGTACACTACCGAACGGGGGTGCCACGCCAACACCCCCCACCCCCGATTGGGGGCGGCCACGGGAGGGGGGAGGGGACGTAAACACCACGGCCACACACCCCCCCCGCACGGCCCGCGCGACACGCGTGTGTGGGCGCGGCGTCCCCCGGCCCCTACGTGTCCCTCACGACACTGGGCCAGATCTTTTCGTCCGCCCAATGGGGTGCGGACATTGCGAGATTGTGGGCCACGTATCCTTGGCCCACCCCCCTTGGGGAGATGCAATCTCGCCACCCCCCGGGAGATCTGCAAGTGGCAGATGATTGGACGTCCGCCGGGACGGCTGGACTGTTGAGGAGGGGGAAATGTGACAAACCCCGAATCTGGGTTTGAATATTCGGAGCAAGTGGCTCAGAATTGAGATTGGATTTCACCCGACCCATGAGTGAAATATTCCGATTTCAGCTCGAAGTTCCGACTGGGACTTTCGGCACCCCATTTGCAGAGTATTGCAGTGGTTCGTATCTTGGGGATTTTTGCGCGGGAGCCAGACGGATTTCTACGCTTGCTTGCTTTGATTGTGGAGCCTTTTTATTGGGTGGTCTGAGTGTTCATTTTTTGCGTGTTTTGCGAGGGGTGTGCGCGCGCATGCGTGCACACGAGGGTTTATATGCGCGGGACAGCAAGGCGGGGAGGGCCCCCCTTGGCTGCCAAGTAAACTCCGTCTGGCTCCGACACATCTTGTTCGTGCCTTGGCGAGTCGGCCACTCGTCACACGCAAGTCGCGTGTTGGTGTTGCACGGGTTGCTTCCGGTGTTCCAAGTTGGGACCCGAGCGTGCGTGTTCCGCCCCCACAAGTTGTGGGTCGGCGTAGCCGTACTGCTACACCTAACAGGGTCCCATTTATGTACACCACACGTGAAGATGGAACCAAGAAGTATGTCCCGCTGGCGGACCTTCTGGAGGACCCTGATGCGGAGGTGCGACGGCGAGAGCCCCCTGGGTTTGACCAGGAGCTCTGGGGGGAGTGGGCTCACTCCGTGGCGCGCCTCCTCGGCAAGGTGCGCCCAGAGGAGCCTAAGCTCCTTTTGCTCGATGGCTGCAAGGTCCACTATGACTTGGATGGGCTGCTGGCGCTCCGGGCTGCCAATGTGTACGCCCTGATGTACCCTTCACACCTCTCCCACATCTTGCAGCCCTGCGACGACCGCGTTTTCCTGGCTCTCAAGGCTAATGGACGCACTCACATGCGGGCTCTGCTGGCATCCATTCCTGCGGGGGCCGGTTTTGATGTCCGCTACCTTCTCCAGGCGATTGCGGCGAGCTGGACGGCAACAATGACTCCTCAACGCATCAAGTCCAGCTTTAAGAACTGTGGCATGTGGCCCATTGACGTCAACAGGATTGACGTCAATCGGCTGCGGACCGGTAAGGGGACGGCGGCCGCCCATAGGGCCATCCACATGCCTACGCTGGTGGCCCGGCTGAAGCCAGAGGCCGTGCGCCAGCTGGAGGAGGTCACGTGGGCGTATGGCTCAATTTCGAACAGTGGGAAGGCGGTGCTGGCCAACTCCGAGGCTGTGACCAAGGCCATCAATGAGAAGCTACATGCAGATGCCGCTAAGGCGAAAGAAGCAGCAAGGAAGGCAGCCGACAAGCAGCAGCGTACGGAGAATCGCGCGCGAGAAGCTCTCATCACGAGGGACCGGCGGGCCCGCGGCCCCATTAAAACGGTCCAAAAAAAACGCATGCTGGCTGGCGCGCAGCGCCAGCGCATGCGTATGGGCTTGGCAGAATTTCCGTAGGACAGGCGGGGGAGAGGGGGGGCGCTGAGCGAAGAGTAAATGTGGCCTTGTGTTCTCTGTTGACACCTGTCAACCTCGTGATGGGCCCTGGATGCCTATTGCAGAGCTGGCCGGTTTAGGGGCATTACACGTGGCGGCCCGATTTTGAGGGCGGCGCTACGAGGTACTCACTGACAGAAGAAGAAAAAAAACAGCACCATGAGAACGAGGTCACTCTCCTCTCTCCAACGGTGTCTTTTTTTTCTGACGGAGACAGAGAGAACGGCGTCGGCTGTCCAGGTGGCCGGTTATTGGGCCAGACAGGCTAACGCGCCGTGTCGCGACCTCGGCGAGGTGTTGACTCCACAGGCGGCCTCTCCGGGCCTGTCTGCGCAACCAGGCCGCTGCTTGATTGGATGTTTCATTGAACTGTTTTCGTACACAGTAAGCAATGAGAGCAAGCGGACAGAATCGTATTTACTGAAGCGTGGAAACCTCGGCAGAACGACGATGTGCCGCCATGGGGCCCCGGCGCGACGACATGAAACAAGCTGGAGCCTTTGGCGCAATCCATGCTCCTCTGCTTGTGCCAGGGAGACGCTCGGATGCAGTCGCTATCTTTGTGGCGCTGCGAATCAGACGCGGTAGGCAAGAGATGAAAGCAGAGACAGCGGAGCAAGACATGGGGCTGACGCAGTGGCAATACGGAGCGAAAGTGCATCCTTGTGGCTAGCTTCAACAGAAAGACAGTAACCAACAATGTGAACTGCCTCTGCAAAATAGCGACTGTGAAGCAGTGAACTGCGGCACGTCTACGCGGCTCAGCACACTTGTTAATCTCTTCGCGCAAAGACTCAGTGGGAATGATAAACTTTGTATGCGCCTACGTCCTAATGAGCGGTGTGTAGAGTAGTGGCTGACGTGGTCAGAGGCCAGCGTGCATTAGGCAACAGGAGAGCAGGGCACGGGGAAGTTTGACGGAGGTGGATTCCATTTCACAATGCTCTCATCAATGCTTGTCCAGTATTGAGAAAATTGTGACATCATCCATTGGCTTAAGGGAAACTGTCAGTACTGAGCATTATCCAATGATTGGCATGAAGGACGGACTCGCAAACTTCTCGTGAAAAAGTCACTATAATTCTCGAGATAGAACAAAAAGTGTAGACTGTGGGCCAGATCTCTCGTGTTTCTTGCTCGATGGGAGAGTTCATCGAGCCCCATCGACCAGTTCCCCATCGAGGTCCCTATCGAAGGCCCGTCGAGAACCGTCCTCGACGGGCGCGCCGAGGCCCATCGAGTTGCCATCGAGTTCCCCTCCTCGACGGGGTTCGAGCCCCCCACACAACGGTGGCGCCTGCCTTTTGGCGCGGGAACGCAGAACAACCAGCATGGCAACGGCGGCGGCCAGCGGGCCTAACGGCGGGCGTGGCCGGGGCCGTTAACAGTGGCTGGCGGTTGGGGGCGAGGCGTGCCACGCCGCGGGACGCGGTGATGGGAACCAGCACCGACCGACCCGGGGCGGCGGCGGCTCGCGCGCGCCCGCCGCGGCAGGATTTCCGGCGCTGACCCGCACCTTTTGCCCCTGGTGACGAGTGCGAGCGGTGCGGGGCCATTCGTCAGGGGTCCCACCCCCCACGCCTTGCTCCCGCGCGCCCACGGTTGGGCGATGGCCTGGCTACATCAAGGCCACGCCGCCCTCGGCGGGGCGCCGTCGAGGATGGGAAGGAGACGCCCGCGCTGTGGACGCCGCCCGCGCGATCCCGACGCAGGGCCCACGACGGCCACACCCCGCTGGGCGTGCGCGCTGGTGAGGCGGCCAGCGCAGCCAAGAGCCGTACGGAGAAGGGAAAGAGAGAAAGAGAATAGGCGTGGAAGGACACGTTGACTCCCCAACGACTCTTTGGCCAATGGGCGTGGCGGGAAGCCGGCGCGCCCCCGTTGTCCGAGGACGAGCTCGCACGGCGCGCTCCCGCGGCGGCGCTCTGCGCCGCGGATCATGCCGCGCCGGGAACCTTCCCCTGTTCGGCAGAGACCGAGGCGGAAAGGGATGCGGGCCACTCGGCCGTGTCTGCACCCCGCGCGGTTGGCACTCCTTATAGCCCCGACGACCACCACGCCGCCATGGTCTCTAGTAGACGAGGTGGAGACGGCCGCCGTGGCCCGCCCCCGGCAGACACGACGGCGGCCCGGATTCTGGCGGCCGGCGCCGATCATCGGGACTGCGACCACGCATAGGGATCAAGGGCTGGCCACGCATCAGAGGGGTGGTGGCTGCGAGCGTAAATGGTTCCCGTCGCGCCTCACCACCAGAGTGCCGACCAGCAACGTACGGTACATGTTGCATGAAGCGTGGAACCAGCGCCGCGCCTTGGCGGCCGACGGCTTGGCGCGGCGCGCTCCCGCCGCGAGACTCTGCTCCGCGGTTCATTTCCGAACGGCGGAGGGCCATGCAGGGTTGCGGGCCACCCAGACGTGTCCGTACCCCGCGCGTCAGTCTCCCTCCGTCACCTGTGGTCCACCCCGACGGCCACAGCGTCACGAGCGCCTCCTCAAGGTGAAGACGGCAGCCCTGGCAGGCCAGCTTCTCATCAGACCGCACCCCAACCATGTTCCTCTCTGGCAGCCACAGCCTTTGGTCGTCAGGTCAGCGGCTGTGGATTGGGGGACCCTGCGGTTGTCCCGCATCCACGCATCGCAGGCGGGCGGCCGGGAGCGTCGTTGGTACCCAGCACACGCGTGACCATGAGTGCCGAAAACCTGCGGCCATGATGTACTAGAGGGGGGGGAGGCACCGACGCCGCACGTTGGCGGTTGACGGTCTCGCACGGCGCGTTCCCCCGGCAGGACGCCGTGCCACGGTGCACCTGGCGCCAAGATTCTTGCTCTGTGTACTCCAGAAGGGGGTGGAGGGGGCAAGGTCTGCGGGCCATCTAACCGTCATGGTCGGGACGTCCGGAACCTCTTGCTGTCTGCTCCAGTCCACGCTTGAGTACACTCCCCCCGGTGGCCATAGCGCAGCGGAGCTGTCCAGCGTGGGGCTGGCGCAACCGAGCGGCCAGGGACAGCGTGTGCCGGCCGCCCACTTGTCCTGTGGCCCAGGCGCCTGGAGCGGCCGTGGAGAATAGGGACCGAGGGCGTGTCTCGTCTCGATGCAAGAGTGAAGGGGAGCGCGTTCATCGCCAAGTGGACTTTTGGCTCTCTCCGCGGGGGGGAGCCCATGCGGCGGCCAACGTCTCACACAGGCCTCCTATGACTTGCGCCGCGGTTCCAAAACCTTCCCTCCCGACGCGACGCGCGCCGGAGGTCCACCCTCTGTGCCGAGAGCCGGCAGAGATGGTACGTTCCACTCACCTGACCGACTTACAGAACGGCCACGCTACGTGGCTTTGGTCACAACAAACAGCCAGAGAGGTACAGACGCCGTGCGGAGAGACATACTCAAGGTCGCACGGATGAGGAGGGGAAGGGAGCGCTCCGTCTGCACGAGCTTGTCTGTGCACCACCCGCGACGTGGGTGAGACCGTCGCTGTCCCTCCCAGCCGCTCCCGTCTGCCTCCCCTCGCGAACCTTCCACTCCATGTTGGCTGCGAGACACGTTGGCTGCGACTGCCGCTACGGTCTGGCGGCGTCTGGCCGCGCACGCACCCACGGCGGGGGCCTACGGAGCGGGGCTACCAGAAAGGTTCGCGCCTCGCTGCCGCCCAGCAGAGGATCCGTGGTCGCGCATGACCGCCCCGCCGCCATCGTATCCGCGCTGGGCCGCTCGCTGCGTCACGTTCCCCGCGGGCCACACGCGGACGGTCAGCACCCCTCTTCATCCCGCCAGTCGCGAGCCGTCAAGGGGTGGGAGCCTCGGCGCCCCGCTCTGTCGAGACCCGCTCCGTACCCGCCCGACGCCAAGGGCGCGCGGCCCCTCTGCCGGCCAAAGGCGCGCCTCCGCCACCCACCTTCAACAGTCACACCCCCCCCCCCTCTATTCTATCGTTTGTCGTGTTTCGCTTTGCCGACGCGCGGTCCGCCGCGCGCCCCTGCGCGGCTGGGGTGGTGGGCAGCTACGGCGGCGGCGGCGGCGTGCCGACCACAGTACAGCGGCGACGCGCGCGCCGTCCACAGCACGGCGGCGACGGCGGCGCCGGGTGGTGGTGGTGGTGATGGCGCCGGCGGCGGTGGCGGGGTCGACGTCGGCGGCGGCGGCGGTGGCGTCGACGGCGGTGGGCGGCAAGGTCACCACACCCGCCCTCGCGCCCGTGGCGTACCCCACCCTCCCCATCCCACAACCCCCCCACCGGTGGCTGCGCGTGTTCCAACGGCTCCCCCCCGGCAGTTGGATGAACCCCAGGCTGCCAGTGCCAATATGCCCAGTGTGCCAGTCAAGCGCTGCCCATGGCAGAGACAAGAAGCGCAAGGAGGGCCAATTACCTCGGTGTACTATACAGCAGCCGTCACCCAGAGCACCCACCTCCGCATGAACGAGCAGACCACTCCCCCTACCTCCCCTCTACACGTCCACCAGCAGTTGGTCTCGGACGGACGCCACCACCTTGGCATCTACGCCCACCACGCCCGCGACGGCCAGCCCAAACTCAATCGCCGTGGCGGGCCCCTGCGACGTCACCACCCGGGCGCCGTCGTCGACAACAACGCGAGTCGTCCCCCGGCGCGTGTCCCCGAGGGTGTCCCCAACCGACGGGTACCACGTGGCCGTCGGCGGGAGCAGCCCGTGGGCGGCGAGCACCACCGGCGGGGACGCGCAGATGGCGCCAATCCACTTGCCGGCCGCCGACTGGGGGGGGGAAGCGCCGAGGGGGGCGGGCGAGAGCAGGCAGGACCACAGCGCCGGGTGAGCAGCCGGGCGAAAGCAAAAACCCACGACCATACAATATGAGACGGGCTCATGGGGGGGATGCAACAGAGGCACAGCGAGTGGCGGGGAGTCAATCGCCCCCGACACAAACCATCCAGAAACCCGCAAAAGACTACCCGCATGCGTACCTGCTCTTTGAGGCGAGAAATGAGCTCGGGGGTATCCGAGAGCGTCTGAGCACCTGTGCACAACAAGCCAACGCCCACAGAAGAGAAAACAACCCATCCAGCACAAGCGATGCGGTACAGACGGGCGCCGTCGCACCATCCACAGTTCCAACGGAGCGACACAGGTTGCCCTGACCGCCCAGGGACTGATCAGCACCACGGTCCCATCCAGAGCAAAAAGAGGGGCCACACACGCCACCCCCACGCGCTCGCGGCACCACACCAGACCGGGGAGGGGCCGACCGACGGCGACGGCCGTCGCAACGCACCCGGCAGCCCGCCCGCCAGGGCGATGGCGTCCCACGAGCCGCGCTCCGCCGCGGCCAGCGTCACATCACACACCACGCGGGTGCCGCGGGAGCCCTTGATGACGGGCGCCCCCCCGAGGGTGTCCGCCTCGACCGACGCGAGCGTCACGTCCACCCCGCAGCGGCGGAGGACGTTGACCAGCGAGACCGCCTCAAGCTCCTCGCTGCCATTCGCCAGCGGCACCAGCACAGACGGCATGGTCGCGCACAGACAGGGATACGCCTTGGGGTGGGACGGATGGGCGCGGGGCGTGCCCAGCAAGGATGACAACAGGCAGCAGAGCTCTAGTGTCTATTCTACCGACCGGATCATTTGATCCTTTTCGGATCAAATGATCCGGCTTTTCAGTGTCTGTTTTCTTCTATTTCCCGCCACCTGCCGCCTTTTCTGAGGCCAGAAACGAACTCAGCGCTGTCTCTTTGCCCTTGGGGGAGCTTGGGTGCATCCAAGCTTGAGCAGAAGATGAGTTAGGCGCGCTTTTTGTCGAGTGCCCGGGCCGGTGGCGCTGCACCTGGGATCGCCGCCCGCGGCACCATGTGCCAGGTCTTGCGCGCCCGCCGCGTGCCGCGGACGCACAGAAGCAGAGAGAGCCTGGCGCGTGCGGGTTCCGCACACCATGGCGGAGCGCAGAGGGGGGGTCGACTACGGGAAAGGCCCCCTCAGCCGAACGGTTGCCAGTTTCCTCCTCCTCCTTGACAGGTCTTCCCCTCTGCCCACCCCCGCGCCACGGCAGCGGCGGGTGCCCCGCCGGCGAGGGGCACCCCCCAGACGCCGGCGCGGGCGGGGGCGGGCGCCGCCCCGGTGGGCGGCGGCGTCCCCAGTGGCGGCACGCCGACGGCGGGCGGCTGCGGCGGGGTGGTGGCGGCGCCGCAGTTTGGGGCCACCCCCTCGACGTATGGGACGCCCTTTGGGGTGCGCCTGCGCGGCGGGGCGGCCACCCCCGGGGGGGGCCCTTTGGGGGGGCCCTGCTGGGGGGATTTCGCTTTGGCGGCACGCCCCCCGCGGCGGCTTCAGCGAGCAGCGTCGCCGCCGCCGGCGGCAACGGCAGCGGCAGCGGCAGCGGCAGCGGAAGCGGCAATGGCGGAACGCCGTCGCGCGCGGCAGCGTCGCCGGCGCCCGCCGGCAGCGGCCGCGGCAGCAGCTGCCGGGTGTTGGCCTCACCGGCGGCCGGAAAGCCGGGAGGGCCGTCGCCCTTCCCGCCGGCGGCCTTCTCGCCCTTTTCGTCGCTCCTGCCGCCGCCGGCGACGGCGAAGGGGGACGGGGTGGGGGTCTGGCCTCCGGCGGAGGCGCCGTCACCTCCGCCTCCTCCGCCGCGCAGCCGTCGCCGTCGACGCCGGCGTAGGGGTCGGAGGCGGCACTGGCGACGGCGGCTGTGCCGGCGACGACGCCGCCGCGGCGGGGTGGGGGCGCAACTCCGACGCCTCCGCCGGCGGGGGCGCCGCGGGCGCCCGTGTTCGGCGCCCTACCGGCACCGGGCAGGGGGCTGTGGTGCTGGCCGTGGCGCGCCCGTCGTTTGGGGCGCCCGGTCCGGGCGCACCTGCGCTCGCTGCGCCGGGCGCGCTGGCCGCCGTGGCGGGGCCTCTGCCTGGCGCCCCTCTCGTGGCGCCCCTGTCGTCGCCTTTGTGGTCGTCTTCGCCGGCGCTGCGAACGGCGCCGCGGCCGCCGGTCGCCGCGGGCGCCCCTCAGGCTGCGTCTGTAGCTCTCCGTAGCCTGGTGGAGGACAAAAAACCCTCTCAGATGCATGGAATCGACGATTTCTGGTCAGGTCAGGCGAGGATCAAATGATCCTCAGGTGAGGATCATTTGATCCTCATCTCCGGTAGAATAGACACTAGTGTCTATTCTACCGGAAATGAGGATCAAATGATCCTCACCTGAGGATCATTTGATCCTCGCCTGACCTGACCAGAAATCGTCGATTCCATGCATCTGAGAGGGTTTTTTGTCCTCCACCAGGCTACGGAGAGCTACAGACACAGCCTGAGGGGCGCCCGCGGCGACCGGCGGCCGCGGCGCCGTTCGCAGCGCCGGCGCAGACGACCACAAAGGCGACGACGGGGGAGCCACGAGAGGGGCGGCAGGCAGAGGCCCCGCCACGGCGGCCAGCGCGCCCGGCGCAGCGAGCGCAGGTGCGCCCGGACCAGGCGCCCCAAACGACGGCCGCGCCACGGCCAGCACCACAGCCCCCTGCCCGGTGCCGGGAGGTGCCAAACACGGGCGCCCGCGGCGCCCCCGCCGGCGGAGGCGTCGGAGTTGCGCCCCCCCCCCGCCGCGGCGGCGTCGTCGCCGGCACAGCCGCCGTCACCTGTGCCGCCTCCGACCCCTACGCCGGCGTCGACGGCGACGGCTGCGCGGCGGAGGAGGCGGAGGCGACGGCGCCTCCGCCGGCGGCCAGACCCCAACCCCGTCCCACTTCGCCGTCGCCGGCGGCGGCAGGGGCGACAAAAAGGGCGAGAAGGCCGCCGGCGGGAAGGGCGACGGCCCTCCCCGCTTTCCGGCCGCCGGTGGGGCCAACACCCGGCAGCAGCTGCCGCGGCCGCTGCCGGCGGGCGCCGGCGACGCTGCCGCGCGCGACGGCGCCCCGCCGTTGCCGCTGCCGCTGCCGCTGCCGCTGCCGCTGCCGCTGCCGCCGGCGGCGGCAACGCTGCCCTCGGACGCCGCCGCGGGGGGCGTGCCGCCACAGCGGAATCCCCCCAGCAGGGCCCCCGCAAAGGGCCCCACCCCGGGGGTGGCCGCCCCGCCGCGCAGGCGCACCCCAAAGGGCGTCCCATACGTCGAGGGGGTGGCCTCAAACTGCGGCGCCGCCACCACCCCGCCGCCGCCGCCCGCCGTCGGCGTGCCGCCACTGGGGGCGCCGCCGCCCGCCGGGGCGGCGCTCGACCCCGCCCGCACCGGCGTCTGGGGGGTGTCCCCCGCCGGCGGGGCACCCGCCGCCGCCGTGGCGCGGGTTTGGGCAGAGGGGAAGACCTGTCAAGGAGGAGGAGGAAACTGGCAACCGTTCGGCTGAGGGGGCCTGTCCCGTCGTCGTCCCCCCCTCTGCGCTCGGCCCTGGTGTGCGGAACCCGCACGCGCCAGGCTCTCTCTGCTTCTGTGCGTCCGCGGCACGCGGCGGGCGCGCAAGACCTGGCACAGTGTGCCGCGGGCGGCGATCCCAGGTGCAGCGCAGCCGGCCCGGGTACTCGACAAAAAGCGCGCCAAACTCATCTTCTGCTCAGGCTTGCATGCACCCAAGCTCCCCCAAGGGCAAAGAGACGGCGCTGAGTTCGTTTCTGGCCTCAGAAAAGGCGGCAGGTGGCGGGAAATAGAAGAAAACAGACACTGAAAAACCGGATCATTTGATCCGAAAAGGATCAAATGATCCGGTCGGTAGAATAGACACTAGAGGCGCCGGAACGACAGACGTCAACGCGGTGGTGCGGTGCACAAGAAAGTGGCGAGGCTGGATCAAGCGCAGGCCCTGTCGCGCGCGCGCTTCCAACGTTAAACTTTCACAGGCGTTGGCCAAAGCCGTCCGAGTTTGCCACGTTGCCAGCGCTCCTGGCGCTCTACGACGTCCTTCGAACCTTCAACCTTGGCAGCGTCCGCTGCGTGCGCTAGCTAGCCACACCGAGTTGGCTGCCTGCTCCCGCCACTCTGACGTCGCTCCCTGCGCCGACCGCGTCAAGTTGGCGTCGCCACCCACCGCCGCCCTCCTCCCTGGGCAACAACCCTGGTGCACGTGCGCACCGCGCGGCCACATCGTTCGTTTAGTCTCCGACGGCGGCGCGTGCCCTGGCCGGGACGCACGCCATGCCGGCGGTGCGTACCCGAAATCGTCGCCGGCCCGTCGGTGGCGCCGCCGGCGGGGCCGACTGAGGCGGCCGCTGACGACCGCCGTCAACACCTCCGCCACCGCCGTCCGTCGCGCCGAGCCGTGGCCACCGCGGGCAATGGCCTGAACCGGGGGCTTCTGTCATTGTCCTTGGCGGTGCGGGGCGGACCGACGTGGCGCGCTCCGCGATGTGCAACCCGCTGCGGCTTCACTCGGACGCGGACGAGTAGGCGCTGGCGCTGGCGCTCCCTCGTCCTGTTGGCGGCTCCTGGTGCGGCGGTACTTCCCCGCCCCCCCCCCCCCCCCCCCCGCCGCCACTGATGGCCATCGCCGTTTTCCCGGCCCTTACCAGCACCCTTGCGGGCGCGCCGCCGCCGCTAGGGGGCGGCCGGGCCGGCGCTTCCCTCCCTCCCCGCGCGGCCCCTATCGTCACGGCAGCGGGTGACAGCAACGACTGGGCGCTGTCATCGCCGGCGGCCTCGGCGTCGGCAGGGACGGCCCGACGGCGGCGGCGCCCCTGGCCCGTCGACGCCGCCGGCCGTGGCGCCGCCGTGGAGGGGGGGTGACGCCCCCGCCGCCCGGCCGCCGCCACGGCGCGCGTGCCGGTGATGCCGCGACGGCTGTGGCTCGACGGCGGCCGGCACGGGGTCCCGTGCCGGCCGCCAGCGGTGAGGCGGGGCGGCAGGGCGGCGGCGGCGGCGGCGGTGACAGGGCGGCGGCGGCGGCGGCGGCGGCGGCGGCGGCGGCGGCGGCGGCGGCGGCGGGTGGCGCCACGCCCACCCCCGCGGGTGTGGTGCTGGCCGCCGCCACGCGGGCGGGGAGGGGGGCGGGCGCGCGGCTGGCGGCGGTCGCACGCCGCCGGTGGCCCGTGGCCCGGGGGGGGGGGGGGCGCCGGCGGCGGGGGCGGCCACCGCCGCCGCGGGCCAGCGCCGCCGCGTGTACGGACGGGGATGGCAGGCCGGGGTGGGCGTGATGATGCTGGGCGGGCGCGCCGGTCGTGTCGGTGGCCGCGGTACCGGTGCGGGCGGTTGGGGCGGCGGCGTGGGGGGAGGCGCCGCTGTGGACGACGCCCCGCGGGCGCGCAGTGCCGTTCGTTTTAACCCTCTTGTTATTTTCTCGTTCCAGGCGCCCCGCGGGGCGTGAAAGAAACGCAACGGCCGCGTCGCCCAGCGTGGCGCGATGCGCGCGCCCGCCGGAGGCGCGGCACGCGCATGGCCGCCGTGACGCCGCCGGCGCGGCGCGCCGGCCGCCGCGCCGCCGCGGGGAGGCGCGGCCGTGCGCGCCGCACACACCACGGCCGGCGGGGGTGCACCCTCTTCCCAACCGCTGTTCGCCGCTACAAACGCTCCCCCCCACAGCCACGCAACAGGGATCCCTCCAAGGTGGGCACGCCCAGCGGGGAGCAACCCCCCCTCCCCCCCGGCCGGCAGCTGCCAGCGGCGGACCGCCCCTCACGCCCCCGCCGCCGGCGGCCGCGGCCGCACCAGCCGGCGCTTGGGGGGCGGCTGCTGCCGCGTGAAGGTGACCATGGACGTGGGCAGGTGCAGGACACACGTCGTCACGTCGCACAGGCGGGCGAGCCCCAGGTACTCGCTCGCGTTGGGGTAGTCGGTCGTGTCGATGAGGCAGTCGCAGAGGAGCGACACGAGCGCGGTGGCCTCTTCGTCCACCATCGCGGCGAGCGCGTTGCGCATCAGCTGCTCGACCGCCCGGTTGGACTGTGCCTTGCTCCGGTGGTCATCGATGCGGCTAGAGCGGCGGAGCGTTGCGCGGAAGGACGCCCAGAAGCGCTCCATCACGGTGGATCGGTCGAGGCACGCCAGAAGGCGGCGCTCCACCTTGGCGAGCGCCTCCGCCTGGCCCAGCAGCGAGCGCGAGGTGAGGAAGAGGAAGAGGAGGAACCAGCTGGTCATGGTAGTGGTGCTCACGGGCTTCGCGTGGGAGCCCGCCCGTGGGGCATTCTCCCCGCGGCGTGGGTCCCCGTCCACTCGCATACCCGTATTGTCGCCAAAGCACGACACCCACATGACGCCCAAGCACACCTCCACGCCGCCGCACCACTGGACGGTGACGCCCGTGAACCAATCCTTGGCACGCACGCCCGCGTGCTGGCGGCTGGTCGATTCGAGGAAGGTCTCCACCGCCGCCCGCACCGCCATGATGCACCGCGGACAGACAGCGTTGGACTGGAGGGCTAGGTACCGCTGCTCCGAGACCGTGCCACCAAGCTGGAACCGGTCAATGATGTCCAGGAGACGGACGAGCTTGATGGAGCACGTCTTTCGAGGCGCCGGGGACCGGTCCGACCCCTGTCGCTGCTTCAACTTGTCGCGCGGCTGCTCCGATTCGTCACACGGCTGCTCCGACTTGTCACGCGGCTGCTTCGACTTGTCGCGCGGCTGCGCCCGCGAGTCCACGAGCTCCTCGAACGGGTTGCGCGGTAGAACTACGCCACCCGTGGTCCACGAATGCGCCAATGGGTCCAGGATGCGGTCCAGGTGGGCCTCGATCTTGTAGCAAAGCCGCCAGAAAGAGGAGAGCTCCTTCAGCTGGGGCCCGACAAGCAGCGCCGCCTTCGTTAGAGGGAGCCCGCTGCTGGTCGCCATGACGGCTTCGATCCGCACCTTGAGCAGACGGTCGGCGTCCACATCATCGTCCAGGCGGGGCAATGTCATGGGCGGCAGCTCGGGAATGTCAAACACGTACTTCGCGGCGGCCCGCGTCGACAAGCCCGGGTAGCCCAAGAAGAGGCCCTCCCGCATGACCGCCGTGAGGGAGTTGCATGCCGACCGGGATTGCATCATGGAGCGTACCTGCGGCCACGCCCGGACGGTCGCTCGTACTGTACCGGCGAGGGGCGCCCACGGAGTCACCATCAATGCCAGCAGCCAAAAGATGTCCTTGCCGGTCCAGCAGTTGAGTCGCTGATGAACCAGGACCGCGGCGGTAAACACAATGTCACCGATCAGCAGGTACATGGCCGTTCGCCACTGCCTATACACCGAGTACTCGTCCAAGTCGTGCGCGTGCTGCATGCCGGTCGGGTCCCGGACGAGGGCAAAGCCGGCGACAAAGATGGAGACCATGACCGCGGTCGTCTCCCAGACGCCATAGCCAAAAAACGAGCGTTGCTCATTCCGTTGCAGGTTGAGGACGATGTTGTTAATGTCGGGTAGCGTAGAGTTGGGGATGGTCTCTGTCAGAAACGCGGTGCAGCCCATCGTGGAGGCGCCACGTCCAGACGCCCCCGCCGACACAAGAGGCCTCCCGTAGGTGAGGAAGCGAGCAAGGCCAAACGCCCGTCACGATGAATGGGGAAGCCGCGGGCGGGCTCAAACCGCTAGCAAGCGTCGACGGACGTAAACGGGAAGCGGCTGCACCTCTGGACGGGTGGCACGCACCGCCACATCTCAGTTGAGGCCAGAGACGCAGGCAGCAAGCCGTCACGCAACGATGTGCTGGTCAACTGTGCGCTGTATCGGCGCATCCAGTGTGGCCCGGCGCCTATGTGCTGGCTGTGCGTCCACTCTGTCATCCCGCCGTGAGAAAACAGCCTCGACAGTGACTGGACAAACGGACCGTGGAGCAGAACGAATAGGGTTGTCAATTGTCAGGTGGCGAATGTTCACCGACTTTTCTCAACTCCCACCTAGGCCCTGGACACTCATTGCAGGCCGGTGGGCGCGCCGCCATCCACGGCCACAGCGCCAAAGTGCGGCGGCGGCCATCCCCCGACCGGCAGGTACCACAGCACCGATAGGAGGGTGGGGCTGCAAGGCGGGGAACCTACGGTGGAAGTAGCGGGCGGCGGGCCGCACGCCTATCCGCCCCTGGACGTGTTCGCTGTCTACGCAGGCGACCTCGTCCGCGGTGGCGGCGATGCGGGCGAGTACAAACAGACCTCCAAACGGAGCCGCTGCCGGTCGCGAGAGCGGGAGACACGCCCTCTGCCGGCACCGGTGGCTGCAGCCAAGGCTTGCCAACGACGCGGCGGCCGGCTGGCGGTGGCAGCGGCGCCGCGGCCGCCACCGGCCACGTCGGCCGCGGCGACAGCGGCGGCGATGGTAACGAACGCATGACCGGGTGCCAACCCGCGGTGGCTGCCGCAGGCGGCCCCTCTTCCAGCCACCAGCGGTGTCACCCCCCCCCCCCCCCCCCCAGCCGCCACCGTCGGGAATACCTCGCCTCGCTCCCACCAACGCGGCGCCCACAGGACGCGGCGCACAGACAAAAGCGCCCCCTACTCGGTGTCCTGGCGCGTAAGGCATCGCCGCGGTAAGGTGGCCTGCGGCGGGTACCGCGGGGCAGGAGGCCGCGGCGGTGGGCACGAGTCGCCACGCGCCAATACCGGGCGGCGTCGGCGTCCACCGCGGCGCCGAGGCGGCGGCTAGCAGCGGGCATGACGGAGGCGACGGCGGCGGCGATGGCGGGGGACAAAGCCCCGCGCGCACGTTGGCGGCGGCGGCGGACCGGCCACGCCGGCCGCGACGACGCGCCTCGACGGCGGGTGCGCGGTGAGGGGCAGCCATGCCCGCCACGCGCGCCGTGGCGGGCGCGGTGCGCGCATAGAGGCGTCCCGGAGGCGGGCAATGGCGGCGTTGGGCGACGCGGTCGGTGGCGAGGACTGCCGCCGGCACGGGCTTCGCGCCGATAGGGAACAAAACTCTGGCAGCGGGCGGGGGCCCGCCGGTGCCGAGGAGCCACGGTCGTCCGCGGCCGCACCACTGCGGCGGCACCGGCGACGGCCGCGGCGGCGGCCGTTGGAGGCGGCCGACGGAGCGCAGCGGGGACTGTCGAGCCGCGCCCGGGTGGAGACGGCCCCCCCCGCCACCGCCGCCGCTGATCGCGGTGGGCGCGGCTGGCCACCGGTGAGCGGCCGGCGGCGCTGCTCTGCGGCTCTGGCCTGCGGCGGCGGTGGGAGCCGCCGCGGCGAGCTGGGCGGACCCCGCCCAGGGGGTGCACGCACGCGCACGGCGGCGGCGTGCCGCGCGGTGCCCGACGCGTGCACCGGGGCGGGTCTCGCGCGGGCGCCCGGCGGGCGGCACGCCCGCCCACCGCCCGTGCGTCGCGGCGTGCGACGGCCAGCGAGGTGCCGGGCGTGGGCGCCGCCGCCCCGTCGACCGCGCGGGGCGGCCGAGGCGCCCGCGCCCGCTGCCGCTGCGGGGTGTGGGGCGCTTGCGTCTGGCGGTGGGTGCCCGTCGGCGCGCGGCGCGGGCACACGGTTCTAGACGCGTCAAGATTTTCACAGATCCAAAAAATGTTGAGAGTGAAATCGCTCTCGAGTGCGTCGCGCCTGCGCCGCTCGACGGTCGCTGCAGGCGGCCGCGCATCGCGCTCTGTCGGCTCTCACTAGCCGCGACGCTCCCGCGCGCGCGCTCCCGCGGTGCCACCCGCGGCTCCGTCGGCTGTCGCCGTACGGTCCCTCCCGCTCTCGCCCCGCTTTCCTTTCCCCCCCCCCCCCCCATTCTCCGTTCCGCTTCCATCCCCTTCTTCCCCCATCTTCCCCCCCACACCCCCTCCCTCTTCCATCTGTCACCTCCTCTCTTCCGTCTGTCACCCCCCCTTCCCCCGCTCCCGCTCCCCCCCTCCCCCCCAACACACCATGGCCCCCAGTGACCCCCCCCCCCCCCCCCCAACCCGTGCCGCGGCTTCACCCGCGCCTGGGCCACCGCCGCCACGGCGGCGGCGGCGGCCGTCGACCACACCCGCGCGCCCGCCGTCGCCGCGGCGGCGGCGGCGGCCAACGCGGCGGTGGCGGCGGCGGACGCCCCCCCCGGCGGCCCCGCCGTCGTGGTCTTGTGGGCGCACCTCGGCGCGGGGGGGGGGGCCGCCGACCGTGCCGACGGCCTCGGCTGGCTCGTCGACCGCCTCGCCACGCGGGTGCGGGGGGGGGTGACCGTGCGGCTGCTGCGGGCGGCGGCGCATGGGGGGGGGTGCCCGCTGGGGGGGGGGGGGGGGGAGGGGCGGCCACCGTCGCCTCGGCCGCCGCGGCCGCGTTTGGGCCGGGGGGGGGGGACGACGGTGGGGAGGAGGGGGGGGGGGGGGGGGGGAGCCACCGCCGCACCTGCTCGTCGCCCTCGAAGACGCCGACGCCTTCCCGCCCGAGGTCATCCGCGACCTCATCTACCTCGCGGCGCTGCGGAACGACGCGCGGCGGCGGGCGCTGGCGGCGGCCGCGGCGGCAGCCGCGGCGGCGGCGGCGGCGGCGGGCGGTGCGGCGGCGGGGGGGGGGGGGCGGGGCGGTCTCGGCCGGCCGCCGCCGCCGCCGCCGCCGCGGCCGCCACCCCCGCCGCCGTCACCACGAGCCTCCCCGACGCGGACGACGGCTGGGGCTGGGGCGGCGACGACCCCGCCGGCGGCGGCGGCGGCGGCGGCGGCGGCGGCGGCGGCGGCGGCGGCGGCAGCAGCAGCGGCCACCCCCCCCCGGGCGTGACGCTCCTCGCCGGCGTGGGCGGCGCCGCGGGCGTCCGCCGCTGCGTGTCGGCGCTGGGCTGCCGCGAGCGCGGCGCGATGCGCCCCGTCGCGGTGGGCCTCCCCCCCCCCGCACCGCCGCGGCCGCCATCTTTTGTGCGACCATCATTGGGCGGGCGGCGCCGGTGGTGGTCGGGCCGGGGGTGGTGGTGGGCGTCGCCGCCCACGCGGGGGGGGGGGTGACCGCGCTGCGCGCCGCGCTCCGCCTCGTCTACGCGGTACACTTTTGGGAGGCGCCGCTGGGGGGGCCGCTGAGCCTCGCCCACCTCCGCTGCCGCCCGCCGCCGCCGCCGCCGCCGCCGCCGCCGCCGCCGCGTACCGCCGCGGCGGGCGGTGCGGGCGTGGACGTGGCCGCCGCCGCCGCCGCCGAGGCGGGGTGGGCGCCCAGCCCCCTCACCGCCCTCCGCGGCGCGCCCGTCGCGCCCGTCATCTCCGTCTCGGCCGTCGCGCGCACCCTCACCGCCCACCGGCTCGCCACCCTCCGCCGCCTGCCGTCGGTCACCGCGGCGCTCGCCGCCGCGCCGGCCGGCACGCACGCGGGCGTCGACGCTGCCGTCGCGTGGCTCACCGGCTGGTCCCACTGGCGTGCCGCCGCGGCGGCGGCCGAGGCGTGCGTCCGCCACGCCGTCGCCGCCGCCCGGGGGGTGCCGCCGCCGACGCTGGCCGTGCCGCTGCACGTGGCGATTGCGCGCGTGCACCTCGCGGTGGGCGCGGCAGACGCCGAGGCGGCCGACGACGCGGCGGCCGCCGCCGCGGGGGAGGGCGGCTCGGACGGCGACGCAGGGGGGGGGGGGGTGGGGGGACCGCGCCGCTGCCGGCTGGGCGCCCCCGCCGCCCGTGCCGCCGACGGTGCAGACGCCCGGCGTGGCGCCGCCGGCGGGCGGCTGGCCCGACCCGGCCGCCACGCCGACTGTCGCGGCGCTGGCCGAGGTGCCCCTCATCCGTGCCGCGGCGGGGTACATTGCGGGGATGGGGCGCGTCGAGCTGCGGCAGCTGGCCGACGCGTGGGCGGCGATCCTTGCCGTGGGGGGGGACCCTGCCGAGGGGGGGTGGGCGGCGGCGGCGGTGGCGCCGCCGCCGTCGGGTGCCGGGGGGGGGGGGGGGACGACGCTGGTGGGAGTGGCGCTGACGCTGGCGGCTGGCGGGGGGGGGGGACGGCCGACGCCAACGCCGACGCCGACGACGGCCCCGCCGCGTGGGCGGCCGCGGCAGCCGCGGCGGCGCCGGCGGCGGCGGCGCCCGCCGCGGCCGCGGCGGCTCGACAGCCGCTGCCGCCGCGGCCGCCGCCGTCCACGGGCGTCCTCCGCCCGCTGCACGCGGCGGTCGCGGCGATTGCCGAGGCGCTCGTCGACATGGCGCCGCCGCCGCCGCCGGCGGCGGCGGCCACCGACGCCGCCGACGCCACGGCCGGCCCGCCCCCTGCCGCCGCCGCCGCCGCCGCCGCCGCCGCCGCCGCCGCCGCCGACGACGACGATGGCGGCGTCCGCGCGTCGCTGCTGGCGGGCGCCCGCGGCGGCACCGGCGGCGCGGCCGCCGCCGCCGCCGTCGGCGGCGCCGTTGGCGCCAAGCGCCGCCGCGCCGCCGCCTACGCGGCGGCCACGACCGCGGCCCCCCCCACGGCGGCGGGCACCCGCGGCGGCCGCGCGGCGGCGGCGGCCGCCCTCCGCACCTTCCTCGGCTGCCTAACCGACCCGCGGCGGCTGCCGCTGGCCGAGGCGGTCGTCGCGGACGGCGGCGGCTGGGCGGCGGCGGCGGGGGTGGGGGCGGCCGCCCCACGGGCGGCGGTGGGGCGGGCACTCGCGGGGGGGGGGGGGGGGTGGGGGGGGCGTGGCGCCACCTCGCGGCGGCCGGCCGCCGCGTGGGTGTGGCCGACTGGTATACGGGGGTGGTCGCGGAGGCGGAGGCGCGTGCGGCGATGCGAGGGGGGGGGGGGGGGGGTGAGGGCGAGGGGGGGAGGGGGGGGCTGCGAACCCAGACGGCGCCGGCGGCAATGGCGACGGCGCCGGCGACGGCGGTGACGGTGGCGACGGCGGCGACGGCACGGCGCCGGCGGTGGCGTTTGTCGAGGCGGCCAAGGCGCTCCAGTTTCTCGGCGTCGTCCGCGCGGGCGGCCGCCGTGGGGACACCGTCTCGCGCCTGTTTTACCCGCACTGAGGGGGGGCGGATCGTTTGGGCTGGTGCTGCGGCCGCCGCCGCCGCCGCCGCCGCCGCCGCCGCCCGCCCGCCCGCCCGCCCGCCCGCCCGCCCGCCCGTGCCATCGTGGCTCCCCCTTTGGTTGGGAGATGCGCGGGAGGTGGCGCCGACCAGGCGAGCGAGTCGCGCCCCGGTGGTGGACCGCCGCGCCGCGCCGCGCCGCGCGGTGCCGCGGCCGCCGTCGCTCCCCCTGTCTTGTCGCCGAGCTGCTGCGGGCGTGCCGCCCAGCGGTGCGTGCGACTGGATTGGTGCTGGTTAACGGGTTTGATGTGCGTCTGCGCTCCCCTCCTCCCCGCCATGGTCACAGCGTCGCTCGCTCTGCTCGCCGCGCCTCTCCTGGACAACACCTCCTCTATGCTGCGCGTGCGCCGCCGTTACCGCAGCGTACGCCGCCGTTACCGCGGCGTGCGCCGTTGGCGGGCGCCGACGTGCCGCCTACGCCCTTCCCCCCGATGCCCCGTCTCCCGCGCGCGTGGCGGCTGCCTGCCTGGATGGGCACGCCACCCCTTCCCCTTCCCACCTCCGCTTCTTCCCCCAGTTGCTCTCCCACTTTGGCTGGGCTGGACCGCGCTGTGGGTGGCCGGCCGCCCCGTGGGAGCCGCGGCGTTCTCCCCGCCCCCAGGCGTCCTCCTCCCAGCCGCCCGCCTACCTCGCGCCGCGGCGGGCGCTCAGTCCTCCCCAGCCGCCCGCTGGCGGAGCGTTTCGAGCAGCGACGCAAACGACGGGAGCGCCGCCCCGCCGCGCGGCGGCGGTGGCGGCGGTGGCGGCGGTGGCGGCGGCCGCGGCGGCCGCGGCGGCGGCGGCGGCAGCGACAGCGGCGGTGGCGACGGCGGCGGCCGACCGGCGGTCGCGTCGGCGGCCGCGGGGTCACCTAGCCACCGTGGCGGCGGCGGCGGCAGCGCGGTCCGCCCGCGGCTCGGCCCGAACCCGATGCGTCCGCCGCGCCCCGGCGGTGGGGATGCCCGCGGCGCCGCGAGACCGTCCGCCGCCGCTACCGAGGCGAGCCCGCCGTGCGCGCGTGACGGCCACCGCGATGGTGGCGGTTGTACCGAGACGGCGGTCGTCGCCGCCGCGGCGCCGGTGGCAGGGGCGCCCCAGCGTGGCGGTGGCGGTGGTGCCGCCGCGGGGGGCGGCGACGGGCGGCGGCCGCCACTCGTGCCGCCGCCGGCGTGGCGGCCCAGCCACGGCGGCGGCGACGGTGGCGGCGTCGCGCGCACGCCGTCGTCCGCGGCAGCCCCAAGCCACAGCGGCGACGGCGGCGCCGGTGGGGCCGCGGGGGCGCCCGTCACGGCGGCGGCGCCGGTGGCGGGGGCGCCCAGGCATAGCGGCGGGGGTGGTGGCTGCGACGGCCGCCGCACGCCCCTTGCCGCGGCGGCGGCGGGGGCGTGCCGCCACTGCAGCGGCGGCAGCGGCGGCAACGGCGGCGCCGCGTGCGTCGGGAAGCCGCCCGCTGCCAGGTCGGCGGGGGTGCCACCGCTACACTGCCGCCGCAGTGGCGGCAGCGTCAGCGGTGGTGGCAGGGATGGCGTCGATGCTGCTGTCGTCGTCGCCGCTGTCGCCGCCGGCCACCCGTACCACCGCCGCGTCGGCGTTGTGCCGCCGTGTGCCGTGCCGTCGTCGTCGACGGCGGGCATAGCGGCCACTCCCCCGGCGCCAGTTACGGGCGGCAGCCGCTGGTGGTGCCCTGTAGCGCCGAAACTGGCGGCGTCGCTGTTGGCGAGGGCACCCGGCGGGGTGTGCCGCCCACCCGCCGCCTCTGTCGGCCACGGCCGCTCGGGCGGCGGGCCGTGTGCGTCACCGTTGCGGCCCTGCGGGCGCGGGGGGGGGGTCTTGGTCACGCCCCGGACAAACACGCCCGCTGGCGGGACGCCCCGCCGGCCAGACCCCGCCCGTCGGAGGCGGATACCACACGCTGCGCCGACGGTCGCGGGCAATCAACGGGACAAGACGCACGGGTGCTCACGACAGAGAGAGCGGTCCGCGCTGCGTCAGACACTGGTCGGCGCCACTGGGCTTGACGTCCTCCTTTCCCATCCGCGCCCCCTTCTCTCTCGCCCGTTTGCCGTCGCCCCCTCCTCAGAGGTTGCCATCGAAAAAAGAAAAAAAAAAAAAAAAGGTCCAGTTGCCGTGACCATCGACATCCGTCCGCATCCACCCATCCCCTCGGCTTCTTACCATTGCACAACGACTCGGTCGGCCGCAAGCCCGTCCGCCACTGCGTCGTCACGTCCGTCCCGCACGCGGCGCACGTGCGAGGCGCGGCGCTGCCGTCGGCTCGCACCCGGCCGGGGCGGGCAACAAAGCGGCCCGCCCGATTCCGCGGGCGCCCGCCGCCATGGCCGGCGCCACCGCCGCCACCGCCGCCGCCGCCGCCGCCGCTGACTTGGCCGCCACTGCCGCTGCTGCTACCGCCGCCACCACCGCCATGGCCACCGCCACTGCTGCTGTGGTCAGCGTCCCAAGCGGCCGCCGCGGCGGCTGCGCCGCCGGAACCGGTCTGCCACCGTGGCGTGCCGCCGGGGGGGGAGGTCAGTCCGGCATTGGACGGCGGAGACGCCCATCGGCCGGCATTTTCGCCAGCTTCGCCGCCCCGTGCGGCCGTGCTGCGCATCATGAAAGCGGGTTTGTCCACGACGTGCCGCCGGTGACGGGGATAGGAAGAATTGTTGGGGTTGGTTGCTGCGGTGATGGCGTGCTCGCGGTTTCCCTGGGTGCACATCTCTCCGCCCCGAGTCCTCTTGATGTGCCGCTCGCGGATGGTGGCTCGCGGTGCCACCATCTTCTCTCCCGCCGGCCTTCACGACTGAGTGCGGTTGCCAGTGCCTGTGCGGCAAAAGGCAGCGGATAGGGGCGGGAAGACCTTGTCGGAGGGGTGGGGAGCGGCGGCGGAATGGGATGGTGGCGAGGGAGCTGGGAGCGGCAGAGGGCGTCCAACAAGGCGCTCACGACGACCCCCCCCTCCAAACCCCCTCCTTGAACCCGCGGCCGACAGTGGCGCGCGCGGGGGCATCCACTGAAAGCGCCACGCGCGGCGGTCGGCGACGCGTGCGACGAGCGGAGCGGACCGACCGCCGGGGGGGGCAGCAAGGGAGTACGGCGTCGACCCGTGGCAGCACGCGGCGCCGGCAGACGCTGTCGCGAGTGCGCGGCTCGGCCGCCGGCTGGCGGCGCGGCCCCTCCCCGCCGCCCACCCAAAGGGAAGAAGGATGCGGCGTGGGCGGCTGGGGAAGGGCGCGGTGGAGCCCCGCGCCATGCGGCACCCGGCTGTCTTCTGCCGCCGCCCCCGTCTTTTCTGGTCTTCTTGACTGTTGCTGTCGCGCTAGCGGCGGCCGTGTCACCGCGGGTACACACACACCCAGCGGCCGCAGATGGGCGGGATCCGACGCGCGGCCGCGGTGGCGGGCGTGTGTCGCGTCGGCCCGTTTTCTTTCCATCTCTGGCGTAGCCGTCGTGCCCTCCTCCATCCATTCCCTCGCGGAGAGGTGCCGACCCCCCGGCCACGCCGCAGGCCGGGCGGAAAACGCCCGAGAGGGTTTCCCGCCAGCCCGCTCTACCCCTGTCAGTGGGGTGCCGCGGCTGGCGAGGCCTCTCCCTCCCTCCTCAACCACGCCTTCTCCTTTCAGCCCCCCCCCCTGGCCTCAATAGCTCATGGAGGGGCACCCAGGAGGGCTCCTGGATCGCCATCGCGGATCGCGTGAGCGGCACCCAGGTGGGTGGCTAGCGTCGAGGCACAGCGACGGAGCTGCTGCTTCACGCCGCCGGCCCGCCGGGGCTGCCGACTTTGTCCGCCCCTCCTCCCCCGGCGGGGGCCCCCGCTGGCACCCAAACGGCTCTCTCGAGACCGGAGCACGGCTGGTCGAGCACGCTCGTGCGGTCCAGGCGGCACAGCAAGGTTTGAAGGTCCCCTTCACTCTGCCGCTCTCGCCCGCCTCGCGCTGTCGATGCATCTCGTCGGCCTCGCTGGCGACCGGGTGCTGATGGGGCCGCCGTCTGCGGCGCCGCGAGGACGTTTCCCATTCGAAAGCGAGACGGGCGCACGAAATCACCTCGACATGGTCCCTTTCCTCGTATGATTATGGCGCGGAGATCAAAGCCGATGCGGTCTCTACCGTGTGGGGTGAGGGATACTTCGCATGTGGCGCGAGACGGAGGGGTGATCTGGCGGAGCTGGGGCTGTCCCCCGCCCGCAACACCGCCGTCGCGACGGAAGTCCCAGCAGCCGGTGGCGCGATCCCCGCGAGCGGATTGTCATGGCGCGCGTGCACGGCCGCGGCGGCTGCACGGCCGCCACAACGGCGGTCCAGCCCGGCCGGGCGCGAGGCCGAGCGGACGCAGACTGTCCGGTGGATAGGTTCGCGAATGTAAATCTCGACACGGATGTCTCCTGGCGTCGCCCGGTGGTGGCGCCAAGCGCGGGTTGTATGTCCGCCGCCGCCGTCGCCTCCGCCGTGCCGACCAGGGTTGCCAGCCGAGCGGCCCCTCCCCTACACGCCCTTTTGGCCGCAGCAGCGGAGGGCCTGGCTGCCCGCCAGGCCATGCGGCTCCCATCCTGGCGGCAAGCGAGCGGATGAGTGGGGAGCACGTGGGGTGAGGATGCTGCGGCGTTGGCGGCGCCATCGCGGCGTGGAAGGCGTGACCAAGGGCGTCAGAAGGGGAGGAACACGCAGTTCGTAGACAGTACTTGCCGGCAACGACGGGACGGGGCTGGTGGGCAGGACCGCCGGCTTGCCCGACGCAAAGTCCACCCTTGTTGGCGTGCAGGCCAACACAAAGGTGCAGTACAAGGTGAACTTTGTGCTGCTTCCGTACGTTTTGCCGCGCGGCAAAACCCACCTGCAGATTCCTACGTGCGGGAGAGGGGGGGGTCGAGGGGGAGGGAGGCGGAAAGGAGAGGAGCATGTGCGTGGAGTGGCCAGGGAAGAGGAGAGGGGCATACGCATAGGGCAATGTCGCCCGGTGCACGGAGTGCCAGCCTTGTCGCTGGTCTGTGTGGACCACGCGGAGCCGCCGTCCTGTCCCTTGACGATGCACTGCGCCTCGTCCGAGAAGGAGAGGGCTCCTCCAAGAGGAGTCAGGGGGGCTACTATAGATGTGGAGCGTGACCACGTTGCGGCTCGCAAGCCGTCAACAGACCACTCCACCGTCGTTGTGAGCCACAAGCTTGGGTCGACCCGTCCGTCCAGGGCAGATGCCGACCACTGGTCACTTTGCCTTGCTTGAGCACCACGTCCTGGCAGCCGCGGTGATCGCGGCGCTCTGTCTCCCCGGCTGCCCCACTGCATCGTCCCGTCCACGCCGTTCACGACGGCTGACGGCGTTCACCATACCCTCCCGAGCCTGACTTCACCGCCGACGCACCGGCCACGAACCTTCTCACTGCCGACGCATCGGCCACCACCGCCGCACCCGCGAACACCCCCCCTCCTGCCAACGCTCCTCCCCTCATGCCGACGCCGCGGCAGACGACGCGCCGCGGCGCCGTTTTCCCCCCTGTGCCGACCAGGATGCCACTCGCCTGGGCCGTCGCGGCCCCCCCCTTGCTCCTTATCCGCGGCCCGTCGCGGTCCATGCGCGCCGGCAGTGGCGGGTGCGGGTGGCGGCGGCCGCCGCGGCGGGGCGTGGCGGCCGCCACGGCAACGACGCCCCCCCCACCCCCCGCGGGGCGTGGGGTGACGCCCGAGCGCGACCCGGCAGGCCGCTCTGCCCCCCCACCCCCCCCACGACCACCGGCGGGGGCTTCTTCCCCCGTGGCCCGGCGGGCGCTCCTCACCGCCGCCGCCGCCGCCGCCGCCGCCGCCGCCGCCGCCGCTGTGACCGCCACCACCCCCGGCGGGCGGTGGCCGCCGGCCGCGGCGGCGGCGGCGGGCCTGCGCCCCCCCCCCCCCCCCCAGCGGCGGAGCCGTCGGCGCCCGACCTCACCCCCCTCTACACCCGCACGGGCAGCGGCCTCGAGTACTACGACTTTCGGGTGGGCGCCGGCGCCGTCCCCACCGACGGGGACGACGTGACGCTCCACTACACCGCCCGCCTCGCCGACCGCTTTGGCTGGCCCTACGACTCGACGTACGCGGCGGGCGGCGGGGACACGCCGGGGGGGGGGACCGGCGGCGTCGCGGCGGGGGAGCCCCGCGTGCTGCGCCTCGGCCGGGACCGCCTCATCCCGGGGCTCGTCGAGGGCCTCACCGCGGGGATGCGCGTCGGCGGCAAGCGCCGCCTGCTCATCCCGCCCGCGCTCGGCTACGCGGACGAGCAGATGGGGCCGGTGCCGCGGCGGTACGGGGACCGCCGCCGGCTGTGGGCGACGGTGCTCAACCCGCGGCGGGTCGAGTCGGCGGGCGCGCTGGTGTTGGACGTGGAGCTGCTGCGCGTGCGCCGGCCGGGGGGGGGGGGGAGGGGGGGGGGCGGGGAGCGTGGACGCGCCGGCGAAGCAAAAGGCGGAGGAGTGAGTGGGCGCATCACGTGGGGGGGGGGGGGGGGGGAAAGGGGAGGGGCGGGGGGGGGGGGGGGGGGGTTTGGACGGCCAGAGAGCCTCCCCACCTCCGCCTCACCCCACCTTTCCAGCTATGGCCAACAGCCCGCGTACGGCCCGCACGTCAACTGCGCCCCTTTGCCGGTACCTCGTCGGCCCAGCCGTCTAGGCGGCCGGGCGCCACCCCCCAGCCGTCCCCCCCCCCCCCCCCCTCGTACCTCTCCAGCGCCACGCCCACCCCCCCAGGAACCTCGCCGCCTGCCCGTCGGTCGCGTAGGGCTCCCCGTACACGACGCGCGCCACGCCCGCCTGCACAATCTTCTTTGCGCACGCCATGCACGGAAAGACGGTCGTGTACATGACCCCCCCCCCGCAGCGGACGCGGCCCGCCTCGATGATGGCGTTCTCCTCGGCGTGGAGGCACACGCACAGCTCGAGGCCGACGCCCCGGCGGGTGCCGCCGATATCGTTGCACCGCTCACACCCGCCGTCGGCACAGTTGGGCGCGCCGACGGGGGTGCCGTTGTAGCCCGTCGCCACGATCCGCCGGTCGACGGTGACGACCGCGCCGACGCGGCGGCGCATGCAGTTGGTGCGCGCCGCGGCGAGGCGGGCGAGCGCCATAAAGTACGCGTCCCAGGGCGGCCGGCGGTGGGCGGGGGAGAGGAGGTCCGCCGCGACGAGCGCGGCGTGCAGGGGGGGGAGCTGCGTGTGGGGGTTGAGCACCGTCAGCGCGGGCCGGAGGCGCGGGAAGGGCGCGGCGGGGGTGCCGGGGGGTGGTGGGGGGGGGGGGGGGGGGAACCGCCCGGCGTCGTCAACGCCCACAAACGTGGCGAGGGAGTGAGGGCAGTCGGCGTGGGGGTGCGCGTAGATGGCGTCCGCCGCCCCGCCGTTGGTGTGGGCCGACGGCGTCGACCCGCCGCCGCCGGCGGCGTCCGCGCCTGCGCCCCCCCCGCCGCCACCCTCCGCCGCTGGTCCGGTGCCGCACGGGCAGGTGGTGTCCCCCCTCCTTCCCACGCGCGCCACGTGCCGCGCGTAGCGGACGAGCACCGGCGCGTCGACGCGGACGAGGAGGAAGTAGGGCCGCTTGGCGAGCGCAGCGACGGGCCGCCCGCCCAGCTCCGCCGCCCCCACCGACCGGATGACGACGGTGACGGCCGGGCGCCAGGCGCGGGCGAGGAGGCCCGCCCGGGCGGGCGACAGCAGCTCCGCGACGCTGTCGACGGGGATGGCGGTCGCGGCGGCGGCGAGCCAGGCGGTGACGGTGGTCTTGCCGGCGCAGGGGGGGCCAATGAGGCCAATGATCATGGTGCCGCCCAGGGAGGGGGGGGGGGAACCCCGGCTGGTGGAAAAGACAGTCGGGGAGTGGGGGGGGGGGGGGGAGGGCAGGGGCTTATCGATGCGTCTGGGAGCCGGCCGAGGAAGGAGGGCGACCGTGCAGAGGGGCGGGCGACACTGCAGGCCGGGTTGGACGCTGGACGGCGGGACCGCCAGTCCGATTTGAGCCGCGCCCGCTACGAGCGGCGGTGCCGCCGCGGTGATCCGCGCGGAACGGCCACGCCCGCGGGCGACGGCGGCGCCGGGACGCGGCACCGCCCGTGTTGCCGGGGGGGGGGCGGGTCGCCCGCCTGGCCGGCGGCCGCCGCCACCGCCGCCGACTCGCGGCGCTCACGGACGCGGCGGCGGCGCTCCCCACTGCGTTTCATTGACAGGGGGTACCCACTGGATGGGAGGGGGAGCGCGGCGGCGCGTTGGCGGCCGTGCGGCCGCGTGCCCGCGCCGCGCGCCGCACGCGTTGGCGGGCTGGCGGTGATGGAGGGGGCGACGCTGGCGGGGGGGGGGAGCGACCGGGATGCGCCCGCTCTTGCAGCTGTGGCAAGACGGAGCCAGCTGGGCGGCAGCCACCACCGCGCGTGGGTGCTGGCCGCTTTGGGTGGCGCAGCCCGGCAGTGCAGGGGCAGGGGGGGGGGGGAAGTGGGGTGGGGGACTGCTGTGCTCATACGGGTCACAGGCGCAGGGGCGAGGCGGTGTGGACGCACGAAATGGTTTTTTTTCAAGACAGCAAAACACGCGGCAGGCTGCCACCAGCACCCCCCCCCGACGCGGCGTCGGCACCCTCTCTCCCCTGTACATGGGCGCGGCGCTGCGCAGGGTGCCCGCCACTGGGGCACCCACCCTCCCTCTACGCCGCGTCTAGACCACCGCCGGGCCGGCCGGAAGGGCGCCCGCCAGCCGGGAGGAGCGGGTGAGGAGGCCGCCGAGCCAGCCGCCGCCGAGAGCGTACGCGGCGCGGAGCGGCGTGAGCGCGGCGGCCGCGAGCCGCGGCTCCACCGCCGTCGTGTAGGTGGACGCGACGATGCCGTCCACGAGGATGGCGCCGTCGAGCGTCTGCGGGTTGTACAAGCCGCCGCCGCGCCGGGTCGCCACGGCCGTCACCACCCCCGCCGACCCGTCCGCGCGCACCAGCCGGTCGCCCACCACCACCGTGCCCGCCGCCGCCAGCCGCCCATTGACCGACAGGTAGTGGCCCGGCGTCAGCCGCAGCGCCCGCGCGTCCGCGGCGCACGTGTCGGCGGCGGCCGCTACAGTCAGCTCCACAAACGTCGAGACGGCGGCGGCATCCGCGTGCGTAAACGCAAACACGTCTGAGAAGCGGCCGCCGCCGACCGCAACCGTGTCCCCAATCGCCAGCTGGTCCATGCGGACGCGTGCCCCCGACGCGAGCGTCGTGGTCGCGTCGGCCGGGAAGCACGCGGCCACCGCGTCCGCTACGCCAGAGGCGGCGTCACCGACCGCGTCGTCACCATTGCTGGCGGGCGTCGGCGCCGGCGTCGGCGTCGCCCGCACCCCAAACAGGTTCACAATCCCAGCCTCCGCCAGCGTGTGCCCAGGCAGGTTGGTCAGCGACGGCGCCACCTCCCCAATCGACCAGATCGCATTGGTCATCGGGCCCCCAATCCCCGGCACGGCCGACAGCGGCCGCTCAAAGTACACCTTGATCAGCTCCCCGTCCCGCTCCGCCGACACGTTGCTGTACGCGCCCATGATCGCCGCGTCCTCCGCCGGCTGTACGCCCGCCGGTGTGCGCGCCGCGATGGAGTACACCCGCGCCGTCGTCATCCCGTCCTCGGTCGTCACGCCAATCACAGCCAGCTTGTTGGGGTTCCCCAGCATCAGCTGGTCCGCCCCAGAAAAGCTGAACGCCGCCCACCCAGGCGTCACCGCCGTGAACAGCATGATCAGCGTGTCGTTGGCCGCGTTGGTCTGCCACAGCAGACGCATCCCAATGTCCCCAGCCAGCGTCCGGCACGAGCGGAACTGCATGGGACCGCCATTGTAGTCGATGAGGCAGTCCGGGTTGGGCGTCGCCACAGGCCCACCCCGAGCTGGCGCCGGCACCGGCGCCGGAGTCTGCGCACCGCCACCTGGCGGCAAGAACGGCGCCCCAACCGGCCCCGGCGCCGGAACAGGGGTGGGCGTCACCCGCACCCCAAACAGGTTCACAATCCCAGCCTCCGCCAGCGTGTGCCCAGGCAGGTTGGTCAGCGACGGCGCCACCTCCCCAATCGACCAGATCGCATTGGTCATCGGGCCCCCAATCCCCGGCACGGCCGACAGCGGCCGCTCAAAGTACACCTTGATCAGCTCCCCGTCCCGCTCCGCCGACACGTTGCTGTACGCGCCCATGATCGCCGCGTCCTCCGCCGGCTGTACGCCCGCCGGTGTGCGCGCCGCGATGGAGTACACCCGCGCCGTCGTCATCCCGTCCTCGGTCGTCACGCCAATCACAGCCAGCTTGTTGGGGTTCCCCAGCATCAGCTGGTCCGCCCCAGAAAAGCTGAACGCCGCCCACCCAGGCGTCACCGCCGTGAACAGCATGATCAGCGTGTCGTTGGCCGCGTTGGTCTGCCACAGCAGACGCATCCCAATGTCCCCAGCCAGCGTCCGGCACGAGCGGAACTGCATGGGACCGCCATTGTAGTCGATGAGGCAGTCCGGGTTGGGCGTCGCCACAGGCCCACCCCGAGCTGGCGCCGGCACCGGCGCCGGAGTCTGCGCACCGCCACCTGGCGGCAAGAACGGCGCCCCAACCGGCCCCGGCGCCGGAACAGGGGTGGGCGTCACCCGCACCCCAAACAGGTTCACAATCCCAGCCTCCGCCAGCGTGTGCCCAGGCAGGTTGGTCAGCGACGGCGCCACCTCCCCAATCGACCAGATCGCATTGGTCATCGGGCCCCCAATCCCCGGCACGGCCGACAGCGGCCGCTCAAAGTACACCTTGATCAGCTCCCCGTCCCGCTCCGCCGACACGTTGCTGTACGCGCCCATGATCGCCGCGTCCTCCGCCGGCTGTACGCCCGCCGGTGTGCGCGCCGCGATGGAGTACACCCGCGCCGTCGTCATCCCGTCCTCGGTCGTCACGCCAATCACAGCCAGCTTGTTGGGGTTCCCCAGCATCAGCTGGTCCGCCCCAGAAAAGCTGAACGCCGCCCACCCAGGCGTCACCGCCGTGAACAGCATGATCAGCGTGTCGTTGGCCGCGTTGGTCTGCCACAGCAGACGCATCCCAATGTCCCCAGCCAGCGTCCGGCACGAGCGGAACTGCATGGGACCGCCATTGTAGTCGATGAGGCAGTCCGGGTTGGGCGTCGCCACAGGCCCACCCCGAGCTGGCGCCGGCACCGGCGCGGGCACTGGCATGGCCGGCTCGCGACCGGGCAGCATACCCTCCGGAAACCCGCGAGGCGGGTACGGTGCCATCATCTGCGGGCCCATGCCCGCCGGCTGGAACCGCCCCATCCCTGGCCACGGCTCCTTGAGCATCGGCACCGTCACAGGGAGCATGCCCGCCGTCCACACCATTGGCACGTACGTCGACGCCACCACCGGCGCAGGCATCTGGCGGTGGAAGTAGACCTTGACCAGCATCCCGTCCAGCTCCGACTCGAGCCGCGACACCCCATGACCATCGCCCCGACCGCGCAGCGCCACAAGCGCCGCCTCGGCCCCGCTGCCGTCGTACTTCAACGCCCCCACCACGGCCACCTTGGGCGGCAACCCAGGCGTGTAGTCCGAGTCGACGAGGGACACGGCCGCCCAGCCGGGGGCGGTCGCCGACGCCGGGAAGGTGAACATGGCCGACAGCACGTCGTTGGCACCCATCGACCAGTACATCCGCATGCCGGAGGTACCCATCGGCGCGCATGACGAGAAGGTGTGCATCGCCCCATTGAAGGGCATGTCGCAGGGCGGGGCAGCGGCCACAGAGGCCGCAGCGCCCACAACCGCCGCCACAGCGGCCGCGGCCGCCAGGCGAAGGGATGGGGCCATGGTGGTCGGCAGCGTCGAGGGTGGGACCAAGGGGAGGAGAGTAGCGCCACGGCAACCGGACAATGGCGTACGCCCCAACGCGGGGGGTTCCCAGAGGGTAGAGAAGGTCCGGCGTTGGGACCCGCGGCGCGGAGGTGTGTTGGAGAGAAGAGGGGTTGCCTCCTCCATCGGCGCCGCGGCGGCTATATACCCCCACCTCGGGGGGAGGGAAGGGAGCGGAGAAAATGCCCACAAGCCCCGCTACGGGGTGCTGCACCCGTGCGCCCGCCGCCAGCCACCGCCGGCCCCCACCACCACACCGGCCAGCCCAGCTGCCACGTCCCCAACGCCCTCTCCAAGCCGGACGTTGAGGCGCCTCCACGCCTCAGGCGCGAACCTCTATCCACGGCATCACAGCCATGACCGCCAAGTGCGAGGGCCGGCGCAAACCCGACGGCGGGGTCTTCCAACCACGCCACTGGGGTGAGCGCTCGCCACAGGGGCCATCAACACGTCGAAACGAGGACTGACCCCAGCGCGCCACCAGCACCCCACGCACCAGTCAACCCCCTCCGCACCCGAACAGGGCAGCGCAGCAGAGGGTTGGCGGCAGTGCCTGGTATTGCCGCGGCCACTGGCCCCCTCCGCCCCCCACCACGGCGGGCCGCTCGTGGCGCCCGCCGAGGCGAAAATCCAGAGCGCGCCCCAGTCACCGCTTCGTGTCTACCGCCGGTGATTGTGAGGTGAAGGAGCGCGGGGCGCCGTACTCCCCGCGGCAACCGCCTCCGCGGCGTCGTCGTCAAAGTGAGCGGGTGCAAGCGGGGGCCGTGGCGCGCCGTGGCGAGCAGGTCGGCCAGGGGGGATCGTGGCGCATCAACGAGGCCAGGATGGAGCGTCGTGCGTCCTGCGGGGGCAGTCGTGGCGCACGCGGGCATGGCTAGCCACGAGCACGTCGTGGCGCGTGGGCGCGCCAGAGCGCGGCATGCATCCAACACCTCGGGCTCCGCCGCTGAAAGGTGGCACTCAATCGCGTCATCAAATCCAGCATGCACCTTGGAATGTGTACCAAGAGCTTAAAGCGTGTAAATCAGAGTTCTGCTGATCGTGATCGGTACTTTACCACAACGGCTTGTCGACCGCGTCCACGGTCTGGAAGATCGTATACAACTTTGATCCAACAGATCCAATCAGAGTACTCTCATCGATCGTGAGTGGAACGTGTCCATTGCATGCGTGAGTCACTCCCCAACGGCCATCGAGCGAGCCTGTCTGCTGCGTGCAATGGCATGTCAGGACACGATGCGGTGGCATGATCCAAATCTGGTCCACAAGCGCCAGCTGGAGCCTGGCCTCGCGGTGCACGACCAGTCGTCGCCCAACCGCCACGCGTTGACGAGATTCGACTGTGCCGCTTCCATGCCCAAGCGTGCTGTCCCCACGGCCGTCTTGCACACTAGGAATGCCCCCTCTGCAACCAGTGTCGTGCGGACGCGTTGGCCCTCGCTGTCCAGTGGACGCCCCCCTCTTGCACCAGTGTCGAGTAGGTGCCGGTGCATTTTTTGCCGTCCTCTTCCGCTAGCAGCCGTCGGTCTTCCTGTGCTCTTCCCCTCCCCGCCGTCCCTCATCCCTCCTCCTCCCATTACCGCATTTCCCTTCTTCCCCCCGCGCTGTCCCTAGTTCTCCTCCACGATGGCGGACCCGCAGCGCCTCCTCTCTTTTGGCCTGTCCATTGCTTTTCCTGTGCTGCTGGGCTTTGCTGGCGCCCGCTTTACGGTCAACTCGGTGCGGGACTGGTATCCGTCGCTGACGAAACCGTCTTGGGTCCCGCCCAATGTGGTCTTCCCCATCGCATGGACCCTCCTGTACGCGTCCATGGGCGTGGCGTCCTACCGGGTCGCGTTAGTGACGGGCTGGCTTTCTCACCAGCTGTCGGTCTATTATGCCGGGAGCTTGGTGCTCAACGTGTCGTGGTCGCCGATCTTCTTTGGCCTTGGCTGGATGGATGTGGCGCTGGCGGTCATTGTCTCCCTGTGGGCGGTCGTTGCGGGTGTGTTGATCCCGACCTTTGCGCGGGTGGATACGACCGCAGCAGCGCTGCTGGTTCCGTACGCGGCCTTCCTGACGTTTGCCGTCGCGCTCAACTATCGGATGCTCGTGCTCAACCCGCGGGAGGTCGCGTGGAAGGGCACCACCCGCTTGCTGGCGGGGCGCAAGGGGGTGAAGGGGGCTGCCAAGCGCAAGACCCCCCAGCGCATGTCGCCGCAGGAGCTGTGACGGGGGCAGCCATGGATGTAAGAGGGGAGCAGACCGCGGCGTGGACGACTGTCGGTGGTGTACACCACGACGGAGCGCCGGCGTTGGACCCAGCGTTTGTTGGTGTGCAGCGGGCGCCCGTGCGCAGCGGACGTTTTTACACGGCGGGCGTTGGTGCCAGCGGGCGTTGGTACTCGGCGGGCGTTGGCGCAGCGCCACCCGGCCAGGGAATGCCACGACGGGCGGTGCCGTGGCGCTACCGCCGCGCCGCTCCAGAGGCGTGATCGAGCACCTGAGTGGTTGTTGGCAGGACCGTGACTGCACGTGTGCTTGGGCTCGCGGGTGCTCATCGACGCGACTGGCCAAGGAGGGGCGTGGCACAGGAGACGGCTTGCGCATTGCGTGACTGGCCGCAAGCTGCCAGCGTGAGACGGGCGAGCTGGATAGCATGGAGTGTTTTTGCGTCAACGCGTATACACGCGGTGCAAGGGAGAGGCGACAGAGACAATGGAGTGAACCATTTTCGTGCTGTCTGCTGTTTCTCTGCTGGTCAGGCAGCACTTGTCGTCCTCGCCTTGAGAAAGAAGGGACATGCATCCGTGCGCGTCCGCCCAAGTGCATCTCCCGTCGATCTCAGCGGCAGCGCAGATTGAGAGTTGAGCTTTGAAAGAAGACGGCTGGTTGCAGCACTCGCGGTCGTAGGGGCCGGGTCCGGTGCAGCTGCACCCAGTTGCCGTGGGTGGCAGTGGGTGCTGGCTCGCCGGCGCACGCCGTTTTCATTCCATGACTATGCCTGATTGGCTTAGGTGGCTGTGCGAATGTATACGGTTCTGCCCTGTGGCGGGAGTTGGGACGCGCGAGGAAGGGCAGGGGAATGGGGGGGGTGGGCGGCAGTTCGGGGCGCGACAGGCTGCAAAGAAACAGCGCCCCGCGGTGGGGATCTGGTCATGCAAGAAGGATAATACCAGCCTTGGGATTCCCAAGGTCCAGAATCCCAACCCCCCGCCAGGCGCTGCATTCAAGGGGTGCGTGTGGGGGGCCCGTGAGCCCCCCTGGGGGGACCTGGTGGACTTCCCGGCATGGACTTCAAATCCATGGACTGGCAGCGGCAGCAGCGTCCTCATTGCAGCCCATACTATTTTTTGCACAGAACTCTGGAGCCTCTCTTTTCCGTACACTTCGGTAGCGCAATCCGCTGCGAGCCGCACTCGCGCACCACGGCTGCGCCCGTCGCGCTGGCCACCGTCGCGCTCGCGCGACATCACTGTAAAACGGCCCCGTGCCAGTCAGCAGTGCAGCATCACGTCTGACAGCGGCTGCCCTAGGCACGTGCCATGGCGCGTGCCCGGCCGCGTGCGCGTGCCGCATGACGCGTGCCCTACCCCCACGCACGGTGCCAGCGTGGGTGTGCGGCACCGCGCTGGCTGCCCCTCCTCTCATTGCGGTCTGCGCTGCCCGGCCCCCGGCTTCTGCCGCCGGGCCCCCCCGGCCGCGCGGCGCCCGCCGCCGCCCGGCACCCGGCCCCCGCTGCCCGCCGCCCGCCGCGCGGCGCCCGCCGCCGCCCGCCGCCGCCCGCCGCGCGGCGCCCGCCGCCGCCCGCTGCCCGCCGCCGCCCGGCACCCGGCGCCCGCCGCGCGGCGCCCGCCGCGCGGCGCCCGCCGCGCGGCGCCCGCCGCCGCCCGCTGCCCGCCGCCGCCCGGCACCCGGCCCCCGCCGCGCGGCGCCCGCCGCCGCCCGGCACCCGGCCCCCGCCGCCCGCCGCCCGCCGCCGCCCGCCGCCCGCCGCCGCCCAGCACCCGGCCCCCGCCGCCCGCCGCCCGCCGCGCGGCGCCCGCCGCCGCCCGCCGCGCGGCGCCCGCCGCCGCCCGCTGCCCGCCGCCGCCCGGCACCCGGCGCCCGCCGCGCGGCGCCCGCCGCGCGGCGCCCGCCGCGCGGCGCCCGCCGCCGCCCGCTGCCCGCCGCCGCCCGGCACCCGGCCCCCGCCGCGCGGCGCCCGCCGCCGCCCGGCACCCGGCCCCCGCCGCCCGCCGCCCGCCGCCGCCCGCCGCCCGCCGCCGCCCGGCACCCGCCGCGCGGCGCCCACCGCCGCCCGCCGCCCGCCGCCGCCCGCCGCCCGCCGCCCGCCGCCCGCCGCCGCTCGGCACCCCGCTTCTGCCCTCCGGCCCCCGCCGCTGCCCGGCCCGCGGCCCCGGCCGCCTGTGCCCCGGCATCCGGCCCCCGGCCCCCGGCGCCCAGTCCCCGTCGTCCGGCACCCGCCGCAGCGTCGCGTGCCGGCGGGGGGCGTGGCGACCGCCGGGGTAGGGACGGCGTCCGTGGCAACGGGCGGCGGGGGACTGCGGGGGCCGTCGAGGGGCGGCGGGGAGGGGGGGCCGTGGTGGCCGCCGGGGGGGGGCGCCTGGCGTGGCCTCTGGGGGGTGGCGACCGTGATTGCCGCGGGCGGTGGCGGCCGCCGGGGGGAGGCAGCCCCCTGGGGGTGGCAGCCGCCGGGGGAAACGGCCGCGCCGGGGGGCGTCGGGGGGCGTCGGGGGGCGGCCGCGTCCGCGGGGGCTGCCGAGAAAGGGTGGCCACGGCGGCTGGCGGGGGGGGGCGGCCGCGGCGGCTGGCGGGGTGGGGGCGGCCACGGCGGCCGCGGGGCGGCCGCGGCAGCGGCGGCCGCCGGGGGCGGCAATGGCTGCGGCTGGTGCTTGGGGGGAAGTGGCCTCGGCGGCACTCCACCGCCACTGCCCCGGCCGGTGGGGGGGGCTGACGCCGCCGCCGCGCACTGCGGTCTCCCCCCTGACGCGACCGCGGCAGGCTGGCGCCCGCGCCGCGGCGAGCCGCCTCCCCTGACGCTGGTTGAGGCGGCCGGGCAGCAAGACGACTGTGGCGACCAGCTACTCACATGGCAGGCAGGGATATTTGATTGTATTTACAATCCAAGCGATTATTCCACGGAGGTCAACAGTACATACACATCCGACTTGACTCACATCTCCTGGCCTATCTGGCGAATCAGATGTCCAATTCGTCCAACCTGATAGGCTGTTGAACAATCTGAACTGGGCGAGATGAAGATTGTAGTACTGAATCAATTGTTTCCGGAGGTGGGCTTACCATATTTGACTCTGAACCCATCCTGGTCAGCGACTTGCGACTGCCAACGCCGAAGACTGAAGCGCCGGCGTCTGACGCCCCCCTCCTCCCCGCCCCGGTCGCCCGCTTCGCCGTTATCCGCTCTCCGAGCAGACTTGGTGGATATGTATGCCTTGTCTCCGACTCCTATCAGTGTTGAGAGCGCGCCCGCACACACGTCTGTCACGGCAGCGACCAGAACGGTTTCATGGAGGGCCGAAGTGCATCACCCTCTCACCACTGGTTCCGCCGCTCGGGCGCGCTAGTGACGGTGAAACGCCGTCAGTTGTGACGTTTTGGCGTCCCCAATGGTCCACGCTCCACCAGCCTGCGTATTTTTTTATAGTGAATAGCGCTGACAAGCGCCGCCTGTCCGTCATGGTGTGATCTGTTGCTCGGTATGTACGTGCACGTGGAGTACATAGGTCCCGCGGAGCTGGATAGATCCGTCATTCCCGAGTAAACTGATGACGCTGCGACTATTGATGTATCTTTTTATTGCTCTGCACCAACATAGGGGGCAGAACAAGCCTGTAACCGGGTGTGGCAAGCGCTTCACGCTATAAATTCCCCGCCTCTCAGAGCTGTTCAGTGCTCCATGGTCCTCGTTTTTTGCACAGACAATGAGTTTATGAGTACCTGGTGGCATACAATTGCTCAAAGTGGTTGGATGGCATGCCGGGGTCCGCACATTGCTGAACCCGTGCAGAAGGAGGCGCCTTGGGACATGTCGCACTGCTGGACGCGCCCACAGCGCCGATGAGAACAAAAAAGGTTGCGGAGGATGTCTGCTGTACTGTTGGGATCTCATAATTGTATCTTTTTGTGCGTGAGAGTACTGTGGGGCGTTGGACGGCCTGTCGAGGCTACCTGTCCAGAATGGCCACTTTGGGGGTCTGTATGACCCACTTCCCGTCGTTTGCGAAACCTTCTGAGCACATGACCGTGCTCAGCGACCTCGATTTAGTCGATTGAGCATGCTTCAGAAAAGTTGGTGAAGTGGTCCCTGACTCTTGTTGCACTTGGTGAAGTGCCCTGCGCACACTTCGGTGCAAGGCGTCACACACCGCTACGACGCGTTTCAGAAAGTGAAGCAAAATCTTCTCAAGCTGTTCCCGCCAGACTAAGTCGATGACGCTGAGCACGAATATGTGCTCAGAAAATGTCGCAAACATCGGGAAGCAGGTCATATGGGCCCCCAAAAGTCCATTCTGGACAGGTAGCCGCGACAGGCCGTCTAGCGCCCCACAGTGCTCTCATCCTTCAAAAACTACATCTATCAGATCTATACAGTGTATTCAGCTACCTCCGCAGCTTTTTGCACTTTCAACGGCGCTGTGGGCTCATCCAGCTGCGCTACAGTGCATACCACCGTATCAGCAGTCAGTCAGTCACGAATGAGTGAACTGCAGAGTACTGTCTTTGCATTTTTACGGGACGATGGCCAACGGATACCTCTGCCCTCAGCGTTAACTAAACAGAGTTGACCCATTACGCTCAAAAAAGCTCGGAGCGGGCGCCTAAAGCGCTTCTGCCACCCAGCCTCTCGACTGTCCTGTCCGCCGTACGGGTGCACGACGCCCGATGTGTGCACCAATAGATTCAGCATGATCGTTTTACCCAGGTAAGACTATTTCTTCCCACGGTGGGTCTCTCATGCACTCTATATCCAGGCCCATACTGCACAGCGGATGACAAAGAAGCAGACGGGAGGCACTTTCTTGCACTGCCGGCGCTGCCGTGGCAAGCGGATCGGCGGCGGCCGGCAGCGACAGCAGAGGCGGCAGCGGCAGCCGGAGCGGTAGCCAACCGGCAGGGGCGGCGGCGATGGTGAGAGCGGCCGGGGCGGCAGCCGGCCAGCGGCCGGCCGGGCAGCTGGCCGACAAAGGTAGCCCGCGATTGGCGGCAAAAGGCAGGCGGCGGCAGCCTGCTGGCGGCGGCCGGCAGCAAAGGCGGCGGCGGCAGCGGCAGCAGGGCGGCAGCAACCCGGTGGGGGCGGCGGCGGCGGGGGCGGCGGCCGGGGCGGCAGCCCGGGCGGCAGGCGGCCGGCGGCCGGCCAGGCAGGCGGCCGGCGGCGGCAGCCCGCCAGCGGCGGCAGCACGCCGGCCGCGGTAGCCGGCGGCAGCGGCGGCGGCCGGGGGCCGGACCGGCGGCCGGCCGGCGGGGGCGGCCGCCCCCGGCCAGGGTGGCGACCGGTGGCGGCGGCGGTGGTGGCAGCCGCAGCCGCGACGGCAGCCAACCGGCGGATGCGGCGGCGGGGGACGCAGGGGCGGCGGCCAACGCGGCCGCCCGGGCGGCAGGCGGCCGGCGGCCGGCCAGGCAGGCGGCCGGCGGCCGGCAGCAACGGCGGCGGCGGCAGCGGCAGCCGGGGCGGCAGCAGCCCGCAGCGGCAGGGGCAGAGGCGGCGGCGGCGGCGGCGGCGGCGGCGGCAACGGTGGGCAGCGGCGGAGGGGGCGGGGGCCGCGGGCGGCGGCGGGCGGCGGGCGGCGGCGGCGGCGGCGGTGGGCAGCGGCGGCGGTAGCGGGGGCGGCGGGCGGCGGCGGCAGCGGTGGCGGCGGCCGCGGCCGAGGCCGCCTGCCGCGGCAGCCGCGGCGGCCGCGGTGGCGGCGGGTGTGGGCCGGGGTGGCGGGGGGCGCATCGCGTGGCAGGGGAGCAGGGGGGGCAGCTCGCTGCATGGGGGGCCGGGGTGGCTGCCCGTGGCGGGGGCGGGCGGTGTGGGCGCGCGGGGCCGCCAGGGGCGGCCGCACGCTCGGCGCCGGCCGGCGTGCTGGTGGTGGGACGGGGGGGGGGGGGGGGGGGGGGGGGGGTGGCTGCCGCTGGCGGGACGTCGGTGGCGGGAACAGGGACGCGCCGCCGCAGGGTAGAGTAATGGAGGTGCCCAGTACAGGTCGGTGTACGTAACTGCAAGTAGGTGAGGAGCCACACGTGTGTGCTGATGGCGTCGCTGGCCTCGGGGCGCCCAGCGGCTGTGGAGCCTCGACGCGCGAGTCTCGAGCGCTCTCAGAGCGTCTCAGCGAACCCAACATGCGTGTTGGTTGAGATCCCCAGGTACTACGTACTACATGCTCTGGTGACACCCTGTGGCCCAAAGCTGCTCAGGAGACGCCTGGAGAAATCGCGGCTCTCCACGCTCTGTCAGCCAAGACGGGTGACCCCTCTCCATTGTCAAACGGCCAGCACGTGGAAAACTGTCAGACTAGACGGGTGACGCCTGCATGGCCCCGGCGGAGGTCAGAGTGTCGAGGGCCAGGTCGAGGGATCCGGCGGCGGCCAGTGTGACAAAGGCCGGCTCGAGGGGCCAGGCCGTGGCCAGCGTGTCGAGGGCATACTCGCGGAATCAGGCAGTACGAAGGACGCGGCACGAGACGGGCCACTGTCGAAGCGAACGCTGTCAGACGCGCGGCTGTGGCCAACGGAAAAAGCATCGACGACAGATATGAGTGAAAGGAGCCTACGAAATGAATTCTGGTTTCAAATGAAGAAGAAAAGTTATATGAAGTATAATTGGTAAACTTACCCTCCCATTCCCCCCCCCCACCCCCTCCCACCCCCTCCCAGAATCCCAAGGCGACCTTGGGGTTCTGACGTCCAGAATCCCAAGGCTGGTATTATCCCGCCTCGGTCATGGGAGGGCCCACCGGCTGAGGAGGCATGACGACCACTGCGCAAGGGGAGTGGCTTGGACGCAGATCCGCCTTCGCCTGTCACGTTTGTTCAGGTGGCCTCCGCCACCGCTGTCTCGACTCGGGGGTCTTCCAGGGTCTGCCGAGAAGGCAGTCCCGTCGGAAAAACTGCCGAAAACGTTTGCAATTACAAAAAACTAGGTAGTTCAAAAAATTACATCTTATTCCGCTTGCCAAGTCCCGGGCCAAGCTCGCGTCCTGCCTACGCCACACACGAATCGGACGACATCTGCTTCGTGCTCGCTACCACCCTTCTGCCGCTTCAGACGCCCCGCCATCACCGGTCGCACTCGCTGGTATCACCATTTCCCCACTGCATCCCTGCTCCACCCTGTCTCTGGCTTTCCTGTTGCGTCCTCTTGTTTCCGTTCTCGTGGCGGCTCCCGGCGCCATGGCCGCCCGTGCCGCTCTGGCCCGATCCGTCCGCCCGCTCCTGTTGCGGCGGGGCGTGGCGACGACCGCCCCCGCGGCGGCCTCATCGGCGGTGGCGATCACCGGCGCTTCGCTGCGTGCGGAGCTGGAGAAGGTGCCGCGCTTTTCCCCCAACTTTTCTGAAGAGGAGGCGGCAGTGCTGCTGACGCCCGAGGTGCGGGCGGACATTGCGGCTATTACGGCGGCGGAGGACGCGCTGATGGGGACGATCGACACCACAGATGTGTCGGTGGACTGGGTAGGTTGTCCGATCTCTGTGCCTCCCGATTGTTGCTTTGTCCTTTTTGGGCAGACGGTGCGCGAGATGCGGGAGAGGAGGTCGTTCCAGTTGTGTGTTTGCCGCCCTATGCGACGGCGGTAGGCCTCGTCAGGCGCGGGGTTGTGCCAAGAGGAGAGTGGACGAGCGCAGCTGGAGACTCGTTCTCCCTTGTCTACGCCAGTGTTCACGCGTGTTTGCGGCAGTGGAGGCGTTTGGGGGGATGCATCGGACGGATGGATTCGGCTCGGTTGTTTGGGATGGTGTCTTGACGTGCAGATCACGGGTCCGCAGTGGGACGTGCATGGAGTCTTATTTTGGGCCATGGATGTGTACTTTGGCGCTTGTCTCTGACGTCTAGTCCTACTGGTGCCGCTTGTGTTTTCTCGGCTATTTCTTCTCCAATGCGGCTGTCGTCCGATTTTGTATCGCGTGGCTCTCTGTCTCGTTTCGTTGGTTTGCTGACTGATGTCCTCTTGTACCTCTCAGAACGAGTGGTCGTCCAAGATCGCATACCCTGGCCTGGTGGAGACCATGCGGAAGTCTCACGCCGCCCTTGTCCCGGAGGACTCCTCTGCCGCCGTTGCTGCCGCCGTGGCCGACGCCGAAGCCGAGCTGCTTCCGTTGAAAAAGGAAGCGGCCGCGGCGGCTGAGGCGACCAAGGCAGACCTCGAAACAGTGGACGCCCACATTGCTGATGCGACCTGGTTTGTCGAGAATGTGGAGACGCTGACGACCGCCGAGTTTTGTGAGCGCTACCCAGCCACCGCAGCGGCTGCCGATGAGGGCGTCCGCGCAGAGCAGTGGGTGCTGACGGACCCGGCAGCCGGTGTGAATGAGGCGGTGGCGGCTATGAGCGAGAAGGATGCTATGGCCACCCTCAATGCCAAGGGGGAGGAGGCTCTGGTGTCCGCTGTGAAGGCGGGGATGAGGACGGAAACCAAGGCTCTGGGCTCGTAGAACGAGCGTTTGGTGTGATGGACTGCCGTGTCAGACACACGCTTACTCTGCGTGAGCCGTCTGGGCCGGATGCCGAGAGGTATGGCAGCTTTGGCTCTTGCTCGGTCTACCCTGCCGAGTGTGTTCCTGGTGTCGTCCTGAAGCGTTGGACGATGACAAGTGGTGTGGGTGTCAGCGAGGCGTGTGTTGGCCCAGGACTGCAGTTGAAGGTCGGTTGGTGGTTTTGTTTGAGGGCCCATGGAGGGCGACATGTGATGCCGGCGGCTAAAGAGGCGAGAAGGTTAGTTTGGGTGTACTGTACCTAGCCTGGCGGTATCTTGATGATGGCTGGTATTTTCTCTTGTGTTATCTCTGTGGCGCACTCGCTGTGCCCGCCTGCGTGTCGCCCATGCAGTGGCACCACCGCCGCCAGTCATGGACCGGCGGTAGAACTAGCCAAACAGTCTTTCCGTCCGTCATCCGTGATGATTTTGTCGTAGAACAAGCCACCTGGTCCTGGTGTGCGAGGGCGGCCCAGGAGAGCGTCTGTTCTCGAGGCCAACCCGAACGCACACGTTGCGACGCATCCTATCCCCCTGTGAACAACTGAGCCGTGCGCACCGCCCCTTGCCGCAGCCCCTCCCCGGTGTCCTCCGCCGCCCTCTACGGAAACACGGGCGTGGCGCCCAGCCCCGCGGCCTCGTCAAACCCGCACATCACGTTCATGTTCTGGATGGCCTGGCCGCTCGCGCCCTTGACGATATTGTCAATGACGCAGACGATGATGGCGCGGCCCGCCACGCGGTCCGCGTACACGCCCATCACCGCGTGGTTGCTGCCCCGCACGTGGCGGGTGTGGGGCGGCGCCGCCCCCGCCGGCAGCACGTGCACAAACGGCTCGGCGGCGTAGGTGGTGGCGAGGCAGCCGCGGAGGCTGTCGGCGGTGGCGCCGTCCGCGAGCTTGACGTAGATGGTCGACAGGATGCCCCGCGCGAGGGGCACCAGGTGGGGCGTAAAGACCACCGACACGGGCTCGCCCGCCGCGTCGGAGAGGCCCTGCTCAATCTCGGGCGCGTGCCGGTGCGCCGCGACGCCGTACGCGGACATGCCGTCGGCGGCCTCACAAAAGAGGGTGCCCACCTTGGCCGCCCGCCCCGCGCCCGTCACCCCCGACTTGGCGTCGACGATGATGTCCGCCGGCGAGATGAGGCCCGCCGACAGGAGGGGCACCAGCGGCAGCTGCGCCGACGTCGGGTAGCACCCCGGGTTGGCCACCAGCCGCGCGCCGCGGACCGCGTCGCGGGCCAGCTCCGTCAGCCCGTACACCGCCTCGGCCTGCAGCGCCACCGCCGCGTGCGGCGCGCCGTACCACGCGGCGTACACCTCCACGTCGCGCAGCCGAAAGTCGGCCGACAGGTCCACCACCCGCACCGTGTCGAGCGGCAGCTGCGCAATGATGGTCTGCGTCGTCGCGTGCGGCAGGCAACAAAAGACAACGTCCACCTCCCCCGCCGCGGCGGCCGCCACCACCGCGGCGGTGGTGGTCAGGTCGGGGAGGGTGGCGACAAAGCCGCCGGGCGGGCCAAACGCGAGGTGCGGGAACACCCCGCCGATGGGGGACCCCGCCGACCGCTCGCCAGAGAGCGCCACGACGGCCACGTGCGGGTGCGCCGACAGCAGCCGCAGCAGCTCCGCGCCCGTGTAGCCCGACGCGCCCAGGATGGCCACCCGCACCGCCGCGGGCGCGGCGGCCGCCATGGCCGTCGACGCCGCCGACCGGGCCGCCCCCGCCGGGCCGCCGCCGCCACCCGCGGCGGCCCGCCGCGTCGACCGCCCACGGGCGGCCAGCGGCCGCCGGCCAACGGGGGATGGCCCGCCGGCGTGGCCGGCGTCGGCGCGCCCCGCCCGCCGCCAGGCGAGGCTGGGGGCGGGCAGAAACGCGGCCATGGCGGTGGGGGGGGGGGGGGGGACGACGGCCCGCCGGCGGGGGAGGGGGGCGGCCGTGGGCAGGACACGCGTGGCGGGTGGGGGGGGGGGCGGAGGGCACAGTGGCGACGGGCGCGCGGGGGTGAGCGAAAGCACGGCCAGCGCGGGGGGGGGGCGGAAGCACGGCCACAGCGCGGGGGGGGGAGGCAGCACGGCCAGCGCGCGGCGGCGGCAGCGGCGGGGCGCAGTCACGCTCCCAGGCGATGCGGCCAAGGCGGATGAAGGGAGGCGCCGTGAGCCCCCGCCGCGTGGCCAGCGCAGCCGACGACGACCGGGATCGCGCGTCGACGCGGAGATGTGTGCGCCCGCAATCTGGCTGGTCGGTGTATATACTGTACTGTACACGATCCGGTTGTGCCCACAACTGGGCACACGACTGTTTCGTCCATTGCTGGGCGGCTCGTGGACGCGCCGCGGGATCGCGCAGCCCCCGCCGGCGGTCGTGCCCGTCGACCGGCCGCGGCACCTGCGGGCCCCACTGGCGGCGGTCGACCCTCCCCCCCGCGGCCTTGGCCGCCCCGTCCCCGCTCGTCCCCCCTCCTGGTGCGCCCGGCCGACGCGCAGAGACACCATGCTGGCGGCCACCCCGCTGCGGCGCCTCCTCGGCCGGCCGGCCGCCGTGGGGCGGCTGCCACCGGCGGCGGCGGCAGCAGCAGCGGCGGCAGCAGCGGCGGCGGCGGCGGCGGCAGCCGGCGGCGGCGCCACCCCCCCCCCCCCCCCACCGGCGGTCTCCCCCCCCCCCTTCCCCCGCGGCGGGCGCTCACCTGCGTGGTGACCCCCCCCCCCCCGGCCGGCGGCGGTGGCCACCCGCGCCCCCCCCCCAGCCGCCGCGGCCGCGGCCGCCGCGCCGTCGCGGCGGGGCAAGAAGAAGAAAGCGGGCGGCGGCGGGGCGGCGGCGCCCCCCCACCGCCGCCGTCGTGGTGGCGCCGCCGCCGACGCTGCCGCCGCCGCCGCCGCCGCCGCCGCGGGCGAGGGCGAGGGCGAGGGCGGTGGGATGGACGCGGCCGGTGTGGCGGCGGGCGTGGCGGCCGTGGATGAGGCGGCGATCGCCGCGGCGGCGGCGCGGATGGGCGACCACGTCGGCGGCCTGCGCCGTGTGCTCGGTCGGCTGCGGGTGGACGGCGCGCACGCGGGGCTGCTCGATGGTACGTGCCGCGTGGGTGGAGGGGGGGAGGGGGGGGGGGGTACGTGCCACCGCACGGGTCGCTTGCGTGGCGCCCCGACGGGCGCCCCGTGGCGGGGGGGGGGGGGGGGGGGGTTGCACGCCTGCTGCCCGCGCGGGCTTGCTGGTGTCGTGGGAACGTGGGGTGGGGGGGGGGGAGGACGCGACGGCGCGCCGTCGCTGCGGGCTGTCGCGCCGGCCCCTGCCCGCCGCTTTTGCTTGCTGTCGCGGCGCCTGTCTCGGGCGGCGCCGCCGTGGATGGGCCGTCGTCGCCCCGCGGGCGCCACCCGCGGGACCTCCCGTCGGTCGATGGTCACTGACGCGCGCCGCGGCCCGTCGTCACGCACCGTCTCCCCCATCGCGGCGGGCGCCCGTCGGGGCCCCCACCCCGCTCCCTTTGGGTCTTTGGCTATCCCCCCCCCCCCCGTCTGAGCGTGCCCCGTTGCGCGCGGCCTCACCCCCGCCGCCGCACCTCCCCCCCGCGCCCTGCGTGCAGCCGTGCGGGTGCCCGCGTATGGGGGCGTCGCGCCCTTGGCGGACCTCGCGACCGTCGCGGTCCGCGACGGCGGCCTGCGGGTGGGCGTCCACGACCCGGGCCTGGTCGGGGCGGTGGACAAGGCCATCCGCGGGGCGGGGCTGGGGCTCAACCCGACGCCGGGGGGGGGGGGGGGGGGTTGACCGTCCGCGTGCCCCGCGCGTCGGCGGCGACGCGGGCAGAGATGGCCAAGGTAAGGGGGGTGGCGGGGGGCCTGGGGGGGCGGGGGGGGGGGGGGGGGGGGCGGTGGGGGCGGCAACGTTTGTAGTGCTGTGGGGCTGCGGTGGGTGCGTGCGGCTGGGAAGCTGTCTGGGGTGGCGGCGGTTGAGAGAGGAGGGGGGGGAAGGGGGGGGCAGCGCCGTGCGGGGGGGGACAGCGGCGGCTGCTCGGCGGCGCTAGCGGGGTTGCGGATGTCCCAGGGACTGACATGCCTTGTCGGCGACCGCGGCTGGTCGGCTGTGGCGGCTGCCCATTGCTCCCGCCGGTTGTTGTCTTGGTGGATGGCGTGCCCATCGTGCGGGTGGGGGCCGTTGCTGGCCCCGTCGGACGCGGCCCTCCCCCCGCACACTCCCTCCCCCCCCCCATCTTCCGCCGCGTCCGTTCGTCCAGACCGCCGCCCGCGCCGGCGAGACGGCGCGCATCGCCATCCGCGCGACGCGGCGCCCCCTCCACGACGCCATCCGCGGCCTCGACGACGAGCGGCGGCGCAAGGTGCTGGCCAAGGCGCTGGAGCGGGCGGTGGAGGGCGCGCTCGCCGCGGTCGCCGCGGACGTGGCTGCCAAGACCGCCGACATCACCGCGGAGAGCTGAAGGGGGGGGGTGGGGGGGGGGGACAGGGGTCCGTCGCGGGCGCCGCCGCCGGCGCAGCGCGTGTGTATGTGTCGTGGAGCCCTCCAGCGAAACAAAAAAAACAACAACAACGAAACAACGAGAACCCCACCGGCACTCAAAAACAGCCGTACACACCTGTTACCACCCAACGACTCGCACCCGACAGCGCCACCCTCCGTAGCCCTCCCCGTCCCATCCCATCCCGCGGCGCCGCGCGTCACCCGCGGCCAGCCCGTACCCCACGGCGCAGCGCGCGCCGCTGCCCAGCACGCGCGCGCGCGCGCCACCCTGGCAGCCCGCACGCCCACGCTGCCGCCCGTCAACACTTTTTAAACGCCACCTTGTCCCCGTCCCGGCACCAGCACTCGCGGCGGTCCTCCCACTCCCACCGGCAGGGCATCCCGTCGTGGGCAGTGTCCACCGACAGGCGCGTCGGCCACCAGTGGTTCAAGCACACCCGGTCCGGCGTCTCGCTCTTGACCACCTTGACCGCCGGCTTGGCACACGCCGGCGCGCACGCGACCACGTCGCACCCCTTCCACGTGCACGCGCCACGCGACAGCACCCGCCCGCACGCGGACCACGTCTTGACGCACCGCTCGCCGGTGCGGGTGACCCACCGGTGCTTCATCACCGCCGGCCGCGGCGGGCACGCCGGCGGCGCGCACGACCGGCGGCCGGCGGGGCACCAGGTCCACTCGCACGCGGCGGCGGCGCCGAGCCGCCGCCCACACACCCGCTGCGTCGCGGTGCACCGGCGGCCACGGTCGTACGAGACGACCGTCCGGGGGGGGGGGCGGGGGGGGCAGCACGACGTTGCGTCCGTCCACGTCCACCGGCCGTCGCGGCGGCCGCTCACCCACCAGCGCTCGATGCACGCGCGGCCGTCGGCGCGGGTGACGAGCATCGTCTTGGGCGTCGGCCGCGGGCCGACCGCGGGGGTGGCCGCGCGGACGGCGGCGGCGGCGGCGGCGGTGGTGGCGGCGCCGGCAGAGGGGGTGGTGGCGGTGGCGGCGGCCGCCGCCACAGCGGCGGCGGCGGGGAGGGTGGCCAGCGCGGCGACCGCCGCAGCGGCAGCTACGACGGCAACGCGGAGGGCACCCATGGTGTACGGAGAGCGGCAACAAGCGGCAGCGTACACTCGCAAAGCAGGGGGGGGAGGGGGGGGGGGGGGAAAGGCTGGCCAGCGACAGCGGCGCGGGCGGCGGCGCCTTGGAACAGCGACCAGGTGGGGGATGTCGGCGAGGGGGGGGGGGGGGCGACGAGAAGCGGAAGCGGATGGAAAGCACACGACGCCACAGGCGGTCGGCGGGCTCGGCAGCGGTCGGCGAGAGGCGGCCAGGCGCGGGGCGGGCGGCTCGACAGCGGCGGGTCGTTGCGTAGGCGACCGGCGGGGCGTTCCCCCCAGCGGCCGCCGCCGGGGCGCCCTTAAGCTCCCCGCACGACCACCGCGGCAGCACGCCGCGCGCGGCGCCGCGGCGGCGGGGGGCGGGGGGGGGGAGCAGCGGCCGCCGCCGCCGGCGGCCGCCCCCACGCCGCCGCCCCCGGTCGCCGCCGCACGGGGCGGCCGGCGGCACGCGACGGCAGCCGGCGGCCGCGGGCGGCTGCCGGCGGCGCCGCCTGCGGGCGTCGCGACAACGCACGCCCCCCTGCCCCCCGCCCGACCGGCGGCGCGGCGTGGCAACGTCAGCGGCCGCGGCAGGCGCGGCGGCCGCCACCGGGAAGGCGCCCTACGCAAGCAACCCGTGGGCGTCCCCGCCCGCCCGCCCGCCGGCCGCGGCGCCCAGCGGCAGCGGCAGCGACAGCGGCAGCAGCAGCAGCAGCGGCAGCAGCAGCAGCAGCAGCAGCGGCAGCGGCAGCGGCAGCGGCAGCGGCAGCGGCAGCGGCAGCGACAGCAGACGTTGCGGCTACGCTCTGCCCCCCCCCCCCCGGCGACGATACAGGACCACCTCCACCGCCCGCCATACAGTCCCCCACCGCGACCCATGCTGCCCCCGCGCACACCTCCCCCCCCCCCCCCCGCTCATACCTCCCGGTGCTCATCCCCCCCCCCTCCCGGGGACCACCCCCCAGCCGTCCTTCCCCCATCGTCCACCCGTCGGCTACCAGCCACGGCGCGTCGCCTACAGCCGCCGCGCCGCCGGCGGTTCCATTGCGCAAGCACACCCCCCCCCGGCAGCCGCGCCGCCTCCCTCCACACTGCCAGCCGCTCCCCCTCCCCTCACCTCTAGCCGCTCCCACTCCCTCCACTGCCAGCCGCTCTCCCTCCCCTCACCTCTAGCCGCTCCCCCTCCCTCCACTGCCAGCCGCTCCCCCTCCCCTCACCTCTAGCCGCTCCCCCTCCCTCCACTGCCAGCCGCTCCCCCTCCCCTCACCTCTAGCCGCTCCCCCTCCCTCCACTGCCAGCCGCTCCCCCTCCCTCCACCTCCAGCCGGTCCCCCCCCCTCCCCCCCACCCCCCCAGCTCACCGCCACGCCCACACGCATCGCCACACGCCCCCCCCCCCCCCCCTCCCCCCCCCCCCCCAGCCGGCGATGCGGCGAGCCTCCCCACGCACCCCGGCGGCCACCGCGTGGACCACCCGCCCGCCGCGGTCATGGCGCCACGCCGCCACGCCGCGGCACACGCGGCGCGCCGCCCGCGCGGCGCCGCCGCGGCCACCACCGCCACCGCGCGGCGCCGCGGGCGGCCGCCGCGTCGGCGCGACTCCCCCCCGCCGCGGCGGCGGCGGCCGCCGCAGCCGCCGCGCGCGCGCACACGACCGGCCCCACGGGCGGCCGCGCGTGCGCCGCGCGACCGTGCCGCGGCTGCCGGCGGGGGGCGGGTGGTTGGTCGGTGGCGCTACTGGCAGCGTCCACGACCACCGCGCCGCGGCGGGCGTCGGGGTAGGGGCCGGCACGGTGCGGGCGGGGGGGGGGGGGGGGGGGTGGGCGGGATTGGGGGGTGGGGGGGGGGGGGGGGGAGGGGGGGGGTTGCGACCGTCCCGGCGGAGCGGGAGAGGAGGGGAGGGGGAGTGGGAGAGGGAACGCCGCGCAGCCAGGGGGGACAAGAGGGGTGCGGGGGCCGCGGCCGCGGCGGCGAACCGCGCGGCGCGGCGGGGCGGGCGGCGGGGGGCGGACGCGCGCGCCGGCGCGGGCGACCGGGCGGGAAGAGGGGGGGGGGCGGGCGCGATGACGCCGGCCGCCACCGCGCGGCGGGCGGGCGGCGACGGCGCGCGGCGGCCGCGGCGCGCACCGAGGCGCGGCGGCGGCGGCGGCGCGGGGGTGGCGGCCCGACGGCGGCCGCCGCGGCGAGCCGCGGCGCCGCGGCGCCGCCGCCGCGGCCGCCCGCCCGCCCGCCCGCCCGCCCGCCCGCCCGCCCGCCCGCCCGCCCGCCCGCCGCCGCCGCCGCCGTCGCCGCCGTTGCCACCGGCGCGCCCGCCGCCGGCGCGCGCGGGTGGTGGTCAACGGGCGCGGCGGCCGCGGTGGCGCCGCCGCCGCCGCCGCCGCCGCCGCCGCCGCCCGCGCGGCGCCGCCCCGCCGCCGCGCCGCGCCGCGCCGCGCCGCGCGGTGCGGCGCGGCGCGGCGCGGCGCGTGCCGCGGCGGGCGGGGGGTCGGCAGCCGCCGCAGCGGCGGCGGCGGCGGGGCGGGGGGGGGGGCGTTGCCGCCGCTCCTGTACGCGCCGACGCGGCGGGGCGTCGTCCCCCCCCCCCCCCCCCCGCCGCCCCGGCTGGACCGCTCCCGCGTGACCGACACACGCTGAGGACCAAAGGGGGGGTGGGGGTGGGGGGGGGGGCGGGGGGGGGGGAGGGCACGCGTCGTGACCGGCCCCGCACGCGCAGCCGGGCGGCCGCCCGCCTTTGCCCGGGACGGCGCCGCCGGCGGGAGCCCGCCCGCCGCGTGCCGCTGTCCGCCCGCGCGCCGGCGGGGGCGTGCCGCCGCCGTCGGCGGGGGCGTGCCGCCGCCGCCGCCGCCGCCGCCGCCGCCACCGCCGCCGCCGCCGCCGCCACCGCCACCGCCGCGCGGCGCGGCAGCCGCCGCCGCTGCCGCCCCGCCCGCGCGGTCCCGCCGGCGCCGCCGCCCGCGGCGGCGGCGACCCGCCGCGGCGGCCGCCGCCGCCGCGGCCGACGCGGCGCTGGCCGCCCGGCGGTGGTGGCGGGCGGGGCGGGCGAGGGGGGGGGGGGGGGGGGGGGGCGGTGCCGCCGTGCCGCCCCGCCCCCCGCGTCCAGCGTCCGGGTGCGCCGCGCCGCGCGCCCGCACCGGCGGCGGTGCCGCCGCGGGCGTGTCGTGTCGACGACGCGGCGGGGTGGACGCGGCGGCGGCCGCCGCTGCGGGTGGTCCCGCGTCGCGCGCCGCTGACGGGCTGCCGCTGCTGGCGTTGACCGGCGGGTGCGGCGGGCGCCGCCCGCGGGCGGCCGCGTCGGGGAGCCGACAGTTTAGAGGGGGGCGGTGGCGTACGGGGGTCGATACGACGGGCAGCGCGCTCCCCGGGTTGGCAGCTCGCATCCGCGCGCGCCGGCTCTCTCTCTCGCACGCCTCCACCTGCTCCTCCCCCCCTTGACCATCCCACTCTCCCACTCCCCCCACTCCCCCACCCCGCCACCCCCCCACCCCCAGAGCTCACTCTTCCTCCTCCACCACCGCGGCGGCGGCGGGGGCCCTAGGACAGCAGCCGGGTCGCAAACTCGGCATAGTTGATCCGCCCGTCCCCGTCCACGTCCGCCTCGGCGAGCATCTCGTCCACCTCCTCGTCGGTCATCTTCTCGCCCATGGAGGTGAGGACGCCGCGGAGCTCGGTGGCCGACAGCGTGCCAGACCCGTCCTTGTCAAACACCCGAAACGCGGCGCGCAGGTCGTCGGTGGTCAGCCGCCCAGACGCGGACGCGGCCGCGGCGGTGACGGCGGCAACGACCTCGGCGAGGAGCAGGTAGCCGTCGCCGTCCGCGTCGGCTTCGCGGGCGGCCGCCGCGACGGCCGCTTGGGTGGGGTGGTAGCCTAGCGCACGGAGGACGGTGCCGAGGGAGGCCGCGGGCATCAGGCCGCCGCCCGGGGGGCTCTCAAACAGAGAAAACGCCTCGGTCAGGTTGGTCATTTCCGCGGCACTGAGGGGCATGCTGGGCGACAAGGGGGGGGAGCGGAAGGGAGAGACAGTCAAAGCGGAACGGGGATGAGGATGACCAGAGAGCGAGAGGCGCGAAAAGGCAGACGGGGCTCGCGATGACGGCAGCGGCAGCGCGCACCTTGGACGGTACTGCGTACAAACGCGGTCTGGACGTGTTCTCTGCGCGGACGGGTGGCGCCCACCAACCACTCCGTGGCCTCTCCCACTGTCCCTTCAAGATAGGACTTAGATTCTCTGCCTCTAACAGAAGCACTTAGTCATCCGAAACTGACTTCAGGAAAGGAGGGTTTGCGTCCATGAAACCGGCACTGCTTGCATCCGAGCGGCTCGCACGTGGCGTCGTGTGGGTCAACCAGTCGGGCGCCGTCTGCGTTCCCACCATCACACGTCTCCCATCACCAACCCCCACTTCTGGCCTCCCGTGCTGCCCTTTCGCGCACCATGCGCCATGTCACTGCTGGACGATGGAGATGACGACCTCTTCCTCTCCGTGGACCTAGCCGCTGCGTCTGCACGTGCGGCAGTCGCGCGGACGCCCGCCACTAGCGGGGCGGCGACGGCGAGCGACGGCGACGGCGACGGCGGCGTCAACGGAGTGATTGATGTCGACCGCCTTCCGTCATCTCGCCTTTCTTCATCAGAGGTGGTCGATGTCGATGGGGGCCCCCACGTGACGCCTGCGTCCGGTGCGGCGTGTCCGGCGGCCGGTGCCGCGGAGGGTGTTGACGACGACGGCGCGGCCGGCGACGCCCTTTCCCGCACCCTGCACCAGTACTTTGGGTACTCCAGCTTCCGGCCTGGCCAGCGGGGCGTCATCGAGGCCGTCCTGAGCGGCCGGGACACTTGTGTGTTTTGGGCAACGGGTGCTGGCAAGAGCCTCTGCTTTATTCTTCCCGCGCTGTTGAACCGCCGGCGGGTCGTCGTGGTGGTGTCTCCGTTGATATCGTTGATGGTCGACCAGGCTGCCAAGATCAATGCCACCATTGGCGGCTCGGTCGCGACCCCCCTGGCCACCTACCTCGGCAGCGCACAGGCCGACGCGGGGGAGGAGGCTGCCGCCATGGCGGGTGAGCGCCCTGTCGTGTTCCTGTCCCCGGAAAAGGTCATGGACGGGGCGACGGTGCCCCGGCTGGACGCCCTCCGCCGTTCGGGCCGCCTCGCGCTGATCGCCATTGACGAGGCGCACTGCATCCTGCAGTGGGGCGAAGCGTTCCGAAAGGACTATGGGTGCCTCACCGGCCTGCGTGGCAGCCTTCCAGGCGTCCCGCTGATGGCCCTTACCGCCACGGCGGCGCCCGATCACCGGGCCGACATTTGCTCGCTGCTTCACCTGCACGACCCGCACGTGGCGGCTGCCTCCTTTGACCGGACCAACCTCGCCCTTTGCGTGCAGACGCTGGACGCAGGTGCGGATGGCAAGGCGGCGGTGGTGGACCGGCTGGCGGCGGAGCTGCTCGTGCGCCCTGAATCCACCATCATTTATGTCATGACCCGCAAGCACTGTGAGGCCGTCCACGAGACGCTGACGCAGCGGGTGCGCCGGGCGCGACCCACTGGGGGGGCGGCGCGCGGCGGTGGGCCGTCGGCTGCACCGGTGCGGGTACGGCGGTATCACGCGGGCCTCAGCTTGGCGGAGCGCGCCGAGACGCACCGCCAGTTCGCGCAGGGTATCGCGACGGTGGTGGTCGCGACGGTAGCGTTTGGGATGGGCATTGACCGGCCCGACGTGCGGTCGATTGTGATGCTTGGCCCACCCAAGACGGTGGCCGAGTACATGCAGCAGGCGGGGCGGGCGGGGCGGGACGGGCGGCCGGCGCGGTGTCTGATGGTGGCGTCTCAGGCGGACTTCTCCGCGTACCTGTCCAACTTTTACATGAAGGGCCTGTCGGCGCAGAGCAAGGTGGCCATGGCCGCGAGCGTGGAGGCCCTGCGCAACTACGCGCACGACACGTCGGTTTGTCGGCGGGTGGCGCTGATGCGGCTCTACGGGGAGACACCCTCTTTTGACCGCTGTCCGCCCGGCACAGGCGCGTGTGACGTGTGCAATCCGCCGCCGGTGGGCAGCGTACCCGCCCGCCGCGTTCGCGGGCGGGCCACTGGCGGCGGCGGCCCCGTCGGCCCCGTTGTGATGAACCGCGCTGCCCTCGTTGTGCTGCTTTGCGCGGCCGACGGACCTGCCGCCCATGGCTACAGCCGCCCCTCCATCATTCACCGCACCCAAGATAACGGGCGCATCGACCGGAGGATTGTGTCGCCCGATGTGGTGGCCGCAGAGCGGGCGTGCGTGGCGGCCACTCGGCGGGCGCGGGCGGCGGCTCCTGCGGGTACGCCGCTGGACGTTGACTACTTCCGCTCTATCTTCAACGCTGTCGTCGAGGCGGGCCTGTTGCGGTCCGGCGCGTCGGACACAAAGTATGCTGGCCCGCGGCGCCCCCCCGTACGGTACGCAACCTTCCCGCTGACGCCCGCGGGTCGGGACTTCCTCGCGCACCCAGGCACGGCGCCACTGCCGGCGGCGCCGCCCCCGTCGGCGGGTGGCGGGCCGATGCGGGAGCTGGTCGAGGCGGGCATTGACGCCATGGCGGTGCTTCCATCCTCCGAGGTGGCCGCCGGCTCGGGCCCAATCCTGGCCATCTACCTCGACTGGGCGCGGTCGCTGGCCACCGCGCCGGCGGTCGGGCCCGCCTCTCGCGCCCGCCTGCATGTCCTGCTGAGTGCCGTTCATGGCTGGCGGGACGCGGCGGCCGAGGCGGCGGGCGTGTCGCCCGAAGAGCTGCTGCCGTCGCACCTGGCGGTGGCGGTGGCGACCGCACGGCCGGCCAGCGTGGCGGGCTTGCGCGCGTGTGGTGTCCGGGCGGCGGGGCTGGACGACCTTGTGGCGGTGCTGGACGACTGGCGGGCGGGCAAGGGTGGCGGGCGGGCAAGGGAACCCGACGGCGGGGCGATGGATGACCCCATCCTGAGCGACGACGAGGGACCCGCGCCCACGGCGGGGCGGTGGCGGCCGCGACCGTCGGTGGCGGCGGGTGGCCCGCCGCCTCCGATTGAGATGGCGAGCGCCGTTGCCGCCCGGCTGGGTGTGGCCGCGGCGGGTGGACCCGCCGGCGGTGGGGCCAGCCTGACGCCGCCGTGGCCTGCGTCCGCTGCCACCGCCGCTGCCGTCGGTGCGCTGCCCGCGGAGGCGCCGCCGGGGGCGCCCTCGGGGCGGCGGCCCCGCGCGCCGCGCGCGTCGCGCGCGGCACGGCTGCCACGACAGCCGCGGGAGGGCCCGGCCGCCGCCGGGCACGGCTCGCGGGCGGCACCACCGCCGTGCGCCGCTGGGCCCGCCGCTGCGGTGCCGGCGTGGGCGGCGGCGGCAGAGCGGGGTGACTCTCTGGCGGGCGTAGATGAAGAGGGGCAGGGGCCGAAGCGGCGACGCGTCTGAAGAGGCGCCTGTCACGCAGCACGCGTACTGGGCACGTCGTCGGTGGCTCTTTTCAGTTGTTCTCGAAGCGGCGCGCCTGGCTGATCGTCCCTTCATGACGCTGATGGTCCAAACCACCAACAACCAAGAAAGAGTGAGACTAGCGCATATTGACAACGTACATGTGACGTAGTCCCGTCCGTTCTGAAGTAACCTTGTGCAAGCTCTTTCGCTCTGTGGATAGTACAGCATCCCTGTGTGGTGTGCATCCAGGGACAGGTGGGCGCAACACGAGACGTGGTACCACGTAGACGCGGTGGAACACAAGGATTCCTCTTCTTTCGCTTGTCCAGGTCCAAGTCGCAGTGTCGTCAAAATTCCCCGCCTTTGTCCGCTCCCCCTCCTCTGCTGTCTTGACGGTCCCTTTCCACGCCGCATCTTTCCGCCTCTCCCCCATCCTTGCCGGTCAGACGGTTGTACTCTGCCCACGATACAAAGCGGCCGCCGAGTCGGGCGCGTCGCGTACTCTCCACCGCCCGCCGTACGTAGCGGGTGGCACCCGAAAAGTCTAAGCCACGCCGCTTCTTGTTCCGAAAACGCGTCAACGCGGCTGCGCGCGCGGCCGCCGCCGCTGCCTCAGCGGGAGAGCGCCAGCGCTGAGGCCCCGGTGGCGCTGGAGGGGGCAGCGGCAACTCGTTCGCGACCGCATCAGGGGTGGCCCCTGTCGCCGGCGGCGGCACCCGCTCCGCCATCGAGGGTTTTGCGGGGCGGCTGCCCGCGATGGACCGGCTGTGAACGGCCTCCAAGGGGGTGATGGGCGAGCCAGGCGATCGGCTTGGTTGTCTGCGACCTTGCGCTGAGCGCCCGGTCTTGCGACCGCGTTGACCAAGCATGGGTTTATGCGGCAACGGCGGGGGCGGCGGGGGGCCCCTAGACGCTTGTCGGTGGGCTGCCTTCGGCAATTCCGACCGCGGTGGTTGCCATGTACGGTGCGGCTGCGGCAGGTCGACAGGACGACTTGCATTCAGGGATGCCGCCACTGCTGCCGCCGTGCCTGGCCAGTCACGGGGGCGCCGTCCGCCTATCATAGAGTGGTTGGCGAGGCCGCGTGACTGCGGCGGGGATCGAGGGGCCACAACGGGCGCTTCGTGGCTACAGCCATTGCTCCCAGATTCATAGCTGCCGATCTCGTCCTCGCTCTCACGGCTGTCCGTCTCAGTAGCGCTCAGGCCAGTGACCAGGCGCGGCATGGTGGAAACGCCATCCCAGGCGTTCTTGACGGCCAGCGGTTGACGGTGTGAGGTGCCCCAGTACTCACACTCAATGGATGGGGACCTCCCGACGAGGTCGCTCTCTCGTTGAGGTGACCCCCGCCGACGTTGACGCAGTCGCCCGCTCCCGGTAGACGGCTGCAGTATGGAAAGAATCAGCGGTGGCGGCTCATCACCGAGCAGAAAAGAAAGCGACACAGGGGGGGATGTGGCAAACAGGGGTGGCATTCGAAGCGGCACAAGCTCTCGGGATCCATCGGAAACATAGCCATCCACAGGCGTGTCGTTGTCGTCAGCATCAGAGACGCCCATCACTTGGCAGTGCCCATGGCAGGGCAGCGTGCGGGCACAGTCCATGAGAGGAGCGGTTTTGCCGCGGCCAACGCCGCAAGCCACGAAGCTCCTTCGCCGTTCTTCTGAAAAGCCCAAGGACCTGGGCAGAACACGATGTTCACCTGCCTCGCTCGAGAGCAAGAGCAGAGCCTCGCCCACACGGAATGACCATAGCGCTAGCATGTGATGCCAGCTACAGAAGAAATACCTGCTCCAACGAAGAACAAGCTGCCATTGTGAGCAGAAGGCAAACGGCGATCCCTCGCTACGTTACTCCTCCCGCCACCCTGCCCGTATTCTCGCAGCGCCACCGGCATCAGCCGCAGTTGTCCGACCAACATGAACCATGGCCTCCGTAGCTACCATGTCCACGTGCGGCGCGTTCCTGGCGGGGGCTGCAGGTGGCGGGCCAAATTGGAACTAGCGGGCATCGGTAACAGGGGGCGGAGACGGCACCGCCGCGGGGCTGTGGCGCAGCCATCTAGGGTGCTCGTGCGCCCGCCGAGGCGATCCCAGTCGCAGCAGCGCAGGGCCATTCCTGCTCATGTCCGATTCACCGCAATGCCAATGCACTCGAGCCCTTGACCGAGGGCGTGCGCGCTGCACGGTCCAATTCCGCTGCCTACCGGCCCCGTCCTCCCTTCAGCCACGTGGCAAGTGCGGCAAGATTTTAAAGCGCTCGTGCCGCAGATCGTCCTGGCAAATCCGCACTGCGGCCGGTGAAGCGCTGGAACGGTCGGGCATGATTTCGGGTGTGCAAAAGCCATGTCAGACAGCCTGAGCATGGTGGAAGAGGCCCTCGAGAGCATGGCTCGCAACCTGGCTACCAGAGCTATTCGAGTGACAGGCGACTAGACCACCCAGGCTGGGTCACGGTGTACGCTTCCCCATCGTACTCCGGAGCGCAAGGAAGAGGGAAATTTCTAGGAAAAAAGCAATGGAAAAGAACAGGGACGCGCAGTGACGCGCAATGATAAAAAACCCCAACCTCAGGGGAACGTACATCCGTCTCGCCTCCTACTACTCTGTGGCCTTCTTCTCCGGATAGCGGTTCTTGGCAAACGAGTAGAGCATCACGCCAAGAAGGGCAATGGCAGACCCAATGAGTCCATTCTGCGTCAGCGGGTTCTTGAACACCAAAATCGACACAGCCATGATGATCACCCGCTTCGTGGTGTTGGCCACTGCGTGCGTAATGGGGTGAACGTTGCTCAGCGCCAGGAAGGCGACCTCCTGGTACGAATGGAAAAAGAAGCCCGACGCCACGATGTACCCAAACAGCGTCAGCGGCGTGACGGCCGCACCTGCTCCGGCAGTGGCAGCCAACCACCCAGCCTTGAGCTTCCACCCGTCAAAGAGCAGCGCGAAAGGCGCCAGCATCAGCGTGGATAGCACCGTCAGCACACCAAACAGGTTGACAGGCCCCATGTTCTCCCCCTTCGGCGTGTTCATGCTCAGCTTGGAGAAGATGTTACGGGCGGCGAACGCCACGTTGCTGGTCATGGCCGAGAGGAAGCCCATCCACGTGAAAGAGAGCTCACTGACCGACGCCAGGATGACGCCACCAATGACCGGCAAGAGGGAAAGGTACACCGGCAGCGCAAAGACGCTCTTCAAGAAGAGAGCCGAAGCCGCGACCTGGAACAACGGCTCAGCAGACTTGACGACGTGAGAGAAGCTGCAGACAAAAGTACGAGTCCCACAAACAAAACCAGCGCGCCAAGAACAAGTCCAATAACGTCAGTCTTGCGCCACCAACGGGGAACGTCAGTGCCAAGCAAACAACCAAGGAAAGGCAGTGTCCGGGCAGCAGCGCGCTATGCAAGCAGAAGCACTCCACACGCACGACGCCAGAGGACAGAAAAAGTGCCCGTGGCAGAAAAGCAAGACCGAACGGGAAGTTGCGAAAACATACGACACGGCAACCGCGCCCAGCGAGCAAACGGTTGAGACGTGGCCAACCGTGTGGCACAGGGCCACAGCGGAGAGCGCCTTAACACCCTCTTGGGGTACGATGGGGCGCTTGCGAAGCTTGATAGCCCATAGCGCCACGCAGTACACAACACCAAAGGCCAGTTGAGCCCAAGCAACAAACCAGGGAAGAGGGAGCCAGTTCAGCACTCGCTTGTTGGTGATGTTGTACCCCTGTGTACCGGCAAACGAAGCGTGCAAGAGTATTCCACGTCAATCAAAACCCACCACTTACCACAATCGTCAGTGTCATTGCCGTCAGCCAACCACCCCGTCAAGAGCTCAAGGTCAGCCATTGGCCACAACCACGCCGGGCTGGGGAAACACAGCCGCACAGACAAACCACCAGAGCGCAAAGACGCAATCCTCGAACAGAGAGCGTACGGTGTTGGAAAGCGTACGATGTTGAGAAGATACCACATGCCAATGAGGGCGGAGACCTTCAGGGTCTGCGCGGTCGTGGCCTCCTCCGAGGCAGCCCCAGGGGATGCGGCCATGCGCAGCGAGGCGGGCGCCGTGGTCACAGCCACACGACGGGACTGCAGCGGGGCCTTGGTCCCCACTGACGCCAACATGCTCCGACTGCATAGACGTATGCATTCAGCACAAGTGGCAACCCCAGGCATCAGACGAAGTGCGTAACCACACCATTCCCCAGAGCAGCCACACAGGACGCGCAGGACGTGGCATGTACCAGCCAGGACGGCAACCGAGGCAGCGTTACGGGGGCAGAGTGGGTGTCGCACAGAGCCAGCGCCAAGCAATCAAACAACAAACAGCAAGAACGCAATCAAGGTGAGTAACACTGGTCCCTGCCGCCGTGCCCCCCAGAGGTGCATCAGGAAGGATTGGTCACTGGCGGAGCGTCACGTAGACCGTTTCCGCTCCCCACCGCCCATCAAGCTCCTCTCCCCACACAACCACATACCCATAGCGAGGAGTGACTGCAAACGCCCCCGGCCGGGCAGCCACTACAGACACCGACGCTGGGGCCCGCGCCCGAACGCTCACCCCGCTCGCAGCCGCAAACGCAAACGCCATGGTCGCACCGCAGAGCGACCCGTACGCGCCTTCTAGAGCCGCGGCGGCAGCTGCAATAGCAGCAGCAGCAGCGGCGGTCGCAGCAGACGCAGTCGCGGCGGCGGTGGCGGTCGGGACAGTGGCCGCGGCACGAGGTCGGCGCGGGGCAGCGGGGCGATGAGGGGCCAACACGCCGGCCACCCGCAGCGCGGCGGATCAATCACTGCCGCCACGCCGCGCGAGAGGTGCCGCCGCGGCGGTGCATGGGGGGGCGCTTGTCCGAGTGCGGCCCGCCTCCCGTCCCCTCGCAACGGCGGTGCCGGCTGCCCCCCGTGCGCACCAATCGAATCTTTGGAGCGCCCCATCTGCCAGGAGCGATCTCGCACAGTCCTGGCATGGGAGGGCGGGAAGGGTTGTCGTCTACACAACACGGCTCGAAGGCCCCCGACCACACAGTTTGTTCCTCCCCGAACAATGCGCGCTCGTTGTCATCTGTTTCGTTCTGACAGTACAGAGATCAGAGGATCGCAATTATGAATTACACACGAAATTCCATCATCGATTCTGTGCCACTGGCAGAGGTTGCGTCCTCCCACCTCCTCACCTGTCACCTCCGCCGCCGTCCCACCTTGCGCCGTCACCCGGGGAGGGCGCGCTCAGGTTGAATGTGCCGCCGCCCGGCCGGCCGGCGAGCCATCTGGCGCGTCGCGCAGGCGCGACGCCGCGCGTGGCAGGACCGCCGCGGGTGCCACCGCCGCCGCCGCCCCCTGGCATCCTGCCGGCTGTCGCGGTGCGCGCCGTCGTCCCCCCGGCGACCGTCGCACGGGGCCTCCTGACCCTGTGGACGGTGCGGTGCGCTGTTGGCGGCGGCAGCGCCGCAGGCGGCCGCGGCGCGGGCGATGCCGGCGCGGGCGACCATGGCGCCCCGCGCGGCGGCGGCGGTTGGTGCGGGTGCAGCCGGCCGCGACGGTTGCCGACGGGGCAAGGACGGCGGCGACGCCCGTCGACCAAGAGGAAGGAGCGGCCGGTGGCGACGAGGATGACGACGGTGACGGCGGCCCTCGGCGACGTGGAGGGGCGGCAACTCCGTTGCGCACCCGCCGCGGGTTGATGTGGGCGGCGGCAGCGGCTGCCGGCGGTGCGGTACGCGGGGTCAAACGCTTTGCTCGCCGTCCGTGGCGGCCGCGCGTTCGACGACGTACGGGTAGCAGTGGCGGCGGCAGCCATCGCAGCAGCGATTATGATGGTGGAGGGGGGGGGCGGAGACCGGCGTGCTGCGACCCCACGCGTGCCTCGGGGACCCCGGGAAGCGGCGAGGTCGGGGCGCGTGACGCCGCCGCCGCCGCCGCCGCAGTCTGCGACCGCCGACGACGCCGGGGCGGGCGGCGCCCCCCCCACCGACGCGGCCCGCGCGCACACGCCCGGCCCGCACGCCGCGCCCCGCGCCGCCGCCACCGCCACCGGCGCCGCCGCCGCGGGCGGTGACCCCCATCGCGGCGCCGCCCGCCGCCCGCGCCGCCGCCGGGGCGTGTCGGCCGCGGCGGCGGCCAGCCGGCCGGCTGGCCGGCGGCGGCGGCGCGCCTCTGCGGCCGCCGCCGGCCGGTGTCGCCGCCGGCGCGCCCGCCGCCGGCCGCCCGGCGGGGCGCGTGGCGGCGGCGGCGCGCCCGCTGGGGGGGAAGCCGTGGCCGTGCCGCCGCCACCCCCCCCCCCGCCGCGGGCGGCCGCCGCCGCGGCGGCGGCCGGGCGGGGGGTCCCCGGCCGCGCCGCCGCCACGGTCGCGGCGGCACTGGTTGGCGGAACGGTCCGCCGCGGCGGGCGGGGTAGCGGTACGGTGCTGTTGCTGGTGGTTGTTCGTGCAAGGGCAACTACAGCTGGTTTGTTGCGCATGGTGCCTCTTTCACGCGGACGCCGTTGGTCACTTTGGCCAGCCGAGCAAGATACGAGGGCCAGAGACAAGAACGATAGACCTATGCCCGCCACCCTCACCGGTCATACTGCGTCGACGCGCAGTAGTGCCAGTACTCGTTGACCTCCTTGCAGTAGTCCCCGCCGTTGCAGCACGGCACCTCGGCGACGTGGTGTGCCGGCGCGGCGCACCGCTCACCCGATGCCGCGCAGGTGCCGGCGCCGTCGCCCCCGCCTTGAGGCACCGGCCGCGCCGGCGACGCCGTCGCGACGGGGATGCAAGCCGGCTGCGGCGGGGGGGGAATGCACGTGGGCGTGGCGCCCGGCGGTGGCGGCGGCGGCGGCACGCCACCCCGCGGCAGCGGCGTCGCGGTTGCCACCACGGGGGCGGTCGGCGCGGCCGGCGTCGCCACCGCCGGTGTGGGGGTGGGCGCGGCCGTGGCGGGCGCAGGCATCGTCCGCACGGGCGCTGGCGTTGCCGCCGCTGTCGGCTGGGCTGGGGGCGCCGCCGGTGGCGTCGCGGACGGGTCCAGCCTCTCGCTCGGTGCGATGACGTACTGCATGCCCGACACAACGCTGGCGGCTGGCGCGCCAAGCGCCGGCGGGGTCGCCAGCGGCTCGCCCACCGCCCACATGATGTTGGCCGTGTGGTCGCCGACGACCGGGTGCGCGATGCGGACGCGGTCAAACGAGACGGACAGCCCGGCATCGCTCCGTGAGACGCGGAGGTTGACGTAGCCGGTCGCCGTTGCCGCTGCGGGGCTGAGCTGCTTGGCGCCCGCCCAGCCGCCGCCGGGAAGCTCGTACACGGCTACGTGCGCCTCACCAAGCGCCGAGGCCGTCGAGTAGCCGACGACTGCACGGACGGGGTCACCCTGCTCGCCCCGCAGGCCAAACGCCGCCCATCCCGTCGACGGGCTGGTGAACGCGGCAGCGAGGACCGTCGGGCTGATCGTCCAGTAGTGCTTGACGGGCGCGTCGGGGTTGCCGCCCAGCGGCGTACAGTGGTAGTAAGTGGTGGACACGCCGCCCGCATTGACGGTGCAGGCAGGGTTTTGAGCGGATGTCGGCGCGATGAGCAGTATAGTTGCCGCTGCCGCGCCCAACAGAGGGAGAAGGAAACTCGATCGGATGCCCATCGTGGGTGACGGAGGGGAAGGGCGCGTAATGAAGAGCGGAGGAGACGGAGAGAGGGAGCATGAGAGAGGTGGCGAGTGAGTCGCGATGAGGCCCTTTGTCAGCAGCGGGACGGAACTTGCCCTAAGAAGGCAAAGCGGCAGCAGCCACGCGCATCCGTCCCGTGCGCGACGGGCACCCCAGCCACAGAGCAGCTTAAGGTGGCGTCATGTGGAAAAGCGGATTGTTCCAGTTACAGCACGAGCCCATGTGTCCTTGCCGAGAAGACCATCCGCGGCGCGAGAGACTGCGCGGATGCCACGTCGTTCCGCGGCTTGCCTCCTGAACGTGTTACGTCGGCGGGTGGGCGGTCGTGGGGTGGCTTGGTTGCGGGGATAGCTGACACCAGCGGATGCGGGGGACGGATGGGATGCCCAGCCGCTGTATCAAGAGCTGAGCGTAGCAGCGTCGACTGCTGTGTGACCTACGTAGCTTGTACGCTACGCAGCGCGCGCGAATTGTGCGCAAAAGATTTTCGGCACCACAGTATGGTCGCGAGGCTGGCAATTCACTGTCCTGTGATGTCAAGCCATCACCCCACCTGGGATTAAATTTAGCTGCACACCTCGGGGGCTCTCGTGGGTGGCTTGGTGACCGACCGACGGACGCCGTGCCTCCGCCAGCAGGGGGCACGAGGGCGGCGCGCAACGGGCGCGAGGACGGCGCGCCGAGAGGGTAGAGGTGAAGACGGGTGCGCCGGGAGGGTGCGAGGGCAGGTACGAGGACGGGGCGCCGGTCGACGGTGCCGCCGCCATTGGCGTCGTGGGCCGTGGCAGCGGCGGCGACCGTGCCTGCCACGACGGAGGTCGCCCCCACCAACGTCGCGCCGGGCACCGACGTATTGTCGGCATCGGCGCTGCCGCTGCGCCTGGCTGCAGCAGCTGATGCTGTCAGCCACCCCGCGACAGCGGCGGTGGCCTCCCCCTGCGACGACGCGCTCGCCAGTCCCTCCTCTCCGTCCCTGTCGGTGGTGCTCCTGCGCCCCGCAGCGGCCGCGGACGGCAGTACGACTGGCGCGGCGGTCGCGGCGGCCGACACGGCCACAGCGGCGGCCACGAGCGGCCGTTCACCACCATTCTCGGCACCCATAATCTTGGTCCGGCATGTATGTCCACCCCCGTCGGCGCACGCCACGCAGCCAGATTATTGGCTTACTGCGCCGCCGCCGCCATTGCCGCCGCCGCTGCCGCCCTCTTCGCCAAAGACCACCGACGAAACAGACCTGGCGCCACGGATGTGGGTGCCAGCACACACCATCACTGCACGACCAGCTCTAGAACAGTGACACAAAGCGCCAAGGCTGTTGTTCCCCCCACCCCCTCTCTCCCCTCGCTCCCTCCCCTTCCATCGTCCCCGCCGCCCTGCCGCCGGCCAGGCGCACCCGACCTGCCAAAGCACCGCCCCCAACCGTGCCCCAATCGCAATGTCCACTGCCGTCGCCGTCGCACCACAGTCGCGGCATCCCTCACCCCCCTCGCCCCTCACAGCGCCGCCACCACTGTCGAAGTAACTGCTCTTCCTCCGTCCGCGGGACGGCGTCGCGACCACGCGCGCTTGCTGAACACAGTTCGACGCTCTCGCTGTCCCTTTTTTTTTTGTTTCGCACAGCGGTGCTTTAGGTGCAGGTTTGTGAAAGATGACAAATGTTTAAATCGCTGGGTCGACCGGGTTTGACCCCGACGCCGTCTGCACACAAAAGTTCGAATCCCACGACCCGTCCGCTCCCGCACGTCCAGGGAGAAAAAATAGCGGGAGAAGCGTCGCCGGTGCGCGTCCCACCAGAGGCAGTGGACCAAGGCGGCCGGCGCGCCATGCGACCCCCCCCTCACGTGCGGCACTTGGGCAGGCGGCGGGAGCCTCGCGCGCGGCACCCAGCGACCTTGAGGCCCTCCTTTGCCAACCCCGAACACAGGCGGGCGCCCTCATCTACGGCGTCCTGGAAGTGGAGGCCCGCCCAGACACGGCTCTGCCCACACACCCGCGCCATTTCATCCGTGTCCTTGAACGAGACGGTAAAGTCGCGGGAGGGGAGGTCGCGCCCAAAGTCGCCCTTGTAGAATTTGTTGCCCAGGGAGACCTCGTCGCCTCCAAAGACGCGCAGGGCGTCGAGGAAGACGCGACAAAAGCATGCAGAGGCGCTCGGGTACTCCGAGTGCGGCATGGTGCGCACGTGCGGCGCAAAGGACGGGTCCAGGATGGACGGCACGAGGGTGGCGGGCCGCACCGCATCCGCTCGGAGCTTCTCCCTCCACACCAGCGTCATCGTGTCGTACAGCAGGTTATTGACCGTGTACTCCATCGTGAAGTACTGCGGGAGCGTCAGGTTGAGACCGTTGAGAACGGGAAAGGTGGAGAGCGAGCCAATCTTGACGTCAAACCAGGTGGCAATGGTTTTCTGCTCCATCGTTGCCGCCTTGACCGCGTCGCGCACGACCGCCGCCTTTTTGCACAGGCCGTCGGGGTCGGCTGCGGGGGAGCGCCCGCGGCGGCTGCCACACCTGAAATTCGGGGCGTAGGCGTCTGCGTGGCGATAAGGCGGCGCGGAGGTGGCGCGTGCGAGCACCGCCGCGGGCAGCAGCACGGGCTTTGCCTGACTCGCCTGCGGGTGCGTAACGGTCTGGCGTACGTACGTGCCCCAGCCCCACAGGTCTTCGACGAGGGGCACCCAGCGGGTCAGGTGGCGCACCCGCCCCGGCTTGTTCACCGGCTTGTACCCAGTGACCACGTCCTTGTAGGGCGCGGGCGGTGACCGGTCGCCGCGCCGACGGCCGTCGGTGCCGAGCTCATTATAGCCGTCGACGTCCAGATGGTTTGCCACCAGCCGCTCCAGCAGGGTCAGGCCGTAGCACGCGGGCGACGCCACCGACGCGTCGGGACAGTCGTCCAGGGTCCGGGGCAGGTCCACGCCCTCCTTGACGCCCGCGGCGTGCATCTTTTCCGCGACGGCGTCGCCAAAGTAGCGGCGCTTGACGCCAATCACCGCCGCCGCAGCGCATAGGTCCACGTTGACGTCCGTGCGGTCCGCCTCATCCGCCACTGCCGGCAGCGGCTGGCCAAACGCGTCTGTGTAGACGACACCCGAGCTATCGTACGTGCCGGTGCACTCAAAGGCGAGGTTCATAAACGAGGACACGATGCGCGCCAGCGCGGGCACCTCCATGCCGGGCACCCGGTACACAGATAGCGACTCGGTGACGGTCTTAAACCACAGGGAAGGCACCCCGGGGGGGCCCTCAAGGACCCGCCGCGGCTGCCCGGCCGCCACCGTGGCGAGCGCGGCCATGCCAGCGGCCACGGTGGCCGTACCGGCCAGCCAGCGGCAGCGAGCCATGTCGATGCAACGCGCAACCAGCAGAGGGGGGAGGGGGGAGGAGGGGGCGGAGCACTCGGGGGCGGCCGCACCACAGTCGTAACGACGGCCTAGACGCACCCTGTGCGGGGGGAGCTGTGCCGGTGCGCGGGCGTCGGAGCTTTCGACGGCCCCTTTCGCGACGCCACCGCCTCTCTGCTTCCTCACCCCACCCCCGGTTATGTACGATCCCCCCGACACACCTGAACACACTACCAACCCACTTTCAGAGGCACACGGAGGGGTGGAGCGGGGTGAACTGCCCGACCAACAGCCGCCGTTTACAAGCGCGTTGCGGAAAAGCAATCACAACTGCGCCCGCGTGGCGGACCAGGCGCACGCGGCTGCGGCGGCGGCGGCGGTTCCCCCACGCGCACAAAAGGATGCGACAGGCGGGGACGCTCGTGGGGAGGGTCGGGGGGGGGGGAGGTGATACTTGGCAGCCCTCGTGCGGGGCAAAGCGGCGAGGAGGGGAGGTGGTGCTTTGGCAGCCCGCCTGCGGGGGAACGGGGTGGCTGGCGCTTCGAGATACCGCCTCGCCGCCCTCCCTCCCTCGCCCCCCCCCCCCCTCTCTATCCTTTGCCGTGGCCGCTGCTGGCGGTCGCTCGTAGTTTATCGCGTCCAGCGCACCCACGCACCCACCTACACCCCCCCACCCCGTGCTGGTGAACATCGGCTGTCCAAGAACAGAAGGAGATACGGTCAGGCCGCAACCCACGGACACGCCAGAACGGCGTGCATTGTTGCAATCGCTGCCCACGGCGGTTTTGGGGGTCGACCTCGTCCGCCGGCAGGAAGGGGCGGCGGGGCGCATCACCTGCCTATAATCACCTCTTTTACAGGACGCGCGACCGACCAGCGCCGTCAACAGCACCGCAGCGGGGAGGAGTGGCCCCGCCTCTGCGTGGCCCGCCGCGTGGCGGCGGGGCCGTGCCCGGGATCCATCCAGCAAACATCTACGAAAATCCGCCGCACCATCAACCTCTCAACTGTGCTGCGTAGTAGGGCTCCCACCTCATCCTGGCGGAAGGGTCGGGAGCAAGTGGCAGGGGAGCCCGAGTGGCAGGGCGGGCAGCAGCCCCCTGCTCACTGGCGGGGCGGGCAACAACCGCCCAACCATGGGACGGCGAGGAAGCTGGCTGGCAGCAACCCCGCCCACCTATCCACTGACTTGCCAAGGCGGATGAAGAGGGCGGGGAAGCAACCGCAACTGACACCAACACAAGGGGGCGGAATTGGGAGTCTTCCCGTGACGCGTGACGCCGGACACAAGGAGGAACAGCCCGTCGGCCAATCTCCTGCAAACATGAACACGACACGGGGGCAATGCGAGTGAGACGGGGAAGTATCGGCAAAAATGGGGGGGGCGGGCGATGCGCTGGACCTCGGTGCCTGGTCCGCCACCGTATTGCAGCGACAGCCGTAGACAGCTGGGGAGATGGGAACCCCGAAGATCTGCCAGGAACATCGCGACTTCAACCACGGCTTTTCAAGGGTACTCTACACAGCCAACGGTTCGTACCAAGGTGTGTCAAGCGACCATAATTTCGGCAAGCGTAGGTCGGATGGGCGTCTTCATTGACGAGCGACCGCGTATGTGGCGAGTGCCAAGCGTATATTTTCAGCATGAGTCACCACGCGTACTTTCCCGGGTACTTTTCTTGTCCTCGTACCCGTCGAGCGTAATATCCCGAGGCAGTCCGTGAGCGTACTTTTGAGCGTAGATCTCGTACTGACACTGCACTTAAGATCGATACTAACAAGTATTTGGATCACCCCTCATCCTCGTCCGACGACAAGTGGTCCCCTTCCCCAACGACTTGTGGACGACTGGCGGCTGAAACGTGCTTCTCGAGGGTTCAGTGCATTTGCGTACTCATAGTCGTACTTCTCGATTTTGCGCGCCAGACCCGACTTCAAGCGTACATCTGCCCAGGCGAAGAAGAGACAAGCAACCGCGTATATACACGCTTAAAATCTATGCGCAACTACGCTTGATGGAAGTACGCTTAATAACCCCTGGTTCGTACTCATGTAGTGAAAGCATGTTCGTGAAAGTGCCCTATCCATTGGGACCGCTTTTGCTGACTTTTTTCTCAAAGTCACGACGCCTGTCGACGCTTCGGTCCTTCAGCCCTCGCTCTCATCAACGAAGGCAGTCCTTGACAGTCACTACAGTCACCGCCGCGCCGTCCTCCCAAGCGCCCCTGAGACGGATGCACGGTTGTGTCCGACCTGACCAGACGGCATGGGTCGTCACCCCAGCAGGTCAATCACGCAGGTAGCAGGATACGCCCGAGCAGGCCTGGAACATGCGCGTTTGCGAAAGTCCCTGGCCGTGAAAATTTCTGCCGCGGATGCTACTTCGTGCATCTTCTCTTTCGGCTCGTTGCGTCCGCTCTGTCCTGGTGTTGGGGTCCTTCTGAAGGCGGTCGCTTGGCCCTGGAGACTCGTCAGCACCCCCCTCCCCGCCACCGCCGTTGCCGTCGACACCGCCACCGCCGTCCCCACCCTCGCCCCCACCCACACGTGCACTGCCACACCACCGGGTGCATGGGGCATCCACCGGCGCGAGCGTCAAACTAGTCACCGCCGGGCGTCTCGTAAGTGGGAAGGCGGCAGCGCCGCGGGGAACCCCTCAGCGGACGCCCGGCTGAGCAGCAGCTGCGTCTGTGCTTCCGCATCACCTGCACCAGGCCCATGACCGCCTCAATAGTCGCCGCTGGCGACGGAGACGCCGCCGCAGCCGCCGCCGCCGTCACCGCCCCCGATCCAGCGGTCGCGATTGGCGACGCGGCGACGCACGGCGGGGCCGCGCATCTGTGGCGTCGCCTGCGCCACCTGTGTTGGACGGTGGACGTGCCCGAGCTCAACACACCTGAGCGAGAGCGAGGTGTTCCCCTTCGGGGTCGGTCCCTTCGCAGGGGTGTGCACACTGTTGTTCCGCCCCGAACATTGCTCGGTGTCAATTGTTTTGAAGCGAGTGAGTCCGGTGTAGGACAAATACGGATTGAGTCAAGTATACTGAGTGATTCATGGGCTCGAGTTCAAGTACATAAGTTCTCTTGGTGCCGCCATGACGCGCTGGACGTGACGCAAGGCCGCGTTGTGTGCCCTACTCTGGCTGCACTGGGTGCACAGCGGGCTGCACCACCACGAGCGTCAGCTTCACTGCACCGACTGGGCCGCGGTTCTTGTTGACCTGCTTGGTCGTGAGTGCTCGCCACACCTACTGCACTTCGGTCACCTCTCTTGACTCCGCTTGCCACTGCTGGCGCCCCCTGTACTTCTCGTTGTGGGGGATAGGACCGCCTTTGTGTCGGTCGTGGCTGAAGGCACCCTGCGGTCGTCGTGTCCTGCTTGTGAGCGTCTCCTCATACACTCTCCCTGCCCACCTGTTTGATCTCCCTGCTGTTGAGGCACGCGCACCGGCCGTTGGAGGCGGCGCCATGTCGACACCTGCGCGGCGGCGGCTGATTAGGGACTTCAAGAAGCTTCAGCAGGTAGGTTTTGTGGGGGGTGCACGGTCTTGCCCGGATTATTCTTTTGGTGTTGGCTGACGCTCATCCCCTGTGCTTTGTTCGTGTTTTGGAATGCGATGCGGCCAGTAGCCTTTGTCCTCTGTGCTGGGTCGGGCGTATGAGCAGGCGTGGTTCGTCTTTCGAGGCCCCGATGCACCCTGCTCCTGCAAAGCTGTATGTATTCAGTATGGCTAATGCATGGCGTGAGCCTGGCGACGGGTGCTTTGGTGCTCCCGGGGTTGATGGCTTGAATGCGCGTTCTTCACAGGACCCCCCCAGCGGGATTAGCGGCGCGCCATGCGACAATGACATTATGAAGTGGAGTGCGGTGATATTTGGGTAGGTGGTTGCAGGCGTCTGCCGGGAGCCCTGTGCTGCTTTGCTTGCCGTGCTCTTCATTCGTACTGTGGGGGTGTGCCCGTGGTTGACAGGGTCGTTTGGGCGTGAGTGTGAAGTCGTGGCTGGCTGTGGTGCGTGCTGCGCCGAGACCTTGGGGCTATGGCTAGCAGTGTGAGTGTGAAGGTGACATCTGCACTAGGCGCGGCTGAGCCACCTGGGAGTAGTGCTCGAAGAGATTGTGTCTTCGTTGTACATGAGCTGACGGCCCTCCGCGCCTGGTTTGCCCCGTGCTGTGTTCATGTCCATTGTTTTGCATCGTCATGCGTGGTATTGCTTCATGGCTGTGTCTTGCTGCTCTCGCTTTTGTTGCTCACTTCCTGGCGTATTTGTCCACGTGCTTGCGTAATCACACACCGTCTCCCACGACATGCTGCTACAGCCCAGACGACACAGCCTGGGAAGGTGGCACCTTCAAACTCACCATGCACTTCACAGAAGACTACCCCAACAAGCCCCCCGTCGTCAAGTTTGTGTGCCGCCTTTTCCACCCCAACGTCTATGCGGACGGCGGCATCTGCCTGGACATCCTCCAAAACAACTGGTCCCCCATCTACGACATTGCCGCCGTCCTCACGTCCATCCAGTCGCTGCTGTGTGACCCCAACCCCAACTCGCCGGCCAACTCGGAGGCGGCCCGCCTGTTCCAGGAGAACCCGCGCGAGTACCACAAGCGGGTGCAGGCGACGGTGGAGGCTTCGTGGACGTGACGATGGCCTACTGGGGGGGGGGGGGGCAGGCGGGGGCGTGCACATGGGGAGGTGGAAGGGGGAGCGGCGTGGTCGTCGAGCGTCGGCATGCGGGCATGATGGCGGGAGGGCACGTGGCGCGGGGTGGGGGAGAGCAGGGGAGGGGCTGGGGCGCGTCCATGGCACGCACTGTGAATGTGGTGGGAAGGGTCGCGGCGCTGGCGCCGGAGCGGCCCCGTTGCGGACTGGCCACGCACGCGGGGCCCCGGCCTCTCCTTGTTGGATGCGCCCGGCGCTGGTGCCGACGTGGCGCCCCGCCGTGTCTCTTTCCGATGGCTGTTCTCTGTGTTTTCAATGTCTTGTTTTCCATAGCGGGGGCTTGGTCCCACCTGTATATGACACATCTCTCTTTTGGGCGCGCTTGTCTCGTCGCGGCTGCCTGTGGAACTATGGAGCGGACATTCAGCACTCGCTGTCCGTAGGAAGCCCATCCTGCACACGCTGTGGCGGCCTCGACCAGCGCGACGAACGACCCATACGGGCGCATCGTCAGCCTCAGGTGCGGGGCTCACCCAGGGGGCCGTGGCGCGGCGGGAGAGAAAGGAAAAACTGTTTGTACATCCCACGGCGTCGACGCCCAGGGACACGCCCGCCCCGTCGTCCCCCCGCACCCCACCTCACGCCGCCCACCTCGCCGCCGCTGTCCCCCCCCCCCCCCTCACCCAAGCCGCCAAACGCGTCGCCGCTGGCGAAAGGAGCGGGGGGGAACACCCGCGGGTGATGCAGCCGCCGCCGCCGCCGCCCAAAAAAAGGGCCGCCTACACACAAGACGCCACGCCCCCCAGGACACACACACACACACACGCACACACGAAGCAAAGGCACCCCGCCCACCCCATCCCCAGCCCCCCCTTGCCGCCACCGCGCCGTCGCTGGCGCGGGCACGGAAGACGGGGGGGGCCACGCACAGCATAAACACAGGGAATCAATCGGAGGGGCCGCCACGACGGGCGCGCGGCGAGGGGGACAGAAGGGCGGGGAGGACTCCCCCGCTCCCCTACCCCCCCCTCACACGCGGTGCCCCGTCGTGGGCCCAGAAAAAAGGCATAGAAAGAAGAAAAAAAAAAAACAGAGGTCGTCACATGGGGTGTCCCGCACCCGGTCCGTGGCGTGTAGCCAGTGTGGCGGCGGCCGCGCCGAGGAGAGCAAGGGAGCGCAGAGGCCCCCGGACGCACGAGGCGGGCGGGGAGGCAGCGACGTAGCCACCCCCCAGCCGCCACCACGGCGCAAACCCAGCCGCCCCTTGTCGCTGCCGCCGCCCGTGTCCATCGGTTGTCAGAGCGTCCCTGCCACCACCCCCCGAAACGCGCACCACGCCCACCACGCGTGGCTGGAAGGAGTTCAGGCGGCGCCTCCCCCACAGGCGGCGGGGGGCGCCACACGCCGCCATTCGCAACGCGTGGGGCGGGCGGCGGCCGGGGGCGGCGGGCGGCGGCGGCGGCGCGCCACGCGCCAGCCAACCCCCCCCGGCAGAGTGCTCGCGCGCAGCGCGGGGGCGTCCTAGACCTTGCTCGCCTTTGGCGCCTGCCTCCTCGCCTCGTCCGCCGCGAGCGCGCGGGCCGACTCGACGGCGGGCTCCACCGGCGGCGGCGCGGCGGCGGCGTCGGCGTGCGCCGCCGCCGCGGGCGCCGCGAGGGCGGCTTCCCGCTTGGCCACGGGCGCCGGCGGCGGCGCCGCCGCGGCGGCGGCGGCCGCCGGCGCGGCGGTCGCCGCCGCCGCCGTGGCGGCGGCGCCACGCTCCGCTCCCGCCGCGGGTGCGGCGGGGGCGGCCCGCCCGCCGGCGGGCGGCCGCCACGGCGCCTCCACCTTGACCGTCGGCGGCGGCGGCGCCGCCGCACCGGGCCGGCCGCCGCCCGCGCGCACGCCACTGGCGGCGGCCGGCCCCGCCGGGGCGGCCGCCGCTGCCGGCGGCACGGCCGCCGCCGGCACCGCCGATGTTGCCGACGCGGGCGCGGCGGCAGCCGTGGCCACCCCAGCGGGACGCGCCGCCGCCGCCGCCGCCGCCGCCGCCGCCGCCGCCGCCGCTGCAGTCGACGGCGGCGTCGGCGGCGTCACCGGCGACGGGGCGGACGGGAGCGGCGCCCCCGCCGCCGCCGCCGCCGCGCCGGCGGCGGGCGCCCCCCCCCGCCCGCAGCGGCCGACGGCGGCGCGGCCGACGACACCCGCGCAGCCGGTGGCGGCGGCGGCGGCGCCGCCGCCGCCGCCGCGCCGCCCGGCCGCGGGCGCGTCGCCGCCGCGGCCGCCGCGGCGGCCGCCGCGGACGCGGTCGAGTCGGTGGTGCCAGAGCCGGCGGCGGCGGCGGCGGCGGCGGCGCCCGCCCCCACCTCCCCCCCCCCGCCCCCGCCGGCGGCAACCCGCGGGGCTCCTCGTGCAGAAACGCCGCGGCGGTCAGCGCGGCGCTCTCCGCCGCCGTCGCGGCCGCGGCGGCGGCCGCGACGGCCGCGTCGGTCTGGCTCGTCTCGTCGCCCGCGTCGTCGGCGGCGACCGCGGCCGCCGCCGCAGCCGCCACCGCCGCCGCCGACGATGGGTGGGGCGGCGGCGCGGCGGCAGCGGCACCGCCGCCGCCGCCGCCGCCGCCGCCGCCACCGACGCTGCCGAGCGGCCCTTGAAAGGGCGGCTGGTGCGGCAGGGCGGCGGCGGTGGCGGCGGCGGCGGCAGGCGGCGGCGCGGCAGCGGCGCCCCCCTTGAGCGACCCCCCCTCCTCCCCGCTGCTGTCGTCGCTGCTGCTCGTCGACCCGTCGGCCGAGATGGACGCGAGGAGCTGCTCGCCAAAGCTCTCCACCGTGTACGAGTTGAAGGGGCCGAGCGAGGAGGTGCTGCCGCCACTCCCAATGCCCTTGACGTCGAGCAGCGCGCCGCCGCCGTCGAGGACGGGCTGCCCGCCGTCACCGCCGGGCACGGCGGCGACGGGCGGCAACGCGGCGGGGCCGCCCAGGCCCGACGCGGCCATGGCCGCCGCCGCCGCCGCCGCCGCCGCCGCCGAGGTCGTTGCCGCCGCCGGCGCACCCCCCCCGGGCCCCCGGTAGCTGCCGCCACCACCACCGCCGCCGCCACCACCACCGCCGCCGCCGCCGCCACCGCCGCCGCCGCCCCCACCGCCCGAGTCCCGGTGCTGCCGCGGCGGCGCCCCCCCCCCGGCGGCCGGTGCGGGGGCGCCCCCGCGGGCGTGATGGGCGTGCCCGCCGTCGCCGCGGCGGCGGCGGCCGACACGGCGGCAAACGCGGCGGTGGTGGGCGTCGCCGGCCCGTCGCGGCGCTGCTTGGCCGCCTCCCGCTCCAGCTTCTTCTCGTACTTTTGGTGGTGCGTCCGCACCTGCTTGGCGTTGCGGGTGCCGACGATCGCGGCGATCTTGACATAGTTCTTGGGGCCGTAAATCTCCACCGCCTTGAGGAAGCGCTCGTGCTCCTCGGCCGTCCAGTACCGGCTCTGCTTACTGTAGGGGGGGCGCGCAGAGCAGGGGGAGGAGGGAATGGGGAAGGGCACCAAGGTGGGAACGGCGCCAGGTAAACACAGACGATGACAGACCACCCGCAAGCCAAAAGCAACCAAGAGCAACAGGTGAGTAGACAGCCATCAGACACCAGCCACCAGGGGACGAGGCCCATGCGTGGCCGCACACCCCCACAAGCCAAGACCACAGCCGCTCGTCAGTCAGCCAGCCAGCCAGCCTCCCCCCCCCGCCGCCCCCCCGCTCCCGCGTCCCTCTCCGCCCCCCCCCCCCCAACCCCCCCAGCGCGTAGTCTCCCCACCCCCCCCCCCCCCTCCCTCCCGACACGTACGTTTCCCCCCCGTGGTTGGGAGTGTTTGGCAAGCACGGGCTGTGGCCGTAGAGCATGGGCGTGCCGAGCCCCGGCGACGCCAGGAACGCCGCCGTCGCGGCGGCCGACAGGCCGCCGAGCCCCCCCCCCCCCCCCCCCCCCCCCCCCCAGCCCCGGCAGGCCCATCGACGTTGGGAACGCCACCGAGCCCGCCGCGCCGCCGTACGCGCCGGGGGGCACCAGCCCCGGCGGCGGCGGCGGCGGCGGCGGCGGCGGCGGCGGCGGCGGCGGCACGCCCTCCGCCTTGGCCACGTAGCCGCCGCCGCCGCCACCCGCCGCCGCCGTCGCCGCCGCCGCTGCCGCTGCGGCGGCGGCCGCCACGGCGGCCGCCCCCCCCCGCCGGCCGGCGGTGGCGGGTGGCCGGCGGCGGCCGCCCCCCCCCCCCGGGGCGGCCACCGCCGCCGGCGAGTGCCGGCGCCGGCACCCCCGACGACGACGGCACGCCGTACGCGTCGACGAGGGCGGGCGTCCGCGGCTCGCCGTGGCCGGCCAGCCGCCCCACGTGCGCGCCGTACATGCCCGGGGAGGCGACGCCGACGACGCCGGCCGGGCCGCCGCCACCGCCGCCGCCACCGCCGCCGCCACCGCCGCCACCGCCGCCGCCGCCGCCGCCGCCGCCGCCGCCGCCGCCGCCGAGCAGACCCGGGCCGTGGAGCATCGTCGGCGTGCCCAGCTGCTGCAGCGCCGCGGGCGGCAGGTGCAGCCCCGAGCCGTCCATCGCGGCGCCGAGAAACGCGGCGCCCGCCGGCAGGCCCGGCAGGCCCATCATGCCCGCCGAGACGGTGGCGGCGCCCGCCGCGGCGGCGGCCGCCGCCGCCGCCGCCGCCGCCGCCGCGGCGGGCCCGTGGCCGTGGCCGTGGCCGTGCGCCTGGCCGTGCGCCTGGCCGTGCGGGTGCCCCTGCCCATACCCCCCGTGGCCCTGCCCTGGACCCTGCCCCTGCCCTTGGCCATGCCCCTGCCCTTGGCCCTGCCCGTGCCCGTGCCCGTGCCCGTGCCCGTGCCCGTGCCCGTGCCCATTCCCCTGCCCATTCCCCAGCGCCGGCGACAGCGGCGGGTGCCCCCCCCCCCCCCCCCCCCCGGCGATGGGCGGTGCTGGTGGGGGTGGTGGTGCGGGTGGCCCGGCGGCGGCACGCCCCCCCCCCCCCCCCCCCCCAGCCGCCGCGGCTGCGGCTGCCGCCGCCGCCGCCGCCGCCGCCGCCGCCGCCGCCGCCGCCGGGTGGGCGTGCGCCGCCGCCGGCGGCGCGGCCGCCAGGTGCGCCGGCAGCGCCGCCGAGACGCTCGCAAACGCCTGCGCGGCGCTCATGCGCTGGATCTTGGCGCGCTTGCGGTCGAGCTTGCGCTCCAGCTCGGTGATCCGCTTGGCCTGCTGCACAACGACCGCGTCGAGGAGGCTCTTGCGGACGCGGAGGAGCTCCTCGGGGGGGAGCGCCGCCGCCGCCGTGGCCGCCGACGCCGCCGCCGCCGCCGCCGCCACCGACGCGGCGGTGGCGGCGGGGGGGGGGGTGGGGGGGGGGGTGGGGGGGGGTGGGGGGGGGGGGGGGGGAGCCCCGCCGCCGCCGCGCCACCCGCCCGCACCCCGGCCGCCGCCGCCGCCGCCGCCGCCGCCGCTGGCGGCTGCCGCGCCAGCGGCGGCGCGGCCGCCGCCGCCGCGGCGGCCGCGGCGGCGGCGCCCCCCCCCACGCCGCCCGCGGCAGCCTGCGAGCCCGCCGCCGCCGCCGCGGCGGCCGCCGCCCCCGCGCCGCTGCCGGCGGCCGACGCGCCGTGCGCGGCCGCCGCCGGCAGCGGCGTCCGTCCGCCCCCCCCCCCCCCTCCCCACCCCCGCCGCCGCCGCCGCCGCCGCTGCCGCCGCCGCCGCCGCCGCCGCCGCCGCCGCCGGCGTCACCCCCACCCCCACCACCGCCGCCGGCAGCCGCCCCCCCGCCGCCGCCAGGACGGGCGCCGGCGGCGACGGCGGCGGCTAGGACCGACGCGGGCGGCGGTCCCCCCCCCGCGCCTCCCCCCCCTCCGCCGGCCGGCCGCACCCCGCCGGCGGCGGCGCCGCCCGCGCCGCCGCCGCCGCCGCCGCCGCCGCTGCCGCCCGCAGCGGCCGCCGTGGCCGGCGCGTCGACGGCCGGCCGCGCCGCCATGCCATGCGCCGTGCCGGGCGGCGCGCCCGGGCCGGTGGGCGGCGCCACCCCGCCGCCGCCGCCGCCGCCGCCGCCGCCGCCGCCGCCGCCGCCGCCGCCGCCGCCGCGGCGGGCGCGGCCGCCAGGGGCGCGTCAGAGACGAGCGGGGTGGCGGCGAGAGCCACCCACAAAAAAAAAACAAAAAAAAAACACGAGCACGGCACAGGGCAGAGGGAGAGCGGGTGGTGGTGGACCCGCCTTCCTGCTGCCCCTCCCCCCCCCCCCCTCCCTCCGTGCAGCTCGCCGCCCCCCCTTTCCCCCCCCCCCCTCCCCCCTCAAACCCCGGCGCGCGCTAGTGGCGACGACAACAACACCCCACACACAACCACACAAATCGCACAACGAGAGCGACGACAGCCACGGCGGCGGTCCCCGGCAGCGCGTGCGCGGGCCCGCCCGGTGACCACGGCGGGGGCGCCGGCGGCGCGACGGCCAGCGGGGGCCGGTCGGTACGGAAACAGGCGTAGCGGCAGGGTAGGGCAGGGAAGACCGGCACAAAAAAAAAAAAAAAAAAAAAAAAAACGGAGCGGATCGCCACAACGGGGCACAGGGGGAGAAGCAGGGGGACACGGGAGGAGGCGGGGAGCGACGCGGCGGGAGGGCGGGGGGGGGGGGGGGGTTGACCGCACCTCAGCAGCGCATAGGGGCGCGGCGGCAGACCGCGGCGCGGCCGCCCGGTCGTCGGGGGGGGGGGGGGCCCGCGCCGCCGCGGCCGCCCGCGCGCGCGGCCGACACTGGCGGCGGCGGCGGCGGCGGCGGCGGCGGCGGCGGCGGCGGCGGCGGCCGTGCCCGCGGCCCGCCGGCAATGCGCCGCCCGCGGGGGGACGGCAGGGGCGGCGGCGCAATCTCCAGCCGCCCCCCCCCCCTCCCCTCAAAGACCTAGCGACGCCCGCTCCCGCCCCCACCACAGACGCAGCAGCCACACCCGCGCACTCCCCCCCCCCCCGCCCCCCCCCAAAGGCGTACACGACAGCCCAGGAGCGACCGATCCCCAGCCGCCGCGGGTGCCGCCACACCCCCCTCCCCCCCCCCCCCCCCCGCCCCGCCCCGCCCCGCCCCCCACCACCTCCCTCTGGCACGGCGGCCGCGGCGGGCAAGACGGACACGCACAAGCGCCAACACGCCCACAGCGGGACACCCGGCGGCGGCGGCGGCGGCGGCGGCGGCGCGGCCACCCTCCCCCCACGGGCGCGGCCAGCGCGGCGGCGCACCGCGCGTGCGCCGCCGCGCGGCCGCCGCGGCCGCCGCGCCCACCGGCGGGGCGGCGGCGCCCTCCCCCCCGCCGCGGCGACGGGCGGCGCGCGTGCCAACGGCGGCGGCGGCGGCGGCGGCGGCGGCAGCGCGTGCCGGCGGCGGCGGCGGGGCGGCGGGGCGGCGTGGCGGTGGCGGCGGCGGCGGCGGCGGCGGCGGCGGCGGCGGCGGGCGGCGGCGGCGGGCGGCGTCAGCACGGCCCGCGCGGCGGCGGCGGCGCGCACCCCCCCCCCGGCACGCCACCACCACCCGGCGGGCGCGGCTGCGGCGGGCGCGGCCGGGGCCGCGGCGGCAGCGCCGGCGGGGGGCGACACGGCCGCGGCCGGGCAGCGGCGGCGCGGCGGGCGCTCCTCCCCCCCCCCCCCCGACGACCACCACCCCCCCCCCCCCCCCCCCCGGACCCCCTGCTCGCGGCCGTCGTATCCCAGGGGAGGGGGCGTGTGGGGGCTGGGGGGGGCCTGTCGCCGCCGCGGCCGCCGCGACCTCCCGCCCCGAGCGGCCGGCCGCGCCGCGGCCGCCGCGGCCACCGGCGCGCGGCGGGCACGCCGCGCGGCGGGCACGCGGCGACCTCCGCGGCCGCCCTCCCCCCCCCCCCCCCCCACACGGCCGCGGCGGCACGCCCCCCCCCCCCCCCGCCCAGACCCGCACCCGCGCTGCGGGCACACGCCCCACACGCCGATCGGCAACGGCGGCAGCGGTGGGCGGCGGCGGCGCAACGCCCACACCAGCAGCGAGGTGGGGGCGGCGGGGGTGGTTGGGGGGGGGGGGGGGGGGGGCGGTGGGGGGAGACGCCGCCGAGAACAATTTCCGCACCCCCCCCCCCCCCCCCCCCCCCGCCCCCCCCACTCCACACCTCCAGCGCTATGGAACACGCAGGGGAGATGCCACGTGTAAACGGCGCGAGATCGGGGCACGCTGGGGCGCGTCGAGGGGCGCCCAGCCGCCGCGTCGGCGGCGGCGGCCAGCCGGCGCCGCCCGTCGCGCGAGGTGAATCGGCGCGCGGCAGCGGCGGCCAAGCGGTGGGGCGGCCGCGACGGCACCCCCCCCCCCCCCCCCACGACCGCCCCCCCCCCCCCCCCCCCTTCCCCGGCCGACGACACCGACGCGCCGCCACCGCCCGCCGGTGTGGGAGGCGGCGCCCACCGGACAGGCCGCGACGGGTGGCTGGCGGGGGGGCACCCTCGACCGGCCGATGCGTGCGCGCCCGCGCGGTGTGGGGACGGGGGGTGGGGGGGGTGCGGGACGGGGGGGATCCCGTCGACCCCCACCAAGACGGCGCGGCGGGAGATCGCTGCCAGAGATGGAATTGCAACACGCAAACCTTTGTAATTGTGGGTCGGGTAACACGCCCGACGCGGAGGACACCGGGTCGGCCACGTTGCTATATTTTGAGGAACGCACCGGCATCTTTCAAGTAGATTATACTTTGGTGTTTTCTTGAGACACGGCACCCGTCCGCACGAGGCCGTGGTGGGGGAAGAACCCAAACACTTTTCAGAAGGCTCGCGTCATTCGCAGAGGTGTCATGAAAGCGGCTCGCGCCTCGGAAGTAGCAGTTGGATCCTTGCAAGACGCCAGGACGCGTGTGTCCCCCGGACCGCGGTCAGCCCACGTTGGCACCGCGGCGGCCGACTGGGGCGTGGCCGCGACGGCGGCCGCGCTGCCGGTCATAGCAGCGGTGAGGAGGGGGTGATGGTGCGCTGGGGGGCGCCGCCGCTCCGCCGCCGCTGTACCTGCCAGTGGCACCGTGGCGGCAGCCACGCCCACCGCCGTCGCCGCCGCTGCCGCCACCCCTGCCACACCACCGACACCATCGACACCTCGGACGCCACCGGCGCACACAACCCCCCCGTCCGCCCCCCCCTGCTTATCCGTCGGGGCGTCGTCGGGCCTTGTGTGAGAGGGACAGATGCATCGCCCCGCAGTGAGCGGCTGTTTGCCCGAGGTCAGGGCGTGGCGGAGGCGTCCACGGTTGGGCCCCAGAACCCTCTTGGTTTGCCGCCGCGCCGTTGACGGAGCCTGCCACAGTGGCATGGTGCGACGGGCCCCCTAGGTGGGCGCACAGTCTTTCAGAGCTCCAGTTTGTTTTTTAGTGTGTGCCTCCGTGTGGCGCACAGAACACGCGCGGTTCTCCCTCCCCTCACAGACAACGAAAAATGTGACACACTTGTAGCTCTGGGAGCCGACGCATCCATCGACACCTTGCCCTATCCTCTCCCTCATAACGCCGCTTAGATGGGCACCGGCGATGCCATCGGCGGCGGCGTCTCCGTCGGGTAGTGGGGCAGGCCCGCGCACACGGCGGGCAGGTGCGGCAGGGCGTGGCGCACCGTGTGTGCGATCCGCCCGTTGACGGCGACGTGGTCCCGGCACAGCGACGACTCGGGGTGGGCGCGGCAAAACGACGGCCAGTCCCGCACGTACGTCTCGTGGCAAACAAACGGCGCGTGCTCGTCGGCGCGGAGGCACGACGAGCGCAGGTCAAAGGTCTTCTTGTTGTCGCCCACCCGCAGCGTCACGTCGGTGCGCACAACAAACCGCAGGCGGGGCTTGCCGCCGGCGCGGCGGCTCGCAAAGACGTGGTCCGAGATGAGGAGCTCACATGGCGGCTTGTCCAATGTCGCGAGCGACTTCAGCTCCCAAAATGCCAGCTTGACCAGCTGCGCGGCGGGCCGGGTAGACGTCGGCAGCACGCCCGTCGAAAGGGGGGAGGCCACGGACAGGGAGGGGGAGGCGGGAACGATAAGGGAGGGGGCGGCAGTGGCCGTCGAGGCAACGGAGGCCACCACCGCCAGGGCTGCAAGAAGAACCTTGGTCATCATGATGAGAGGAGGGCCCTCGTCCCGGAGCGACAAGACGGTGAAGGGATGACCAAGCACGACGAGCAACCAGTAGTTAAGAAAGAGGGAGGGAGGTCGAGCGGGTACGGCGGAGCATGTGAGGGGCGCTAGGTTTGGACGCCTTGCGGACGCCCACCGCCGACTGCTTGGTCTCCTTTTGTAGATGCCCGAGCGGTAGACACAAGCGCACGCCGGCGCCACACCCAGCAGGCGGCCGACCGAACCACCGCCAATTGATCAATGGAGGCCCCACTTGCTACCAACCCTGCCACGCGCCGGGCGCCAGCCCTCAGAGCGGGGCCCACAGCGTAGCGCAGCGCCGCCCGGGGCGCCGCCTGTCGACCCTCCCCCCCCCCTCATCCACGCCCCGGAGCATCCCTCGCGCCATCCACACGGCCGACTCGCCATCCGATGCAGGGGCGGAAGGGACGAGCGGTCATCCATGACGAGCCGTTCCGCGTAGGATAGTTGACGGAGCTACGTCAACCCCCCCTCGCGCGGACCCCCGTCGGCACACCACTCCTCGAGGCCTCCTCGAGTAAGGCCCAAAGTGTCAATGCGACGAGGGCAGCCGACTCTGTGGCGCGCGGGACGACGGGGCGGCAGTTGTGAGCTTTTTTTGTCCCGGGGGACGACGTGTGGGGCTCGTGTGACGCGACACCGTCAAACCGGGACGTCGTTGCAGGGCGAGTGCGCAGAGCGGCGGATGTCGGCACCGAGGCCAGGCACATGGTGCCTCTACAAGGGGATACGTACGACAGGGGACGTCGTTCTGCAGCCGAGTTGTACACCCTGTACCCCATTCATGGGGCGCAGACCCAGGTCAGGCGGGGTCAAAACCTCCGACTGGGCAAGCTGGGGTCGCTCACTGATGGACACAGGAAGGAAACGTCGCCTGAGTGTGCTCGCTGAGCTGTACGTGAAAAGGGGGTGCGGCCAGCGTATTGACGGGTCTGCTGATCCGTAGCAAAGGCAGCCGTTATGCTTCATTTGGCTCCAGGAGCGTGTGGGGTCGAGAAGTGTGTGGAGGGGGACGGAGGTGGCTCCGCTATCGAAGGGGGGCCTTCGACGGGACGGCCCCGGAACGTTGGGGTGTCATTTGGAGCCATGCATTGTCGGCACCGCTGCCCTCGCAGCGATACTGGCGGCCACGCCTCGGCCGTGAGCTGTTTGATCAACCAGAAGTAGGGATACGTTCACGCTTCCCCCGCTGAGGGCACTGGCTGTCTGGTGTGTGTCGATGCTATCATTGGATGGATGGCCCATCGGTCGGGGCCCACTGAAGGGTGGTGCTGTCACGGCACAGACGCAGTGGGCAACAATCCAGAGGGGGCCTCGCCCGCACCTTGTCGGCCAAAGGCAACGTGGCCCGCGTCGTGTCCGGTGAAACTAGCCTTTGTATTTTGTTGAATAATTTCTACGATTTGTACCCTGTGCTGTAATAAAGTTAGTTACTGTCTTGTTGCCGCCCCGACGACGCCTGCCGCGACTGCCGCGTACTTGACGACGCTCCTGTAGCCGAGGCGAACGGGGGGGGGAGAGCTGCTTGCCGGCGACTCCGTGGGTCGTTCGGACAGGCGCGGCCACAGCCATCCAGCGGCTGGGGCGTGCACCCATCAAGCGGGGCGGGCCATGCAGCCCTGCCGCCACAGCGCACCAACCCGCCGCATCTGGCGGGCGTAGACGGGAAGCCCGCGGGCCGCGTTGAGGCGGCCATCGCGCACACAATTCCATACGAGGGGGGGAGGTTAGTGGCCGCGAGGAAGGGGAGAGGGAGGACAGAGTCACAGACCGACAGTCGGGAATGTTTCGGGTCGCGGGAATACACCGGGCCGCCGCCGCTAATGCGGTACGCGGACGCAAGGCAGCGGCGCTCTGTCGCCGCCGCGATGGAGGGGGCAAGGTGGTTCGAGTGGGGGGGGGGTGACCGGACGCCAGCCGCCCAGCTGGAGCTCTGCAGAGGCCGGGTCGACCTGGCCAGGTGAAGGCGGCGGGCAGCACAAACGCTAGCGGGGGACGGCACCGGGCGTGCTGGTCAGGGAGAAGCGGCTGGGAGCAGGGCCAGACTGCCACCGCAGTCTCCCGAGCTGACAGCGGCGGCTCAAACCTGTCGGCAACATCCTGTTGACCCTCGCCAGCGGCCAGTGCCGCTTGGTCGCCACGTGCCGCCAGTTCGTTGGCCAGTGGTCGGCGGGCTCCACGAAAGGGATGGCCGGCGCAGCAGGGCCTCCTAGTAGGCCGTGTACCATACGCGAGCCCAAATTCGTGTTTTTGGCGTGCCAGGGCGTGTTGCACGACCCTGTTCAGTGGATACGGTGCACGGAAACCATGCACCGTGCGCGACACTTTGCCCCTTGGAAATGCTATGCGGGTACCATGCCGTTGCAGATGGTCACGAGAAATGCACCCGGTGCACGAGCACTCTTGCATGACGTCTGCACCGCTAGCCGACGTTCCGTGCAGTGAGCGTGCATAGAAATGTTGCAACTCACGGAGAAGTGAGCGACTCGGCTGCTGAAGCATACATACGCGTGCTTCTGAGCACGCATCGCATGCTGGGCTCGCCTCCTGCTTGAAACAGAAAACTCCTTCGTACAGAACACGAGCAGAGGCAAACGTGTGCATGCAGATGTCCTGCATGGCACTGCACCAATGCACGATGTCTTCTGAACGGCGGCACGCAATCAAACAGACTTTTCGCATTTACGAAACATTTGAAGACCACGTCGTGCACTTTAGAGAGCAAGCCCTGCACGGGACCGTACTCTGGTGCAGGGTCCAAGAATGGTCGTATGTGACAAGCACCGGCAAAGAAAAAACGTTCGCACACGCCTCGACGAGGTGGTTCTGATCCTCTATGCCGAAAACGGGAACTCGCCGCAGCTTCCCCTTCAGGGGCGAGCCCGCCTGCACTGGGCGTCTGCGACAGGAACACGAGGAACCGCGTTCTGGGGCGCTGAGGGCCACGTTGCAGACACACGAGCAGGAGTCGAATAGACCAGAACAGGTCAAATCGGCGACAAGGTACACAGTCTTGTCCCCGCTGCGCGGAGCGAGACCTCCCGTCCCGGAGCGCTCCCTGCGCGCACGTGGGGAGGCGGAACCAAGGAACGAGGCGTGGTCGGCACCGCCGCCCGCCTGGCCTGCAGGCTTGCCAGGCCTTGATCTCGGGCGCAGTGGCGGTGCCCGGGCGCCGCGGCGGCCTCTCGGATGGGCTGTTGTGTCCGCCTCGGCGGCCGTGGCAGGGATCCCCCCCAGGTGGCCTGGCCTGGCCTGCGATGAGCACTGTCACACCCAGTGGTCGACCGGCGGGCACCCGGCTCGCCACCACCCCCACGCGGCGAGTCCGTAGCTTCCAAACAGGTGCCCGCGGCGGATTGCGGGCGGCCGCTGGTTGGTTGGGCGGCGACCACCCGCGTATCGACTCGGTGTCCTGCCCCCCACCGCGTCCTCCCCCGCCCTTTATCCGACCATCCCGCTCGCCGCAATCCCTGTCGAGGATTGCGTGTTTTCCTGGCTCACCTCCCCCCCACGCCAGCAGCAATCCCTTGCGGCGGCACCGGCGGCATCGCCGGCCGGCGGGCGTCGAGTGCGGCGCTCTACGGCACGGCGCGTGTCACGGGAGGACTGTACCGCCGTCGCCGCCGCCGGCGTGACATCGCACTGACAATCCATCCGGCCACCGGAGCGGTGCGCTGCGGTCGCGGGGTCGGCCACCTCGCCGGGCGCGGTCCTTGGAGGCAACCTCCCCGACGCTGCTGACGTCCCCTAGTCGCGCCCGAGCCGTTTCTCAGGAGCCGCCACCCCCTGCCCACCCGCCACGCACCACCCCGCCTGCACTCGTCGTCCTCCTCTCCTGCCCCCCCCCGCCCCCCGCCCCTTCTCCCTCAACATGGAGCGTGGCACGTCCTCCCCCCTCCCCTCCCCCCAGCGACGAGCCCCCCACGCTCGCCGTGGCCGCCGGCCCACCGCTGCGCTGGCGGTGGTGGCGACGGCGGTGGTGGTGGCGGCGGCGGCGGCCCGCCTGGCGGCGGCGCAGGAGTGCCTATCGCCCGTCGCCACCTGCGACGGGTCGGTGGACCTCTTCCCGACCAAGATTGACCCCATCCGCCACTCGACGACGCTCACCAACCTCGCCTACACCCCCGTCTATGCCGATATCGACGTGACCGTTGACGAGGGGGAGCCCCCCCTCCGGTACCGCTTTGTGCGGTGCGGGTGTGTCGGGGTGGCCCCCGCCGGCGGGCGGACGGTCGTGGCCGTCCCTCCCGCGCGGCTCTATGTGGGCGACACTTCCACGCTCTCCCAGCTGGCCACGGAGGTCAGCGCCCTGGACCGGGTGGCGGTCATTGGCAACGTCTTTGTCACCTACTCGCCGACGGTGCGGCGGCGAGTCGAGGCGGGCCTGACCCGCTCCCTCGTCACGGACCCGTCCGTGTTTAGCGCGGACTATACGCAGCTGCTAAACAACACCGTCACGGGGGGGGGGGATGGTCGCGGTCCACTGCTCGCGCTGGTACCGTCACGGGACCGTGGCAGGTTTGTCAATGAGACGGGGAACGCGGTCCCGTTTGTGAGCGTCGGGGAGCTCCTCGAGCTCACCCCTCTCGGGCGCGCCGAGTATGTCCAGTTCCTGGCCCTACTCACCGACCGGCCGACACAGGGCAACACCGCGTTTGCGTTTATCCGCTCATCGTACGAGGCGTCCATGGCGGCTGCGGCGGCCGCGGTGCGGCGGCCGTCGGTCCTCGTTGGGTTTCCTTTCGGCGACTCGTGGACGCAGCCGGCAGAGCGCTCCTATGCGGCGGCGCTGATGGCCGATGCAAACCTTGACCATCGGTACCAGTCCGACAACGCGACCGTCGCCACCAGCCTGGACCTCCCCGCGACGGTGGCGGACTTTGGCAGTGCGGACTTGTGGATCAACGCGGGGCTCTTCCCGGGCTCCCCCGACCTCACCCTCGACGAGCTGCTGGCGGCCAACGCCACCCAGACCGAGCTGGCCTTTTCCCGCCTCGAGGCAGTCCGCTGCGGGCAGGTGTGGATTAACCAGCGGGAGGTGTCGCCTGATGGCACAGCAAACAACTACTTTGAGGAGGGGGCCGTGCGCCCCGACAAGGTGCTAGCTGACTTGGTGCGCCTTGCCCACCCGACCGCTGCCATCCCCGGCTCGTTCAACTTTTACTACTCGGCGGGGCGGGCGTCCAACCTGACGTGCCCCCACGCGACCCTGCCCGTCGACCCCGTCCCGCCGTCGGTGTACGTGGACACGGTCGTACGGGTGATGGGCGGCCTCAGCCGGTGGGACGTGGAGGACGACCTCGCGTCGCGGGTGTACCCAGAGCTGGCCGCCGAGGCCAACGTGTCAGCCGCAGAGGTGGAGGTCTTTTTCGACACCCCCCCCGAGGACATGCCCGCGGACGCCGTCGACCTCACCGTCCGCGCCCGCCGGGCGGGTCCGGTGGCAAATGACTCGGCCGACGCGCTGGGCGCCGCCATTGTGCGCGCCCTGGACGCCGCCCTCCCGGCCGCGACGGGCGTCGTCGCCCGGTCCGTGGCGGTGGTGGGCGGCCCCGACGCGGGCGGCGGTGGGGGGGGTACCGGCGGTGGAGGCACGAGCGGCGACGACGATGGGGGCGGCTTGTCGGGCGGCGGCGTTGCCGGCATTGTCATTGGGTGCTTGGCGGCGCTCGCGCTGGTGGCGGTGGTGGGGGGTCTGGCGTTCCGGCGAGGCCGCCACCGTGGCGCCGCCGACCGTGACGCGTACTGGCAGGCCCAAGAGGGGCAACCGATGGCAGCGTCCGCGGCGTGAGAGGCGGGCGTCGCGAGGAAGAGGTGCGGCGGAGGCCACCGAGCGGCGCAGGTGCGCGAGATTAGGGGGGGGGTGCGGCGTCTCGGGCGCGTCTATTCGTTCCTACACCGCGTCTGGGGGGCGGACTGCCGCCGCCCCCCCGCCGGCGACGATGGTCCGCCCTCGCCGTCGCCACAGCCACCGGCCGCCTCACCCGCTTGCCTTGCTGCCGCCATCGGCACCGCCTGCTGCGCCACCATTTGCACGCCCGCCGCCGTCATCGTCCTCCATGTCCTCGCCCTCCCCACCTCCAGCTACCCCACCACGCCCCCCGCCATCTCGGTGCCTGTCCCCGTCCCCATTTGCCTGCCACCCGCCCGCGCCGGCGGTGCGTATTGGCGTCGCCGTCGCCGGGGCGGCGGGGGTGCCCGCGGCGGCGGCGGCGGCAGTCGTCCGCGCCCCCCCCCCGCCGCTCCCCCCCCAGCCGCACCCCTCGCCGGCCCATCCGCGGCGGCCGCGGCGGGTGCACCGGAAACGTCGGCGGCGGCGGCTTCGGCAGCAGCGGCGGTGGAGCCGCCGCCGCTGCCGGCGTCCGGGCCCAGCACCGCCGCCACGTCGCCCGACTTGAGCGCCGCCTCCAGCGCGTCCACCTCCTCAATGCTCTCCGCGGCGGCGATCATGCGCCGCAGCCGCTCGCGGTCGGCAACAGAAACGGACGCGGCCGCGCCGCCGCCGCCGCCACCCCCCCCATCTGCAGCCGACGCGGCAGCCCGGGGGGTGCCCCGCCCGCCATCCCCTCCCGCCGCCCCCCCCCTCCCCCACCCTCCCCAGCCGACGCGGGCGCACGCTCCCCCCCCCCCCATCAACAGCCATGGCGCCGCCAAAGAAGCGGCGCGCCGCCCGCCGCTCCGCGTCGCGGACGCGCACAAAGTCGAGCACCCGCACGCCCGGCAGCGCGGCAATGACCGCGAGCCGGTAGTTTGGCGTCCGCGTCACCGGGTTGCCCCGCAGGCAGAGGAGCGTCAGGCACGGCAGGCGGGCGAGCTCCTCGGACAGGCGGGCGGCGGCCAGGCTCGCCAGCCCATTGTCGGTGAGGAGGAGGCTTTCCAGCGCCGGCACGGCGTCGGCAAAGCCCGGCCCGATCGCCGCGATGCGGTTCCGCGGCACGTGCAGGTGCCGCAGCCGGGGGGCGAAGGGGAAGCCAGACAGGGCGGGGAGGAAGTTGCGCGACAGGTCAATCGCGTCGTAGCGGCCGGCGACGGGCGCCAGCGCGGCAATGTCGACGAGTCGGCGGCCGCGGAGGTCCAGCTCCCAGTCGCCCAGGCAGTTGAGGCCCTGCGGGGCTGTTCGGACCATCTCCGCCGTTAAGCGCACCATGGTGCGTCGGAGGGGGCGGGGGGGGTCGGAAGTAGGGGATGGTCCAGGGGGGAGGACAGGCAAAGTGAGGGCGGGACGACGGCAGGAGAGCCGCGTGCACCGAGCGGCCCTGATGCCTCGGGCGGATCGGCCAAATAGCACACGCTCCGCCAAGTAGAAGACAAGCCGGAGAAAGAAGAGCTACGCTTCTAACAGAGGTGAGGGGGGGGTGCCCACAAGTGACCGCCGACAGCTTGGTCGGGGCGGGTTGCGCGTGCGGCGAAGGCGGTCGCGGCGCGGTGGTCGACGACCGGCGCAGCAGTTGAGCAAGTCAAGCACGTGGCAGCGTCAACAGTGTACTTAAACAGCCAGTAATCTACAGAGTACATGCGGCTGACCAGGTCGCTCAGTACAGTTCCGTAGTCTACCACATCAAAGTACGGACGTCAAGGACACGCAAAGCCTATATCAAGTTAATATATTGATGTTTAAATTTCCGAGGTCAGCTTGTCTCTGTGGCTCAGTTGGCAGAGCGTCAGTCTCATATGAAAAATGTGCAGCTCAGAAATTCTGTCGTGCGCAATGCTCAGCAATCTGAAGGTCGCGGGTTCGAGAAAGCGGTTACCCCGCCGGAGGCATCATTTTTGCTCCGTGGATAGCGAGTGCTTCGGCGGGATCAAAGGGTGGCGGCGGTGGCCGCGGCAAGCGGCGTGCCACGACCCTTCTCCGCACACGTGCGGAGAGAGGTGGAGCTGGAGGGGAAGAACGAGTGGGGGAGCGAAGGCCGCCGGTGATGGCAGCGGAGACGACGGTCGACGGGGAGGGCGCCACCCCTGCCAGCGCAACACCTTCAGTAGCGGCAGTGGGCACCGGGGCAGCCATTGCTACGGCTTGCAGGTCGCAGCGACGGTGGGCGGTGGCGTGCCGGCGACGTCGCTAGCTATCCCGAGTGGGGATACGGGCGGTGGCATACTGACCGTATCGCCTCCGGGTGGCGGATTTTCGCGCGCCACCGCTGGCGCTGTTACAACGGGTGCCACGGCCGACACCCCACAGCGCCATTTTTTTTACTTTTTCTTCGTCGTGGGCGGCGCCGCCGGGGGAGGAGCGCATGGATCTTGGGTGGCGGCTGCTCGCGCCGGCGCCCGCCGGTGGTGCTCGCCGCCGCCCCGTTGATGGCCGGCGGGTGGGGGATGGGCGGCGGTGGCAACCGCGGCGGCACCCGCGTCGGCTTGCGCCCGCCAGCAGGGGCCATGGCCTGACGGCGCGTCGCTCTTGTCCGGGCGGTAGTGGGGGGTGTGGGATGATCCGTCAGGCGACGTCGGCGGCGGCAGTGGCGGTCGGTGGCCGCCGCCCGGCCGCCCTGTCGTCGCCCTGCGTCTCGGCGGTTTGGGGCGGCGGCGGGCGGCCGGGGGGTGGCGGCTTGTCGAGTGCAGGAAGGGGGCGGGAGGGGGGGGACGCCCCCACGCGGGCGGCCGCCACTGGGAGCGCCGGCCGCCGCGCAGCGGTGGCCGTTCCTGTGGTGTCGGCGGCGGGGCGCGGCATCCGCCGCGGTCGGGGTGTCGGCTGCAGTGGAGAGGGCAGCGGCGGCGGGGGCGGCGGCCGCGTACGCGCGCGCGCGTCCATCGACGCGCGGCACGCTCTCCTCGCTCCGTTCACCCTAACCCCCCCTCCCCCCCCCCCCCGCCTCCTTCGCCTTCCCTCGCGCGTGTGCCTGCCCCGCACCCTTGCCGAGGCTTCCTCTCGCTCGTCCGCGCCTCCCCGCCCACGCTCTGTGGCCGGGGGGGGGGGGGGGCGGCTACGGAACACCGCGACGCGGCGGCGGCGGCGGCGGCGGCGGCGGCGGTGCCGCAGGGTCGCGACGGCGGCGGCGGCGGAGGTGCCGCATGGTCGCGACGGCGGTGGCGGCGGCGGCGGCGGCGGTGGGGGTGGTGGTGCGGGTGGCGCCGACGGCGGCGGCACGCTGCCGGCTGCTCCCCTGCGGCCGGGGAGCCCCGTGCGGTGGGGCGTGGCCCGGCGTGGCGGCCACGCACCCGCCCGCGATGCCCATTGTGCGTCGTCGGCCGCTGGGCGCGCCGTCGGCCCCGTCGGTGCGGCCGTCGGCTGCGGCCCGTCACGGAACCATCTCAGCCCGCTCTGTTGGGGAGCCGCCGGCCTGGGCCACCGCCGCGCCACCGTCCATGTGGCGTTGGAGGCGGGGGGAGGGGGGTCAGGGGGGGGGGGCACCACCGTCGTGGGTCGGCATTGCGGCGTGGGCGGCTTGGGTGCGGCCGGTCCAGCGAGGCCGCCTCATCCCGGTGGGGGGGGTGACCCGCTCCGTCGGCGTTGGCACTGCGGCGGGGGCGGCGTCACCGCGGCTGGCCGCCGGCCGCCGCGCCGCCGCGGACAGCCACCGCACCTTTTGGCGCCGGGGCCGCCGCGTTTTGGGTAGCCCAGTCCTCGCGGCAGCGTCGCGCCGCACCCCTCTCGCTCCCGCCCGAGCTCTTGCTCGCCCCCCGCGCGAGCTCCACTCGTCCCCCCCCCCCCCCGCACCAACCCGCCCTGCACCAACCCGCCCCCCCCCACGCCCATTCCATGCGCGCACCACGTACACAGAGCGCCTCGGTTCCGCCCTCGTGCCGCCCGCCGCTGCTGGTGCCCCTCCTCCCACCCCCCCGGTCGCGCACCTTGCAATGGCCGACGGCGGCGTGACGGCAACAGGGGGGTGGCGGAGGACGCGGAGCGCGGCAGCGGCGGGCGGATCCCGCGCACGCCCGACAGCCGCCGACGGTGGCGCCACCCCCAATCTGAAAATCTTGACACACCAGTGCACCCGCGCGGGCGCGCCGGCGGCCGCCGCGGCGGATCGCGCGGGCGGCGCCGCCACGTCCCGCCAGAGCTCGGGCGTGCGCGTCGACGTTGACAAGCGGCGCCGTCTTCTGGGGGCCGACGCTCTTGCGGTCGCTGCCCCTGCGCGGCCTCTTGGTGGGGGCGGTGCGCGCGGCTGCCTCGCTTTCCCCCCCCCAACGCCCGCGCTCGCCACCCTTCCTTCCCCCCCCCCCCCCCAGCCCCCCCCGCGCCCTCCTCCCCCTCTGCTGCGCTCCCCTGCTGTCCACTGCCGTCCCGTCTGCTCCCCTTGTCCGACCCCCGTAGCTCCCCCCGTGCGCCATGGACCCGCCCGCGGACGGCGCCGCCCGGGTGGTGGCGAGCACCGCCACCACCGCCCCCGACGGCGCCGTCACGGTCACGCGGGTGGCGACCGCGACGCGGCCGCCGGCGCCGCCGGCGCAGGTGATTGGCATCGTCGGCTTTGGCAACTTTGGCCAGTTCCTCGCCGGCACGTTTGTCCGGCAGGGCCACCGGTACGTGCCTGTTGATGTGGGCGGGGGACGAAACAGGGGGGGTGGGAGGGGGGCGGGGGGGGTCGGAGGCACAAACGCTTCAGCACCGTCGCTGGTGCACGCACGCTGACGCACGCGCGCTGGTGTTGGTTGCCCCGCGGCGGGGGGCCGTCCGTACCTGTGCCGCGCGCTGGGTTCTAACGTGTGCCTGGTGGTCGCCTTGTGCTGGTCGGGATGCGCTCCCTGCCATCCTCCACTTGACGGCCCTCGAGCGTGGTGCGCTCGCTACCCCGTGCCCCTCTCCGTTCCCTCTTGTTCTTGCCCTTCCAGAGTCATTGGTATGAGCCGCGGCGACTACTCGGCCGCCGCCACCAAACTCGGCGCAACCTACACACGCGACGCGGCGGCGCTCGTGGCCGCCAAGCCCGACGTGGTCATCTTTTGCACGTCCATCATGTCCCTCGCGTCGGTGCTGCGGGCCTTCCCGCTCGCCGCCCTATCCGACACGCTCGTCGTGGACGTGCTGTCGGTCAAGGTGCACGCCGCGACGCTGTTGACGGAGCTGCTCCCCGCCGCCGCCGACATCCTGTGCACGCACCCCATGTTTGGGCCCGAGTCGGGGCGGTCCGGCTGGGGGGGGCTCCCGTTTGTGTACGACCGCCTCCGCGTCCGTGATGGGCCACGGTGCGACCGGTTCCTGGCCGTCTGGGCGGCAGAAGGGTGCCGGATGGTGGACATGCCCGTCGCTACCCACGACGCGTACGCCGCGTCGACGCAGTTTATTACGCACACGACGGGGCGGCTGTTAGCGGGACTGGGGGTGGGCGGCACGCCCATCAATACCAAGGGCTACGAGAGCCTCTTGGGGGTGGTGGACACGACCGTCAGTACGTGCGGCTGTGGGGCCGAGGGGGGTTCGGGAAGGGGTGGCGGGGGTCTTTGCGTGCCTATGGTGGGCGGCGGACGCGGCGCACGACCCACGGGTGTACCCTGCCAGCATGCATAGGCGGCAGGCGTCCAGGCAGTCGGCGGGGCGAGCACGTGGCACCGCCAGGAGTACTGACTGACTCTCCACCCTACGCCGACGCACGCCCCCCTTGCTGTGTCCCGCATTCCCCCCCCCCTGTCTTTGCTGGCCCCTCCACGCAGAGGACTCCTTTGACCTCTACTACGGTCTGTACAAATACAACCCGATGGCTCGGACGCAGCTGGACCGCCTCGAGGCGTCTTTTGCGGCCATCCGCACGCGCCTGAACGAGTGCGAGGCGGCGGAAGCGGCGGCCGCCAACGGCCGACCCGCCGTCGCCGACAAGCGCAAGACGGCGGCGCCGTCGGTCACCGACGCGCCGCCGCCCGCGTCGGCGTGCAACGGCGGTGCTGCGGGCGCCGCCGACACCACCGCCGCGGCTGCGGCGGCCGCCGGCGTCGCCGCCGCCGCCTCCGCCGACACGTTGGTAGATGGTGCGCGCGCGGGGGAGGTGGTTGGGGCGGCGGTCTAGGCGCGCGGCGGGCCCTCCGTGTTGACCGGCTCGCCGTCTTGGGGTTCCGTACCCGTGTGGCGGGTGCGAACCCCGCCGCCGTCGATGGCCGCCGCGCCGTTGGTGGCGGCTGCCATGAGCGGGGGGGGGGGGGGTGGCTGCCGGTGGAGCGCCAAGGCGGCGGCCCCGTGGCGGGCGCGCACGCCCCCCTGAATGGGCAGGTCGAGGGGCGACAGCGCCCGCGTCGCCGCCCGTGGCGGCGGCGGCGGCGGCCATGAAAAAGTTGTCCTCCGCCCGCGAGGTCGTTGCGCTCCAACGCGGTCGGCGCGACCAACAGCAAGTGGTTGCTGCTCTGGTGCACCGGGATGGTCGCCATCGTCGCGAGCGCGGCGTCGCCCTCCGCGGCGAGCACCCGACAGCCATGGGCGTGGAGGTACTCGCTCAGGTCCATGCCGTGGCACGTCGGCAGCTGGCCCGCCATATGCGCTGACGCGGACGACGACGTCGGGGCCGCGGTGACGGCGGCGGCGGCGGCGGCAACGGTGGTAGCGGCGCCCCCCCCCCTGCCTCCCCTCCTCTGCGACCCCGCGGCCACCATGAGAGCACACGTTGACCAGCCGCCCCGGCGGCGCCGCCCGCAGTGCGGCCCGCACTTTCCCCCGTCACGTCGTCCACGAGCATGCGCAGGACGGCCGACAGGGCGGGCCGCCCCGGGTGGCGGCCAAAGATGTCGCGCACGCCTGCTCTGCGGCGGCGCGCGTCAAAGACGCCCCGCTTCCTGGCGCGGACCAGAGGCCCGCCCAGTTGGACGGTTGCCCCGACGCCGACGAGGACGACGTCGGCGGTCGCGACGACCACGTCGGTGGGGTGAAGTGCGGCCGCGGGCGGGAGCTCCAGCCCATCTGAAGGCGCGGGAGGGGAGGGGGGTGGAGGGTGACGCTGCAACAGGCGTCGACGCCGACGCCGACGCCGACGCCGACGGCACCGCCACGGCTGCCGCGTTGGCAGTGTGGGCGAGCGTTGCTGCCGAGGGGGAGGTGGCCGTTGTCGCGGCCACCACCGCCGCGACGGCACGGCTGGCGGCGACTGGTGGTGGAGGTGGGAGGGGGAGTGGGAGTGGGGGAAGAGGGGAGCCGGCCATGGCCGCGACCGTCTGGGGGCTGGCCACAGCCGTCGCAGTGTGTGAGCAGACCAAGGAGGGAAGCGAGGGGGGGGGTCGGGTAACGGGAGTAGGGTGGGGGAGGCACCTCGTCTATCCGGCGGCATAGCGTGTGTGACAGCAGCGGCGGGTGCAATAAGCGGCCGGGCGGGTGGTGACGGCGGTGGGCGCGCCGGTCGCCGCCGGCGTGGCGGACCGGAAAACGCCAGCCGCCAGGCAGTACTCCCCCCACAGTCAAGACACGGCACCGGAGGGATGGAAAGGTCGCACGCCCTCCGGTGCGAATGGCGGCATTCGTGCCTCCCGCTTGGCATCGCGGCAGTACCAGTCCGTCGGTGCTAGAGAGGAGGGCTCTGCGTGTGCAGCCCGGCGTGGCGGTCCGTGGCAGCGATGGGCGCCACCCCCCCAGCGACGTTGTTCCCAGGCGGCGCGCCCGCCCCGCGCCGCCACCGCCGCGCACGCACCGGCGGTGAAGCGCCGACCAAGACCGCCACCGGGTGCACACCTATTTCGGATGCACTGTTGGGGAATTTGTCATACTCCAGGACGCGTGATCCACGTGGTTGAGAGTCCTCGGAAGCTCAATTGTCCAAGGCCGTGGCGTCCGCGCGTGCCTCGCTGGCCGACGCAGGCGGAAGGGTATGGAAGGGTGACCGCCACCGCCTGTCTGCCGAACCGTCCCGGACGTCGACGGTGCGTGGAACGGGAGGCACCTTGCTGTCCCCGCCGCCGCGGCCACCAGGCAGTGGCCTTTGTGGTGAACTGGCCAATTAGGTGAGTCTGAGAGGGCCGCTGTGGCGTCGCCTCTGACGAGGCACAAGGATAAGAGCGCCGCCGCCGTGGCCGTCGTCCCCCTCATCGCTCGGCACGCGCCCTCCTTGTCCCCCACCCGGTTCCCGTTTGTGTGTTTCGAACCGCGCGCACGCCCACCCACGCTTGTGTACCTCTGTAGCTGCGGCCGAGGCAGCCGCCTCTCGACGGCCGCGCCCCGACGGCCCGCGCACCCGCCCGCCATGGCGCTCCGCGTCAAGGCCGCGTACGACGGCACCATCCGGCGCCTGTCCGTGTATTCCGCTGGCTGTGACGGCCTGCGCGCCGAGGTGGCCGCCGCGTTTGGCCTCCCGACCGCGACGGCGGTCGCGTTCACCTGGCTCGACGATGAGGGCGACGCGGTCGCCCTCACCACCGACGCGGACCTGGCCGAGGCGCGCCGCGTCGGGGGGGACCTCCTCCGCCTGACGCTGACGCCCGAGGGGGAGGGCCCGACCGCGCCGGCCGAGGCCGCCGCACCCCGCGCTGCAGCGACGGAGGAGGGGGCGGCGGCCGACGACGGGGCGGCGCCCATGGAGGAGGAGGGCCAGGCAGCCGATGACGGCTGTGGCGGCGCCTGTGGCGGCGCCTGTGGCGGCGCTTTTGCTGGTGGGCCTCGCCACCGTGGCAAGCACGGTGCGGGTGGCCGTGGTGGGTGTGGTGGCTGGGGCGGCGGCGGGCGTGGTGGCTGCGGCGGCGGCTGGGGTGGTGGCTGCGGCGGCGGCGGCGGCGGCGGCGGCGGTGGCGGCGGCGGCGGCAGCGGTTGGGGCCACCACGGGCACGGGCACGGGCACGGTGGCCGTGGCCGCGGCGGTTGGCGCCGTGGCCGCGGTGGCGGCGGCGGCCCCAACTGGGGTGCCGGCTTTTTCCCGCTGGGCGGCATGGGCCTCTTTGGCGGTGGTGGTGGCGGCGGCGGCGGCGGCATGGGCGGCGGCGGCGGCTGGTGCGGCGGCGGGCCGGCGTGGACGCCCGACGTGTCCCTGTGTGGGGGCGGCATGGACGCGCTCGCGTCGCTCATCTACTCCCTGCCCGGCGCGGGGGCGGCGCTCGGCGGTGCCCGCGGCCGCGGCTTTTGGCAGTTTGAGCACGTGCGCCGCGGGGTGAGCCCGGCGACGGAGGCGGCCGTCGCGGCGGGGATGCGCGCGGTGGCGGCGGAGGGGCTCGGCACGGTCGCGCGGGGGGTGCAGACGACGGTCGCGGGGGGGGCCATCCGCACGTTTTTGGACCGTGCGATGGGGCAGGGCGCCGACGGCGGTGGTGATGGGGCGCCTGGGGACGCTGGGAAGTCTGGCAAGGATGGTGCCGATGGTGCTGACGGGGCCGACGGGGCCGACGGGGCCGACGGGGCCGACGGGGCCGACGGGGCCGACGGGGCGGACGGCGCACGGGGCGGTTCGGGCGGTGCGGGTGGGTCGGGCGGTGCGGGCGGTGCGGGTGTCGCGGGCGGCTCGGGCGGTGCGGGCGGCAGCGGCGCGGGCGGGGACCCGACGCTGGACGCGGCGGCGGTGGAGGAGCTGGTCGCCGCGTTTGGCGCGGCGCTGACCGACGCGGGCGCCTCGGCAGAGGGCGTCACGGCCATCACCGCGGGCGTCCGGGCGGTGCTCTCCGAGCGCTGCGTCGGCCGCCTCCTCCGCTGGCTGCACGGCGCCCACTTTGGTGGCGGCGCCGGCGGCGGCGCCACCGGCGCCGCCGACAGCGACGCGGCGGTGGCGGCGGCGGTCGAGGCGGCGCTCGCCACCCACCGCCGCACCGAGTGTGACGGCTGCGGCACGGTGCCGATCGTCGGCACCCGCTACCGCGCGACCAACCGCGACGACTATGACCTGTGCGGCGTGTGCTACGCGGCGGCGGCGGCGGGGAACCCGCCCCCGGGGGCGGCGGGCGTCACGTACGAGGCGGTGGCGTACCCGTGGCTCGCCGCGGCCGCCGTCACGGCCGACACGACTGGCGAGGCGGCGCGCGTGCCCGCCGCGCCGCTCCGGTTTTACGCGCGTGGCCCGCGGGTGGCGCACCTGCAGGCGGTGCTCCTCGCGGCGGGCCACCTGTCGCCACGGGCGGTGGCGCGGCGGGTCGGCTTTTACGGGCCGCACACGCGGGCGGCGGTGGCGGCGGCGCAGGGCGCGGCGGGGGTGCTGGGGGAGGTGCTCGAGGTGGGCATGTACGACGCGACAACGCGGGACGTGCTGCTCGCGCAGGTGCTCGCCGCGGAGGTGGGGGGGGGCGCCGGGGGGGGGGGGGGGGGGGGGCGCCGCCGCCGCCGCCGCCCCGGCCGCGCCGCCGGCTGAGGCGGCCGACGTGGCGGCGGCGTAGCCGCCGCCGCCGCCGCCGACGGGGTGTGCCAGTGGTGACGGGCGGTGGGGGGGGGGGGGTGGCGGCCGGGCCAGACCCTCGGGGCGCCCCCCCCCCCGCCCTGGCGTCCGTGCCGCTGCCGTGACGGGGTATGTTTGTCGCTGTTGCTGGGGGTTGGCGCCGCGTGTGGCGCGCCTCTACCTGGCGGCGCGTGCGCTCGCGCCGGGGTGCTCCCGCGGCTGCCGGTGAACTTCCGACAGGAAGACGTAGCCGCAGCCGTCTCTCTCTTGTTTTTGCCGGTGTGGAGTCGTGTGGCGTATAAACGCGTGGCCAGTGGCGTGGCCACGACCATGACCCATCCATCCTCTCGTCGTTTGTGCTGGTGGGGAGTGGGCGGGGCGGTGGCGGGGTGGCGTCGCTCTACTGCCCCTTTGGACCTCCTGCCCCTCGCCCCCTCATCCCCCCACTCCCCCCCCCGCTCCCACGCTTGTCCACCCATCCGTACCGCCCACCCCGCCGGTGGACACGTCTACCCCGCAGCCCAGCGCCACCGCCGTCATCCCACCCCCCCCCCCTTCGTCCCCCCGGCCCTTTCTCACACACGCCGCTGCCCTCCCCCCCCCCTCAAAAAAAAAAAAAAAAAAAACCCCAACCCGCACGCTACCCCCCGCGGCGGCGCCAGACCGCGGCTGCCCCCCACCGCCGCGCGTCGCGAGGCCGCCCGCCCGCCCGCCCCTCCCGCCCGCACCGGCGTGCGCCTCCTCCCCCCCCCCCCCCCCCCCCCCGGGACGACCGCCGGCGGCGGCCCCCCCCCCTCCCCACCGCACCACCCACCCCGCGTGCGCGGGCGGCCGCTCCCACCGCCGCCGCGACCGCCCGGCCCGCGCGGCCGCCGGCGGCGGCCGACCGCGGCGGCGGCGGCGGCGGCGGCGGCGGCGGCGGCGGCGGCACTGGCGGCAGCCACCCCCTCCCCCCCCCCCCGCCCCCCCCCCGCCCGCCGCGTGTCCCGCCGTGTGCGCCGCCACCCGCGGCACGCCGCCCGTGAAAAAGGCGGGAGAGGGCGGGGGGGCGGGACGGCGGGGGGGCGGCAGGGGGGGAGGGGAACCGGCGCTGACACGCGGGGGCGGCGTCCTCCTCCCCCCTTCCCCCCCCCACCGACGTCCGACCCCCCCGCTCTCACCCGGCGCCTGTCCTTGACGCCGCCCGGGGGGGGGGGGGGCTGACGACGTCACGCGGGCGGCCACGGCGGTGCGTGGAAGCGGAGGGAGGGGGGGGGGGGGCGTACGCCCGCCGACGGCGGCAGCGTCGGCGGCGGCAGTGGCGGCGGCAGCGTCGGCGGCGGCAGCGTCGGCGGCGGTGGTGGAGGCGGCCGCGGCGGTGGCGGCGGTGGCGGCGGCGGCGGCGGCGGCGGTGGCGGCGGGGTGGCACGGCCGCGAATAATTCCGGCGGTGGCGGCACCCCCGCCACCTCGCGCCACCCCCCCCCCCCACCCCCCAGCGTCAAGGGTATTCCCCCCCCCCCCCCCCCCCCCCGGCCGCGTCCATGGCTTTCCCATCTCTCTCTCACTACGCGCGCGCGGCGTTCCGCCCCGCTCCGTCTACCCCCCCCCCCCCCCCCCCCCGCGCCGGCCGTCAGCAGACGCCAGACCCCCCCCCCCCCCCGCTTCTCCCCCCCCCTCCGTAACGGTGGTGGGCGGCGGCGGCGGTGGCCCGCCGCGGCGGCTGGCGGGGGGGACTGACACGCCGCGCGGCGGGTGGGGGCGGCGGCGGCGGCGGCGGGTGGTGGGTGGTGGGTGGGTGGGGGTGCCGCCGCGCGTGGCGGGAGGGGTGTGGCTGGTGTAGTGGAAGAGGGGGGGGGGGGGGGGGGGTGAGAGCGGCGTGTGGGTGGGGGAGTGTGGGTGGGGTAGGAGGGGGGGGGGTGGGGGGGTGGGGGGGGGGGGGGTGTGGGAGGTGTGGTGGGCGCAGCGGAGTTGTGCGGGTGGGGTTGCTCGGGGTGCGATGGGGGGGGGGGGGGGGGTGGGGGGGACGGTGCAAGCCGAGGAGCGATGGGGGGGGGGGGGGGGGGGGGGTGCGCACCGTCACGCCGGCAGCCGCGTGCTTGGGACGGCCGGTCGTGGGGAGCGGACGACACGCCCGCCGCCGCCGCCGCTGCTGGCGGCGGCCGCGACGGGCGTGCCGCCACCCGCGGCGCGGGGAGGCGACGGCGCCGGGTCGGACGCGCCGTCGGCGGCGGTCGTTTGGGTAGCCGCCGCCGCGCGCGGCGGTTGCGCTCGCGGGTGCGGCTGGCCGAGGCACCCGCCGGCCGCCGCCGCCACCGCCTCCACCGCCGCCACCGCCGTCACCGCCTCCCCCGCCGCCACCGCCGCCGCCGCCGCCGCCGCCGCCGCGACCGCCGCCGCCGTCGCCGCGACCGCGGCGGCCGCCGCTGCCCGCTACGGGCCGGGGCTCTTCCCCAGCGTGGGGTTGCCCGCCGCTTGGCCGCTACGGGCCGGGGGTCTCCTTTGCGTGGCGGTGCTTGCCGGCAACGACCGCCGCGCGGTGTGCGGCACGGCGCCAGCCGCCGCCGAGGCGGCTCGGCACGCGGACGTGTGGCATGGCGGGCGGGACGCGGCCGTTGCGGTGGCCACCGGGGGTGGGGCTGGACGGCGCCCGGGGGGGGCACGCGCTTTTTTGTGCTGCCGTGACCGGCAGGCAGTGTGGAAACGGTGGCCACAGCGGCGGCGGCGGCGGCGGCGGCGGCGGCGGCGGCGGCGGTGGTGGTGGTGGTGGTAGTGGTGGTGGCCGTGGCGGTGGTGGCGGCGATGGATGGCGCCGCCGCCGGCGTGGGGCTTGGCCGCCGCGCCACTGGGCGGTGGCGGCTGCGGCCGCGGCCGCCGCGGCGGTGGGCGTGGCGGTGGCGGTGGGTGGTAGTGGCGGCGGCGTGGCCGCCGCCGAGACGCCCGCCCGCGTTACGGACGCGGACGGCTGGACGGTCGTGCGGGGTGGCCTGGCGGTGCCGTTGGAGGCCCTGTGGGAGGTGGTTGCGTTTCCCGCCGTCCTGGACCTGACCATGGGCCGCATGCTCCACGCGTACACGGTGGACGAGCCCGGCCGGCGGGTGACGGGCACGTTTGAGAGTGGCCGGACGCTGAGCCTGGCGGTCGTGTCGCGGGACGATGACGGCAAGCGCCTCGAGTACGAGGTGACCCGCCACAGCCCCGACGCGTGGGGGCCCGACCGCCCCGACCTCACCGGCGCGGCGTTTGCCATCACGCTGACGCCGTACGTGGGCAACCCGTCCCGCGCGTCCATGATGCGGGTGGGGGTGAAGCTGCCGCCCGCGGCGGCGGCCAACCCGCGGCTGGCCGGCTGGTTTGTCGCCGCCGCCGAGGCGATGGTGGACAACGCGCGGCTGGCCAAGGGCGCCTACCCGTGCAACGACGAGTTCCGCAGCTACTCGGGCACGTGCAACAACGAGGCGCAGCCGCGGTGGGGCGCCGCGTCCGCCGCGCTGCTGCGGATGGACGCGGCGCTCGACGGCGTCTGGGCGGACGGCGCGTCGGCGCCCATGATGGCCGGCCGTCCCAACTGCCGGGCCGTCTCCAACGCCGTTGCGGCGGTGGCGCCGGGGACGGTGGCGCCCCGCAGCGGCCGCCGCCTGACCGACCTGTGGACGTTTTGGGGCCAGTTTCTGGACCACGACCTGGCCATCACGTTTGGCTCCAAGGGCACCGTCAGCGAGGAGGCCATGCCCATTGACGTGACCGACCCGGCCGACGTCCTCCCCGTCGACACGATCGCGTTTACGCGGTCGCAGCACATGCGCGACGGCCGCCCGTGCTGCGGCGGCGGCTACGCCGAGGCCCTCCCGCGGCAGCACCCCAACATGCAGACCGCGTTTGTGGATGGGAGCCAGCTGTACGGGGCGGAGCGGGACCGGGTGGACGTGCTGCGGGAGCACGTTGGCGGCCGGCTGCGCGTCGGCGCCGTCGTTGGCGGCGGGCCGCTGATGCCGGACAACTCGGCCGCCGCGCTCGGCGGGGCGGTGCTGCCCAACGACCCGTCCGAGGGCGCCGAGTTTTTCGCCGCCGGCGACCGGCGGGCCAACGAGCAGCCCGTCCTCGCCGCCCTGCACACCCTCTTTGTGCGCGAGCACAACCGGGTGGCCGCGCTCCTCGCCGACGCGTTTGGCTGCTGGACGGACGAGCAGCTGTACCAGTACGCGCGCAAGATCGTGGCGGCCACCCTCCAGGCCATCACGTACCAGCACTGGCTGCCGCTGCTGGTCGGGCCCACCGGCGGCGGCGGGCTGCCCGCCTACACTGGCTACGACGCGGCCGTCAACCCGACCATCTCCAATTTTTTCACCACCGCCGCGTTCCGCTTTGGCCACTCGGCCGTGCCCGACACGCTCCACCTCCGCAACGCCGACGGCAGCGCGCACGCGCGGGACGGGGTGGAGCTAAAGGCGGTCTACTTTGACCCGACGTTTGTGCGGGCGGTCGGCGTTGAGCCGCTCCTCGCCGGCGCCGCCCACGCCGTCGGCCACGAGGTGGACCGGTTTGTGGCCGACGCGCTGCGCAACGCGCTGTTTGCCAACCTGGACAGCAACGGCCTGGACCTGGTCTCCCTCAACTGCCAGCGGGGGCGGGACCACGGGCTGCCGACGCTCAACGCCGCCCGCCGCATGTACGGCCTGCGGCCGCACGCGGCGCTGGGCGACCTCGCGCCGGGCGACGCCGCGACGGCGGCGGCCCTCGGCTCGGTCTACGCCGACGCCGACCAGGTCGACGCGTTTGTCGGCGGCCTCGCCGAGGCGCACGTGCCGGGCGCGGCGGTGGGCGCCCTCTTCCACGCGTCGCTCGTCGACCAGTTCCGTCGCCTCCGCGACGGCGACCGCTTCTACTATGAGAGCGTCTACTGGCCGGCGCGCGTGCGCGCGCTGCCGCTGGTGCAGGCCATCCTGGGCGGCACGCGCACGCTCAAGGACGTGCTGGTGGACAACACGGACGTGCCCGCCGCGCAGTGGCCGGACAACGTGTTCCAATTGCCGTAGTCGCAGGGGGGGGGGGGGGGGAAGTGTGGCTGGGGCGTAGCAGGGGGAAGAGGAGGCGGATGGTGGAAAGAGGGGGAGGGACTGTCTCCCACGTGAGCTTCACACAGATGTTATTGACTGCTTGGACCCTCACTTTCGTGTCCCACAGGACCGTGCCGGGAGTCGAAAGTGAGTCTTTAGTGGGGGAGCCTGGCAGGGTACCCCACGCGGCGGCGGCGGCGGCGGCGGCGGCGGCGGCGGCGGCGGTGGCAGCGACGGCAGCGGCAGCGGCGGTGTTTGCTTCCGGCTTGAGCCGCGGCCGTGGAAGCAGGACTGAAACGGGTCGTCATATCAGATGCAGCTGGACGTCGGACTGGTAGGTGCGGAAGGGCGGCTCGGACGCTCGTGTCAACCAGAGGTAGCGCTGGGCTGGTGCCAAAGGTCTCTCCGTTTCCACCTTCATCTGCTACCGCTACGTTGGGGAAGAAGAAGGGAAGAGAGTAAACGGCCAACCCCCCCAGAAAACACCCGCGGTGCCGCCATGTGGGTCTCTCACGTGGTGCAACAGGCGAGAGGGAAGCAAAAGAGCAGTAGGCTGGGCCATCGCCAATTCCGGCTTGCGGCGCTGCTGTCATCTTTCATCGAGACTTTTTGTGGATGTGTCACGTATGCCAATCCGCGTGCGTCCAACTTTGGCGCGTCTGGACTTTGGAGAACACGCCTCGGATGAGCCAACACGACCAAGGCAACTTGGTGACCCCTCGTGGCGAAGCCGACAACATGGTGTGCCCTTTGGCGTCGAGTCTCAAGGCTCGTACCGCAACCGTTGTGGTGTGCCTGTCCTCTCTCAGGAGCGTGCCATGATGCCTACCAGCCGATGGCAAGTCTCGTCCGGACTGTTGTCCGGCGAGGCCGCAGGTGTTGCTCCCGCGGGGCCGGCTGCCGGGCCAACGCCGTCGATGGCGGTGGCACCCTCCGGCTTCCCCGCGCCGGCTTGTCTTGGCCGGCCAGCGCGGCTGACAGGTATCCCGACGGCTACACCCGTGACGCCCGTCCCCGTTGACCTGCCTCAACCAACGTCTCCCACTCCCGTTGACCTGCCTCAATCGACGCCGTCTGCGGGCATGGCCGCGGCGGTACCCTCCGTCCTTGGCCGTCATACGCCAGATGGGGGCGTCACGTCGGCGGCGGTGCCCACGACCGCGTCATCCAGCACAGTCCAGGGTTTGGCTCGCTCTACACCACCCGTGGGCGTTGCGTCGGCGGCAGCGGCGCTCCCCCCCCCGGGGCCAGCCGAGCCAGCCCGCCCTGACGGCACGCCGACGGTGCCTGCCGCGGACCCGCCCGCCACGCCCGCCGGTCCCGTGGCGTGGAATAGCCACAAGGCCGGCCTCAGCGGCGTTGATGCCGCGTGGGCCAACCGGGTCATTGAGGAGGCGTCGCGGGGCTCCCGCTTCTACGAGGCCGCCCAGCGCAAGGCCGCGACCGTGGCCGACCGGGTGGCCGCCCTGGCCGCCTCGGCCGCGCGCCTTCGGTCGACGCCGGGTGCGTTGACGTCGGCGACGGCGACGGCGGACGAGGAGTTGGCCGCCATCGAGGCGTCTGAGCGGGACCTCGCCCGGCGTGTGGTGCACGTGGACCTGGATGCCTTTTACAGCGCCGTGGCCGAGCGCGACGACCCGTCACTGGTGGGCAAACCGCACGCGGCAGGCGGCATGTCCATGCTCTGCACGGCTTCGTACGAGGCGCGCAAGTATGGCGTGCGGAGCGCCATGCCCGGGTTTGTCGCGCTGCGCCTGTGCCCGTCCCTCATCCTCGTACCCATTGATATAGCTGCTGTCAAGGCAACGTCCGCGCGGCTCCGCGACCACGTCTTCCCCGTGTATGACCCCAACTTTGTCATGGCGTCCTTGGACGAGGCCTACCTCGATGTGACCGCGTACATGGCCGCGCGGCCGCACCTGTCCCTGGACGACGTGCTCACCCATATTCGCTCGGCCGTCGCTGCGGCGACGCGTTTAACGTGCTCTGCGGGCGGGGCGCCCAACAAGCTGCTCGCCAAGCTCGCATCGGACGTGAATAAGCCCAATGGCCAGACGGTGATACAGGCCACACGGGAGGCGGTCCTGTCCTTCATCTCCCCTCTGCCCGTCCGTAAGGTTCCCGGCATTGGCTCCGTTACCGCGTCGCTTCTAGGCGGCGTGGGGGTCCACACCTGCGCGGACCTGGTCACACACCGTGCTCTGGTGGTGGCCCTCTTCTCCCCCCGGTCGGCCAAGTCTTTTCTCCGCGCCGCCCTGGGCGTCTCGGGCACCACCGTTGCTGGTGACGGCACTGGCGGACGGCTGGCGCCGCGCAAGGGCGCCTCCCGGGAGTCCACGTTTGCGCCCACCGCGGACGCGGCGGCGCTCACCGCCATCCTAACCCGCCTGGTCGACCGCCTCGCGGCGGACCTGGGCCGACTCGGCGCCCGCGGTCGGACCGTGACGCTCAAGGTCAAGGACGCGGCGTTTGCGGTGCGCAGCCGGTCCGTGTCGCTGCCCCTGCCGGTCGGCGACGACGCGCCCGCGCTGCTGCGCGTGGCCGCCCCCCTGCTGGCCGCCGAGGCGCCCGCCATGCTGCGGCTGGTGGGCGTGCGCGTGTCGGGGCTGGACGCGGGGACGCAGGCACCGGTGATTGGCAAGCAGCAGGGCACCCTCGACGCGTTTGTGGCTGGCCGAGGTGCCGACGAGGTGCCTCCGACCAGTAGTGGGGAGGGGGCGGAGGGAGCGGCAGCGGTGAGCGACGAGCATCTTGTCGTCTCGCCGGCCGCGCCGACAGCCGCTGCTGCTGCGCCTGGGGATTGTCCGCCGTCTGGCGCGGGCGCGGTGGATTCCGTTACTGGTGGCGCTCCCGCTGTCGCCGCGAGCCGACCTGAGCCTCCTCGACCAGCTGCGCCTGAGCCCCGGGATTGCCCTGTCGCCGATGGCGACGGTGCGGCGCCGGCGTCGCGCTCCTCTCCCGCAGGTGGGCCCACCGCGTCGCCCAGGCCACCGCCGAGCCCGGCTGTGCCCCCCCCGACGCCACCAACACTGCCCACCATCTACGTGTGCCCGGCGTGTGGCCTCTTTTCCGTCCCCGCCGCGGATGAGGCGCGGCTGCACCGCCACCTGGACGCGTGCGTCGAGCGGGGCTCGCGGCCGGCGGCGCGGGGCGGGAGGAAGCGGAAGCAGCCCGACAGCGTCCGCCGCATTGACCACTTCTTCCCACGGTCTCCGCGGCGGCCTCGTGGTCGCGGCGGCGGGCCGTCGCCCACCCGAGTGACACGCCCGCCATCCGGCGTGGAGGGCGAGAGACGGGCAGCGAGGGAATGATGGGTGTTGTTTTTGCGTACATGAGTCAGGCAAGTCGGGTATCAGAGCCCAGTCCAGTCAGCCATCGCCGCGGGACGGCCAGGAGTCTCCCATTCATGCCCTTTTCCGCCCTGGACCTCCCCCCCCCCTTCCCCTCGCCCTGGGAATCGCAGCAATGAGTTGTGCCAAGCACCTCACCCCCGGCCTCCCCCCCTCCCAACTTGTCCTCGTCGGACTGCCCATGCCCCGTCCACGGTGCCCCGCCGCCCCCCCCCCCTCTCCGCGTCACAACGTCTTCTTCCCCGCACACGCGTCTGGCGGCAGCAGCGCGTCGCGCTCCACCGCGAGCGCGTCCGGCGTCCACGACGAGTCCCGCAGCCGCAGCGCGCGGCCGAGCGGGCTCACCACCGCCGCCGCGGCGGCGGGCTCGCCCACCACCACCGCCACGGTGGCCCAGGCGACGCCAAACGCGACGCCCACCCCCCCCCCGCCACCACCTGCGCGACGGTGTGGTAGCCGAGGACCACCCGGCTCGCCGCGGTCAGCACCGCGTTCACGCCGAGCCCCCCCACCAGCGCCGCCTCCTCCCACGCGGGCAGCACGCCCGCGCGGAGGACGGCGCGGCGGCGGGCGAAAAACGCGGCGGCAAAGACGAAAAAAAAGGCGGTAAACTGCGCGTGGTCCGACGGCATCCCGTGGCCGGGCGTGAAGACGCCCGGGAAGGCCGGCCGCGGCTGCGCGATGGCCGCCTTGAGCAGGTGGTTGACCACCTCGCTGGTGACCATGCCCACACACAGGCCCACCGCGTGGGCCTCCCGGCGGGCCAGCACGAGCGTCACCGTCGCGACAATGAGGCACAGGGGGCTGAGGGTGATGGCCGCCCACGGCAGGTGGCCGTCCATGTACACGACGTGCGTGAGGGAGAGCGGCCGGAGGGAGGGGGGGGGGAGGGCCGACGCCGCCGCCGCGGCGGCGGCGGCTGCGGCCGCCACTGTCGAAGCAGCGACATCTTCGGCAGTCATGGTAGGGGTTGGGGGGGGGGGGCAAGACGTCAGCGACAGCTCAGGTTGCGGCGTGTCGAACGTGGCCAAGGTGTCGGGCCCCGCGGTCTTGGCGCCCGCGACGTTGACGGCCGAGGGTGGCCGCCTCGCGGGGTGGGCCCTGTGCCTGGAATGAGACGGGGAGCGTGGCCGCAGCCACTCAGCAGACCCGCAGTGGCCACCGAGGACAGTTATGGTAGCCGTCGAAGCGGGTGACGGTGCAGCGCGCACCCGTCCTGACCAGGCCAGCCAGCCGTTGGAAGAGTGGCGTGGACGGATACTGAACTATCAAAGTTGCTCTTTTCGTTCCACTTTTTGGCAAAGACCCAACGCGGAAGGTGAACCGGCTGAACCACCGGTCTGGCGAGCAGGCGATGCGAGCTGCCGTCGACCCGCCGCCGCCCACTTGCCGCCCCTCGCCGCCGTCGTCGCCCCCCGCGTGCTGGCCGCCGCTCGCCGCCGTCGTCGCCCCCCGCGTGCTGGCCGCGCACGCGTGCCGCCGCGGCCGCCCCCCCCGGTCGCCCCCGACCCCCCCCGTCGACGGGTGCGTATCCCCCGGCGCGCTCCCCCCCCCCCCCGCGGGGTCAACCATGGCGTTTTTGGTCCCCCCCCCGGCGCTCGTCTCGCCCGCCCGCGCCCGCGTCGCGGCGCGCCGCCCGCCGGCGGCCGCCCCGCGGCACGCGGCCGCCGCGCCGCCCGCCGGCCGACCCGCCGCTGCCGGCGGCGGCGGGCCGTCCACGTCTGCACTTTGGCCAGCCACCCCCCCCCCACCACCACCACCACCACCACCACCACCACCCCGCGCGCCGCTGCCGACGCCAGCGGCCTGTCGGGGACGGTGCTGGTCGTTGGCGCGGGCCGCGGCGTCGGCCGCCTCGTCGTGGACGCGCTCGCCGCGGCCCGCGCGGCGCGCGCCGGCACCGCCGCCGACGGCGGCACCGACGGCGGCGCCGTTGTGGCGCGGGACGTGGTCATCCACGCGACGACTCGCGTCCACGGCGCCGACGACGATGACGCGGCGGGCGTGGGGATTGGCCGCGCCGCCGCCGGCCGCACCGGTAGCGGCGACGGCGGCGGCGACGGCGACGGCGACGGCGACGGCGACGGCGGCGGCGGTGGCGGTGGCGGCGGTGGCGGCGGCGGCGGCGGCAGCGGCGGCGGCGTGCCGCTCGCGGCGGTCGCCGATGGCGTGACGGCGGTGGACGTGCGGGAGCGCGGGGCGGTGGCGGCGCTGCTCGCCGCCACCCGCCCGGCGGTGGTGATTAGCTGCGTGGGCGGCACGACGCTCGACGAGCGGCGGCCCGACTATATTGGCAACCAAAACATCATTGACGCGGCGGTGGAGTAGGTTGCCCTCGGGGAGGGGCCGCGGCGGCCGAGGGCCGTGGCTGGGGTGTCCGCACTGGGCGGGGGGGGGGGGGGTAACGAGGGGCGGCGAGCGTGCGCACCGCCGCCCGCGTCTGGGTCGTGTCTGGGGGAGGGCGCCGCCGGCCCGCGGCGGCGTCCCGCGCGTCAGACGCAACCGCCGGCAGCTGCCGCCCGCCCGTGTCGGTTTGGCTACTGACGGTCACCCCACGCGCGCGCTGCTCCCGCGCGGCGCCCGCGTCTCGCTGACCACCGGGCGGTGGCCACCCCCCCCCCCCGTCTTTTTTTTTTTTTTTTTTCTTTGACCCGGTGTCTTCCTCGCCCCCCCCCCCCCCCCCCCCGCCTGCCTGCCTTCCCACTGGCCTCTGACTGCCTCACCCCCCCCCCCCCCCCCACGCTCCCCCCCCCCCGGGTCCCCCGCACGGCCCGCAGCACGGGCGTGCAGCGGTTTGTGCTCGTGTCGGCGATGGGCGCCGGCAACTCGGAGGGCGCCGTGCCGTTCCAGGCGATGGACTACATGCGCCCGTTCTTCTTGGACAAGAGCCGCGCGGAGATGTACCTCAAGGAGAGCGGTACGTGTGCGGGGGGAGGGGGGGGGGGGGGGGGTGGGGGAGTGGTGTTCCCGCCGTGCGGTCCCGTGTATCCGTTTGGTTGGTGGCCCATCGTGCGGTCGTACTGACCGGTGTGGTGCCCGTGGACTGCCGCGTCTTGCGTCTGCGCGGCTCCTCCCGCTCCTCCCGTCATGATGCACGATGGCACCGTCTGGGACTCCCCTTTTTGCTCCCCCCCCTCGCTCCCCCCCCCCCTTCCATTTGGCATCTGCCCACCACCTTCCGCCCTCTTCCCCCCACTCTTTGCCACCCTCCGCCCGCCCCAAACACACGATCCGCCTCCCCCTCCCCCCCCTGCCTAGGCCTGCCGCACACCATCATCCGGCCGGGCCCACTGGAGGACGGCCCCGCCACGGGCACCGCCGTCGTCACGGAGTCGCCCACCGGCTATGGCGGCATCGTGCGGGCGGACCTGGCGGCGCTGCTGGTGGGCGCCGCCGCCAGCCCGCTCGCCGCCGGCAAGACGTTTACCGCCGTCGACCGCACCAAGTACGTGGGTGGGCGGGGCACCCCGCTGCGGGGGGGGGGGGGGGGGGGGGGACGGAGGGAGGGACGGAGGGGGGGAGGGAGGCTGGCTCGCCGCCCCCGCCGCGGCAGCCGCCCGCCGCCGACGACGCGCGGTGCAGCGCGTGCGCGGGGAGACGCAAAAGGGGAGGGGTGTTCTTGGTTGGTGGCCTGTCGTGGGGAGGGGGAGAGCGAGTGCGGCCGCACGCTCGCGCCACGCACGCCAGCTCCTGTCGCGGCGCTACGCGTGGGGCCGCCGCCGTGCGGCGGGCGGCCCACCACGCGCGTGCCGCCGGCGGTCGACGACGCCGATGCCCCGGTTCCCATTGTTTTGGTCAACGGCGTGCTAACAACCGGCTGGTCCCGTTCCCTGTTGCTGGCTGCGCCTGTCACGCGGCGCTGTCCGCAACCCCCCCGTCGTCCGCCCTCCCCCACGCGTGCCCCACCCACGCACCACGCCGTGCGCGCCCGCAGGGTGTTGCTGACAAGCCCGTACGTGCGGCCGCTCGAGTTTTGGGAGGAGCTCCCTTTCACGCCCTTCTCCCTCAGCGGCTGAGGCAGCGGCCGCCGCCGCCTCGCCGGCTGACCTGCACGTGCGCGCCAGCACACCGGGCATTGACGTGCCTTGCTTTTTTTTTTTTTGCTCTTTTCTTTTGCGTTCACACCGCTACTGCCTCAGCGGGCCGCCGGCCGTGGCGCGAGCGGGGAGACGGCCCCCCCCCACCGCTCCCGTCCCCAGTATCAGCTCCGCCGCCCAGCCGGGCGTCTTCCCCCCCCCCCCCCCCGCCGCGGCCGCCGCTCCCCCCCCCCCCCCCCCCCCCGCCGCCACGGCGGTCACCCTAGCGGTAGCGCCCCCCCCCCCCACTCGTGGTGCTCCCACTTCTCCTCCGCCACCCGCTGCTGCTGCGGCTGCCGCCCCCGCTCTGGTCACTCCCGCCGCTGCCGCCGCTGTCGGCGGTGGAGGCGTCGTCCCAGCTCCACTCCCCCCCCCCTCGCGCCCAGTCGGCCGCCCCACCGCCGCCACCGCCGCGGCCGCCGCCGCCGCCGCCGCCGCCGCCGCCGGCGGCATCCCCCCCCGACCGCCGCCGCCGTGGCGGCGGCGGCCGCGGCCGCCCGTACGCGTCGAGGGGCCACGGGGCCGGGTCCTCCCCTGCGGGCCAGCCCCCCCCCCCCCCCCCCCCCCGGCCACCCCCCCCCCCCCAGGCCGACCCCCCCCAGCGCGCCCGCCGTCAGCTCCCGGTGCAGGAACGCAATCTCCGTCCGGTCCGCCTCGACCGTCGCGGTCGCGGCGGCGAGCTTGGCGCCCAGCGACGCCACCTCCCCCCGCAGCCGGTCCCGCTCCGCCGCCGCCGCCGCCGCCGCCGCGCGCGCCGCGTCGACCGCCGCGGCAGCGGGGGCGGCCGCCGCCGCGGGCCCGCCGCCGCCGCCGCCACCATCGGCGGCGGCGGCGGCGGCGGCGGGTGGGTCCGCACCCCCCCCGGCAATGACGACCGTCCGAGACCGCGCGCGGGCGGCGCGGAGCTCCCGCTCCAGCCGCCCAATCGTGGCGTTGCCCTTGCCCACCTCTGCCGCCGCCGCCGCCGCCCGCGCGTCGGCGCGCGACCGTGCCGCCGCCGCCGCCGCGGCCGCCTCCTCCGCCGCCGCCCGTGCGGCGGCGGCGGCCGCCGCCGCCGCCCGCGCGTCGGCCGCGTCGGCGCGCGCGGCGGCCGCGTCGGCGGCCGCCTCTCGCGTGGCCGTTGCCGACGCGGCGGCGGCGGCGGCGGCGGCGTCGCGGTCGGCGGTGGCGGCGGCGGCGGCCGCGTCGGCGGCGGCCGCCCGCCGGTCGGCCGCGTCGGCGCGGCTGGCGGCGGCGGCCGCGTCGGCCGCCGCCGCCGCCGCCCGCCCCGCCGCGGCGTCACGGTCGGCGGTGGCGGCGGCGGCGGCGGCGGTGGCGGCGGCGGCCGCGTCGCGCGACGCGGCCGCGTCGGCGGCGGCGGTGGCGGCGGCGGCGGAGAGGGCCGACGCGCGGCGGAGGACGGCGCCGCGGATGGCCTCGGCGTCGCCGGCGCGCATCGGCAGCCACAGGTGGGTGATGCGCTTGAACGCGTTGGTCTCAATGATGGCAAACGTCGCGGCGGCGGCGCCACCGCCGGGGGGGGGGGCAGCGAGGGCCCGCGGGTGCCCGCGCGCGTGGCCGCCCGCGCCGGCGGCGGCGGCGGCGGCGGCCGCCCGGGCGGCGGCGGCGGCACCCGGCGCGGCGGCGGCGCCTCCCCCCCCGCCCCTGGCGGTGGCGCCCGCCCCTCCGCCGGCGGCCCCCCCCCCTGGCGAACCCCCCCCCCCCGCCCCGCCCCCCGCCTCGTCCCCCTCACACACGCCGGCGGCGGCGGCGGCGGCGGGGACCGGCGGGCGCCACCCCCCCCCCTCCCCCTCCCCCCCGGGATGTGCAGCGTCGCCTCCCACGCCCCCCCCGGCGACGTGCACCGGCGGAGGAGGCCGCCGACGTGGTCGCCCAGCGCGCGGAACGGCACGCGGATGGCCTGCGCGGCGGCGAGGGGCGGGAACTCGGCCTCCCCCACGACGGCGGCGTACAAGAAAAACGGCTCCCGCTCGTCCGTGGCGACCAGCGACAGCGCGCCCGCCGACACGGACAGGCGCAGGGAGAGCGGGGTGGGCGTCACCGACGCGCCCGCGCCAGCGTGGGGGGGGGGGGGGCGCCCGCGGCCGCGGCGGCGGCCGCGGCGGCGGCGGCGGTGCCGCCGCGGGTGAGCGTGACGGTGGTGGGGGCGTCAAAGAGGAGCGTCTCGGGGGGGGGGGGAGGAGGGGGGGGGGAGAGGACGCCATCCCGCTGGTCGGCAGCCGGGAAGGGGGGGGGGGGGGGGGGGGCGGCGGCGGGGAGGCGCGGGTGAGGACCAAAAAAAAAAAAAAAAAAAAAAAAAAAAGGTTGGCTGGCCGAGACCGCCGCGGCGGGCGGCCGAGCCACACCCGACGGGTCACCACCAAACGACGGGGTGGGCGCGCCGCCGGCGTCGCCAGGGGGGGGGGGGAAACGGGCCACCGACGTGCCGTCGACGAGGACCGGGGAGGGTGCAGCGGCAGAGGGACGCGCCGGCGTCAGTGCCGTGCGTCGTCACGGGCGGGGCGCCCGAGCGCGTGGGAGCGCGCGCGCGTTTGAAAGCAAGGAAGAGGGCGGGCACGCGCGGGCGCGCGTGGCGAGCATGAAAGTCGTTTGGCATCTTTAGTGAGAGTTGATTTTGAAAATGGCCATTTGCAACAATCTTAGTGTATTTTTTGGTTGCACGTTCAGAGAACACGTTGCATTTTTTGTCAGCATCGAAAATGTACAAAAAAAGTCCCCAAGCTGCCAAGTCGACGGTACTCTCTCTAGCATGTGCTGTCGGTCAAACAAGTACGACAAAGTGGAGAAGGGTCCCGCGCGTGTGCAAGTGTCAGTCCGCGCCGGGGCGCGCTACTATCCGGACGTGCCACCGCGAATGGGGAGATACTTCGGATGGGGCCCACACGCGCCGCCACAGATCACGCGGGAGCGGCGGCGCGGTTGCCGCCGCTGTGGGCGTCAATGCATGCGCCCCCGCAGCGGGTCTTGTCCCGGCCGCGCCTCTCGCGGGGACGCCCGCCGCCGGCCGTTGGTGGCGCGCGCCGCCCCGACCTGCATCGTCCCCGCCACGTCGTTGCCCCGCCCTTGGCGCTCCGTTTTCGCGCCACGGTGGCGGCGGTCTTGGCGAGGTCTCCAACGCAGCCGCCCCGGTTCCCCCTGTCACCTCCCTACGAGCGCTCCCTTGCTTTTTGCGCCCCCCCCCCCCCCCCCCCTGTTTGTATCCCCCGTCACGCCTGCTCCTCACCCCTCCCTTTCCCGCCTCCCCACTATTTCCCCCTCCCCTCCTCCTCCCTCCTTCCTCCCTCTCCTCCCCCCTCGTCCTCCCCCTTCTTCCCCCCCCCCCCCTACCTCCTCTCCCCTTCCCCCCGCCGTTCTCTTGCAGCCATTGCGTCCGTCATGGTGGCCTTCACGGGCAGTGGCCTGGGCGCGCCCCTGCCGCTACGGGCCACCCCGCTGTGGCCGCCGGCGGCTCGCCCAATGTTTGGTGGCCGCCCCCCCGCCGGCGACGCGGGCGGCCGCCCCCTCCGCGTCACGGTCGGCCGCCCCGTGGTGCCGACGGCCAAGGCCAAGTCGGGCAAGGCCGGTCGCGCCCGCCGCCGCGGGGGGGGGGGCGGGGGCGCCGGCGGCGCTGCCAAAAAGGGCTTTGATCCCGACCGCGCCACGGGCGCGTCCGCCTCGGCGGCCGCACCACCGCCGGCGGCGGCGTCGGCGGCGGCGTTTGAGGAGCTGCCCCCGGTGCTCCCGCCGCCGCGACGACCGGCAGCGGCGGGGGACGCCGCGGCGGGCGGCGGCGACGCCGCGCCGCCGCCGCCGTCGCCGCCGCCGTCGCCGCCGCCGTCGCCGTCGGCGGTCGCGGCGGGGGGGGGAGGAGGGGTGGTGCCGCCGCCAGACGCGGCGGCGCCGGCGGCGGGCGTCGGCGAGTCGCGCGTCGCCTCCTTTTTGCGGCCGCCGCCTGCCAAGACGCCGGCGGCTGGCGCTGGCAGCGGCTCCGCGTCAGCGGCGCCACCACCGGCAGCGGCCGCCGCCGAGGCGGGTGGGGTGGGCGCCGTCGAGGGGGGTGCCAAGCCGCGGCGGGACGCCCCCGCCACCCCGCCCGCCGCCGTGGCCCTGTCGACGGCGGCCGCACAAGCGCCTGCGCCGCCCGCGGCACGCCGGCAAGAGCCCCAACAGACGCCACCGACGGCCGAGGCAGCGGCGCCTGTCGTCAACACCAAGCAAGAAACAGAGACACGGGCCGGGTCTGTCACCGCGCCCGGTGCCCCATCAGCCGAACCGTCTGCTTCCAACACCCGTGCCGCTGACACGGTGGACGAGCCGAATCCTGGGGCCGTACCGACGGCGCCTGCGGCGGATGCCTCTGCTATGACCGCGGCGTCGTCAGAGGGCGATCCGGCCGGTGTCACTCCTCCCTCGACGACGACCTCTGCTGCCGAGCAGCCACCCGCGTCGGATGTGGACCGCACCTCCTTCGAGGGACCTCGTCCAACGACCGCGGCGGCCACTCCCGTGTCGGCGGCTCCCACCGGCACTGGTGACGCCACTCCGACGACGTCCACGGCAGCGTCCGCGGCTTCGCCGCCCTCCCCTCCTGCGGCAGCCACGCCTGATGCACCCTCTGCTGCCAGCGCGCCACCGACGGCCACTGGCGGCCCTGCAGGTGACTCGGCCACCGCTGACAACTCCGCGGTCGAGGCGCAGGCGGCGAGCAATGGCATGCCCGAGAAGGCGGCGCCGCCTGCTGCGTCGTCCACAGCTGCAGTCAACGGCCCAGAGCCAGCGGCGGCTGCGGCACCGGCGAGTGACGACTCTTCTGTGCCTGCAGCGTCGGCCGCCACTGGGTCGACGGCGGGAGCCGCTGACGACGCGTCCCCGACGGTGGGGTCGTCTGCAACGGACGGCAAAGTGCCACCTGCTGAGGCAGCCGACGCTCCTGTAGCCGTCGCTGACAACACGGTGCGTTCGGAGGAGTCGTCTTCAGCGGGAAAAGGACAGACCGTGTCTTCAGAGAAATTGCCTGCCGCTGCTGCTGTGGCCGACGCGGCGCACTCTCCGAGCCAAAAGGCCGCAGGCCGCTCAGATGCTGTGAACGGCGGTGCCTCTCCACCCGCTACTCCCACCGTAGCTGACCCAACGGTCGAAGCGTCGGCCGCGGTATCTCCAAGTGCTACCCCTGCTTCCGCCTCGTCCACGTCGGCGCCCGCTGGTCAAGGTTCGGCGGCGGAGACGACCCCTGCGGGTGACTCTACGGCTGCGTCACCTACGTCGGACACAGATGGCGCCACCCCACCCCTTCCTCCCTCGACTTCCATCAACCAACTGGGTGACGCCAACGCTGGAGGCGCGCTGGCAACGACAGGCTCTGAGAACGCCTCCTCTAGCTCGCCAGCGTCGTCTGTCAAGCCCGTGCTTGCGCGCCTCATGCGGGCGGTCCTGTTGCCGCCGACGGTCGCGGCGAACGCGGTGCTGAGCCTGACCACCGCTGCCCTTGGTGTGCGCGTTCCCCCGCCAACTGCGACCCCTCCCAGCCGGCCAAAGAATCCCAACGCCGCCAACACCCGGCGCGGGGTGGTGCTTGGCCTGGGCGTTACGGCCACCACGTTTGTGGCGGGCGCCGCCGTCGGCCGCCGTACGGGCGCCCTCCCCCACACTGCTGCCCGCTACCGTGACACGTCGGACATCCCCGCGACGGCCTTTCACGTCGTCGACGGCCCTGCGAGTGACTTTGTGCTCTCCGCCTTTGTCACGGACATCCTGTCTGGCGACACGATGCGCGTCCGCCACACGCCGCTGCGGTTCTTTGGCAGCCGCGCCAACGACCCGCGCGCATTTTATGCCCGCCGCGCGCTGCCGCGGTCCGACCCCGCCTCCCTCCCCCGCGACGATGACGGTACGCTGCCGGTGGTGCTCGCGGGCGTCGACTGCCCCGCCGTTGGCCGCTACGGCCTGATGGGCGCGGCGCTCGCCGAGGAGGCGCGCGCGGCGGTGGCGGACATCCTCGTGGCCCACGGCGGCGGCTCGCCCGGCAGCAGCGGCCGGCACGGCACGCCCCGCGGCGGCGGCGCGGCGGTGCGACTGGGCCTGGCCGCCCGCGACGACGCCGGCCGGCTGGTCGCGACCGTCTGGGTGGGCTCCGTGTGGGACCCGGTGGACGTGGCGGCGGAGCTGCTCGCCGCGGGCTTGGCAGTGACGACGCCGGGCGGCGGCGCGGGGGGGGCGTTCCCGTCCTCATGGGCCGCCGCGTACGCGCGGCTGGAGGAGGACGCCAAGGCGCGGGGGGTGGGCGTGTGGCGGATAGGCGCGGGGGGGGAGACGCCGGCCAAGCGCAAGGCTCGCCAGCGGGCGGGCGACGCGCGGGGGTGAGCGCCGGGCGTGCCGGGGGGAGGGGGGGGGCTTGAGCATGGGCGAGGAAAGGGGAGTTGGGGATGATCCATATCTCGATGTGTGTCTTTTTCTCTTGCGCCGCGCACGAGCACGACAGTGGCCAGCTGGCTTCCATTTTTTCGTTGGTGTGTCTGCTTGCTAGCGCACCGGCCGGCCTTGGCAGCTGGGCCGCCCCCCGCCCCTACCCGCCAGCACCCGCCGCCGAGAATTCGCCGACGACAACACCCTCACCCGTCACGACGCCCCGGGAGCGGCGGGGCGCGCGGGGTGGCTAGGCGGGAACGTGCGTCCCTTGCATCATGCCGCAACCGTCCGCGCCGCGCCGCGCCGGGCGAGGGCGGGCCAGCCAGCGCCAGGCAAAGGCGGGTCACCCCGCGCCCGCCGCCGCGACGTCGGCGGGCGGCGGGGCGCCCCCATTCCCCAGGCCGCGGCCGCGCGCGGCGCGCCCCCCCCCCCCCTTGGCCTGGCGCGGGCGTTTGCGGCCGCGCCCCCCCCCCCCCCTCCCCCCCCCACGCCGCTCGTACAGCAGCAGGTGCGCCTCGCTGATGCCGAGGACCCCCCCCCCTCGGAGCGGCCGACCTCGCCGTCCCCCCCGAGGCGCCACCAGTCCCCGCCGCCGCCGCCGCTGCCGCCGCCGCCGTCACGCACGTGGACGGCGAGGCCCTCGCCGGCCTCCCCGTATACCACCGCGGCGGCAAGGTCGTACGGCGGCGACGGCGGCCCGCCGTCGCCGCCGCCGTCGCCGCCGCCGCCGCCGCCGCCGCCGCCGCCGCCGCCGCCGCCGCCGCCGCCAACGGTCAGGCCCGCGACGGGGAACGTGACGACCGTCCGGTTGCGGGTGGGCCCCTCGCCGCCGCCGCGGCGGATGGCGACGAGCAGCCACGGCGGGGGGGCGGGGAGGGCGGTGTAGCGGGCGAGGAGGGTGGCCAGGGGAGTCTGCGGGAGGATGGACGTGTCCGAGGGGGACGGGAAAAGCGGGCGGGGTGGGAGCGCCGCCGACAGCAGCCAAAACTCCTTGGCCGCCGCCGCGGCCGCCGCCGCCGCCTCTGGCACCGCCGCCGCCGTCCCTGCTGCTGCCGGGGACGGCGGCCGTGGGGGGGAGGCGGCCGCGGCGGCCACCGCGCCGCCGCCGGCAGGGGGCCGAGGGGGAGCGGAGCGGGCGTCGGCGCCGTCGGCGGCGGCGGCGGCCCCGTCGGCGACGAGCACCGTGCCGCGGAGCGCGCGCTTGACCGCCTTGGCCACCGCCGGCGGCGCGTGCCGCCGTGACGCGAGCGTGTGGAGGAGCCAGCTGAGAAACGCGGCGGGCGTGGGCGGCGGCGGCGGCGGCGCCCCGCCCCCCCCCGCGCCCGACGCGTCCCGCGTCGGCGAGCCGTACACCCCGCGCGAGGCGGTGGCGACCGCCGCCGCCAGCGCGGCCGGCGTCAGGCGGCCGCGCAGCAGCGCCGGGGAGGCCATCTTGCGGGCGAGGCGGGCGAGTTCCTCGCCCACCGCGGCGGCGGGGTCTGCCCCACCACCAGCCGCGTCGGGGGCGGCGGCAACGACGGTGGCAGCGGGGGTGGTGGGGGAGGTGGGGGTAGCGGCGGCGGCGGCGGCGGCGGCGGCGCCCAGCAGCAGCGCCTCCCGCACCGGTGTGACCGCGAGCAGCAGGTGCACCGCGACGCCCATGTAGGCGGTGGTGGACGTGGCGGGCGAGGCCGGCGACGCGCGCAGCGGGTGGAGGCCGACCATCCCCACAGGGTGCGGCGGTGAGCCGTCGACGGGGCGGACGGTGCGGCCGGCGGCAGGCAGGGTGGCGGGCGTGTAGGTGGGGCGGATGTTGGCGGTGATGCGGGCGAGGACGGGGTGGCCCGCAGGGAGGGGCGTGTTGTCGGGCAGCGCGTGGTAGGTGAGCGCCGACAGGTGCACAAACGGGTGGTGGGAGGCGGTCAGGGCGTGCTCATACGCGGGGGAGGTGGGGGACCTGCAAAGACATTGGTCCAAAGGGGAGGTTGGGGGAGGTGGACCACCGCACGCCATCCGGGGACACGTCCACAGGGTCCAAGGGGTGGCCCACCACCAAGGTGGCCGGCAACAAAAGAGAACGCAGCGGGCAGGGTCAGGGAGCCGTGCCAGCCAGGACGCCTCCCGTTGCCGCCACCAGCAGCGAGTGCCGCCCGGGCGCCCCCTCAACCGCCCGGCCGCGCCCCCACCGCCGCCCGTCGACGGCGCCACCCCCACTGGGCACGGTCGCACCGCCTCCCCCGCACCCCCCCCCCCCCCTTGCACCCACCACAGCCCGCCCGCCACCACGGGCTCGTCCATCGTGTCGCGGCACCAAACAACACCAAAAAAAAAAGAAAGAAAAAGAGCGACAAACCATACCGCCCCGCCAGAAAGACGCCGCATACCAGGCACGCATAGACGTTGCGGGTGCCGAGCGTGACCGCGCAGACCGGCGGGAAGTCAAAGTCGAGCGCGCCGAGGCGCACCGCGGCGACCGCGGGGTCCGACGCCACGGTGGCGGCGGCGCCGTCGTCCATGGGACGGACGGAAGCGGCGGTGGGGGCGCAGCGGAGGGGGGATGGGGGGGGGGGGGGGGAGGGGGAGAAGGCAGGCGCCGCCACGGGGAGCCGCCACTCGCCGCACCGCGCGGCCGAGACGGGCGGGGACGATGGCCGTGGGGCGGGCGCGGGGACGATGGCCGTGGGGCGGGTGCGGGGACGATGGCCGTGGGGCGGGTGCGGGGACGATGGCCGTGGGGCGGGTGCGGGGACGATGGCCGTGGGGCGGGTGCGGGGACGATGGCCGTGGGGCGGGTGCGGGGACGATGGCCGTGGGGCGGGTGCGGGGACGATGGCCGTGGGGCGGGTGCGGGGACGATGGCCGTGGGGCGGGTGCGGGGACGATGGCCGTGGGGCGGGTGCGGGGACGATGGCCGTGGGGCGGGTGCGGGGACGATGGCCGTGGGGCGGGTGCGGGGACGATGGCCGTGGGGCGGGTGCGGGGACGATGGCCGTGGGGCGGGTGCGGGGACGATGGCCGTGGGGCGGGTGCCGGGACGATGGCCGTGGGGCGGGTGCGGGGACGGGGACGGCCGCGACCGCGGCGGTCGGCGGAATTGACGAGCCCCTGCGGAATTGGGTGGCACAACGGGATCCCGCGCCGCCGTCGGCGTCGTCGTCGTCGTTGTCGTTGTCGGGGCGGGCGTGACGCTCGCGCGAACCCGACCCGCCGAGGTCACCGCGCCGCCCGCTGCCGCCGCGCCCGACTGGCAGCGGCCGCGCCAGCCCGCGGCCGCAGCGGCCGGCCGGCCGCCCCCGTCGGCCGCCACTGCGGGTTGGTGGCCACCCCGCCCCTGGAGACCGACCCGCCCCTGGTGCCCGGCCCGCCTGTCCCGGCCGACCCCCCTGCGGTGGCCACCCCGCTGCGGGTAGCCGCCCCGCCACGGCGTGACCGCCAGCAGCCAGAGGCAGCGGCCGCGGCGGCCCCCGGCGGCGGCGGGCATGGCGTTTGTAGTGGCCGGCGGGGCGGCCTTGCCGGCGGCCCGCCGTTGCCGCGTCGGCGGCGGCCGCAGCCGCGGCGGCGGCAGCGGCGGCACGCCCCCGCCGCCGGGCGCTGCTGCCCGCCGCGGACGCCCCCCCCCGCGCCGGCTTAGCGTCGTCGGCAAGCGCATGGCGCCAATGGCGTCGGCGCCCTCCTCCCCCGGCCACACGACGGTGCTGCTCATCCCCACGGGCGTGGGCGCGGCCGTCGGCGGCTACGCCGGCGACGGCCTCCCCGCCGCGCGCCTCCTCGCCGCCGCCACCGACACGCTCGTGACGCACCCCAACGTGCTCAACGGGGGCGCCCTGTACGGCCCCCCCCGCAACGCGCTCTACGTCGAGGGCTACGCCCTCGACGCGTTTTGCGCGGGCGCCTGGGGCCTCCGCCCGGTCGGCGTCGGCGGCCAGGCCGTCGGGCTGCTCCTCGACGCGGGCATGGACGCGGACGCGGTCACGCGGCACGTGCAGGTGGCGGACGCGGCGCGCGCGACGCTCGGCCTGCGGGTAGTGGGCGTCGCGTCCACGGCCGAGCCACTGGGCGTGAGCCTGACTCGCGTCGCGGGGGATAGCGCCGCGTCGTCGGGGCGGGTCGCGTCGCCCGGCGCGCTGCTGGCCGCCGCGGACCGGCTGGTTGCGGCGGGGGCCACCGCCCTGGCCGTCGTCGCCCGCTTCCCAGACGAAGGCCAAGACCCCGGCGGCGACGACGGGGCGAAGGGGGGGGAAGGCGGCGCTGCCGCCGCCGCTGCGGCCGCGGCGGCCGCCGCCGCTGCCTTGGCCGAGTACCGGTCCGGCGCGGGGGTGGACGCGCTGGCCGGCGCCGAGGCGGTCATCTCACACCTGCTCACCCGCCACACACGCCTTCCCTGCGCGCACGCGCCGGCGCTGTCACCGCTCCCCGCCGACGCTGGGGTGTCGCCCAAAGCGGCGGCCGAGGAGCTCGGCTACACCTTCCTCCCGTGCGTGCTCGTCGGCCTCGCCGGCGCGCCGTCACTGCTGGTGCCCCCCGCCGTGCCGCCGCCCGCCGCGGGCGACGTCTGGGCCGCCGACGTGGACGCGGTCGTCGTGCCCGCCGACGCGTGTGGCGGCGCGGGGCTCCTCGCGCTGGCGGGCCGCCCTGACCCGCCGCTGATCGTGGTCGTCGCCGCCAACACCACCGTCCTGGACGTGCCGCCCGAGGCGGTGGGCATTGGGGGGGTCGTCCACGTCGCCACCTATGCCGAGGCCGCGGGGGTGGTGCTCGCACACCGGGCGGGCATTTTGCGCGACGCGCTCGGGCCCGACGTGCCGCGTATCCCGTGGGTGTGAGCGGGCGGAGGCGCGAGGTTGGGGTGCGCGGTGCCGAGGCTTGGGGGGGAGGTGAAAAACAGAGGGGAGAAAAACGCGGCGAGGCCGCCGAGCAGCGCGACCGAAGAAAAAAAAAAAGCACCAGCCCACCGAAAAGGAGTATCGACGGCCTGAGACAGGCTTGGGGCTCCTACGATGGAGGCGGCGCTGGCGGAGATGACGGCGGCGATGGAGGGGCAGCAGCGGGCCCACTCCGCGCCATTTCAAACAGCTGCTGTTGTCTGTGGATGCAGGGAAACGTAGGGAAGACGCAGCGAGGGAAGCAGGCCAGTCAAGACAGAGCAGCACGCCCGACAAGCGCAGGGACGGGCCAGGAGAGCGGTCAACATACCCCGTGAGCACAGCACAGACGCCAGTCAGTGGCGCGGTCTGGCAGTTTCCACAAACAAACGACGCACCAAAGCGAGCACACAGCAATACTGAGAGGACAGAACGAGTCCAACGCACTGCCGAAGGAGCTCCTCAGCCGTGACGCCAGACGCCTTCATACTGGACCAGCCACCGTGTTTGCCCTTAGTGTGCAACTGTGGGTCACCATCAAAAGGCAGCAAACACACACATGAGCAAGGGACAACGACGGAGCACCAAGAAGCAAAAGGCGACTATCAGCGTGAGTTGACTGGCAAAACCTCGAACGGATACAACTGCAATGATAGCAAGTAAAAAAAAAACAGGCAGTGTACAGTCGACCGAGTTGCACACAGAGAGTGCCAGCGAACCTTTTCATCCTCCTTGTGCTTTGCAAAGTCCTCTTGCACCTCTTTCTGGTACCCTGAGGAGCCAGACAAGCGTACGAAGCCAGGTGACAGGTACCAAACGTGGTACTATTCCGTGAACGAAAGGGAAAAAACTGTCAGCAAGGGTCCCAGAACCCCCGAACACGGGAGCCAGCACTGACCAGGGGACTAGGAGCACCGGAATAGACAGGCGCCCCCCCCGTGGCCAAGCGGTGTAACGTACGTTCGAGTCCCAGTTTCTCCATCGCCCGCAAGATGTGTCCCGGAGTAATAGTCTTCTTCTTGTCCGCCTCGCACAAGTCATTGGCTTCAGCGCTCAGCATCTGTACAAACTCTGCACCCCCACCAGCAGCAGCACCAGAGAGACAGGGCCGCGCGAAAACGCAGACGGTGCAACCATTGTCATGGACAGCGCCCAACAAAAACGCCCAGCAGCATGACAAGCGCGCGGCGTTAGCAGCAACACAACAGAGGGCGGTCATACAGCAGAACCGCCAGGCAGCGCTGAGACAGGAAGATCAGGCAAAGAACACCTCAATGAGTAGCAGCAGCAGCATCAGCAGCCGGTTCCGGCGACGTACCGGTGCACACCTCGGCAAGCAGCTCCCTTGTCTCGGACGTCAACCGCATATCTGAGGCTCCAAACCATCCAAACAACCGCGCGTAAGCCGCTCCATGGCCAGTCAGCACCGGCCCGGGCCAAGGACCCCACATACGGCGCCCATGGGGAAGGAAGAAAACAAAAACAAAACGGTGGCAGCAGGAACAAGGCAATGCACGCTAGCCCAGACGCACGAGGCAGCTAGTGGAAGGCGCACAGGGCTGCACGTACCAAGACCGCCCGCAATCTCGTTGACAAACTTGTTCACCGTGGCTTTTGGTAGCGCGACTTCATCGGCTGTGCAGCCCACGTCCAGGACGACGACACAAAGCCAGGCAAACCACGGTGGGAACGACAACCGTCAGAGCGCTGGCAACGAAACAGTGAGAACACAGCAGCCACATGTACGGGCAGAGGCAGACGTGCTATAAAAAAGGAAGCAACGGCCACACGAGTTGGACCTCTTGGCCCGCCTAGCAGGCGCCTACAGCGAATGCGTACCACAGCCTCCGCCGCTGGCACTGCCCTCGTCCATATCAACGCCGTCAACGAGGCCAGCGCCGATGCCCAGGCCAGCCACCGGTATCAGACACTGGTTCGCAGGCCAGCCACCGGTGCGTCGGCCACCCGCTCTGCGATACGCAGGCCTGCCGTCAACGCTGCTCCCGGCCGAGGCACCGGGCCCGAGCCTTGGTCACGCGCCTCCGCGGGCGGGCGCAGTTTCGGTCGGGGCACGTGTGTCGCCACCAGCAAGACACCACCCGTCATCGTCTGAGGCCTAGCTTTATACTCATGCATTTACGAAGTAGTTGATTCCCCGATTGATCCTTATCCTGGATTCGCTTGTGACCCTGCGTGCTGGTTTGCAACGCGCTCACGCTGCAACGTCGTCCTCCCCATTCGCGATCGCCCAGTCGTTGAGGCTGCCTTCACATGACCCGCCTGCCACCACCTCAGCCGTCTCCCTGCTGTTACTGCCTGAGCACCTCAGAAACAGTGCCAGCGGCACGCTGCCCAGCTCTCGTACACGGTGCCCAGGCCTTCCAGTCGACCGCAGGCCTCATCCTCCGTTGAGGACCAAAAATAAAAGACTCCTTCCACCACCCGCAGGGGATTTATATACAACGCACCCTGCGGGTATGACCCCCACTCCCTACCCCCTCATCAGCCCTCAGCCTCGCCGCCCTTAATCCCGCAGCGACCGGCCCGTCCCGCCAAACGCCACAAATGGCTTGGCCTCCTTCTCTTCACCCTTGTCTTCCGCTGCAGCGCCCGCCCCACTGCCATTGGCGGCCGCCGCGGCCGCCCCCCCATTGGTAGACGCTGCGCCCCCCGCTGTGGCGGTGCCTAGAGCGGGCGCCGTCGCCGCTGCCGCCGCCGCCCCACTCCCAAACAACAGCCGGCTGGCTGACGCCCCCCCCGCCCGCGGCTTGAGCGCCTGCCCTGACCCCGGGAAGCGGGGCTTGGCCGCCTCGGCCTTCTTCGCAGTCGCCGCCCCATCATCATCGCTGCTATCGCTGCTGTCGTCGCCGCCGCCCGGCGGTCGCTTCTTTAGCCGCTCCAACCGGCTGGCCAGCCGCGACGCGCCGCTGCCGCTGGCACCACCGAGCGCGACGCCCCCCGACGAACCCCCGGCGCCAGTCGATGCACCAGCACCACTGGCGCCAGGCGCCGAGCCCGCACCGGCTGCAGGGGTATTGCGGTACACTGGGGCGGGCTCGACATAGTCGAGCGGAGCCTCAAAGTCCACATTCACGTCCGCCTCAACGATGGAGATGGCATCACCCGGCTTCACATCAAGCACGTCAATCCAGTAGGTCTTGTTGTTGTATGCAATCGCCACCGAATCTCCCCGGCTGAGACAAGAGAAGGCGCGGAGCGACGCCTCCAGCACAGCCTTGGGGTTGCTGATGGCAAGAAAGTCCGAGGACAGAGGCCGGAACTTGACGTACGTGCCCCGCGGCAAGACTGCATTGCGGAGGGTGACCATATCCCCCTCTGTCACAGCAAGGGACGTGAGAAGCCAGTAGGGGAAGTACGCGCGCCCTTCCTCGGCAACAAACTCGAGGACGCCTACGTGGGTAGTCATTCCCGCTGCAGAGGTGACTTGGAACTGCATAGGGTACGACACCGCCAGCCGAGCGAGTGTGTCCAGGGCCGAGGGCGGCAGAATGATTTTGTCGCCCTTGTCCAGGTCGGCCTGCAGGTGTACATCGCACGTACGAGAAGAAACCAACGATACGGTGCGCAGGTCAGAAAAAAAGCAACAATAATGGTGCAGAACGACACAATCGGAAGGGAGTGACACAGTAGATGAAACAGTGGTCGTCAGCATGCATGCACAAGCAACAAAAAAAAAAAAGAAACGGCCAAGCATGTGCGGTCGTTGACCCGCCCAACTCGAGCGTCGACCAGCCCTCCCGCGCGGACCGGTCAGTTGCCCACCCCACGCGTCCGTCGACCCGCTCCATCCGCACACAGGTCGACCCGTCATGAACAATCGACTGACAACGCCGCCACCTCCCCCCCCCCCACCGCCTGCCACCAAAGCACCGCCGCCGCCACCACGGCCGTACCCTGTCGATAAAAGAAACTGGAAAGGCGCGGAACTGGCGCGTAAACGCGCCCATTGGAGCCGCCGGCATGGCGCCGTCGGGGAGGTCAAAGCCGCCGCCACCGCCGCCGCCGCCACCGAAGCCGCCGCCAAAGCCGCCGCCAAAACCGCCGCCGCCAAAGCCACCATACCCGCCGCCATCGCCATTGCCGCGCCACATGATGCCCTGAAAAGGCGGCTGCTGCTGCTGGGCCGCCAATTTCCTGGCCGCGGAAGGAACTGCCACAAGGGGGAAGACGGCGAACAAGTGCCAACAGCAGTGGGCACAACGGAACGCAACGCGACGACGACCCAGCCGTGTGGTGTCACACTTGTCGCCCAGGCCACATCTCTTGCCAGCGAGGTGGCCATTGCGAAGAATTATCTGCCGTTGCCTGATACTTCTCCCGAATGACTGACACTGACAAATTCCACACACTGGCCCAGCAGTGCTCAAGCGAGGTCGCGAGACAGTGACGCAAGTTGACTATCTTCTCTTGGATGAAATTCAGACACGTACAGTAAAATACAAAAGCAATGCAAACAAAGCAGAACAAGCAGAACGAAGCAGACGAGTACTCTCTCTCGGTCACGCTGAGCAGTCTTCAAGGCCCCTGGCTTCACAGCCCCCTCCCCCTCCTCTCTTCCTTGTCTTGACGAAAGACGTCTAAATGTAGTATGCGGACCCGGATGGCGCGTACACGGACAGCCGCATACCCCCGATCACACTGGCGTCAAAAGTAAACGGCTGCGTCGGTTGCGCCCAGTCGGGGTACATTGCGCGCCTGAGGGCGGCGACGTAATCATTGAAGAGCATTGACCTCGGCCACGGCGACCACCATCCCATGAGCTTGCCAACTTCATTCCGCGCGGGTTGCATGTTGGGAAAGGGTGCGTCGGGCTCGGCTTGTCCACCCCGCGGAACGTGCGTGTTGGCGCAGTAGCGTACATAGAGGGGTGCCTTGGGGCCCCGTCGCGACCGCCACCACGCCATCGGGGGAGGCACTGCGCAGGACAGACAGAGGAGCGGCCCCATGGGGTTGGCAAGCGAGCTGCCTCGGGCGGACTCCACGGCGGTCTCCCGCACCCACGCGACGGTGGCCTCGTAGCGGAGGTCCCTCAGCGGCACAGACTCCGAGCGACACGCGTGCAGCGCGTCGACGTAGGCAGTGTGGCGGACGCCGGTGGCGGCGGCCTCGACGGTCGCTACCGGGGCCGCCCGGCTGACCAACACGCCCGTCAACGGCCATTCCGTCGGCTCCGTCACGGCAGTCCGGTCAGAAGACCACGTCGACGAAGATGACGAAACAGTGGGCGGCCACACTTGGTGCCCTTCGTCTGGCCACGCGCCGCCAGAAGAAAACCGTGGGAGCAGGTTGCAGCCGCTGAAGAGTCGCCGCAGCCGGCTCGGCCGCATCACTTCGTCGGCTTCGCGGCGGCCGGCCGTGGTCCGGCGGCGAACAACGGCGCTGATGCGGTTGGCCATGGCGGCACGCCGGGTGCCGGGGGGGGCCATGACTATTGATGCTCCAGCTGCGGGTCCTTCTTGAATGGGGAAGCGATGAGAACCCTTGGCGTGAACGAACCCGATAGGTAAGGCTTTGGCGGCGGTCGGGAGGAGAAATGAGTACGTGGAACAGGGGAAGACCGCAAGCAAAAGGGGTGGTGGTCTACCACAGGCCGTGGACGGCGCGGGAGGATCGGTGGCCTTCCTCAGTGGTGAAGGGGGGAGAAGCGGCGGGCGAGGAGAAAGGGGATGGCGCAGCTGTCGGCGGGCGACCGCAGCCACTTATGGCGGCGACGGATGGCGTTTCAGTATGCGCCAGCAGCCGGGTCCTGGCGGGGGGTGGGTGGCTTGCCACCCCGGCGTTGCTTGTTTGGAACCCCGTGGACCGCGCCTCACAGGTGGACTGTGCAGACACTGCCGAACTTGTGAGTTGAAAGAAGCGTGGGGCAGGAAGCGCGCAGCCCGCAGTCGTCGCGCTGTCGCCCCCCGCCACTTCACCTCAACCCTGCCCGCTGCACCTCCCATTCTACGTGAAAGCGTCCAGTGAGGATGGTGGTGTTGGCGCCGCTAATCTCGCGCTCCCGCAAGCCTCCACCTCATTTCCAGTGTGGGTGCTCGACCCACACGCCCTCCCCTTGGATATGTGCGAAGCAGCTGACGCAAGGACCAGCGCCAGAGGCCTCGACATTGGGACATGTTTGCGTGCCCCAGTGGCGCAACGGGGCTGACTCCCTCGTCATCGGGGTAGCCTCGTGCGCCTCGTAATGGGAGAGGGGCTAGAGGAAGGGGGGGGGGGGCGGGGAAGGGCGACTTTTGTGTGGCGCAGCGTGGTCCAGACGTCGCACCATGCAGGCCGGGCTCACCCGGCGTGGCGCAAGGCTGTCGTCCTGTGGCGCAGGCTGTGGTAGAACGCCAATGGGGCACAAGCGTCGATCGCTGATCGGGTGTGGTGTTAAGGGCGGAGGTGGGCGGGGGGGCGGGTAGCGTTGCCGGCTGGCGCAGGGTGCCGGTATGTGCTGTCCGCACTGCAACCGCGTGACGGCCCGCGACTGTCTTCTGCAGCAGACAGCCGCGGCACAACTGCGCGGGAAAGGAAGTGGGATATCCGGCGCGGCCGCGATCGCAAGACTGTAGGCCCACTGTCATAGTGGACGGCCGGAGTGGAGACGGAAGTGATGAGGGGGGTCTGAAAATCCAATGGAAGGCGCAGTCAAGGGCTGGCAGCCACCCTTGCCAGCCGCTACAGGGGCCCCCCATCCAAAGTCATCCACGGCTGTGTAGTCCGCCCCGCGCCAGCTGGCCGAGATTGTCCCGTAGACTTCACTGGATGCGGTCTGGAGGGGGTGGGGGAGGGCAACGCCCAACAAGTGTGTTGATCCAAAAGAAAAAGCCGCTGAAGAGGGCGACGGCTCGCTCTCGGGGTGCCGCGCGATAGCCCTTCCCCCTCAATCGCACCCGGAAAACGAGGGGCGGTCGGCCTAGGGGTCCAGCCCGTCGGATAGAACCACGCGCCCCCAGAGGCAGGCGTGGTGGAGGCGGCCCTCGGCGGGCGCATGCGACGCTGCTGTGGCGACCATGCGTGGAGTGGCGGGCACGCGGCGCGCGGCGGGAGAGCGGCACGAATCGGTGACTTTCATTGTGCTACCAATACCGTAATAGTTTAACTTAAATCACAAAATTTTGGATAGTTTGGGCGTTGGCGTCCGCTCCGTTTCGAATGGCGCAACGGCGCGGCCAACGGGGAGTCAAGCAAAGAAGAATGACTGCGCGATGGCAGATATAGTCACGCCCCTTCCGGATGTCGCGCAGTCACCCCACTGCCGCCCTCCCACCCCTGCCCGTCGTCGCCTTCTTGCGCCCCCTCCTATCCCCCCCTCCCTCCTCTTCTGCCGGGCGGTGGCCGACGCCACGGCGGGCCCGTCGGCAAAGGCATGCCCCGAAATGGCGGGGTTGGGGTTGCGGGCGGGGAAGGAGGGGCGCTGGCCCGGCAGGAACCCGCCTGCTCCTGTTACTGTTCTTCCTTGCTCCATCTACAACTCATCCGTTTCCTTCCACCCACTCAGTTCTTTTGAGGAAAAACACGTATCTCCACATACACGGTCGGGTTGCCTCAGAGGACGATTTTCGATACAGCCCGTTGCAGTGGGCTACAAAGAAGCCGCCACCCACCAAGGGTCGGCTGCGACTTGCCCCCATGAAGGGAAATGATCGGGCGCCCCTTGTGTGTACAGAGGCACCGTGGGCCAGGTTCGCGGCGGGGCCTGCGGGTCGGCCGCTCGAGGGAGATTGACCGTTTCCCGGGGCAATGGTCGACCGCCGGCCACGCCGGGCGCCCCCGAAATGCGCCACGCCGGGCCGAGGACTCCATTGGGATCCTCTCATCCCCAACCTTATAGGGCCGCGGCCGGGTCCTACCTACCCCATCCTATAGTTGCGTTTCCAATAACAACCAACTCAGATGGGACTGTTCTCTTTGCCGACGCGACGGCTCGGATAGAGGAAAATTTCACAGAACGACAGGACCTGTTCTCTCTATCGCGTGAGCAATGAGCTGAGCGTGAATGAAGATGTAGTAGTATGCTCAGAGTTGATGCCCTAAGGACGGCTGTTGTAGCTTTGAAGGATGCGGTGCAGACAATTGGATGTCCTCCTCGCTCGCACATCGTCGTTGTTCTTTCTTCCAGTTGTAGGTGACAGAGCAGCGGCGGAGTTCATTCTGACGAGGCTCACCTTGTGATAACACATGCAGGAGAGACAAAGTGTAAGAGTACTTTACATGTACAATCATTCTCATGCAGAAGCGCACAGCCCATGTCGCCACCGTCGAGGCCCCAGTCATCCTTCAATTCAGGACGCCACGCGTGGCTCGTGGCGGCCTGTGAGAGACCGCCGCTTGACGCTCCCGCTGCACAGCCAAAAAGTATTCCTTCATTCGGGTCGCAGCCGTTTGATGCGTCGTGTCGACATCCGACGGCTCATCCAGCTCGGAGCGGTCGGGGGTCACTGCCCGCATCATACCCGGATCGTCGTCGCCATCGTTCATGGCCGCCATGGCGGTCGCCCGCGCTTCCGTGCACGCATCGCCGGGGTCCTCCCGCGACAGCGGCTCTTCGTAGAAGTCTTGCGTCAAGGCACGGGGGGAGAGGTCAGGGTCGTCGCCAGATTCTGCAGTAGTCGGCCACTGCGGCAACAGTGGCTCCGGTGATGACGCAGCGGCGACCGTCAAGGGAGGGTCGCGGACCGCAGCGACATCGACAGCCGTGCCCGGGGCCAACCCATTGACCAATGGCCCCCGCATGGGCGAGCCTCGCTTCCCCGCCGCAGCTTTCGCTCCAGGAGACACCCCCAACGGCACGGACGACGACGGGAACGCCCGGTGCGGGTAGGCCTTGCGCGTTGCCCAGAAAACGACAGTGGGCACCCCACCCGCCCGGGGGAACATCCAACGCAGTGCGCGGCGGAGGCAATCCGGCTGGTCCACTGCGGCTGCGGCGCGCTTCGCGTCCTTGACCCGGGTACCGCTCTCGCCGACGTGGGTGCCGCCGCGGCGGCCGCCGCGAACGTACGGGACCCGCCGGGTCCGGGAAAGCACGGGAGAAGCGGCGGCCTCCTCGTCATCATTGTGGTCAAGCGGAGGCGTTCCACGCGCCGCATCCTGCAGAAAGGTGTTGGAAGACGCCATGGGTGTGTGTGGTGACGGTGGTGGCTTAGGGCAACAAAGAGAGTGAAGCTCCGCAGATGCAGATATTGGCGTTCAAACGTCGACCGTCTGCGCAGGGGGGGGTGAGTCGCCTCAGCAGTGAAAGTGACAGTCAAGCGGGACAGCCGCGAGGATGGGGACCCAGACCAGAGACGGCAGCAATGACCAGAGCTCGGCAAAGAGAGGTCACCGGAGGCGGCGGCAGCACGCTTGCAGCAGGACGCGCAAGTCGACCTTCCGCGGCGGTCTGCGGCTGTGAGCGGCGCGGCAGCGGGGGGAGGCCGACCCACTCCACCCAAGGGGCAGAGCGTTCTCTGGAGCGGGAACTGCCTGAGTCACACTGCGCACGAGAGGAGACTGGCAAAGAGCCTCTCTGAGAGATGCAGCGCGGGGGTAGGGAAAAGATGGACTCCGAACGCCGATGTGTGACGGGCCACGCACGCCACTCAAGCCGTTGCCATCCTCATAGAACTGGCGCCTCGCCCAGGCTGCGCTGCGGCTGCGCAGGCCAACTGGCAATGGGGACTGGTGGGAAGAGGGCCGTCCTGTGAGATCCCCGCCAGCTGGCAGCACACCCGCACAAGTCTGCCGTCTGAGCAGCGGCACCACGCTCTCACGAGGCGGGTAACGAAGCATGGAAGAGCGCCTGCGTCAAGCGGAGATCCGTGACGGGCGGGGGGCGGTGTGGGTGAACGAGAGGCAATGAGCGGCCCGTTTCCCCTCCCATCCCGCCTTGGACACCACATGCGCATAGCCAGAGCACACCTCGCCATTGTGGACGCGTGGCATACGGTCGGCGACCAACGGCACCCCCCCCCAGTCGCCCCTTTCCGCCCCTCCCTCTCCATGACGTCAACGGCGGCGGTTGGCGGTGTTCCGACAACGACGCGATCGGGTGTAGGCCCGCTCGACGGGAACGGAACACAAGTGCCCTGGGGAAGAGCGCAGACGGCGTGTCTGGTGGACAGCCGCTGCGTCGTGGCCGTCACTGCGGCTGCCATGGTCCTTACGCCGGGGTGACGCGCCTGCGCCAGAGGGGCGTGACTGCGCGCCGCTGTCGTCGGGCGGGATTCGGTTTCTCTCTTGATACAGTTCAGTTTCATTGTGATAAATGTATTTAAGAGATGCGTAGTGGCGCCCCCTCTTTTTGGGATCAGCCCCGACGGGCCAGCCCGCCCCTTTCGATACCAGGACTCGGCTAAGCCCACTAAATTATCCCCTGGCGGGGCAGCCCAAATGCGGACCAAGTCGGAACCAAAGTGGGGTGAACATAGCACCTGTTGCGGAAAGCGCTCACGCCCGCTCGGGTCGACGGGTGGCAAACCGCTCCCTGTTCATCCCCTTCCGCTTATCCGCACCCGCCCCAACTGCACGCACTTGGATATGTAGCTGGCCTCCGAGGCTGCGGGACTTGCGCGGCCTCACACTCGGAAAGGTCCCTCCAGGGTGGGCACCCCGTCGCGACTTGGCGGGACCGGGGTACAGAGAAGAGGGGGCGGCGGGGAACGGATGCCTGCCGCCGATCGGCCTGTGCGACGCAAATGGGTGTGTGGCTGCGGGCGCAGGACCGAGCGCGAGACACTTCAGCCCCGGTTAGAAGCGGGTCCCGCTTCTCTCCAATTGCCAGCAAACAACCCGGAATGCGCGGCTGGGTAGGGCAGGTCCTCGCATCTGGTCGTGGCGCGCGAGCGTCAGGGCAGGTCGCTGCCTGCTGGCCGAGATACTGGAGCGCTCCCGCGCAAGCGTCGACGTGACCGCCGCCTTCGAGGCTGGAGTTGTGGAGGTGACGACGGGGGGGGCTAGTCTGGATGGCAGGGTGTGTGTTTGACACCCGCCTTGGCGCAAGGCCCTTTGCTATCGCGTCTTGGGGAGATGGCACTGAGAATGTGAAGCGCGGTGCCGCTTGGAGTCCGGCAAAGCCGGATAGACTGAATGCGCAGGGGGATTGCATTGAGCAGACCGCGCGCCAGTCACCGCGCGGCGCCTACAACCCTGGACGGATCCGCGTACAGTTGCCGCCCCCAACGTGCTTCTGTGCATGGGGCCTTTGCTCACGCGTTAGTAACGCCGGGACACCTGCAGGTCCAGGGGGGCCATCGAAGCGTGGCTGCAAACCGGGAGCGATGCGAGGCGCGGGACCCGCCGCAGCCAAGACCACTCGCGCATTCGCCGCGCGCTCCGGTACGCCCCCTACCAAACTTTCCGCGCCGCGTCAGGGGGTCTGCCATCTAAGGTGCATAACCGCCGGTCACCATCGCCAACGTGAGTGAAGCGCGGCGTGTTGGCTGGCAAGATTGAACCTTCCCCCCCCCCCCCCCTCGCCACTTCCACTTCCGCCTCGTCTTCCCTGCGCGGTCCGCACTTTCCTCGATGGACGATCCCGCCGCCCCCATCCCCATCTCTTGGGTCGCGGCGGCCGCCGGTGGCGGCGGAGGCAACGGTCTTGCAGACCTCCTCGACGCCGCCGCCGCCGAAGTGCCCCCCGCATCACCCGACTCCCCCGCGTCGAGGACATCGGTCTGGGGCACCTCGTCGCCCATGGTGTGCGGCACCTCTCCGCCTTCAACGTCCGGGCGCGTTGAGCCCACCCCTGCGGCGGCATCGGTTGGAGGGGCGGCGGCCGCCGCCTCCAGTGACATTGACGCGCGCGGCGTCGCGGCCGTGCCGCCACCGTTGCCACCACCACCGTCCGTCGCCGCCACCACCGCCGCGACGTTTCTCTCCCCCGAGCGACTCGAAATCGCGGTCCGCATCGTGGCCACCGCCGAGTGGCACCGGCACCACCTGCCTGGCGGCTACCGGGCCGCAGATTACGCCGAGAGCGGCGACGACGCCGGCGGCGGCGCCGACGACAGAGCGGACCACGGCGGCAGCGGCCGTGGAGGGGAAGAGCCCACGCCGGGGGGGAGCCCGATGGAGTGCGTGAAAGATGCGGCCGGGGCGGCGTCGGCGGCGGCGGCGACCGAGCCAACGAACGAGTGGGCTACTGATGAGGAGCTCACGGACGAGGACACGACCGACCAGGAGAGCATGGCCAGTGCGGTGAGTGAGTCGGCAGGCCACTAGGCGCGGCCGACCGAGGGTGGCCGCCCGTCGTCATGCGGCAGAAGCCACGACGGCCCAGCCGCGTCTTCGACGGCAATGGTGACGGTGAGCGCTTTGGTGTTGACTGGCGCGCGCTTGTGGCGGCGGCGGCGTTGGTAGCCGCAGTGAGAGTGAGGACGAGACTGCCTTTGGAGGGTATGCATGGAATGGGGGGTTGCTTTTGTTAAGAAGGGGCGGGGGTTTGAACATCACGGTGAATACCGGAGCGGCCCTTTGTTAGAATGTCATTGATCCTCACCCTGTACTCCCGTGACGGCGGTCCAGTAGCCACTGCGCGGCGCAACGCCAACTGCGCGGTCGAGCGACCGCGAACGTAGGCGACCGTAGCAAGAAGGGCGTCCATCGGCGGTCATGCGCTCCCCCTCGTGGATAGTCGAGGAAACAACTGTGATGCATGATGTCGTCCTGGCGGCACAGGTGTCCACCTACTATTTTTTCACGGTCTGTAGTGTACGACGCTGTTGACTGGGTGTTTGTTTTTCTTCTCTCTTGAACGGAGCTGCTAGACCTCATCGTCCTTCCACGCTTGACCAGGCAGCTTGACCTCATCGCTTGGCGCTGTCCACGACCACGCCCTTGCTTTCGCTTCTATTATTGTCCATCAGATAGGAACAAAACACAAATGGGGCGTCTGTCGACACCTCCTCCCCACACATCGTGGGGTGCAGCCCGCGGTGGGCGCGGCCGCCGATCAACTCAGCGGACCCGTCGGACGGTTGATCCCCCCATCACTGGCATCTTGCCGGCGTCCTCTCGTTGCCGCTCTCGCTGCCCCTAGACGACCCGTCTCTACCAGGCGCCATCGTCCCAAACGGTGCACCCTCCCCCCCGCCAGCCCCGGTTGACGGCGCCGTCAGATGCTATGACGGAAGGCCTGAATGGGCACCCCAAACAGGGGATCCGCTACTGCTGCTGCACCTGCCGCCGCCGACTCGAGCACGTCCCCGCCCGCGAGGTCGCCCCCACCACCGGCGCGCTCCGCGAAAGCGTCAGAATCGCCAGCGCAAACCAACGCGAACCGATCCTGACCAGGCGCGGCGTTCGAGACCGCTGCCGCGCCAGTGACGGGCACCACCCCCACCGCTGCTACCACCGCCGCCGTCGCCGCAACCGGGAAACAGCAGCTGGAGCCACCTGTCGCCACGGAGCACGCAGCAGCGCCAGCGCCGCCCTCGGCCACTGGAGCGAACTCGCCCGCAGTGAAGGTGCTGGCCGTCGCCGCGGCGACGGCTTTCGCCGGCGCAGCGGTGTTGACGACAGCGGCGGTCGTGGCGGGCGCGGCTGATGCGGCAGTGGCGGTGGCTGCTATCCAGTCGGCCACCCGTTGGTGCGCGGCGGCGGCAGTGTCGTCACTGGCGGGCGCCGGCGTCGGCGGCTGCGGCGGCGACACACTGCCACCGAGGAGAGGAAAGACGCCACAGGGGGCCGACGAGCCTCCGACGGGAATGTCAACACTCGTGGCCACGGTGGCGAGGGGCGACCCGGCCAGCGGAGCCAGTCGCTGCCCACGCGGGGCCACGGCGGCGGGCGGCGGCGGCGGAGGCGGCGGCAGCGGCGGTGGCGGTGGCGTCTCCGATCGCCGCCAGCGGCTGGAGGGGATGCCGCGGCGGAAGCGGCGGCGCCAGCCGACGTGGGATCGTGCAGATGGTTCCGCCGGCGACACGACTGCTGTCGGGGGCGCCGCGGCCGCTGCGGGGGTGGCGGCTGCCGCGGCTCTGCGGCAGGCGACGCGGGCAGCGTGGTGCGCCGACATAGTGCGAAAGCGGAGAGGAGGGGGCGTGGGTCGGGGGTAGGTGGCGGACGGTGGCGGATTCAAAGAGGAAGACGGGATGGGGTGTGAGTGGGGAGGCTAGGCGGGGTTGCAGATGACAGGGGCGGCAGCGTGAGGGTGGTGTGAGTCAAGATACCGCGCCGTCAATGGCACCAGACAAGGAGGGGAACAGCGGGCGGAGGCGACAGCAAGACGGACAGGTCGTCGCCGCGGCCTGACCCTAGCGGTCGGCCGCGGCACCAGATGCGCAGCCACCGCCGTCCGGCAGCAACGCTGCCGCACCGGCCTACGACAAGGCTGCCTCCTCCCTTCTAGCTCTGACACCACCGCGCTCTCCCCCCGCCTCGTCGCGCTTCGCTTCTGTGGCTGTCCCGTCTACCGTCGCGACAGCCTGCGAGGCTGCACCCGCACGGCCGTCGGCAACTGGCGGTGGTCGCGGCAGCGGCGGCGGCAGCGGTCGATGCCACCTCCTGGGCTGCGGTGGCAGTGGTGGGGTGTCGGTGGCGGCGGCGGCGGCGGCTGCCGCGGGGTGCAAGGCGGAGAAGGGATGGGGGGGCGGCGGTGCGGGGACATCCCATCGGAGAGGAACGAGACACCCCCCCCCCTGCGGGGCTCCCTCCACAGGCCAGTCGGGGACTGAGCAGAGGGGCGGCGGCAGACTGAGGGGGGGGGGAGGGCGGAGGACGCGGGAGGCACCCGGCCGGGGTGTACCGACGGCGGCGGCTACGCGCGCCGCCGGTGGCCGCGCTGGTGGCGGATGTCAAGAGATGAGGGGGGGGGGAGGGGTGTCGCGGTCTACCTCGTTTTTGCCAGCTGTGTGCGCGCGCCGGGGGGGGGGGGGGGGGTGGCGCGGGTGCGGGGGGGGTGCGAGGGGGGGGTGCGTGGAGGGGGCGGAAGAGCCCAGGTGCAGGGCGAGAAGGGCGGTGGGAGGGGGGTCGGGCGGCCGCCCCCGCCCGTGGCTGTCGGGCCGCCCGCGGCTGGCCACGGGCGCACGGCGGCGGGCGCGGCGGCGCCACGGGGCGCAGCGGAATCCACGCGCGTGCGCGGGGGCTCGGGCTGGCGGCTGCGGCTGGCGCGGGTGGCCCCCCCCCTGTACCGCCCGCTCGTGGCGGGCGGGCGGCCGCGGCGTCATCCGCTTGCCAGCCAGGCCGGCGATGCGGCCGCCCTCCGCGTCCCGTGGCCGCGCTCGTCCCCAGGCAGAGGTAGCCTCCTCTATAGCGCGTACCGCTGTCCAACCTGTTCCGTCTGCTGCTCTGTCCACCGGGAGCGCCCCGCCACTTTTCGAGGGACTGCGGAGTCTCCGTCCTCAGCGTAGATCGCGTCGACTCGCTCGCCGTCATCTTGTCGGCACGGGCTGCCACGAAGGATAGCAGTACTATTTAATGGTTCGTCGTGAAGTGCTGCGCACATATCCACAAGTGAGACGGCTGTCAGCAACTGAAAAACCGAAAAAGCCAAACTTCTCACTGTTCATTGGGCCATTGCGTCAACCTCATGAGCAAAGATGGAATATCATTGGCTGTGTCTCACGTCTGTTCGGCTCAACTGCAATTTGGTCGCCTGGGAGGGACGGACGCTTTCAGGAGGGGGCATTGCTTTGCTTGACGACCCTTGCCCGTCTGCCCGCCCACCGCCGCCTCTCCTCACCACGCGCTCGGCCTCGCCGCTTGACCGCCTCAACGTGCCTGCTGCTCTCCCGCCCAGCCACCGTCAGGCTGTCTTTTTCCCCTTCCCGTGGCATCCCTGCCACCCCGACATTCGACTGCCGCCCCGGCAGCCACGCCCTCTGGGCATGCCCGGCGCTAGCCGTCCCCGGCCTCGACGGCGGCGGGCGCGGCTACCGCGGCGGCGGCGGCAGCGGTAGCGGCGGCGGCTCCCCCTGCGTGGGGGCTTGGCGAGCGTGGCCGCCGCCGCGTGTGTGGCCGTCCACCACCGTCACTAGGTCGCTGCGTTTGGCCTGTGCCGCTGGGTGGGCGCGTCGGCGGCGCCGCGCCGCTCCCCTACCTGGCGCCCTCTGATGTTCCGCGACCGACCCCGTCGCTCCCGGTGCGCGGCGGCGGCGCCGACGGCCGCGACGCCCACCCGTCCCTTTTTCAGGCGCCGCCGAGGTAGCTGCGTCGGCGGGCTCGCCTTGCAGGCGGCGGTGGCAATGAGCCGTGTTCCGCCCTCTGCGGGTCCCGCCCACGCTGCCGGTGGGGCCGTTTGGTTGGCGGCTATTCTCTGGACACGCTCTCCCTGTGGGGTCCACACCGCCAGCCGCGGCGCGGCGGTCCTCTGCTGAGTTGTGCGCCGGGACAGCGCCGGGGCTGTGTGGCGCCGCTGCGCCTGTCGCGGGCGTGCCTACGTTGGCTCCCTTTTTGCGGGTGCGTGATGGCCGCTGCCGTTGACGTCGCTTTCGCTGCTCACCCTCATTGCCCCTTCATCCTGGCACAGGCGCCGTGATGGCTTTCCCCGGCTTGTACTGGCTAACTGCTCTTGACAAACATCCCCGGCAACTGCGGCCGCAACGGCCGCCGTCACCGCTACCGCCGCTGCGATGCTGCTCCTGACCTTGCAGTGCGATGCGGTGCTATCTTGGGGGGGCACCTGGCCTGACACTACGCCACCCCGTGAGCGACGTGGCCGGCTGCAACCGTCGCCTCACCACTGACGTTTGCCGCATCGCCACCGTCGTGTCGCTGCCCGTCGAGGTTTGTGGCGCCTCCGTGCAGGTGGCCGGGAGGGGAAGAAAGCGGGGGAGCGCAGAGGGAGATGTATTTGTGCCCGTCGAGGTCGGTGTCGCCCTCGCCGACTCCCTTGGCGGCAGCTGTTGCGTGTTGCGCGTCCCCGTATACGGCGGCGGCGGCGGATTTGGTTGACGTGTTGCTTGTCGTGCGCAATGAGGCGGCGGCGGCGGCAGTGACGGCGGCGCTGGTGGCGGCGGCGACAGAGGTGGCGAGGGGGGGTGCTTGGCGAGCGCCAAGGGCGAGTTCTTGGGGAGTGCCAAGGGCCGGTGGTTAAGAAGCGCCGGGAGGGGATCGCTGGGGTGCGCCGGGGGGCGGTGCTCTGCCGTGGGGTGCACCACACGTGGCCGCGCGGCGGGCGATGGAGCCGTTGGCAGCGGCGGCGGAGCGAGCGCTGCGCGCCGACGCGCCGGGCTTTAAGCGAGACGTGTTGCCGGCGCTGCAGGCGACGATGCGGGCGCTGCTGCTGCAGTCGTGGGGGGTGAGGGGGGGGGGTCCAGGCGGTGCTTAATGGCGTCGTCGCCACCGAGCTCCGCCGCGCGTGTGATGCCGCCGCCGCGGCGGGCGGCGACCGTGGCGGTGCCGTCTGGGCTCCCGCTTTGAAGCCGCTTCCGGTGGGGAAGTAGCCGCGGGCATGGCCGAGTGTCAGTCGTCGGCGACTACGCTCCCCTGGTTCCTCACCCCCGGCTGGACGCGCCGCGCCCGCCCCGCCGTCGGCGCTGCGTTTGACCGCGGCTTCCTCCCGCTCGCCGCCCACGTAGCGCGCGTCATGGACGGCACCGACGCGGCCGAGCCGGGTACCTGCCTCGCCGCGCCCCTCGACGGCCTCGCCGCCACGTCACCGCCGCCGCCGGCGACGCCGTTGCAGGTGGCCGTCCACATTTACGGAATACTGGTCGCGCTACACATCAATACGTACGCGACGGGCGCGCGGGCGGCGGCGCACCTGGCCGCGGCGGGGGAGCCGCCGCTGACCGCCGCGGTCGTGAACGAGATCGACTCGCTGCTCGTGGTGGAGCGACGGAAGAGGGAGGGCGGCGCCGCCGCTGCGCCCGCCGTCCCCGCCGGGCTGCCAACGATGGAGCCGGTGTGGGCCAAGGCGCTGCGCATGTGCTTTGTGGTGCCCGCCCTCCGCACTGCGCGTGCGCCGTTTGTCGTCTCTCTTCCCCGCCCGCCTCGCTGGCAGTAGCACCACCGACAGCGGCGGCGGCGGCGGCGGTGGCGACGCGCGGTACGCGTACGCGACCTTCATCGGGGTCCCCGTGACCGGCGCCGGCGCTTTCGTCGACGTATCGGGCGGCACGGTAACACGACACGGTCCACACGCTCGCCCCGTCAGTGGAAAAGACAGCGCGGGTGCCGTTGGCCACCGCCGCCGAGGGGAGCGCCTGGAAGGTCAGCCACCGACCAGCGGGGATGGCCAACCGCGCCACGCGGGCGGTGCTCGTCGGCACGTCGGTGGGCGCCCGGCCCTCCAGCAGCAGCCACAGAGTGCCCTCTCCGGCAACGGGAGGCATCGACGCGGGCGTGTTGTCGACGTTGCCGCTGGCGGCGATGCGGATGTCTGCACACGCGTGGTACTCCCTTGTCACCACCTTCCCACATGCCGGGACGTTGCGCTTGATGCCACCCTGGCAGCGACGGCTGCGGCGTGTCCAGGCGGGCGCGGCGGGGCCCGTATCGCAGTCTACTACCCCCAGCACGTTACAATCCTTAGCCGTCGCCCAGTGCCAGTGGAGCACGCCGAGTTAGCGGCTGCTTGGTGCCGCGGGACAGCTGCTGGGTGCGGGGGGTGGGGGCGCTGGGTGCGAGTTGCGATGCTGGTGGGGGGGGAGGGCGTGCGCTGAAGGGGGGCCCTTTTGGAGTGTCGCGGGCGGGGTTGTTGTTCATGTGGACAACTGACGGTGCATCCGTTGTTGCCGCTGGTGTCGTGTTCGTTGATGCTCTGGGTGTGTAGTGAGGTCGCTTGACATCCCATACTTGCACGCGGAGGCTGGTGCCACAAGCACAACAGAGTCTTGCCAAGCCTCCCGCGCTCGCCGTATACGCCACCGTTTCGCCAGTAGCCCCCTACCAGCCGCTACGCCCCCGTCACCTGCTGGGCCGCCCGCACTACAGCCGCCCCACCGACTCTGTCGATCACGTCACCGCTGCTGCAGAACGCGGCAACAATGACAATGTCAAAGCGGCTCGGCGGTGCTCGCGAGCCTGGGAAACGTAGTGGCCAGGAACGACTGTATGAGATTCTTGCTGAGGTTTACTGTGGCTGTCTCTGGACACCATCACTCCACAGACGAGCTCACGACCGGATTTCCGTGACGTGTGTCTAATTGACGCGCGGAGGCCGTCGGGGACGACATCCACTCTCCGCAGCCAACGTCGAGGCCGTCGCCGCGCTCCGCGACGGTGCGTGGATAGTCATGACAAGAATGATCCTTGTTGGACACGGCCCGCAATTTACGTAGGTGCACCATGCGCGTCCTGCACCGATCTGTTTGGCTCCGTTTTTCTACCGGGTGAGACACGCTGTTCGGGGGGGGAAGATGCCAGCCCCCGCCTGCGCGTGGGCCCCGTACCGTTGGTGAGAGTCTGATCCCGCCTGCATAAGTTCTCGTGGCGAACCGGCCCTGCTGCACCAACCCCCCACCTCGCGCCCTATTCAGCGGCATGCGCGGGTGCGCACCCGACGCTCTGCACGAACCCGCTGGGCTGTGCTGCTGCGCGTCGCCGCCGGTCGCTCCCATCCCACTCTCTATCCGGTGTACGGGGACGGCGGGCGCGCCACCGCGGCAGGCGTGTTTTCCTCCCTTCCCATCCCCCGGCCTTGTGCGGCGACAACGTGCCACGGATTCGGTCCGCGGCGGCGGACGCCGCCGCCTCGGCGATCACATGCGTCCGGCGGTGGCGGCGCCCACGGGCGCGGCGTTGCGGGTGTCGGCGGTGCTGGTGGTGGTGCTGGGCGTGGTGGCCGCGGCCAGCCTCCCGGTGGTGATGGCGGCGCTCCCCGTCGGCGTTCGGCAGGAGACATGCCCTGAATTGCAGGTGCCTGAGACGTGTGAGGCCCTGCTGCAGATCGTGGACGAGGCCGCTGACGCGAACAACGTGTCCAAGAGCCTGACCGTCTGGGTGCCGGTGCTGGTTGTGGCCCGCTTCTCGGTCACCCTTTTGGACCATGCGGCGCTGCATGCTGGTACTTTGGGCCACCGGCTGTTATGGGAGATAGTGGGCATCAGTACCCGCTACTTCGTGATTCAAGGCGCACTTGTCCAGCTGATGCGCTTCAAGTGGGATCCTTCTCGGGAGCTGGAAGCGCTCGTGTTGCTGGTTGCGATACTGTTTGATGTGGCGGTGATGTTCAGCAGGCTTGATCATCTCACTACGGTTTTTGGAGCGCGGGCCTACATGACACAGGTGTTTGGAGACACTGGCGATCCCGTAGGCCACTTTTGTACCAAGGCAGGCTCATGCTTGCTCGACGAAGGCGCTGCCGGTGGCGCACGCATTCTTCGTGCACAGCTTTTGTTGCTGGTGCAAGACCGGGAGTTTGTCTACGACGGGTTTCAGAAGCATGTTCAGAACGCCCGCTCTGGGCCCATCGAGGCCCTATTGGGAGTGGTCGCACTCGTGTTTTATGTTGCAGATTCTCCGCTTGTGTTTTTGTTGCTTGTATGGCCCATGGCTCGGTGCCTGCTCAATGCGTGTACGACTCGGCGGATGGACCATGAAAAACCCCTCTGGCTCAAGCGGTGGCCTTCGCTTGTGTCGTTTCTCTGGCGTTTACCGGCTCATTCGAGGTTTGTGTGCATCAACGGACATCAGGGCGATCATGCCTTGGCTGCCTTCGATGCCCGCCTGGAAGGTTGCCCTGTCTGTGTCTCAGACAACCACGCACGCCGTCCAAGTATTCTGTCGCTGCGCTGGTGGGGCCTTTGTGGTGAAGAGCACAAGACGATCGCTCAAGAGATGGTTGGAAGTGGTCATCGCTTGTTGTCGGTGGGCCACCTGGTCGACGCCGCAGAAAGAACACTCGTTGGCCAACTATGCGACCATACGCGCCTCTCTGAAGCTGCCATCTTGGAGCGGAGGCGCCTGGCTGCGATGTGGGTGTCTGCCAAAGGAAGGGCCCCGCTACGTAAGCTGGTCATCAACCCAGCAGTTTGCCTTACCGACCTGTTGAGGGTGCTTGTTATGCGGCAGAGGCTGGGACCGACGCTCGAGAAACTGGCGGCGCCGCTGCTTTTTGGTCTCCGTGCGCTGACCCCTGGTCCTTGCGCACAGTCGCCCCTGGAGGCGTCGTTGCAGCACGGCTACTGGTGGGCGCGTGCCGACGGCGCCGCGTTAGAGGCGTTTGAGTCGTGGGTGACCGTTGACCCTCGAGTCCCGCCCCTAAACGATCGACTACTAGGTAAGGTACCCCCCGACACGTCAACGGACGACCCCCTGCGGCGGCTGTGGCGGACAAACCCCAACTACTCGCAGCCGCTGCTGGACGACTGGGGACCTGACGACCGGGTTCTGCCGCCCGTGTGGGCCAGCCTCGTTCGCGGGCGCGGGGGGCTTGCCGCGGCGGCGGTGTTTGGCCTCCAAGCGTGGATGGTCGCGGCGGACCTGGCCATTGACCACCTCGACGACCTCTACCTGACGCTCGGCCTGCCCGAGCAGCTAGCGTGCGGTCGGGAGCTCAACTGTGGCACCGCCGCGGACGCGGCGGCCGCAGCCGACGGCGCGGCGGCGGAACCCGACGACGCGTCGACGGAACCCGACGGCGCGGCGGCGGCACCCGGCGGCTTGGCGGCTGCGGTGTCCCCGACGGCGGACGAGCTGGTGGGCGTGCTGCAGCGCCTGCCCGCCATCACCGACACGGTCGTGCGGCTGCTGGAGTGGCCAGACAGCCCGCCTCCGGTCGTGTCCAGGCGGGGCGACGACACGCCTGGCGAGTGGCCACCGGCGCTGCCGCCGCCGCCCACCACCCAGCCGCTGACGCCTGCCGTTGAGCGCCGCGTGCTGCAGACGCTGCAGTCCGTGCTGCCGCAGCGGGTGCTCGGGCGGCTGCCGCCAGACGTGGCGGCCGTCTACAAGCCGTTTCGCGGCGGCGCAGCCGGCGGCGGCGACCACCGCCGCCTCCTCGCCGAGTGGCACCGCCGCTGGCGCCGCGTGCTGCTCGCCGCCGCGGACCTCCACGGCGTAACGGGCGAGGCGCGGGCGGCGGTGGCGGCGGCGCCGCTGGTCGGCTTCTTCCCCGCGCTGCGCGTCGCGACCGACGCGCTCGCCGGCGCGTGGGAGCCGCTCGCCGCCGCGGCGGTGGCGCGCACCGGCCGCGCCGTTGGCGGCTGGCCCGCCACGGTCGACGCAGGGCGGCTGGCCACGCTCGCCAGCTGCGTCGGCCGGTGCCGCTGGGCACCCCGCGACGCGGCCGTCGACGGGCTGGCCGCGTCGATCTTCTTCTCGCGCACCGCCGCCGAGGGCGCCGCCTACCGCGCGTGCCTCCGCGTCGACGCGGATGCCGAGTCGCTGCTGCCGCGGGGGGCGGCGCCGTCCGAGCCGGCCACCGCCTTGGCGGCGGCCATCCTCACCGGCTACGTGCTGACCCGCGGGGCGGCAGAGGACGGCGACGGCGAGGAGGGGCCCGCGCCGGACGTCGCGCCCGGCGACGCGAAGGTGGACATTGAGTGACCCACGCGCGACGCGGGGGTCGCCCGTTGCTTGTGTCTGTTTGGTCCAGACGCGTGTTGCATGGCGTGGCGTGGGTGGCCAGTTGGCCCACGTCCCGCGTTGCGGGTGCTCGTGCTTGCGCGCCACCATCTTTCCTTTGTACCGGGTGGGCGCGTTGTGGGTGCTCGTGCTTGCGTTGGGTGTGTTTTATGTTTCCTTGTTGGCCGTGCCACGCGCCGCCCTCCTTCCATTGTGCTGAGTGGGCGTGTTGTGGGTGCTCGTGCTTGCGTTGGGTGTGTGCATTGTCTTCCTCGTCGACCGTGCCACGCGCCGCTCTGTTTCCATCCCATCGGGCACGCCGCCCGACGGGCGGCGCGCCGCGGCGCGGCGCGGCACGCAGGCAGTTCATGCCGCCGCTGCCCCCCCCCCCAGCCCTCCGTCAACGGCGGCGTCTACCCCCCCCCCCCCCCCCCACTCCCCCCCCACCACGTGCGCGACGCGCCGCGCGCGGGCCGTGCGCGCCCCCCCCCCCCCTCACACCAGGTTCTCCACCCCCGCAAACGCCGACGACGAGCGGCGCGTCCACTCGAGGTCCTCGTCGAGCACCTCCCCGGCCCCCCCCCCCCCCCCACCCCGCCGACCGCCCGCCCGCGGGCGGCCGCCGCCGCCGCCGCCGCCGCCGCGGCGGCGGCGGCGGCGGTCGGCCGCGGCCGCCGCGTGCCGCGGCGGCGCTCCCGCTCGCGGGGGTGGGCGAGCTTGGCGAGCAGCGCCGCGGCGCGGCCGCCGCCGCGGCCGCCCCGCCCGCCGGGCGTCCCCGCCGGGCCGTCCGCCCAGCCGCCGCCGCCGCCCGCGTCCGCGCCACCGTCGCTGCCGCCGCCGCCGCCGCTGCCGCCGCCGCCGCCGCCGCCGCCGCTGGCGACGGCCGCCACGGCCGCCGCCGGGCTGGCGGTCCCGGCGCCCACCCCATTGTCGCTCCCGCCGGCCCAGTGGGGAAAGCCGGCGCCCCGCCCGTCCTCGGCGGCCACCCCCTCTGCCGCCTCCGCCCCCTCCGCCGCCACCGCCGCCGCCGCCGCCGCCGCCGCCGCCGCCATCCCCGCCGCGCCCTCCTCCCGCAGCGCCTGCAGCTGCCGCCGCACCGGGCTGGGCGTCGCGACGAGCTCGTCAAAGGTGGGCAGCCCCGGCGCGGCCGGCGACGGGGAGGCCGCGCGGCGCGCCCCCCCTGCGGCCGACGCGGGGGATGCGGGCGGCGGCGTGCCGCCGCCGAGCGCTGCCGACGCCGGCAGCGTCCGCCGCCGCCGCCGCCGGCAGCCGCCGTGCCCGTCGGCGGCCGCCGCGGCGGGCGGCGAGGGCGGCGACGGCGGCGACGGCAGCGACGGCGGCGGCGGCGGCGGCGGCGACGCGGTCGGCGTGGCCGCCGCGGCGGCCACCGCGGCCGCCGCCGCCGGCGCATCGGGGAAGCGCACGTGGGGGGGGGGGGCTTGCCGCGCGGCGTGGCCGCCGCCGCCACCGCCGGGTGGCCCGCCGCCTGGGGGAGCCCCCGGGGGGACAGCACCCCGCGGGGCGTCCGCGGCGCGCCGCCGCCGCCGCCGCCGCCGCCGCCACCCCCCCAATCCCGTGTCGCCGCCGTGAGCGGGCCGCAGGCCGACACTGGCGGCGGCGGGGTGGCGGTGGCCCCCCCCGCCACGGCCGGCGTGCGAAGGGACTTTGGCCGCGGGCGGCCGACCGGCGGGGTGCCTTCCCCCACCACCGCAGCCGAGGAAGCGCCCACCCGCACCGACGACGGCCGCAGCCGCCCTGCCGACGCGGACCCCGCCGCCGCCGCCGCCGCCGCCGCCGCCGCCGCCGCCGCCGCCGACGCCGGCGACGCCGCCACGCCGCGCGCGCCGTCGGCCGCCACCGCCCACCCGCTAGCCGGCGGGTGGCGGGCGGGCGTCGCGGCCGCCCCCCCCCGGCCGCCCGCCGCCCGCGGCGGCGCGTTCTCGTCCCCCCCCCACCGGCGCCGTCGGCCGCCGCCGCCGCGGCGCCGCGCCGGCTGGCGGCGGCGACGGCGACGGCGGCGGCGGCGGCGGCGGCGGCGGCGGTGGCGGCGGCGGCGGCGGAGGCGGGCGCCCCCCCGGGCGTGTCCAGCCGCACCGACCGCGGCCGCAGCAGCCGGCCGCTCCCCGGCGTCGCGCCGCCGCCGCCACCGCCGCCGCCCGGGGGACCGCCGCCACCACCGGCGGCGGCGGCCGGCCGGTGCGGGGGCGTGGCGACCAGCGCCACACGGTGGGACGCGCGGCGCGCCACCGACGGCGCGCCGGTGGGCGTCGCCGCCGCCGCCGTGCCGACCGAGTGGCACCGCTTGACGAGCGGGCAGTCTGCCGGCGCCGCCGGCGCCGCCGGCGCCCGCCGCGGGAGCGCCCCGCTCTCCCCACCCCGACCAGCGGGGGTGCGGACGCCCGCGGCGCGGCCGGCGGGCGTGCCCGCCACCGCAAACCGGGTGGGCGTGCCCGCCACGAGCGGCCGCGGCGTGGGCGGGCCCGCCGCGGCGGCCGCCCCCGCCGCACACGGCGTGCGCAGGCCGCGGACCGACGCGGGGCGGGCGGCGGGCGTGCCGCCAAGCCCGTCGCCGCCGCCACCGCCGTCGCCGCCGCCGCCGTCCGGCCGCCCCCACCCGCCGCCCGCCGCGGCCGCCGCGGCCGCCGTGGACGGCAGCCGCACCGACGACGGGCGGCACCGCGGGGTCGGCACCGCCGACGGCGACGGCCCCGCGCCGCCGCCCGCGTCGCCGGCTCGGCCGTCACGGGCGGGGGTGACGGCGGCGGCGGGCGGCGCGCGGCCGCCCGTCCACGACTGCGCGGCGGGGGAGCCCGACAAGCGCAACGACAGGGGGCGGAGGCGGCCAGCCGGCGGCGTCGGCGTCGGCGTCGGCGTCGGCGCCGGCGACGGGGCCGGCGACGGCGGTGGCGGCGGCGGCGGCGTCGGCGTCGGCAGCAGCGACACGTCGGCACCCCGGCGGGGACGGTCGCCACGGCGGGCGGCGTCGGCGGGCGCCGCGGGCGGGGACGCCCCCACCGCCGCCGACGCCCACCGCACCGCCGCGGCCGTCGACGGCGCGCGCATGGACCGCGGCCGCCGCGCCGCGGCAGACGCCACCCGCGGCGACGGCGTCCGCCCCGCAAAGGTCACCACCCCGCCACCGCCGCCGCCCGTGGCGGCGGCGTCGCGGCCCGCCGGGAGGTGCCGGCCAGCGCCACCCCCCGCCGGCACGTGAAACGACAATGGCCGGCGGCGGCCAATGCACGGCGACGGGTCCGCCCCGCCGTGAGCCGCCGCGCCGCCGCCCAGAGCGCCGCCACCGTCGTTGCCGTCGTCGTTGCCGTCGTCGCCATCGTCGGCGGTGGCGGCGGCGGCGGCGGCGGCGGCGGCGGCGGCAGTGGCGGCAGCGTCGGCGGCGGCGGGGGCGCCGTGGACGGCGTCGGCGGCAGCAAAGGCCGCCGCGACGGCGGCGTCGACGCCCGCGGCGGCGGGCGACCGGACCATCAACAGCCGCCGGCTGACGCGCCGCCCGGCGGCGGGCGTGCGCGACGCGGCGGGCGTGGCGGCCGCGGCGAGCGCCAGCGCCGGCACGGCGGCGGGCGGCGCGGACAAGCGGACGCTCGCTCGACGGTGGGTGGGTGGGGAGGGGGGGGTGGCCATTGGGAACAAGAGGGGGGGGGGGGGGGGGGGCGAGCAAAGCGACAAGTGACAAGGGCGGGGGGGGGGAGGGGGGGAGGGGGGGAGGAAGAAGAGGGGGAGGAGAATGGAAGCGGCGGCACGATCAACAACGTCTCGGTTGGTAAGAGCGGGGGGGGGGGGGGGAGGAGGGAGCGGTGAGGACACAAGATGACCACTCTCTGGGTTGACGGCGGTGAGGGGGGGGGGGAGGGGGGGGGGGGACGAGAACCTCAGCGAGCAGGAGGGGGCGAGCCGGTAGGGCCGACAAAGAACAATAGCAGGCGCTCCCGCGCAGGCAGGGCACGCCGCGCGACGGAGGAGCGGCGCGGGCGGCCACGCCCGCGGCGGCGGGGGACCGGCGCGGCCCTAAAGACCCCCCCCCCCCCCCCACCGCGGCGGCGCGGCCGGCCGTCGCGGTCGGCGCGGCCGCCCGCGGCGGCGCGGCCGCCGGGCGGCGCCGCGCCCACCCCAGCCGCGCCGCCGCGGCCGCCCGCCGGCCGCCGCCCGCGGCCGCGCCGCCGACACGGCGGCAGCGGGGCCACGCCGCCGCCGCGGCGGCGGGGCGCACGCACGCCACCCCCCCCCCCCCTCCCCCCCCCACACCCGCCCCCCCCCCCCCCCCGCCCCTTCCCCCCGCCTCCACAGCCGCCGCGCCGCGGGCGCCCCCGTTGCGGTGGCGGCGCGCGCCAGCCGTGGCTGGCCGCCGCGGCGGTGGTGGTGGGGGTAGTAGAGGTGTTGGGGGGGGGAGGGGGGGGGGGAAGGCACCCAGGTTCCGGGCGGCACGGATGGTGTGGGCGAGGGGGGGGGCGGGAAGGGGGTGGGGGGGGGGGGTAGGGAGGTGGGGGGGGGCGTGCGTCCCGCGGGAACGCCGCCGCCGCCGCCGCGCCCTCCGCGCCGGTGCCGCGCGGCGGCGGCGGCGGCGGCGGCGGCGCGGCCGCGGCGGCGGCGGTGGCGGCGGTCGCGGCGGTGGCGGTGGCGGTGGCGGTGGGGGGGGCGGCGCGCGGGCGGGGCGGCCCACAGCAGGGGGGGGGGGGGGGGGTGGGGTTGGCGCCAACCGCGGGCGGGATCCCGGTGGCGGGACGCGGCCGCTTCCCGCGGCCGCCGCGGCGGGGCGGACGCGGCGCCGCGGCGGCGCGCGCCGCCGCCGGCGGTGCGCTCGTTGGCCACCCGGCCGACCGTTTTGGGGGTGTGGCGCCCGCCACCCGGCTGGGCTGGGTCTGTCTCGGTCGGGACCGCTCGCCGAAAGAAAAAAAAAAAAAAAAAAAAAAAAAAAACAGGACCGCGTGCGCACAGCACAGCAAGAAAATACCGGTCGGTCGTGGGGGGGGGGGGCGGGGGGTGGACACGGGCGGGGCCAGGGCGGGCGCCCCGGGTGGCCGACGCGCCGGCTGGGGTGGTTGCCCAGTGCCGCCGTTCCGGTCGCAGCAGACGCGGGGGCAACCGCCGCGGCGGTCGGGACGCGTCCCTGCGGGCAAGGCCCCACCGGCGTGTCCGCCGCGGCGCTGCCAGCAACGCCGTCCCGCACGGGTCGCCGGCGGGTGGGCACACCACGTGCCGGGGTCACCCGCGCCGTCGGCGGGACGCGCGCCCCCCCCCCCCCCCGCCACGCCCGACCCGCCGCCGACGCGACCGTGTCGCCGCTGCCGGCACACCACCCCCGACGGCGGTCTGCCGGTGGACGCGGCGCGCGCCCACCGTCGCGGCGGCCCCACCGGCGACGGCCGGCCGGCTGGCCGAGCCGGCCGGCAGCCGCCGTCCACGCCCACGCTGGGGGGGGGGGGGGGGGGGTGTGCGCGCCGCCAGCCTCGGGGCGGGCGCCCCCGCCCGCCACACCACCCGTCGGCGCGTCGGGCCCGCCGCCGTCGTGGCGCAGGGTTTTTTTTTGGATCGTCGCCGCGGCGGGCGGCGCGCCCGTCGTCGGCGCACGGGTGTTGGTTTTTTTTTTTTTTTTGTGTGTGTGTGTGTGTGTGTGTTTTTTTTTTTGTTTTTTTTTTTTTTCAAACGGCGGCGGCGGCGCGGCGCCGCGCGACGCGCCGCCGCCGCTCGGGTCGCACACACCGCGGCGGGCGGATCCGGGGGGGGTCATGGCCGCTCGCCACGCGCTCGCGGCGGGGCGGGCGCGGCGGGCGCGGCCGCGGCCGCCACCCGCGCGGGGATCCCGCCAGCGCCCGCCCCGCGGCGGCCGACGGGAGCGGCGGCCGCGCGGCGCGGCGGCGGCGAGGCGGCGGATCCACCGCCACGCAGGGCGCGAACGGCGGGCGCGGCGGGTGGGGGCGACGGCCAAAAATGGCAAGGGGGGGGGGGGGGGGGGTTCCACGCCGCGGGACCGCCGTCGACTGGACTGGCCCGCCACACGGCCGTGCGGCACCACGCGCGGGGACCGGGGGCGTCCGTTTTAAGCAACGCCCCCCCTACGCGAGGGGAATGCAGGAGGCGAAAGGAGGTGGGGCAAGGGGGGGCCGCTGGCGGATCATGACGCCATATTCAAAAACGGAAGCGGCGGCGGACGCAGCTGGCGCCAGAGTGAAAAAAAAAACAAAACACGGGAAGGAAAAAAAGAAAAAGACAAAACAGCGAGACCACCAAGACGACGACATCACCACAAAACACAAAAGAAGTACACAAGAGAAAAAGAAAAAAAAATCATCAGCACCCACGCCCCACCGGCGGCGCGCAGCAGCGCGCGGGGCACGGACGAGCCGCGGCCCGGGGGCACGGACGAGCGGCGGCCGACGGGAAGAGCAGGGCGGCGGCCGGGCGGCGGCGACGCGCCACGTCCATACGGGGCCCGGGCGGGCGTGTCCACGCGACGGCGCCGTGCCGGGGCGGCTGGCAGCCAAAAACAGGAGGTTGGGCGCCCGTCCGCCACGCCCGAAGCGGCTTGGCAAGCGCACCACGGTGGCGGCCAGGACGCGCCGCCAGGGGGCGGAGGGGCAGAGGCCGGCGTGGGGCGGGGCCGCCGGGAGCGGCACGCAGGCGCGGCGACGGGCACCCCTCCACTCGCGGCACCCCACACCGCGCAGAGCGCCGACTGCTACGGCGAGGTGGTGGTGCCCGCTCGCGGAGGGGGGTGACCGCGCCCCACGGTCCGTGCCGACATCCACCGCCCGCCGCTCACCGCCACGGGCCAGCAACCGACGCAGGCGCCAGCAAGGCGCACCCACAGCTGCCCGGGGGTGCACCCCCGCCACGAACCACGTAGCCGACGCCCGCCGCAAGCCCCCCCCACCGCCATGACGCAGTCGTCCGCAAGGCAAAACGCGCCAACCGCAAACGCACATGCACAGACGCACCGCCCGTCACGCCAACCGCAACGCCACCCAGTAGCCATCCGTTGGCACCGCCCTCCACCACCCTCCTCTACCCCAGCCGCCCCCCCCCCCCCGACCCGCGACACCACCCCCCCCCCCTCCCAGACCACCAACCCGCCGCTGCCACAACGCTCCCGTCCCTCCCCCCCCCCACGACCACGTAATGCTCACGTATAGTTCCACATCCGCGCACGGCAGTCGCCCGAACCCGTCGCGATCGCCGCCGCCACCGGGTTGTGCGCGATCGAGATGACCGAGTTCTTGTGACCCTGCAGCATCAGCGCCATGGACGGGTTGCGCGGATCCCACAACTGCACCGTCCGGTCCTTGGAGCCCGACAGCAGCCACCGGCCGTCAGGCGAAAAGGCGACCGACAGCACAAAGTCGCGGTGCCCGGTAAACGTCAGCCGGCACTGCTGGCTGTTTTGGTCCGCCGCGGACAGGTCCCACAGCTTGAGCGTCTTGTCAAGGGAGCCCGACAGCAGCAGGCAGCCGTCGGGGGAGAAGGCCACCGAGTAGACAGAGTCTCGGTGGCCGTCAAACGACCGCACCAGCTGGCCAGTGGCAACGTCCCACACCCGCACAATCTTGTCCAGGGAGCCCGCCGCCACGTGCGCAGACGTTGGGCTCACCGCCACCGACGTGATGCCGTCGGTGGCGCCCGTCGGGCCGCCGAGCGTGGCCATCAGCTGGCCCGACTGCAGGCTCCACAGCTTGGCGGTCTTGTCCCCGCTGCCCGACGCGATGAAGCGGCCGTCGGTGGAGGCGTCCACAGAGTAGATGTCCGTCTCGTGGCCCACAAACGAGTGCCGCACCGTCCGGTTGCGCACGTCCCACACCTTGACCACGTGGTCCTCCGCACCCGTCACGAGCGACTCGCCGTCGGGCGTAAAGCACACGGCCCGGACATAGCTGTCAGCGCCGCTGCCGCCCGTGCCGTCATCGTCCCCACCGCCGCCACCGCCGCCGCCACCAACGCCGTCCTCACGGTCAAACGCGGCGACGCGCTGCCCCGACGCGGCCTCAAAGATGTGTGCACACCGGTTGGAGCCCGTCGCCAGGTACTGGCCGTCAAAGCTGTACCGCACGCAGCACACGACCGAGTCGTGCACAAACGAGTTGTGCAGCGTCACGGCCATGTTGTTGGCCACCCCGTTGGCGCCCGTCCCCTGGTACACCACGTAGTCATCCTCGGCGGCGTGGGAGCCGTTGACGAGCGTCCCCGGCCCCGACACGCCATTCATGGCGCCGGGGCCCACCGAGTTGAGCTCCGGCTTGACGCCGCCGCGGTAGCCAACGCCGCTGCCGTCGAGCGTCATCCGCCCGCCGGCCGCGCTGCCCGAGTCAGACAGCAGCCGGCCGACGCTGCCCGCGCCGCGGATGCTCGCCAGGTTGGGGTGCCCCGCCGCCGACCCGCCGCCGCCGCCGCCGCCGCCGCCGCCCACATTGCCGGCGCCCGTCGACGCGCTCGCGGGCGCCATGGACGGCAGCGGCCCGCCCGCCGGCGGCGGGCCCCCCGCCGAGTACCCGTTGGACGGCGACGGCGCCGACGGCATCGTCCGTGCGGGCGGCGGCTGTGCGAGGGAGCCCGACATGAAGCCGCCGCGGTCGCCGCCGCCGCCACCGCCGCCGCCACCGCCGCCGCCGCCGCCGCCGCCGGTGGTGCCCGACGGCGCGCCGCTGTGCGGCGGCACGCCGCTGCCGCCATAGCCGCCGCCAAAGCCCGCGCCCGCCCCCGCCGCGCCCGACGTGGCCGGCTGCGCCGCGGACGAGCCGCTCTGCGTGCCGTTGGCAGCGGCGGCGGCGCCCGCCACGCGGCCGGCGGGGCCACCGCCCGTCGCGGCCAGCGGTGTGAGGGGCTTGCTGCTGGTCGGGCCCGCCATGCCCGACACGGGCTGACCCGCCGCCGACAGCTGCGCCTTGAGGCGGTTGACCTCGGCAATGTAGTGCTCCTCGACGGCCCGGTGCTTGTGCTCCAGGCCGACCAGGGCCTGCTCCAGGGTGGATATCTCGGCCAGCTGCGCCGGACAAAACGCATCGATCATGGAGCCGCCGTCGCGGCGATGCCACGATGGGGCAACAACAAAACACGAGTGGCACCAGGGAAAGTATACCAACAGCAACGGCCAGGCCAGCCAAAGACGCAGTTGAACGCAGAGGCGTTAGAAAACAGAACGCGCTGCAGGCATGCGCCCGCCCAAGCCACCACACCAACCCGTGAGCAGCCGGATCGCGCAAAGGCCACGAGTCCGCAGCCTACCCGCCGCCCCCCCCTCGTCTTCTTCGCCCCCAACCCCCCCCTCCCCCCCCCCCAGAGCGCAAACGTACGTGTGCATCCAGCTTGCGCTGGTACTCCTCACGGATGACGCGCACCTCCTGGCCCTCCCCCGAGGCGGCCAGGAACTCGGCGCGGAGCCGCTCGAGGAGCTCCGCCCAGCGGGGCACGCCGCCCGCCCCCCCCGCGTCGCCCGACACCCCCCCCGACCCCGCCGCCGCGGCGGTGCTGCCAGCACCACCGCCGCCACCCGCAGCGCCGCCGCCGCCGGCCGCGGCGCCCCCTCCCACGCCGCCACCGCCGAGCCCGCAGCCGCCGCCGTTACCGCCGCCGCCGCTGCCGCCGCCACCGCCGGCGGCGGCGCCGCCCATGGCGCCCCCACCGCCCGCACCGGCGCCGCCACCCGCGCCGCCGCCGCCGCCACCGCCAGACCCGCCGTCGGCGCCGCCGCCAGCCGCCGCGGCAGCCGCCGAGCCGCCGGGCCCGCCGACGGGTCCGAGGCCCATGGCGCCCCCGCCGCCGGCGCCGCCGCCGGCGCCACCCCCCCCGACGCCGGCGGCGGCAGCCCCCCCCCCCCCCGCGCTCAGCGCTCCCCCCCCAGCGGCCGACACGACGGGGGCGCCCCCCCCCCCACCACCGGGCCACCCCCGCCGGCGGCGGCACCCCCCACCGGCCCCCCCCCGCCGCCCGTACCCCCACCCCCACCGCCGCCGCCACCGCCACCGCCGCCGGCGCCACCACCGGCGCCACCCCCACGGTCAGGACCGCCGCCGCTGAGCGCGGACCCGTTCCCCCCTGGGGCCCCCTGATACACGCCCCCACCGCCGGGCGCGGCGCCCACCGAGTTCATCGCGCCGACCGCCGCCGCCGCAGCCGCCGCCGGCGGGCCGCGTCCACGTGGCGGCGAGTCGGGTGGTCAGGCTGCCACACACGACCCCCCCCCCCGCCCCCCTCCCCGCCCCCCCCCCCCCCCGACCCACCGGGGACCCGTGCACACGGCTTGGGTGCAATGGGAATGCAAGGCGGCGGTGGCGTAAGGTGGGGGCGCACTCACGCGCGGCCACCACACGCGCCACCCTACACAGCGGCCGACAACCCCCTCCCCCCCCCCCCCCCCGCCCGACACCCGCGCCGGTGGGTGGTGGTGGTGGTGGTGCCGGCGGCGGGGGACGCCCGCCGCACCCCACAACCCCCCCCGCGCGCACGCGCGCGCCCGCGGCGGTCCCGCCCCGCCTCGGCCGGGCACCGCTGGCCGCCGTCACCCACCTGCTCACGCACCCACCCACCACCCCCCCCCCCGACGCACGGCGCGCGAGACGCGGCGGTCGTCCCCCTCCCCCCCCCCCCCCCCCCCCGCACGCCGCGAGCGGTCGGCAGCGGCGGCGCCGCCACGCCAGGCGACCGGCGCCGCGCGCGAGCAGCGCAGCCGACGCAGCCGACGCCGACGCGGGGAACGGGCGACACGGCGGCGCGGCGCGGCGCGGCGCGGCGCGGCGGGCGGGCGGGCGCGGCGCGCGGCGCGGCGGCGGCGGCGGCGGCGGCGGCGGCGCACGGCGGGCGGCGGGCGCGGCGTGTCGACGCACGCGCGGCAGAGTCGGCGGGCGGGCGGCTCGGCGGCGCGCGCGCAGCGGGCGGCGGCGGTAGCGGCGGCGCGCGCCGTCGTCGGCGCGTGCCGCTGCGGGGGGGGGGGGAGGTGGCCGTGCGCGTTGGCGCCGCCGCGCCGGCCGGCGGCCCGCGCAAACGGTGGCGTCCGCCCCCACGGCACACACTTTGGCGAGGTGGAGCGTGGCCGGCCGTGTGCTGTGGGGCGCGGGAACCAAAAAGGGGCCCCCCATGGGCGGAATCGCGTCGCCAGCCCGCGGCGTGCGCCCGCGGGGCACGCGGCGTTGGGCTGGAATGGGCGCGGTCGGAAGAACTGCCGTAATTACCACCAATGGGGTGGGCAACACCACACACGCCCACCTGCTCCGCGCACGGCGCGGGGCCCCCCTCGGCCGCGGCTCCGGACGATGCGCAGCCGACCGGCCGCTGCCGTTTTGGCTGTGCGCGCGTGGCAGGTGGCCGCGGCGGGACGAGCGGCGCGCAGCCGCCGTCGCCGCCGACCCCCCCCCTCCTCCCCACAACTCCGCCGCGCCAGCACCACCCGCCGACTCGTGCGGGTGTTTTTTCGTGCCGCGTATCGCCCACGCGCCGCGCGCGACTCGGCGCGCCGCCCCCCCCACCGCGGACCAGCACCGCACCCGCGGCGCACCCCGCGCGCGGCGCGGACACCGGGCCCCGGTGTCCGACAGCCGACGCGGCCCGCCGTCACCGCTGTGCGGCGGGGCGCGTGGCGAGACTCGCGGCCGCGGCGACGCGGCGCTGCCTCGCTGCAGCTGCACGCACGGCTGGGGGGGGCGAGGAGGGGGGGTTCCCCACCTCGGTGGCGCCGTGGAGCTGCTGCCGCTCCCGCTCGCCGCTGCCGTCGCCGCCACCGCCGCCGCCGTCGTCGATGGAGGCGGCGGCGGCGACGGGAGCGGCTGTGCTCGTGGGCGGCCCAGCGGGGCGTAACCGCGGGCGCCGCCGGCAAGGCCAGTCCCCGTCATGGCGCGCACGGCCGCTGGGTCGGTTGTGCCTGGTGCTGCGCCGTAGCCATTTTCGTGCCGGCCAGCGCCGGTGCCGCAGTGGCGGCTGGTGCGGCGGCGGCAGTGGACACCCTGCCGCCGGGCTTGACGTCCTGGGCTGTCTATCCCGGGCTTTCTTCCTCGTTGTTGCTATTTCAACTCCCCGATGCCCTCTTCGCGCAACTTTGCTCCCCCCCTCAAAGCTCCGCCAACTTCGTCCAGTGATCCCCGTCAGGCGTGGCACCAAGCTCCCCCAACACAAGCGAGATGCGGCTCCTCCCATCTGCAAACAGCACCGCGCCTGCACCAGGGTCCAAGCGAGCAGGGGTGCCTGCGGCGACAATCCTCTCCCCGTCGCTGTCGCCGGCTGATGTCGAGGCGGTGTGGCCCCGCCAATGTTGGACAAGAGCAGGAGGGCGCACACCAATGGTGCCACATGCACGACCGCGGGCGCCAAACAGGCGTGTCAGGCGGAGCCAAAACTACCGCACCGTACGCAAGCGCTCATGGAGCTGTGACCCAGGACGCAAACAGCGAAAAAGAAAACAGCAGTTAACATGCTGCCGTCCTGTGCGCCTTCCGGGACATCCGAACTATCGAACCCGGGTCTCGTGCGTGGCAAGCACGTATTCTACCACTAGACCAAAGGTGCTACATGCCAAGGGGCAATTATTAATGATATTTATAAAATCGAATCACAAGAAAGTTGGTGTTTTCCGCTGGATACATCTTGTCACTCTCGTTCTTGTTAGTTTGCTACTACCGCTTGTTGCACCCGTGACGCATCCTCTGCGTGGGGGTGTTTTCCGCTGGATACATCTTGTCACTCTCGTTTTTGTTAGTTTGCTACTACCGCTTGTTGCACCCGTGACGCATCCTCTGCGTGTATGTATGAACAACTGGGCGGATCGGTACCAAGCAAACAGAGCTGGTAGAGTATTGGGCAGACTGCTACGCCGTGGGCGTTCCAGACAGCAGTGACTGACGGTGCTGCGGTAGGCGACTCCTTGCCAAGCTGACTGAGCCATGCCTGAAGCGCTTCCCAATGGGCCACAGTATGTCATCGTGGCAGGGTTCAAAGACAGGACGAGAACGGGGAAAGAGCAAGACGCTGTTCTCTGGCGGGTTCCGTGGGGAGTGTCTACCAATGCTGTAGTGTCCACGTGCTTCTGTCTCCCCTGGAGATGGCGACGGCGTCCATCAGGGTGCGCGCGTGCCCGTGGAGCGGGGGGGGGCCTCCCTCAACGGCCACTCGTCCAGCCGGTGCGCGCAGCCCCGTGTGCATCGATGCTCTACCGCGGCGGCCAGCGCCGCCAGCGCCGCATGTTACGCAATCGGGAATCCCGCAGTGAAGGCGGCAGCAAGGACGGCGGGGGTGTAGAGCGAGTCCCGCGCGGCAGAAGGGGGGCGGGAAGGCGAAGGGGAGGCGGCGGCACGTGGAGGGGAGCGGCGAGAGGAGAGGGGTGGCCCGCGGGCGGCGGGGCCGTCGTCCCTCTCCCTGCAACAGCCCCTCACACCGACGGTGCGCCACCGACGAGACACCTGTTGTAACAAGGCGGGCGAGGGTGTTAGCGGCGGCGAATGGGCGGCTGTGGGCGCCGGTGCCGGTACTACGGGGAGCGCTCCGACACTATAGCCGGGGACGGGCATTCCAGAGGAAAGGTAATGAACGTTTTGTACCTTCCAGCTGCAGTCCATCTCTTTGTCTCCCCCCCAAAGCCCCCGACCTCCCGCTCTCCTGAATGCGAGCGGTGGGTAGGGGCATCTTTCTTCCTGCTTCGAATCCTCCACTTCCTCCTTCCCCACACCGCCGCCACCGCCACCCTGCCCTCCACACCCGCCCTCTCTGTCGCTCCAGCTCAGTCTTGACCGCCGACGCCCCACTTGCCAGACCGCCACAGAAAGAGCGGCGAGCGCCGCGGCCTCGCCGCCGAGCACCGTCACCGCCGTGTATAGAGCGCCGGCCACGGTGCCAGAGGTCGGGGGGACGCGGGCCTTCTCCACCGCAGCGGCTGGCGGCGACGGCTCTTGTCATGCACGACGCCGTGGTGGCCGCCACCCACCCTTGCGGTCGCCGCACCAGCCACCCGCGCACCCCCGACTGGTACCATGGCCATGTGGAGCCCGCGCCAGGCGCTGAGCAGGCGCGACGGTAGCGCGCAAATGGAGCCAAAGCAGGCGGTGTCAATTCTCTGAGATGTGAAGGTCCGTCGTCAAAAGGTAGACTCGGCAGGGTCAAGAGAAGGGGAAAAGAAAAAGTAGCCGAGAGTGGAGGAGGCGTGGTGGGAGGAAAGCAGACCCGCCATGGCAGCATTGCACCGCGCCCGCCACACCGCCCACCGCCGCGCGGCGACGGTGCGGAGGTGGCGGCAATTATGGACGCGGCTGGCACGCTGGTGCCTCTCTCCCACCCCCCCCCGTGGGAGCGCTGCGACGACCACCGGCCCGAGAGGGGGTGTGGCGCGGGGACGTTGCGCCGCCTCTGGCGGCTCCCCGCCCTCGGCGCCGCCCTTGCCGAAACGCGCTGCCGAGCTGTCGCTCCTTCTCGACCAAGTCTTGAAGCAGTCGTCTGGCTGCTTGTCCCCGTCGCGTCAGGAGGGACGCCCGCTCACGTGGCGGGCTCCCTGAGGAGGAAGAGCAAAGGATGGTACCGGCGGGAGGCGGCTTCCTCTTGCAAACAGGCCACGTTCAAGACGGTCCGCTGCCAGCCTTACTGCTTAGTCCCACTCTCTTGACTGCGGAGGCCACTCCGCGTCGTCGTTTTAACGTTCGTTGCTTTATCACTCGCCTTGAAGGGGAGGGCAGGCGGGACGGGGACACAGACCGGCCCTGACCGCGCGCACCCAGCCCTGTCCGCCATCGCTCGTCTCATCGTCATCCAGACGGCATGCGCCTCCGCATGTCGCTCCAAAAAGCTCAGGAACGCAACGCTGTGTACAGCCTCCAGACTGCACACGCTGTGCAAGGGGCTTGTGCGGTCGCTGCGGCCGGCCGCTCCCGTCGTCCGCCGCGTCAGTCTCCACTTGCCAAGTCGTGGAGGTTGGACGAGTACTGGCGTGTCATCCACAGCACACCCCGCAAGTGAGCGTCCTCGGGCCGCTCCTTGGCGGCCAGACGGGCGCCTTCGTGGATGCGTGCCACCTCCCCCGCCAGCGCAATCACGGCCAGTGGATGGTTCTCCGTCGGTTGGTACACAGGGGCAGTCACCTGACCCAGCAGGATCCGCAGCCACTGTGCTTGCGCGTCTTGCACCAATTCATCGACAGCCGCAGCACCCGCCACTCGCTGCGTACCGGCGGCGGGGGGGGATGGCGGGCCCAGCGCGCGGCGACTGGTCGGGGTGGCGCCCTTGGGCGTCATAAACAGAGTGTCGGTAACCTCCCGTAGCAGGGACGCCACCGACGGCACGCCGGACGCCATGGCACGAGAAGCGGTCAGCCGGTTGAGGCGGTCAGGGTGAACGAGGGAGGAAAGCACCTTGCCCCGCAGTTCCCGCAGCAGCTGCGGCACGTCAGACGAGGCAAAGCCGAGACACTGGTTAGACGCCTTCTCGCACGAGTGGCCGACCCGGCGCACCATGTACGGGCCATAGGTGGCGGCCGTGGTCGCGCCGAGCAGCCCGTTGTGCGGGTCCAGCTCCCTCAGGACGAGCGCCAGCGCCTTGGCCTGGGTAGCCCCGTCCACAGGGCGCAGCGGCACAGAGGCGGCGTCGCCCGCACGGCCGGTGCTGTGAGCACGGGACGGCAGCTGGCCGCCCACAAACTTCGTCGCATAGTGCACCGACCGGCCCGTCACCTTGAGCGCCGTCTCCATCGATGTGGTGAAGTCCAGCCAAGACGCATCTACGTCGGCCGACGTGGCGTTCATCAGGCGCGTCACTACGTTGCGGGTTAGCTGCAACACGTTCTCGTGGTAGTCGAGTGGCGTCGCGCTCACGTCCCACAGGGACGCCAGCGGGTCTGGGCCATCTGGGTGTACCCCGTCCGAGTCGGTAGCAAACGTGAGACCGTACTCGGTGGCAGCCGTCTCGGCAAAGGAGCTGAGCGCCGCGTCCGTCTTGAAGTCGCCATAGCCAAACTTGATCGCGGCATAATCGTAGGCGCCAATGACGGGGGTGAAATAGTGTGTGTGGTCCGCCGGGTTCGCCCGCACGAGCACGGGGAGGTAATCCATCACACTCGACGTAATCCCGTGCTCGGCAACGTACTCGGCATCAGATAGCTTCGCCCAGGGTATGTTGGCGCTCGCCCGGAAGTTGTGCCTGAGGCCGAGCGTGTGGCCAGTCTCATGCATCACCACTGACTTGAGGGCTTGCATGATGTAGGCATCCACGCCCGACACAGAAGCGGCCGCGTCGGCCGGCGACACATCGGGCGGTGGCGAGGCGGTGGCAGCCGCGGCTGACACGTTCAGCGCGGCCGCGCGCGCCACCGCGGCGCCCGTCTCCCATTCGCCCAGGCGATGGGCGGCCAGCAGCATCTGTACACCCAAACCGTCCACCTCCTCGCCGTCGACAACGGGGCGGGTGTCCAGGCGGCGCTCGGAGCGAATGCGGCCTGACGCGGAAACCGCGGCGCCACCTGGGGCGTCCGGCACGCGAAACCGCGAGAGAGTGCTGACCTCTCCAACAAACTCACGGTAGTCCCGCAGCCAGGCGCGCACCCAGCCATGAGTGAAGACAATGTCGGCATTGAGGATTTCCCCCGTCCGCGGGTCCACGTCCGAAGGCCCGAGCGCGTACGTGGAGCCCAGGCTAGGCGCCCAGGAAATACTGTTGTACCGCACGTCCCCCGCCGCGTAGTCGTCTGGCCAGTCCTTGTCGCCAGGGAGGATGGCTCGGACGGCGTCCGGCTTACCGACCGCCGCAAACGCCTTGTTCCACTCCTCCACCCCGGCCTTCATGACCGGCCACCACGCGGTAGGCACGGTCGGGTCGACGTGGTACACCACGGGTCGGCGCTTGGACAGGTCCCACCGATGCACCAGCGTGCGCTTGTCGTGCAGCGCCCGGTCCGCGTCGACGGCAATGTAGCTCTGGCCAAAGTAGCCGAGCCGCTCGTCCGCGGTGCGGACAGGCATCGGCTTTTCCGGTAGAGCCGCGATGGAGTAGTGCACGATAAACGAAAAGATGTTCTCGGGCGACAGCTCGGACTCGCCGAGGACCGGTACGCTCCGCGCGCGCATCTGCACGTCCAGCTCAACATTGCGCGGGAACGCCGTGGCGTTCAGGAAACGAGCGCCGTAGGCGATGACCTGCTTGGGGTCGACTGCGCCGCTATCGCTCTCTAGCACGTACATGCCACCCTCAATCCAGGAGGTAGCGTCAAACAGGTAGCCGTCTGAGGTGGTGTTGTGAAGCATACCAAACGTCTTGACCCAGCCCGGCCAGGTGCCCTCCTTGTATGACCGCGCCATAGCCGATGTGTTGTCCGCCACTCGCAGGTCCAAGTTGGGACGGTACAGGTCAAGCGCAGCAAAGATGGCATCGCTCTTGCGGAACGCAAACACGTTGTGGTCCACTGTCTCCGCAGGCATGTGCGTGAGCGCCACCTCCGCGTCGCCCGTCTTATACATGGCGGTGATGATGAAGGGCTTGTCCAGTTCACTGGCGGGCACCTCCAGGACCACCCGTCCCTGCGCGAGGCCCTTGCCGCGGAAGAGGGTAAAGTAGCCGTCGACGCGGTCAAACAGCTGCGGGATGGGAATCGGCGGCTGGCTCTCGTTGCGCGCCTTGAGCAACGACGCCACCAGCGCCAGCGTCGTGGGGTCGGTCGGGAGGCTGCCGACGCCGCCGAGCTTGGCGAGGCCCGCCGTGCCGCCGCCGCCGCGGCCGCCAAAGAGCATCGCCGCGAGAAGCCACAGCACGAAGACGCCCACAAACAACGCCGCACATGCAGACGGCAGCGGGTAACGCCGCCACAAGGGAAGGCGATCGAGAAGCCCAAAGGGCGCCGGGTAGGGCGCGGCGGCCAGGCCGCCAGCGCCCCCGCCCCCCCCAGCGTGTAGGCTACGCGACTCGGAACCCGCGGCGGGCAGCGTTGACGACCGGATGCCGCCCCGGTCGCTGTCGTCGCCGCTGTCCGTATCGGGCAGCGGCACGGACGTCAGGGCGGGGCTTGCCGAGGCCGACCCCACCAGGAGCGGCTCTGCATCATCGCCGCCCCGCCGGCCCGTCATGGTCGGCCGCTGCAGCTCCGCGGAACCGTAGCCGCCGGTCGGGGAGGCCGTGGTGACAACCAATGGAGAGAGCGTAAGTTGAGGACCGCCGCGCCCGCGCCGGACCAGGTGCGCCACCGCAAGGAGGGTGTCAGCGGCACCAGCCGTGGGTGGCGCGACGCGTCTGCTCGCCAAGCGATGCAGTCGCCAGCGGCTCCGAGGTGACAACGTGGCTACAATAACCTCTGCAATTACGCTTGATCGCGCTTGTGGTCCCGGGACTCGCCGTGCAGGCCCAGTGGCTGACAGTTTCAAGCCACCGGCCTGTGGGCACACCGGACATGTCGTTGCCACCGCATACCGGTGAGCGCAACCCCTCATTTCCCGGTTTTGGTGGCCAAGTGTCCCTTGGGTGTGACTCTCCCCGCCGCCCTCCGCATCCAACCGCGTCGCTGCGCCACGGATCAGCTGGTCACCTCGCTTTTGGGAGCGCTACATACTGCGACAGCGTCGTGCCCATTGTCGCTGACCAGGACAAGCACCGCGAGCCGCTGTATCCGCATCAGCGTCCAGGCAAAGTGAATGAGGGCACGTCCACCAATGTCGATATTCGCCGATATTCGTGCCACGTAGGAAAAACGTGGCGCGTCGGGCCAAACGTGGCACTGATGCGGTCGTTCATCAATGTCAACGAGCTATTCCGGCCTAAAACGAACCCCCCTCAGCGAATAGACTTGATATAAGTGACGACATAACTTCCTCTCCGTACCCTGACGTCTGTTAGCTCCAGAGCTATCGCCGGGCCAAAACAGGGTGTTTTGGCCGAGCGATAGCCCTGGAGCCAACAGACCTTACCAATTGCCAGGGCGATGATTGGCTGAGAGCGTGCCACGTGTGGGCATCATTTCGACAGTGTGATAGTGGAGAGTTGTCAACACCAACGGCCTGGAACGAAGACGACGAACGGACCCGTGGTTTGGAAGGTAGCCTGTTGGTAGCCCCCGTCTCCACCGTAAGTCCACTTCACGTGCTTCGCCTGATAGCTCGCCGATAGCCCGACCACCCAGACGCTGCCACGTATGTACACGTGGCGTCTTAAAACCACTCATTTAAGACTGATAGCCGACATTGGTGGACGTGCCCTGAGTAGACTATTTTCCGCACAGGCGTAGCCACAATTGATCCGCTGCCACTGCGGGGGAATCCTTCAAATTCTGAGATCCACGCGCTATGGCATGGGGCAGCAGGCGTCTCGCACCATTTTTTGTACGGGCTCGGACAAGTACAAACTGTCCTGAACGCATTCAATATTGAGTCCAAGAGAATTAAGCTTGACGCCACCCAAGTCACACTCAGTGTCTGGAGCGGACTTCGCCTCTGCCGCTGCGCACGCCTACGTTGCGGCACCGGACGGCACCTTCGCCCGTCAGCGGGGCCCGCCTCCGAAGGACGTCGCGCCGCTGGCCCTCCTCCCGGCGACGTACCGCACATACGACGCACGGCGCACCCCCTCCGCTGTGGCTCCCAATTGGATGAACGCTCGCAACGACGACAGTGGCAACGCCTGACGTTATCCCCCCCCCCATAACCATCCCCCCACCCACTGTATGCGGCCGCCGACGGCCGCTGCCGCCGGCCGCGGGGGCTTTTCGATCCCTCGCCGAGGTGCGGGCCCGGCTTGCCGGTTGAAGCAGGGGGTACGGTATGCATCTATCCGCCCAGCACCACCCGTGGGCGCGCCGTCGGTGCCTAATGACAGCTCCGCCGCGGCACAACCTTCCAACGGACAGGGGGAGGAGGTGGGGGGGCGGACCACCCTTACCGGGTGGCCCGTCCTTGGTGCCCCCCCCCCGTACACGGTGGCGCGTAAGGAGCCCGCCGCCCACCTCCGCGCCGGCGCGCGCCACCTTGTCGCCCTGCCGACGCGCCACCGTGCGCCGCCGGCGGGAGGGCGGACGCTGCGTTGACACGCGCACCGCCAACGGCGGCGGGGTCGCCTCCTTCCCGCCGCGCAGACCGCTGCCGCCGGCCGGCGACGAGGCGAGCACCCTCGCCTGTCGCCCCATCCCTGCTCACCGGCCCGACGCTTCGTGCCCGTGTGGTGGCGCCCCCCTAACTTGGGTGAAGGGCAGGAGTTGCAAGGGGGGGGCAGCTCCTCGGTCACCATCACATCCCCACCTTCTTCCCTTGTGTTTCCCCCAGCCCGCCCCCCCCCCCCCCGCCGGCAGGTAACAGCCCCGTTGATTGCCAACCATGACGTGGCTGTCGCGCCTGCTGCCACGACGGGAGCGCGGCGCCACCCGCCCGCACCCCCGTGATGGGAACAGCGGCGGCCGGGCCCCGGCGGCGGGGGCGGCACCGCCGGCGACGGCGGCGACGGCGGGGGCGGCTGCGGCAGCGGTCGTGGCCACCGCCAATGGCGTGGCGGAGTCGCCCGGCTTGTCGCTGCTAAATGGCAAGGCGGCTGCCGGTGGTGGCGCGGACGCGACGGCCCCGACCGCCGCGGCGGCGGCGGCGCTGGTCGGCGCCCCTGCCCGCGGCGGCGGCGGCGGCGGCGGCGGCGGCGGTGGCGGCGGCGGCGGCGGCGGCGGCGGCGGCGGCGGTGGCGGCGGTGGCGGCGGAGGCGCCCCGACAGACGCCGCGCTGCCACCCCGTGATAGCCGCGGCGGGGGTGGGCTGGCCCGCCGGTCGGGGCGGTCCCTCCTTGCGCGGCTGGGCAGCGGCCGTGCGGCGGGCCGCGGCCGCGGGGCGGACGCGGCGACGGCGGGTGGAGGCGGGAATAGTGGTGGTGGCGGTGGGGTTGGTGGCGGTGGCGGCGGCGTGGGTGGCAGCGGGGGTGGCGGCGGTGGCGGCCGCGGGGATGGCGGCGGCGGTGGCGGCCGTGGGGGCGCCGCCCCCGGCGCCGGTGGCAAGGGCGGACCCGGCGGGTCCAAGCGGGCCCCGCGGAGCGGCTCGTCGGGCTGGCTCGGCCGCGTCCGCTCTACCGGCGCCGGCCCAGCCGCGGCGGGCGGCGGGCCACCAGCACCGGCGGCACCGTCGCCACCGGCCATGGCGGCTACAGCGGCGGCCGCCGAGACCGCGTCCGACGCCGAGGGGGTGACGGACGCCAAGGCAACCGCCGACGCCACCGCCGACGGCGGGGCCAACATTGGTGCCGACGCCGACGCTGACGCCGACGCCGACGCGGAAGCGTCTGCCGGAGCCGCCCCCGCCGCGCGCCGCCGCTCGTCCGTGCCATCCGCGGCGGGCACAGGCGCGCCAGCGGCGAGGCCTGCTGCTGCCGCCGTTCCCGCCCCGCCGCTGCTGCCGGCCGGCGAGCGGGCACCGCTCGTCCACCGCACCGCCTCGTTCCCGTCTGTGGCGGGCGCGGGCGCGGGCGCGGGCGCGGGCACGGCGGTGGCGGCGGCGGCGGCTCCGTCGCCGCCCCCACCGGCGCCGGTCCGCCGGGCGGCTGCCGGCAGCGGCGGCCCGCCGCCGCCCGCGCCCGTGCCGCCGTCCTACTCGTTCCCCCCCGCGCGGCGGTCCCCCCCCGGTCCCCCCCCCGGTCGCCGACCCCCCCCCCCCCTCCGTCGGCCGCACGTCGGCCGCGAACCGCGGTGCCGCGTCGGCGGGGCTACTGTGGGAGGAGGCGCTGTCGACGCCGCCCGAGTCGCCACCCAGCTCCCGCCGCGGCCTCTGGGCGCGGCCCGCCGCGGCAGTGACGCCCCGCGCGCCCCTGGCGCTGGCCCGTGGGGGGGATGTGAGGGCGGCGGGGGCGGCGCGGCCGCTGCCCGTCGGGCGACTCACCGCCTCGGCGGGGCTGGTTCTGTGGGAGGAGGCGCTGCGGCCGCCGCCAGACTCGCCGACGCCGTCGCCGCCGCCATCCTGGCGCGGCACCATGTCCACACCGCGCGCCTTGCCACCGCCGCCGCCGCCACCACCACCACCACCACCACCACCACCACCACCATCACCGCCACCACCACCACCACCGCCCACGCCCGCCGATGACGGGCCACCCCGCGCCGCTGCCACCCACCACCCGTCGCCTCCAACGTCACCTCGCGCGCTCCCCCCTGGCACTCCACCGCCGCCGCAAGCGTCGTGGGACGTCCCGTCCTCGCCGCCTCCCCCCTCTGCCGCCCGCAGCCGCCTACGGTGGCAAGACGGGCTGAGCGGCGGCGGCGGCGGCGGCTCGCCCCTCGCATCCCCGCGCGCGGCGGCGGCGGCGGCGCGCAAGCCCGGCTCCCCCCCCCCCCCCAACCGGCCCGGTGCGGCGAGTGGTCTCCGCCCGACGCGGTGGCGGCCGAGGCCGGCGGCTGGGGCGGGGCGGGGCGGAGCTTTGGTGACGGCCTCTCCCTTCTCCGCCGCCGGCTGCGGCGGTCGGATGAGAAGCGTCCGCCGCCGTCGGCGACGGCGGCGGTGGCGGGGGCGCAACCGGCCGAGCGCGCCGGCCGCGCCGCGTCGGGCCGGTCGGGGGCGGGGTGGCTGCGGCCGGGCCGTCGGCGGGCGCGCCCGCCGTCGCCGCCGCCACCGCCGCCGCCGCGGGCGCCACCCACAGCCGCCGACGTGGGCGACGAGCGGCCGCTCGTGCCGCGGTCGGTGAGCAGCCCCGTCGGTCGGCGCGCGGGCGGGAAGGGCCGCGGCGGCCGCCTCCGCGCGTCCCGCTCGGAGGAGTCCCCGCCCGCTGACGCGGCGTCGGCCGACGCGCCCGCAGCGGAGGGGGGGGGGGCGGCGGCCACCGCCGCGGCCGCCGCCACCGCCGCCGCCGCCGTCGCCGCCACGGGCGTGGACGCGCCTGACCCCGCGCGGTGGGCGGCGGCGCCAGCGGGCGCACCGGGCCTGGCCACGGCGGGCGCCGCGGCGCGGCGGCCGTCGGCGACGGCCGCGGCCGCGCCGGCACCCGCCACGGCGCCCGACCCGGCGCGGTGGGCGGCGGCGCCGCCACCCCGCGGCGCCGCCCCGTCTGGTGCGGCCGCCGGACAGGGCGGCGGTGGCGCAGCCCAAGTCGGTGGCGGCGGCGGTGGCGGCGACGGCGCGTCGGCGTCCGCTGCCAGGGACGATGACGCGTCGCCCTTCCACGGACACGACAGCATGGCGTCGCTGAGCGTCGTCGGCGCCGTGGGCCCGCGCGGTGGTGGCGGCCGTGGCCACGGCGAGGCGGCTGGCGACAGCCCCGAGGCGGCCCCCGCCGAGTTGGCCCCCGCGGCCATGGTCGTAGCGGCCGCCGCGGATTTGCTGCCGCTCGACGCAGCTGCGGGCGCGGCTGGCTTGGCGGAACCGGCCGCTGCCTCCCCCCCTCCCTCTCCCCCCCCTCCAGACAGTCTCGCGGATGGTGCCACGACCGCAACGACCCCGTCAGTCGAGGTCCTCATCGCCGCCCTCCGCGCCCGCCTCGCCGCCGCCGCCGCCCGTGCCGACGGCGGCGACGGCAGCACCGCCGCGGATGTGACGTCCGCGGCGGCGCTGCTGGCGTCCCTTGCCGCACTCGTCGCCCCGCCGTCCCTGCGCGCTGGCGCTGGCGGCGGCGCCTCATCCGCCCACGCCCGCCCCCCTCCCCCTGCCTGCGCCATGGCGGCAGGCCTGGATCCCACCGCCCTGCTCCTCGCCGTCGGCGGCGTGTACGCAGTGGTCGACACGGCCGCGGCGGTGGGGCCGTCGTCGGCCGCCGCCACCGCCGACGCGCTGGCCATCCTCCTGTCCGCGGGGCGGGCGAGCCACCGCGTGTGGGACGACGCAGAGGCGGTGTTGACGGTGGTGCTCCTCGGCCTGCGGCACCACGGGGGAGCGTGTGACCGGGTGGCGGTCGCGGGAGTGGCACTGCTGCGGTGCGCGGTCACGGCGGCGGCGGCAGCGACGGCGGCGGGTGCGGGCGCGGGGGGGCCCCCGTCAGGCCTGCCGCTGCCCTGCCTCACCCGCCGGGAGCGCGCCGAGGCGGTTGCCGCCGTGGGCGCCGCGGTGCTCGACGCCCTCGACGGCCGCTGGGCGGCCGTCGTGGCCGCCGATGGCCTGACCGTCTTGACCGCCTTGTACGAGCACGCCCTCTGTGATGAGGGCGCGGGGAACACGCCAGCCCTGGCCGCCATCACGGGGGGGCTCGCGCTAGACGTCGCGGCGAGGCGGGTCGCCGCGGCGGCCGCTACGCTGGTGGCGGCGCTCGGGGGGGAGGCAGCATGGGGCGTCGTGGCCACCGCGGACTCCCCCCCCGGCACCGGCCGCCAAACCGCCACGAAAGAGACTGCCACCGCGGGGGAGCCACCCGCCACCACTGCCGCTGCCGCCGATGCCAACGGTGCCGCCGCCAAGGGCGCCAAGGCGGGCGCCTCGACCGGTAAGGCGCCCCGGCGTCGGGCGCGCGGCTTGACCCGCCGGCGGCCGGTCAAGGCGGCCGGCCCGACCGTCGCCGCGGGAGGGCGGCCTGGCCGACGAACGGCGACGCTTCCAACGTCCGCGTCGGCGCCGGGGGCAGCGGTCGGGGAAGGCGGCGCCGCGGCAGCGGTGGGGGCGCTCAAGACGACACCGTCGCCGCGGTCCCCCCGGGCGGCGGCGGCCGCGACAGAAGGCGGCAGTGGCGGGCGGCCGCGGCGGTGCAGCAGCGCAGAGGCGTCGCAAGTGCCGTCGATAGCCTACGGAAAACGCTCTCCCCCAGCGGGAGTCGCGGACTGTGCACTGAGCCCACACTCTCCCTCCTCCCCCCGGCCTGCGACCGTCGTCCCGCCTCTTGACCCCGCCGTGGTGGACCTCCTCTGCCGCACCCTCCGCCTCCTTTCGGCTCTCATCCGCCATGGTGACGGCCTGGCCGACGCGGCCACGGCGGTTCCGACGGCGGCGTCCCCCATCGCCGCCACCGCCGTCCCCGCCTCCCCCGCTGCCCCCGTCCCTGGCGTCGTAGAAGGGGTTGCGGCGCTCGCCGTCGCAGCCACACGCCTGGCGTGCCGCCAGTCGCCCGTGTGGGGGAGCAGTTCCGCCTCGTGGGACGCAGGGGGGGATGATGGCGACACCCCGCCATTGGGTGCGCCCCACCACTCGCCCCCCCGCGCCCTGAGGCGGTCTTCGTCGTGGGGGGCATGCGTCGCGACCGACGGGCCGGCAGCGGCGGCAACGGCGGCGCATGGCGGCTGCGGCGCAGGGGAGGTGCCGCCCCTCTCTTCCGCGGCGCGTACCGCTCTGCGGCGGGCCCTCCTTGGCGATGCGTTGGACACGCTAGACGCCACGGCCGCCACGGCTGGCGGGCGGGTGGCCGTCGCGGCAGCTGGCGGGGTGGGTGTGCTCCTCGACGGCCTTGCCGAAGCGACGGCCATCCCCGGCCGCCAGCGTCCCCCCACGACATGATGAACGAAAAAAAAACATACATTACTCTTCCCCCCGCTCTGCACTCTTCAGCTCGAACGAGACAAGAGAAGACATCCACGAGGACCGCTATTGTCCTCGGCCTCCCAAAGGATGGGCAGGCGCGCCATTATGCCCTGCCGGCGTCTCCTCAACAGTGACCGCGTCAGGGCAAACAAGAAGAAAAACGATGCCTTGTCCGCCTTTGCGCACCGTCCAGGAGCGTGCGTCGCCGCATCGATGAGAAAGAATGACGGAAGGGTGGCGCATCGCGGCGGGGGGTGGTCGTGCAGCGCAGTCGCAATAAACGACACCTGGAGCCGCGCAGCTTCCAGCAAATCACCACCAGACGACAGCGCGTTCGACGATGGTGAAAAATGCGTGCCAACTTGGAAACACGTGGATTATTCTGGAACACACAGTAGCTCTGTGCATTTACTTTCAGAACAAAGTCGTGGCCAGGCCGTCCTTACACCCCTGACAGAAGGTCGACGCGTGCACCGGCCGCGTCCAGGCCAACTGAAAAGGCTGGGGACGCCGCAGGGGGAGGGAATTTTTTCGACCACCCGTTTGGTGAGGGTGGACTGACGGAAAGAAAAACACACGTGTGCCGCCGCGGGACGTGGGACGCGGCCCCACCGACGCCTATGCTGGGCTGTGTGAGCCGCCGGTGCTGTCTGGGGTCACCGTTGCGGACGCCGCCGGACCTCGCTTTCCGCTTCACTCCACGCCTCCACTCCCACCGCCGACGGTGCTGTGCCGCTGCGTTACCGTGCTCGGCCTTGCCGCTTTGTTCGCCCCACCTGGTGCCAGCTTCCCCCCCCCCTTGTCGCCCCGTCTCCCATTGCGCCCGCCGACTGCCGAATTCCCCACGTGCGCCGCCCCCGTCGCGCACACCGCCCCCGTTGACCAGCGTGGCGTCGCGCGCTCGCCTTGTTTTTGTATGTGCGCACCACGAACTCCGTGGGAGGACGAGTCTTCGGCGGTGCACGATCGCACGCGCCGGAAGGCGCGAGTTAGACAGCCATGGTACGTTACGGTCTCCAACTCTTGCTTGTCTCTCGAGTGTCGGTCGCTTGTTTTCTTCGTTGCGTTTGTCCTACCCCTTCCATGCTGTTGTTCTTCCTGATGGACCTCGTATGCCTTTTTCCCTGTGATGCCTTGTACGCTAACGCGCTCGCGTCGGATGGTTTGTGCCATGTCGCTTTGTTGTGTGCTCTGCTGGCTGCCGCCTCTTGTAATGCATGTTGCGTGTTCTTGGTTTGGGGATTCCAGGCGGGGATGGGCGGTGGCGGGATGAAGAACATCGGTGGTAGCACCGACCAGTTCTACCGCTACAAAATGCCTGGCCTCCAGCGCAAGGTTTGTGGCCGCGGTAACGGCATTCGGACGCAGTTGGTCAACTGCGCTCTTGTGGCCCGTGCGCTTCATCGCCCTGCTGGCTACGTGTGCAAGTTCTTTGGCTGCGAGCTTGGGGCACAGACCAAGATTGACGACCGCGAGGCAATGTACATTGTCAATGGTGCGCACGAGCTGGACGTCCTCGAGGAGATTCTCTCCCGCTTTGTGCGCCTATTTGTCCTCTGTTCCAACTGCGACCTGCCCGAGACGGACCTCGCCGTCGACCGCAAGGGCATTATCAAGCAGGTGTGCAAGGCGTGTGGGCACGCGGGGACAGTGGACATGACGCACAAGCTGTGCACGTACATTGCCAACAACCCTCCCGACGGCACGGTGGCGGCCAAGGCCAAGGGCCGGAAGAAGGAGGACAAGAACGAGCGGCGCCAGCGCAAGGCTCGTGAGGCGCTGGAGGCGCAGGAAGAGGAGGCCACATCGAAGTCCAAGAGCCGCAAGGACGAGACCCCTGAGGAGCGCGCTGCGCGCAAGGCGCGCAAGGCCGCACGTAAGGCGGCCGCTGCGCAGTCGCACGACGGCTCTGGTGATGGCGACGACGACGATGAGGCGAATGTGACAGGCGAGCTTCCGACCGTGGAAGGCATGACGCTGGATGACACCGCGCCGAACGTGGATGTGAATCCGGACGAGCTGCAGTGGAGTGTGGACACCTCCACGGCAGCGCAGGAGGCGCGCATGCGGGAGCTAGGGAGTGCAGCCGCGATTCTCGAAAGCGGCAAGACGGAGTCGTCTGCGAACGGGCAGGGTCGTCCCGCTGCACCCGAGGCGTCACCGCCGGCGCCGACTGTGCCTGCTGTGGATGTGAAGCAGATGGTGGCGCCCGAGCCGGTCCCTGTGCCGGTTGTGGAGGCGTTGAAGGCCGTGGAGGACGCGCCCCGTAAGGAGCTGGCCTCCTTTGTGGCCAAGAATGAGACGGATCCTCTGGCTGTGGGCGCCAAGGCGCTGGAGATTTATCGCCAAGACCCCGCGGCCGCCGTGTCCTCGCTGCTGACGGTGATGGTGACCCCCGAGTACCCGGCGGCCACCCAGGACGTGACCCGCGCGGTTCCTGTTCTCCAGTCAATCGGTGCGCCGCTGCCGTCCGACGCGCAGAAGGCGGCGTGCCAGTTCATGGACAAACTCGCCGACTCGGGCGCCGCGAAAGCCGTGCCGCACGTGCTCAAGGCGTTTTATGACGATGACTTGGTGGAGGAGGAGGCGATGATTGGGTGGTCTGTTGCGTCCAGCAACCCCGTGGCCCGTGATGCCGCGTCGCCGTTCATCGAGTGGCTGGAGAACGCGGAGGAGGAGAGCGAGTAGTTGGCGCTCTTCTGCTATACTGTTTCTGACCGTCTGGGGCGTGCTGCGCTTCTGCGCACGATAAGCGCAGCCCGTTTATGTGTTGAGATATGCTGTCTGCTTGGGTGCGGCTTATCTGGCAGCCATCTTGACAACGCAAAGTATCGCCTTTTCTTGCTGTTGTGTGTGTGGTCTTGTTTGCTGCGTTTGTGTGGCCTCGCCGGCAGGGAACTGGTCTTTTGACATGATTGCTGGCGACCGGCTGCATTGTTGCTTCCAGTCGGGTTTCCTTGCGTTGCGTATATGCGGGGCGCTGAGTGACCTACGGCATTCAATGTGCTTTTCTTTAACCATCACGTATTCGTTCATCTGATGGTCGAGTTCCGAGAAAATGCCGGTTGCCCTTGCAGCTTTCCGTGAGTGACGAAGTGAGGAAGAAGAGAATGAAGGGTTTCCCACGATGACGGCCCACCCATACATCAGATGTGGCCTGCGTGGCACAGCAGTCAGGGGGAACGGGCTTGCCACGGTTGTGTTGGGTCAGGGCTTGGCATCCAGCGGTAAAACCGTGTCAGCGGCCCCATACGCCCACGACACAGCCGCATCCAGGTAGACAAATGTAGTCCGCACACGCGCGTTAAACAGTACCTGCTCGTCACTCACATCTGCCGCCCGCCGGTGCAAAGATGGCTCCCAGTCGCGGAGCAGAGCAACGTTGCGCTCCACGGTGGTCGCAGTCTTGGCCAGTCGATCCCGCGTGGCGGTCAAGGCGGCAACGTCAAAGTCGTCAAAGCCCGCCGCGGATAAGCCGACCGTGAAAGAGCGGTGTTCGTAGGTCGTCCCCAGTGAGGTGCTCCCATCAGACGACGAGAGCGACCGGCAGCGACGACCCACAAGCACCTGGGCGGGGGCGCGGGCGGATATGGCGGCGCCAACCGAGCCTTCAGCGCCCCGCTGAATAACGACGTAGCCGACGTAGCCTGCCGCCTCGGCCACGTCCTGCATCTTGCTCACATAGCTCTGATGAAACGCGGAGCCGACAAACAGCACGCCTGCACCCGGGGCGGGCGCGTCAGACGCCGGCTGGGGCGCCACGCCCACGAACTTTTCGAGCGTGGCCAGGGCGGGGCGCTTGAGAATCGCACGCCGCATAGACGTCCACGCCGCGACGTCAGGCGCAGCGTCCCGCTGCGAGAGCGACGAGACGGTGCCGGGGAGGAGACCCGAGTCGGTCACAGCGGGGACGCCCAGCGCCGCGGACACGGCCTCCAGGTTGGGCCCGTACTTTGGACCGCCAGACGCGCCAACGCCGAGCACAACCGCCGCGTCATGGCGGGCGGCCAGCCGGTCTGCCAGCAGCGGCGTCAGCAGCTCGCTGCCACACGCGCGGACGCCGTCAAACGGCTCGGCCAGTTGGATGACCCGCCGCGTGGCCGCCGACGCACCTGATAGTACCGGCGCTACGGTTCGCGCGGCAATGGCACGGCTCAGTCCGATCAGCTCGGCAGACGTCTCGTGGCGGATGCGCATCACGTGGGCAATGAGGCATTTGAGCGGCAGCGCGTAAGGCTGCACCGCCGGGGAAGGGGACGAGTAGAGGAAGCCCCCAAGGCGTTCCGCAGCAGAAGCATCCAGCGGCTCCCCCGCTAGCAAGGCCAGTGCAAACGCCCACAGCGGCGAGCCGCGCAGCGCCGCCGCCTCGTCAGATGGCAGTGCTGTCGCACCCAGACACGAAAAAGCCAGCACTTCCCCGGCTGTGCAGGTGCCAGGCCCCCGGTCGGGGCCCGCCACCCACGCCGGGGCGGCACACGCGGCGAGCAGCGGCGCCTCGTGGGGAAGGACACTCGCCTTGACAAAAAGGGCGCCCAGGAAGGCGGCCCGCCGCAGGTAGTCTGGATGCGGCTCGGCGGCATCGGCGCCGTCGGGGACCGTCTTGAGGGCGGTGAGCAAGGTGGGAACCAGCTCCTCGGGCAGTGGGCGGGTGCCGTACTTGCCCACCGCCACGGACTTGATGCCATCCACAAAGGGGGACGCCGCGGGGACCGCCGCAGGGGTGAGCGACCGCTTGTCTGCACCGCCCTTCTCAAGCGGCGACAGCGGCGCTGCTGCCTGCGACTCTTGCACGTCACAGGTGATGGTGACGCGGGCGGAGCGGCGGAGGGGGGGGCGGCCGGCCGAGAAACTGGCGCCAGCCGGTGCGGCGCGGCGGCGCGAAAAGCAGGAGGAGCCCGCGGGAGACACAAAAAGGAGCATGATGAAAGGGGTGGGTGAGGATAACAGGCGGCAACGGATGACTGTCGATGGGAGCCAGGTGGCCGGCGACTGTTGCAAAGGCTGCCACAGCTGTTCACGGTGGCGAAGTCAACGACGGGCAGCGCCAGCCCAATGCGTCACACCTGTGCCACATTCGGCAGACACACGTGGATGCCTGGATCCTGGTCGTGACCACGGTGACGTCCGTGATGTGTTCCAACTATTCGGTATTCGTTCATGGGTAGTGCGTGTCCAAAATCTGATTTCAGACGAAAGTGTCGAGACCACCACCTCCACAAGAGTGCGCGGGAGGGACAAGAAGCACGCACGCGATGAGCCACCACGCACTGAAGGAGGACAGAATACGCAAAGTCGCACGTGATGAGGCTCGTTCCTCTCCCTTCAATACGCCAGCAGATGGGCAACCCTCTGACTACCCCGGCGCCTCGGCATGCGCAGCATCAGGTGCTGTCTCTTCCAGGTATTCCATATCCGCCGGCACGCCAAACTGCCGTGCAAAGTCCGCGCCGTCCATGCCAAACTTGTCGCTCACGTACCGCCGAAGCGTGTCCACATTGTCCGTCCACCGGTTGGCCGCTTCCCGCGCCGTCGTGGTGGCGGTCGCCAGCTCTCGGAGGCGTTCGGGGTCCGACGCCGCCTGTTCCGCCACCTGTGCTGTGAGCGCCGCCACCGCCTGTTCATCCGCGGCGAGCTTCTCCAGTAACGCTTCCCGCCCGGTGTCCCCCTCAAGATTCTGCCCCGTCCGGTCCGCCTTCATGGAAGTCAGCTGGGATTCCACACGTTCGAGCGCCGCCTTGTTCGCCTTGACCTCCTCCTCAAGCACGGCAATGCGTGCACGCTTCTGCAAACCGGACAAGACAAACGACTCAAGAAGCAGTGCCCAAGCACACAACCAGACAAGGATACAAGTGCGTAACAGACAAGAAACCATAACTGCAACGAGGCGAAGACAGTGAGTGTTACAGATGAAGAGTGTCAGGGCATGGGACTGGACAGAAACTGGTGAACCATACACACAACAGCCGGCATGTCCACAAAAGCAACTCCAACAGGAAGAGACAGACCGGCGACACACACCTCGCGCACAACGAACGACAGATAGGTGATGAGCTCCAACCGACCTTTTGGACAGCTTCACTGGGGAGACACCAGAAAACAGTCTGCACCCCACACTTGTCCGACGACACCAAGCCATCGTCCACGAGGGATTGAAGCACCTCCTTCACCGATTGAAAGACTGTACGCGAAGAGGGGCAACCGCACCAGCGTACATTCCAGGCGCGCAATGACCCGTCCAGGCACACAGAAAACGGCGAGGCAGCAAGCCCAATAGTTAGCAGCACGGCCATAAGCAGCCGCGCGATGGTGCCACCAGGGGCACCGCAACGGCAAAGCCCCAAAGACTGCACGCGTGATGGTGCCACCAGGGGCACCGCAATGGCAAAGCCCCAAAGACAGCACTCGCCAACGAGAAATGGACGAACGCACCGATGCCTTTCCGTTTGGGTGCAATCTTCTCCAGCTCTTTCAGCGTGAAGAACTCTGCCTACGGCACCGCAGGGCAAGGAGCAAACAACACAGTCGGAAAAGTAGACAAGTGGGGAAATAGAAGCAAGGCGACGGGCTCACCAGCACATGTTGAATAAGCTGTCAGTGAAAAACACAACTCAGGTGCAGGTCAAGAATCACATCCGGAGAACGCACGCCCATGAGAACAGAACACTGACATGGTCACATAAGGAACACCGATAGACGCGACAAGAGAGCAAGAAGGAACGTACCGCCTCTTGGAGAAGTTCCACCATCTTCTCCCGCTTCTCCTCCAGAGACAGGCCCTTCCGCTTGGACATGGCGCAACAACCAGCGACCGGCGAGGTGGGGGTTCCCCGAAGACGTCAAAGAGTAGTCCACAAGGGCAGGGGGCAACATGTACCGTGGGTGGTCATACCCCGTGGACTGGAACAAGAGCGGCGTGTGGTCGTTGCTGGACGACACCGGTGCTCAGCAGCCAGATGCAAGCAGGGGTGCATCCAAAAGTGGGGTCGGGTATGGGCTCTGGCATCCAATTGTTGAGAATAAGCCGTGTTGAACAGAATATTTTGACAGCAACTCTCACATCGTCTGTATTCGTCGCGACAAAAAGGCAGCCTCCTCGTCCTTGCGCGCCATCCTTCTTAGATCTGCTCTCGAGCGATCGCAGTAGGTTGCACTCGCGTTGTGTCCATGATAGTCACCCCAAAAGCCACGGTCCCTGATATGGCATCACGGCACCGTCGCACCACTCTGCTCGTGTCCCCCATCCGATGCGCCGATAACGCTCTCGCCGTGTAGACGACGCCAGCACCTCCCCCTCCCTCTTTCACCGGCTCCGGCGTACCCGATGGCGACACGGCCGTCATCGTGGCGGCTCAGTGCTCGACGCGCTTTGGGCCCGCCTCGGGCTTGGCCGTCAGCAGCCCCCGCGCCCAGGAGATGACGCAAAAGCGGTGCACCTTGACCTGCTTTTTGGACGCGGGTGACAGCTTTGCCGGCGGCGACGCGGCCACCACCGCCTTGTCAGCGTCCTGAACGGCGGCGACGACATTTGTCCACGGCGCCATGAGCAGAGTCGGAAGGTCAGGGAAGAAAGGGTGGGGACTGGCCGGCTTCGAACCGCGGCCAAAAGGGTGGCGTGTCGTTCTGAGTGGCGTCCGGGGGAAGCGTGCCAACCGCAGGCAGAGAAAGTCGGCACCGCGGCGCAACCCAGCAGAGGTGGCGCCTCGGGCGCCGACGGCACGGCTGCGAGATTCAACACCGGTCGGCAAGGGCTCGGGGTGTGGTTGGACAGGGATCCCGAGCGGGATTCTTGGAGGGGTACGAGCGCACAGAGGGACGCGTGGGCAGGGGGACATGCCCTATCGTGCCCCCCCTTGGCAGTCGATCTCGCTCCGCACTTGTAGTGCTGCAAGCGGCCGCGCATGGAGGGGTGCGCCCTCCGGACCCTGCGCAGCGCACTGGCGTGAGGGGGTTGGCCGCCCTCCCCCAGTCCCCCTGCCATACCTATGGCGCCTGACACCAGACGGTCATTGTCACGTTGTCCTCATCGGGGCGGGCGGCGTCGGCGCCACGGGCCGCTGGTGGTGGTGGCTGGGGCATGCCACGTGGCATGCTGCCGCACGATTGCTTGGGTGGACGGATCACGCCCCGCCGGCGGCTCATTGGCTGACGTGTTTGGACGCCATTCGAGGCAACGAGGCCGCAACCCCGCCGAGCAGCACGTTGGCCCCCACCAGCGTCGGCGGCCACGTCGATGCTCGGCAGTGGCACCGGCGGCCGACACCTACCGCGGTGGGCCGTGCGTTGGCGCGGTCGGCATGTGCAAGGTGGCGCCGGCACCCAGCTGCTGAGGCGGTCCGCCGCTTGTCCCCCTCGCCACCTACCCTCTCACGTTTGACCAGAGGCTGCTTGTCCCTCCTGTCCTGACTTTTTCGACATCGCCCCGCGCTGCCCGTTTTCTCTTTCATCGCCCTCCTCGACCTCATTCATCTCGTTCCTTGCTCTGGATCATCCCCTTTCTCACTCTGTTTCTCCCTCCTCATCCTCGTTCATCCGCCTCCCCTCCTCCGCTCCCCTCCGCTCCCCCCTCCCCAAACGTCCCTTCTCGTTTACACCCCCACCCACCCCCCCCCCCCCCTGTTTCGCTCCTTTTCGCTGTCACCATGCCCTCTCAGGAAGCCACCCACCCCCTCCGCCTCGCCACCCAGGCGGCCACCCTCGTCCGCGACGCCCGCCTTATCGCCGCCCACGCGGCGGCCGCGCCCGCGATGCTGGGCTCGGCCGCGTGGCTTCTCGGCGGCCGCCGCCACCGCTACGAGCGGCCCGGCTCGGAGCTCGACGTCCGCGCGTACGGCCGCGACCTGGCGCGCATCGTGGTTGGCGGCCTGCTGTCGCTGCCCGTCGTGCTGGCGCTGCTCGCCGCCCTCGCGCCCGCCCTCTGCTGGTACCTGCTGTGGGAGTGGGCGCCGGTCGCGGCGCGGGTGCCGGCCTGGCTCCGGTCCGCGGTCGGCCACCCGCCGCTCGCGGCGACGCTGTGGGTGGTGGAGCGGGCGCTCGCGGCCGACCGCTTCGCGGCGGTCACGCTCGTGCCGACTCCCGAGCTGCTCCACCCCCCGCAGGCGCCCGCGTCGCCCGTCGGCGCCCTCACCGCCGTCGTGGACGCGGCGGCGGCCGCGGGCGACCCGCCCCCGTCCCCGGCGGTGACCGCCGCGACCGTCACGGCGGACCGCTCCGAGGTGTGGTACCTCGTCAATGGTGTGGCAGAGGCGCGGTCCATGGTCGCCGGCAGCCTGGCCGCGCTCAAGGCCGCCACCGGCCGCGACGTCATGGGCCTGTACAATCCGTCCATGGGGCTCGGCGTCGACCTGCTGGAGTGCCTCCTCGGCCGGTGCCTGGACATTGCGTCCCGGCCCGTGGCGGTCATTACGCGGCGCCTGGCCGACGACCTCCGCAACGGGGTGCGGGTGGTGCTGCTCGCCCACTCGCAGGGCGGCATCATTGCGAGCAACGTGGTGCGGTCGCTGCTGCGCGACGCGGCCGCGGGCGACGCGGCGGTGCTGGCCAAGGCGTCGGGGGAGGGGGCGGTGGGCACCGACGCGGCGGTGCCGTCCGCGGGGGCCCCGCCGCTGACGACCGCTCACCTAGCGCAGCTGGAGGTGTACACCTGGGCGTCGGCGGCGGACGACATGCCGCACGGGCGGCTGCCCGACGGCTCCACGGTGCCGTTTTGTGAGCACTTTGCCGCCGAGGGGGACGTCGTCGCCCGCATGGGCGCGCTCACGTTTTCGGGCGCCCTTGCCGCGGCCGCCGCGGGCGGCGGCGGCTGCGGCGGCGGCGCGGCCGCCACCGCAGGTGGGCCGTGCACGCCCGAGCCGCTCATGGCGGCGGCGGTGGCGCCCAGCGGCGGCGGTGGCGGCGCCGGCGGTGGGGTGTCCCTCCCCGGCTGGCACGGCGTCGTGCACGTGCTGTGGACGGGCCCGCCGGGCGCGGCGGGCCGCACCGACTTCCAGGGCCACCTGCTCAAGGAGCACCTGCTGCCGGCGGTGGCGTACGGCGCGCTCGGCGCGTCGTCTGTGTTTGTCAACAAGTACTGGGTGGCGCCCCGCCGCGGGGGGAAGGGGGAGTAACGGCTAGGGGACTAGCGGGGGAGGGGGTGCATGGAGGAGGGGGGGAGGGGAGGGAGCGAGGAGGGGGCGGAGAGGAGGTGGACGTCGGCCACCCCCAGGGTGGGGGCGACGCCCGCTGCTACATGTCGGCCGGTGCGCAGGGCGGGGGTGGGGGTCACCCCCGTCGGTGGGGGCCCCACCGGTTGAAGCTGGGTGCCGCCTTTGGTCCCCGCGCGGACGTCCCGCCGCCGTCCGCCCGTCCCGCCGCCGTCCGCCCGCGACCCGCGCCCGCCGCGGACGTGGCCGGGCGTGCCACCGGGTGGCCCGCGGCGCGGCGTCCCGCGGCGCGGCGTCCCGAGCCGCACCCCGCTGCGCCGCGCTGCGTGACGCCGACGGGGTGCCCCTCCCCCCCCCACGCAGTCCCCCCGCCACCAGCCGCCCGCGGACAGCGGACAAACACTCGCGGGCGTGCCCGCTGTCACACGCGGCGCCCGACCCGCCGGCGCGGGCGGGCGGGTGGGCGCGCAGCCGCCCGCCGCCGGCGCGGCGCGCCGCCCGCCGCCACCCAAACGGCCACCGCCGCCGACTGCCGCCGCCGCCGACTGCCGCCGCGCCGCCGCCGCCGTGCCGCCCACCGCGGCCAACCCCGTCGCCGACGCGGGCGAGCGGGCGGGGCGGGGGGGGGTCCCGCCGCCCACCACGCCACCGCCGGTGCCCCCCCACAGCCGCCGCCGCCACCCGCGCGTCGCCGCCGCCGACAGCCCCGCCGCCCCACCGCCACCGCCGCCGCGCCGGCGCCGACGCAACGCCAACGGCGGCGCCGTCGGGCGTCCGCCGGCACGCGTGCGGGCGCGTCGGCGCGACGACGCTGCCCGCACCACGCCGCGCACCACGCCGCAAACTCCCCGCGGGCGGCGGTGGGTGACGGGGGAACGGTCCCCGCCGCGGTTGCCACACACGCGCAATCCCCCCTGAAGCGGGGCGCGCCCACCATCCAATCCCCCCGACGCCCCTCAACCCCCCCCCCCCCCCCCCCCCCCGCTCCCTACCACTCCCCCCCCCCCCCCCTCCCTTGGCGGCGTCGCCCGCCCGGCGTCACGGCGCCCGCCGCGACGCCACCTCCCCGTGCACGTCTGCGACGCCTTCCGCAAGCCGCCGCCGCAGGTCGTCCAGCCGCCGCAGCAGGCGGTCCGCGTCGGCGGCCGCTTGCGCCCGGCGGGCGGCGAGGACGAGGTCCGCGGCCGCGTCGGGCGGCGGCGCCGGGGCGGGGGCGGTGGCAGCGGCGGCGACGGCGGCGGCGGCGGTGGCGGCGGCGCCTCCCCCCCCTCCCCCTCTTCCTCCCCCCCCCCTTCCCCCCACCGGCACCGCCGCCAGCGTCGCGACCGCCCGCCCCACCCGCGCCTCGACCGCGTCGGCGGTGGCGGCGAGCCGACCCGCCACCGCCGCCGTCTGCGGCGCGTCGAGGTACCCCCGCAGCGCGTCATCCATGGCGGCCGCCAGCGCGTCCGTGTCGGCCGCGGCGGCCGCCACCGCCGCCGTGACGGCGCCAACCACCGCCCGCCGCGCGGCGGCGGCGGCGGCCGCGTCCGCGTCGACGGGCAGCGCCACCACCGAGCCGGCCGGCAGGGGGAGGGCGGAGAGGGGGACCGCCGCCGCCGCCGCCGCTGCTGCCGCCGCCGCCGCCGCCGTCGCCGCCGCTGTGGTGGCGGCGGCGGCGGCGGCGGCGGCGGCGGCCGCCACCGACGGCGCTTTGCGGGTCTTGCCCTTTTTTTTGGCAGCCGCCGCGGCCCGGCGGTTGGAGGCGGCGGCCGCGGCGGAGGCGGTGGTGGTTGTGGGCGGTGGGACGGGCAGCGGCAGCCGCCGGCCGCGGCAGAGGAGCGTCTGCCGCGCGGCCGAGACGCCCGTGACCGCCGCCGCGGCGGCGACGAGGTCGCCGACCGTCGCGTCGGCGGGGAGGCACAGCGGGTGGCGGGTGCGGTCGTGGAGGAGGGTGAGCATGAGGGGGGGGGAGGGGGGGGGGGGGGATGGGGGGAGGGGGGGCTCCCGTCCGTGGCCATGGCGGCAGCACGCGACCGGGGGGCGAGACGTGGGCGAGGGCGGGGGGAGGGAGGCGGCCGGCGTGTCGTGGGGCGTGTCGGACGGAGCGACGCCGGCGCGGCAGACCACGACAGTGCGCTGCCACCAACCACCGACGACTGGACGGTCTCGGTGGGGGGGAGCAGTACGGTCGTGCGTGCCGAGATTGCTCACTTTTCGGCCAAGACGCTTTTCAGCAGAAAGTGTTTGCCGCTGCGTCGGCTGACCGTCTTGCCGCCGCGCGGGCCCGTCTCGCACCGGCCACTTTCCCCCTCTACGCAAACCGTACCTTCCCCAACCCCTTCCCCACTTGCGCCCTTCCCTCCCCCCCGCCCCGTTGGTGCCGCTTCCCCCCTCCCCCCTCCCCCCTCCCGATGTGTTGACCCAACCGTCATGCCCACGGTGGGGCTCCCCATCCCCCCGCGGCCCCTATGGACCGCCCGCCCCGCCGCGCCACTCTCCGCCGCGCTGGCAGCGGCCCCCCCCCCCCCCCCCCCCCCCCTTGCGCCCGCCGCCTCGTCCCACGGGCGGCGTTGGCGCGCCGCCGCCGCCGGCCCGCCCACACCCGCGCCGCGTCTGGCCAGTGCGCCCCGCGCCGGGGCGGGCCATGAGCAGACGCCGCCGCGGCAACCGCCGCGCGGCGGCGCGCGCCGCCCCGCCCCCCCCCCCCCCCCCCACGCCTCTCCCCTCCCCCTGTCCGTGGGCAGGCGTCGCGTGCCTTTCTTTTTTTTTTTTTTTTTTTTTTTTTTTTTTTTTTTTTTTTTTTTCTGTGCGCCGCCGCCCCCCCCACCCCCGTGCGTGCCCGCCCGCCCGCCCGCGTCCCGTGCACTGCGCTGGCGGTGGGCGGCGGCCGCCGCCGCGGCACGCGGCGCAGACGCCCCGTTGGCCCCCCCCCCCCCCCCCTTCCGCCTGGCGGCGGGTCGCCGTGCGCGGCGTGGCTGCGCCGCGGGGGGGGGCGGCGCGGCCCGTGGCGGCGCCGCGGCTGGCGGAGGAGGTGGGCGCCGCGCCGGGGGTCGCCGCGCGCTTGACACGTCCGCGGCTGCTGCTTGGTGCCGTCCGTGTGCAGACGTTGGGCGGCGGGTGGCGCGGGTGGAAGGGGGCAGGGGGGGGGGGGGTGCCACCGGGGATTGCCTGTGGGGGGGGGGGAGAGGGGGGTTGCAACGTGCGCAGCGGTGCCTGTTGGTGGTCTGTCGCGCATGGACTGGGGGGGGTGGCGATGGCATGGTCGGCGGTGGCGGGTATATAGGCCGCGAGGGGTGCCGCCGTTGTGTCCGCACTGACAGGGCACCAGACGTGCCCACACACTCACTTTTCCACTGCAGCAGCACGTTGCTTTCCTCGGTGGTGCCCTCCTCCCGCACTCTCTCGCTTTTTTTTTTTTCCCTCCCCCGCCGTTCCACCACCTCCACTCCTTCCACCTTGCGATGGGCTTTCGCCGCTGCACGACGGCCGTGGCGGCCGTGGCACTCTGGGCCACGGCCGCGGCGGCGGCCGCGCAGGCGGTGAGCGTCGGCGACGCCACGCGCGACAACCCCGTGGACGTGTCGGCATTCAAGCCGACCCGGTCGGGCCGCCTCGTCGGCGGGCGGGTGGTGGGCGCCGCCGAGCCCAACACCGCCGCGGCCTTCTTCACCAAGATCTTTGTGCCCGACGGCCTCGGCTACTTTTGTGGCGGCTCCCTCCTCGACGCCCGCCACGTGCTGACGCGCGCGGGCTGCCGCGCGCAGCCGGGCGACGTCCTCCGCATTGGCGGGACGGGCATCTTTGACGGCCTCGAGCACACCGTCGCGGCCGTCGCCAACCACCCGCAGTGGAACGCGACGGGCGACTTGTACGATGTGGCGGTGCTGACGATCGCGAACCCGCCAACGACCGCGGCGGTCGCCGCGGCGGGCCTGGTGCCGGTGCGCCTCAACGGGTGGGCGTGGAGCGAGGCGGATACCGTCAAGCCCGAGGCGTTTACGGTGGCGGGCTTTGGCGCCGTTGACGAGGCGGCCACCACCGGCGGCTCGCCGCAGCTAAAGGCGGGGCAACAGCCGCTGTCGCCGTGGGCGACGTGCCGCGCCATCACGGACCAGATCCCCCTCCCGCTGGTCATCGACGCGCAGGTGTGCACCAACATGGACGCGGCGGGCACGGCGGGCCTGTGCGCCAACGACATGGGCGGGCCCCTGTACATCCCGTACGAGTACCAGGGGGCGGTCTCGTTTGAGCTGTTTGGCGTCGCGAGCTACTGGGTCGCGTCGATGGACGGGGCGGTGTGCCCGACGGCGGGGCTGCCCAACGTGTTTACGCGGGTGGAGAAGGTGCGCACGTGGGTGTGGGGCGTGCTGCAGGCGGGCTGGTAGAGGGGGGGGGGGGGCGGCGTCGGCGGCGCGCCGTGCGGGAGCACGCCCCTGTTGCAAAACACTGTATAGGATGTTCATAGCACAGGGTCGACGAGTCCTCGTATCGGCTGTCCAATGCCCCATCGGCACCACAGGCGTGTGTAGACGCTGTGTCCTTTGCGCGTCGGAGCTTGCAGTGCCTTTTGCCTTTGGGGGCTCTTCTGGTTCCAGAGCACGGCAGCCCGCTGCAACAGGTCCCGTATGCCTACCTCGAGCGGTGAGAGAGGCGGGCGTGGCCCCACCTCATAGGGGAAGTCGGCGGTGCCCGTCGCAAAGTGCGTGGACCACCGCGCGTGCCGTGCAAGAGCGTAGCGACAACCGGGGACCAGCGACAACGGCCAAGCGACAAGCCCGTGCGCCCGCCACGGCGTGTGCCCGCACCTGGACCGGCGCACGCCGGCCCGCGGGCGACCGCCGCCGCCGCGTCCGCGTGCCCACCCGTGTGGCGCCCACCGTGCCCGTCGATGTCCCCCACCGGAAGAGGTGTGATCGAAAATTCGTAGCCATCGACTTTAACATTAGTTTGTTAGTTAAATAACCACTTGATTTTAGTACCGCGCGACGTGAACTGAAGTTCTTATAATTGAGTAACTTAATATTTCCACGTGAAATATATTGCGCTGTCCTTGTCGCACGCGAGCTGCCAGGAACAGGCGACGAGGAATGCGCGGCACGTCACCGTGCGGCGGGCCTTGCCCAGCTCGTAGTGCGACGAGCACTCGATGGCGAAACGCCCACGTTTCTACCGTGCGAGCTCGGCGGCCGCCGGCCTACCGTCCAGGAAAGTGTCGCTAAGACGCGGCTCAGCTCCCGTGACGGCCTGTCTTCAGAGTGGGGAGGAGAGGCATGAACTGTCGAGGAACGAGAAGAGTGTTGAGCGTGGTGGTCCAGCAGAATGAAACGGGACCAGTGCGTGAGCCGTACTTTGGCTGAGAATGAGCAGCCACACAAAGTATAGTACAGACAAGGAGCAACCCGACCGACCACAAGAGAGTGGGGGGCTCGGGGCCACGACGGCGATCCCACTGGCGGGGCAGGAAACGCGCCGTGGAAGAGGACGCTGCCGAAGGCAACACATACAACGTTTCTTGTAGAAAGCACATGACAAGAAGTGCGGCGGCGCCGTCCAGCGTGCTCAGTTGTGTGTGTCCCAGCGGCGTCCTTGCTAGCCTTGTCTGGTGCGCGCAACCTGTGCGCTCGTCAGATCCTGGCCACCAACTCTTTGTACAATGTGCTGCCGCGCCACAACTGGATAGAATTGTGCACTTACCACAGAAAGCGTGAAAGCATTTCGCATTGGCAGTCCTAGGCCATGTGATTTACATCACGCAGCCCTTGGTTATTATCATTTTAATCACTAAAGTCGATGTAAATTCAATCATCGTATAATCACCGTGTGCATCTCTGCCCACCCGCCACCAGGGACGTGCAAAAGTGGCCCGCGGCGGCCAACGCTGCGCTGTTGCCAAGGCTGCCGCCCAGCCGCCGCCGCACAGCGGGCGCCGACTGACGGCCGCCCGTCAATGGGCCCCGTCGGCGCCGCGCGTCGGGCCCGGGTCGGGCCGCCCCCCCCCCCCGCCGCGTGCGGGCGGTGCGTGGGGGGGGGGGGGGGCGACGCACACGGGCCGCCGCCCACGACGGCGGCGGCGGCGGCGGCGGCGGGCCCCCCCCCGCGCTCGGCCGGCGGCGGCCGCCCCGCCGGCGGCGCGCGCGTCGCGACCGACGGCGGCCGGCCGCGCGCGCAGGCGCCAGCGGGCACGCCCGCGCTGTCGACGCGGGCGCCAGCGCACGGGCGTTCACGCGCGCGCTGCTCCTCTTCCCCGCCGTCCCCCCCGTCCGCGACCCCGTCTCGGACCTATCTTCTCTCCCGCTCCGCTCCTCGCTCTTCTTGTCCCGCTCCGCCACCACCCATCCCGACGCTCGGCGTCTGCGCTCCGACGGCGCTACCCCCCCCCCCCCCCTCCCCATTGTCGCCACCCCCACTGCCGCGGCCGCCCCTCTGACCGACCACGCCCGCGGCGTGCGGCGTCGGCGGCCACGCCGTACCCACCCCCCCTCCCCACCACCCCCCCTTCCGCTCCGCGTCCACCCTCCGTCCCCCTTCCCCTGCGGCAACGTCGTCCCCCCCTCGCGGTGGGCCCTTCCCTTTGCTGACACGCGCGCCGCCCCCGCCGTACGCACGATGCCCCCCCCCGCGCCGCTGCCGTCACGGGAGCCCCCCCCCCCCCCACCCCCCGCCCCCCCCTCCCACCCTTACGCAGGTAGCGGCGGCACGGGCGTGCCGCCGCCACCACCACCACCACCCACCGGCGGCGGCGGTCACGCCCGGGGCGGGGGCGTCGCGCGGCCGGCGCGCCACCCCCACCCGGCGGGGCGTCTGCACGGCGGCGGCGGCGGCGACGGCGGCGGCGTCGGTGGTAGCGGCGGCGGCGGCGGCGGTGGCGGCGGCGGCCACGGCCACGGCCACGGCCACAGCCACGGCCACAGCCACGGCCACGGCCACGGCTATGGCGTCGGCGTCGGCGTTGGCCAGCTACACGCGCCGGGCGGGGCGGCGCTGCCGCTTCCGCCTCCACCCCTGGGCGGCGGCGGGTGGTACCCCCCTCCCCCCCCCTACGCGCTCCTCGCCACCCACCCGGGGGGTCTACCCTATGGCGGCGGTGGCGGTGGCGGCGGCGGTGGGGGGGGGGTGGTGGTGGTGGTGGTAGTGGTGGTGGCGCCGCCGGCGGCGGCGCGTGGCCGCTGCCGCCCTTGGCCGGTGCCGCGTACGGCGTTCCGGGCGTCGCGTGGGCCACGGCGGGCGTGCCCGCGTACGGCGCGGTGGGGGGGGGACTCCCCGACCGAGGCGTGCGTGGCGTGGCCGGGGGGGGGGGTGCCGCCGCCGGCGCACTGGGCCTGCCGTGGGCCACCACCGCCGGCGGCGGCGGCGGCGGCAGCGGCGGCGGCATGGGCATGCGCATGGCCCTCACCGCGGCAGGCGGCGGCGGCGTCGGCGGCGGCGGCGGCGGCGGCGGCGGCGGCGGCGGCGGCGGCGGTGGCTTGCGTGGCGGCGTGCACCCCCGCCCCGGGCTGCGGCACCCCACCTCCCACCGGCACCTCCACGGTGCGACGGCGGCGCCCCCCCCCTCGGCGACCGCCACCGCCGCCGCCGTCGCCGCCGCCGCCGCCGCCTCTGCCGCCGCCGCCACGGCGGGCGGCCGCCACGCCGCCGCCGCCGCCGCCGCCGCCGCGGCGGCCGCACCCACACGGCCAGCCACAGCACCCGCAGCAGCAGCAGCCGCAGCGGCGGCGGCAGCAGCGGCGGCAGCGACGGCGGCGGCAACGGCCAGCCGGCGGGAGCTCGACGCGGCGGCCGCGTCGGCGACCGCCGCGGCCGCGCGTGGCGCGCCGCTACCCCGGCTGGCGGTGGAGGCGCTGCTCGGGGCGGCCGTCGCGGCGGGCGCCGCGGCGTCCCCGCCGGTGGTGGCGCTCGCGGAGGTGGCGCTGTGGGGGGGGGGGGGGCCCTCTGGGGGGGGGGGGGGGGGATACCCGCCGCCGCCGCCGCCCGGGAGGCCGTCGGCGGTCCGTGGGTGCCACCGCCACCGCCGGTGGGGGTGGGCGGGGGGGGTGGGGGGGGGGGTGGTGATGGTGATGGCGGTGCTGGTCAAGGCGGGGGGGGGGGGGGGGGGACGGTCGCGGCGGTGGCGGCAGCGGCGGCGGTGGCGGCGGCAAGGCCGCCGGTGCCACCCCGCGCCGACCGGGCGCAGCGGTGGTACCCGCGGCGGCCGGCGGCGGCGGCGGCGCGGCGGCGGCACCCCCGCCGCCGCCTTGGCGTACCGCCGCCGCCCACGCGCACTGGGCGGTGCGGCGGGTGGTGGGCGTGGACGCGGTCCGCCGGGGCGGGCGTCTGCCGCCGGGGCCACTCACCGACGCGCTCGCCGCCGCGTGGGCCGACGCGACCGCCGAGGCGACCGCCACGCTCCGCGCCGCGGGGGAAGCCGCGGCGGCGGAGCTCGAAGCCGCCGCCGCGACGGTCACCGGCGGCCCCCCCCCCCCCACGCCAGACGGGACCCCTCCCCCCCCCCGCCCCCACCGCTGCCACCCTGGACGCCCGCCGCCCGCGCCGCCGCCGCCACCACCGCCGCCGCCACCGCCACCGCCACCGCCACCACGGCGGTCGCCGCCCTCGCCGCCGCCACCGCCGCCCGCCGCGCACGCGCGGCGCACACCCCCCCCAGCCACCTTGCCGCCGCCGCCACCACCGCCACCACCGCCACCACCGCCGCCACCACCGCCGCCTCCACCGCCGCCGCCGCCGCCGCCGCCGTCACCGCCGACGCGGCCGCGACGGTCGGCGCGCTCGCGACGCTGCGGGCGGCCGCGGCGGCCGCGGGGGGGGGGGTGCTGACGCCACTGCCGGCCGCGCCGGTGGGGCGGCTGTGGCGGGCGGCGGACGTGGTGGCCGCCGCGGCAGCCGCGGCGGCGGAGCGACTGCCGGGGGGGGGGGGGGGGAGGGGGCCCGGGGGGGGGGGGGGGGGGAACTCGCCGCGGCGCTCGCCGCCGCTGCTGCTGCGCTGCGCGTGCGGGAGCTGCGGTTTGTGGTGCCGTCGGCGGCGGCGGCGGCGGCGGCGGCGGCGGCGGCGGCGGCGGCGGGGGGGGGTGGCCGCGACGGTGGTGGCGTGGCTGCCGGTGGGGGTGGTGGCGGCACGCCAACATCGGGCGGTGGTGGTGGTGGCGGTGGTGGTGGTGGTGGTGGTGGTGGTGGTGGTGGTGGTGGTTCGGCTGGGGGTGGCCGTGATGGTGGTGGCCTGGCTGGCGGTGGGGGTGGCGGCGGCACGCCCACGTCGGGCGGCGGTGGGGGTGGCGCCAAGCGGCGCCCCCGCCACGCACGGATGAAGAGCTCCCCGGACGCGCTGCTGCACCTGAGCCCGCACGAGGGGCGCCCGCCGGGGGTGGTGGACGCCGACGCCCGCGGGGGGGGGGGGGTGGGGGTGGGGGGGGGGGTGGGGGGGGTGGCGGCAGCCGCGGGGGGGACTATGTGGGGGATGGCGGCGGCGCGCTGCCGCCGGTGCCACCCGCGTCGGTGGTGGGCAGTGGTGGCGGTGGTGGGGGTGGGGGGGGTGGCGGTGGGGGGGGTGGCGTCACCGGGGGGGGGAGTGGTGGTGGTGGTGGTGGCGGGGGTGGTGGTGGTGGTGGCGGCAGCCCGGGGGAGGCGGACGGCGTCGGCGGCACAGGCGGCGCCCCCGCCGCCAGCCGGCTGCGGCCGCGGCCCATCCGTGGCATGGCCGTGACTGCCGGCGGCGGCGGCAGTGGCGGCGGCGGCGGCGGCGGCGGCGGTGGCCGCGGCCGTGGCCGTGGCGCGCGCCCGCTGGGCGGCGGCGGCAGCATGAGCGTCAGCGGCGGTGGCAAGGGCGGTACCGGCGGCCGGGTGGTGGGCGGCGGCGCGCGTGGCGCGGGGGGAGGCGGCATTGCCAGGGGCACCATGAGCGTCGGTGGTGGTACCGCCCGTGGCGGTGGGGGTGGGGGTGGGGGGGGGGGTACCGCCGCCAGCGTCGCGGGGGGGGGTTTGCCCGGCGGCGGCGGTGGCGCCGCGGTGATTGTGGGCGGCGGCGGCCGTCTGGGGGGTGGCGCGGACGCGGCGGGTGGCGTGGCGGTGCGCGTGCCACGCCCGCGGGGCGCCCGTGGGCGTGGTGGCACCGCTGGTGGGGGTGGGGGAGGCGGTGGGGGGGGGGGGGTACCGTTGGGGGGGGGGAGGGGGTGGGGGGGTGGGGGGGTGGGTGGCGGGGGGGGGGTCGACCCAGACGGCGGCGGGGGGCACGCGCGCTCGTTTTCGCTCGACGCGGTGCGGACGTTGGACCTGTGAGGAGGGGTGGGGGGGGGAGGTGGGGGAGGGTAGGGGCGCGGCGGCTGCGTGTAGGGGCGGCCGCCGCGGCGGGCAGGGTAAACCTACTGGGGAGGCCCCCCGCCTGGCGGGTGGGCCGACAACGCCTGGCGGGGTGGGGGGGCGGCCGCGGCGTTTGGGGGGACGGCCCGCCGCGGGGCGGGCGGCGGGTGTGCCCGTGGCGGGCGGCGTCCCTCGTTTGATGGGGACCAGCGGGGGGGGGGGTAGGGCACGCGCGGGGGTGGACGGGGATGGGAGGGGTGGCGGCGGCGGTACCGCCCGTAGACAGGATGCGCACGCTCGGCCGGCGCCGTCAAAGGGAGAGGGGAGGGGTGGTGGTCGGCGGCTGCGGTGGTGGCCAGCGGCGGGGAGGGCAGGCAGGGGGGGGGGGGTGGTGGGTGGGGGGGGGGGGGGCAGCCGCCCAGGGGTGAGGGGCGGCCGCCACGCTACCCCCTTCCCCCCCGCCGCCCCGCCAGCCGCCGCCTGCCGCCACCACCCACGGCGCGGCCGCCCAGCCACGCCACCCAACGCGCCGTGCCTGGCGGCGCGCCATGAAACAGCAGCGCCCCCCCCCCCCCGCGACGCGGTGTGCTCCCTCCCCCCCCCCCCCCCCCCCCCCCCACGCCCCCTTCCCCTCCCGTGCACCCCACCCGCGCCCGCCGCCGCCGCCTCACGTCAAAAACACGAGCAGCGTCAGCACGAGGAACAGACAAAACAGCCCGACAATCCAGCAGAACCGTGCCGGCCCCGCGTCCGCGGCAAACGCGCGGAGCTTGGCAGTCAGCCCGCGCATGCGCGCGCCCGCCGCGTCGAGGCCATCGTCCAGGTCCTCCATCAGCGCCGCCTGCTCGCCCAGCTCCGCGTGCATGACGCGGCCGAGGGAGCCGATCCGTTCGACGGCGATGGATAGGTCCGCCAGCTCCGCGTCTTGCGACGCGACCAGCCGGGACTGCGTCGCGAGCTCCGCGTCGACAAACCGCCCATTCTCCCGCGCCGTCGACGCGGCCAGCGCGTCCACGTCGGGCGTGCCGCCGCTGCCGCCACCGCCGCCGTCGCCGCCGCCGCCGCCGCTGACGCCTCCACCCGTCGTGCGCCTGCCCACCGACGCGGACCGGGAGCGGAGGGGCAGGAGGGAGGACTCTTGGCCACCGCCCGCGTCGCTCCCGCCCCCCCCAGCACGCCCACGGTCTCCCCCGCCGCCAAGTACCCCCCGCAGGCGTGTGGCGAGGCCGTCGACGACCGCCCGGCGGCGGCCAACGTCCGCGGCCGACAGGCCAAACCGGGACGGCGCGGCGGCGGCGACCTCCACCGCCCGCCGCAGGTCGTCAATGTCGGCGGCGGCCGACGCGGCGGCGGGGGGAGGGGGGGCGCCGGGGGGGGGGGGGGGGCACCCTCCAGCGCCGACAGCGCGCGCTCCGCGTCCTCACGGACGGCGTGGAAGGGGTCGTCAATGGCGCCGCGGCCCATGGTGTCGGCGTGGAGGGAAACCAACAAGGGGGAGGAAGAGAGGGGAGGAAGGCGGGGAGAAAAAAAAAGAGAGGGTGGGAAGAGGCACAGGAGGGAGGTGGCGGCAGGGCGTACGATGCCGGGACGTCCGAGGTGGCGATGGGGGGAGACGAGCAGCGAGCGTCGTCAATGAGAGAGTCCGTGTCCGTCGTCAAAAGGACAAGTAGTTTGTGCGGGAAATAGGAGAGGCGCTTGGAGGGGGGGAGAGGTATCGACAAGGGGTGGCGGCAGCGTGCGGCCGGCGGGAGTGTTACATGGCCGCGGTGGGCAAGCGAAGGAAGACGACGACCGCCGCGAAGTGCGAGGGTCACCTTTGGCAGGGAGGTCGGCGGGACGGACGTGGCAGCCCTCAGCTGACAGCAGCGCGAACCCGAACTGCCCGCAGGGGAGAGCGGTAATTATTCTCAATTGAACCAATAAAATTATCATCTTGGAAGTACCCGCTCCAGAGGATCCATATTCAGAGCAGCAACATCCTCCTGAATATGTTTATTGGCCAGACACGTGATCATGTTTGTAAACTTGTGACGCCGACTCGATGTTATTGAGTCTTTCAAATGGTGATAGTACCCCCTGTTCCATCGGAGCCACGCCATTGGCGGACCGCGAACGCGACCGAGATTGAGCTCCGGTCAAGCATACGTGGCGCATGACGATAGAATCCTCATTTTATTTGAGGTCAGTCGAGAGCGGAGATAGAGGCGACCGAAAGAAACCATCTGTGGCGCAATGCTCTGGAATCGCCAATGTCAGAACAAATTAATGACTGTATCTTCGGGAGACCTGATCGGATTCAGAAACAAACGACACAGATCGACTGGTCTCGCCAAGCTGCGTGCAGCAATGTGTCGAACTCGAAAAATTGCGTGCCAAATAGAATGAGGATTCTATCGGAATGCGCCACGTATACTACACTCATTCGACGTGGGGGGACCGCCACCCCTCTGGAATGGTCATTCAGGGGGGGTCCCCCCGGTCCCCCCAGGATTAGGCCGGTCCCCCCACGTTAGGGCGAAACCGAAGTGAAAGTTAACACATTCACAAAGCTTCGCTGGTACTTCTCGGCACCGGACTTGCGAGGCCTATTCCCCGAGCTGGGCGGCGGGCGTGCACGCCACGCCCACGTGGTCGACCCCGTCCTCTCGTCTCACCACCCGCCGTCGCCCCCGTCCACTCGTCTCCTCACCACCCGTCGTCGGCCCCGTCCTCTCGACTCCTTCCCCCTCCCCTGGGCCTTCTGGTCTGCGGCTTCCGTGGGGTTGTGTCCCCCCCTGTCCCCTGCAGAGGCATGCAGCGAGGGCGGCTCGCCCCCCCGCGCCCCTCTCCCCCCATCAATCCCCCCCCCTCCTTCCCTCGAACCCCCCCTGTCGGCGGTCGCCATCGTTGTGCCGTCCAACAACGCGGACCCGTTTGCGGCGCTGACGGGTGGCTGCGGCTGTCGGGGGTAGCTTGCCTTGGCCGCACGTCGCTGGTGCTATACGTGGCGGCGACGGCGTGCCATCTGCTATGGTCGTCGCTCACACCGGAAACGGGAGGGGGGCAGTAAGAGAGGAAGAGGGGACGGTGACGGCCGCTGCGGGGAGTGGGGGGGTTGGGAGGGAGGGTTGGCCGCGCTGCGGTCGTGGCTGCGCGGCTGAATCTTGCGGCGGGCGGGCGGGCGGGCGGGCAGCGGCACGCAAGCGGCGGCGGCGCGTTCGGAGGGGGGAGCGAGGGGACGGGGGGGGTGGGGACGGCCGCACGGACGGCAGGGGTGTGCGCGGCGTAGCGCGGCGGGGGGGGGGGGGTGCGCCGCGCGCGCGTTCCCGCACTGCACGGAAGCGCCTGGACCGCAGCCGGGCGGCACACGCGACCCGCCCGCCATCACCTGCGCCGCCCCCCCCCCCCCCGTACGCACACTCCCCGTTGCTGGCGCTCGGCGAGTCGCCGCGGCGCCCCACCCCCCCCCCCTTTGAGGCGTCCCCCCCTACTCGACTTCACCACCACCCGCCGCGAGGCGCCGCCCCCCAGGCGCTGCGAGCGGCGTGCCCCCCCCCCCCTGTCCCCCCCCCTCCGACCACCGCCGCCGCCGCGGCTGCCGCTGCCGCTGCCGCCCGAGCCCGGCGTGCTGTCCACCATCACCCCCGCCGCCGACGCGCTCGCCGTCACGGCCGCCACCGCCGCCGGCGCCTCCCCCCGACCGGGGCGGGGCCCCCCGAGGCACCCCCACTGCCACTGCCACCACCTTCACCGCTGCCGCTGCCGCCACCGCCGCCGCCAACGCCGACACAACCCCCCTCCCCACCACCGTCACCGCCGCCGCCGCCACCACCACCACCACCACTGCCAGCCAACCCCGCCGCCGCCGCCGCCGCCGCCGCCGCCGCCGCCCGCTCGTACAGGTACACTGCGCCGCGCTCGGTGTGGTAGCCCGAGCTGCCGACGGCGATGAGGCCGGCGCCGCCGCCCACCGCCACCGCCACCCCAAAGTTGTTGCGGATGCGCACGCCCCCCGGGCCGGGCTCGTCTGTTTAGTCGGGGGGGACAGCACCGTCGGCGCGCCCCAACCGCCGTCGCCGCCGCAGTCGCCGTCGCCGTCGCCGCCCTCCTCCGTCCGTTCGTACACCACCACCCGCCCGTGGTGGCCGCGCACCCCCCGGGCGCCCACCGCCAGCACTCCCCCGTCGGCGGCGAGCGCCGCCCCCACCGCGTCGCCCGCCCGCGCGTCCGCGGGCGGCCACAGCGGGGTGGCGGCCGCCCCCCACCCCCCCCCCCCACCGGCGCGCCGCCCGCGGCGGCGGCGGCGGCGCCCGCCGCCCACCCGCCCGCCCCCGGCGGGGGCGACACCACCCACACGCCCCCGCGGCCGGCGGCGTGGCCCGGCGCGCCGACCGCGAGGGCGCCGTCCCCTGCCCAGGCACAAGCGTAGCCCGCGCCAGAGCTCCGCACGGGGGGGGTCAGCGACCCCGCCGGGCGGCCGGCCTCGGCCGCGACCGTGCCGGGCAGGTCGACGCGCGTGGGTGCGCCCCGCTGGGGGCTCCCGGCGGCGCCGCCGTTACCGCCCACCCCGCCGGCGCGGGTGTAGACCCACACGGCACCGCGGTAGGCGCCCGCGGACGGGGCGCCCACCGCCAGCGTCGCCCCGTCGGGCGACAGGCAGACGGACGCGCCAAAGCGGGCGGCGGGGGGGGCGGGAAAGGGGCGCCCCCGCCGGTGGCGCGCCGTGGGCGGTCCGCCTTCGGGGGGGGGCGCAGCACGGCGGTGGTGAGGGGGGGGGGGAGCGCCGCCGCTGGAAGGAGGGGGACGCCGCCGCCGCCGCCGCCGCCGCCGCCGCCCCCCGCCGCCGCCTTCGGGGGAGCGCCCGCGCCCGCCGACGCGGCGGCGGCCGCCGCGAGGGCCACGGCGGCGGCGGCCGCTGCCGCTGCCGCCGCCGCCTCCGCCCGAGGCAACGCCCGCGGCCGCCGCCGCCAGCGCGTGCGCCGCCGCGGGGGGGGACGCTGGGGGGGGTACGCGCCCGCCCGACAGGGCAGTCCACACCGGCCATGGCCGCGACGGGCCGTACGAGGGAGGAGGAGTCGAAGGAGAGGGCGGGAGGTGGAGGGGGGGGGAAGGGCGGGCGGGAAGGGGCGGAAGAGCAACCGCCGCCGACCTCTGTGGCGGCGTGCCGCCGACGGGGCGACGGCGCGGCCACGGGCAGGCCGACGGCGCGGTGGCGGGTGCCGTAAGCGACGGCAGCCGCGGCAGCGGCAGCGGCGGCCGCGGCGACGGCCGCGGCAGCAGCAACAACAGCCCGCGCGCCGTGTGCCGCCGACCGCTGCTGCACCCCCCCTTCCCTACGCCCAGTCCTGGCTCGGCTGCCCGCTTGAAACCATTCCTGGTCCCCGCCGCCGCTGTCGTCCCCCGCTGCGCCGCCGCCACGGCCGCAAACGTCGCGGCCACCGCCGTCACGGGCACCCCCGCCGCCACTGCCGTCACCCCCGCCACCACCGCCGATGCCGTCCTCCTCGCCACCACCGCCGCCGGCGGCCCGACCATGGGGGCGGCGGCCGCCGCGGACGGCGGCTCCGCCGCCGCCCGCCCGTCGGTGACGGGGGCGCTCCCCCCCCCCCGCCACCGGCGGCGGTCGCCGCACCCCTGCTGCCGGCAGCCGCCGCCGCCCCCGCCGCCACCGCCGCCCCCGCCGCCCCCGCCGCCCCCGCCGCCCCCGCCGCCCCTGCCCCCCCCACCTATCCCCCACCGGCGGTCCCGCCGGGTGCCGACCCGCCGCCGCCGAGGGATCCCCACCCGCCGCCCCCGCCGGCGGGGCGGCGATCGAGGGGGTGGTGCTCGCCACCGACGAGGTCGCTGCGATCGAGGCGGCGGTGGCCGCCGCGGAGCGCCGGGCGGCGGGCGGCGCCGCCGCGCCTGCCGAGGCGGGGAGGTGTGACGGCGACGCGCGCACCGCCAGTGAGGGGGTGCGGCCTCCGTCGCCGCCGCCGCCAACAGGCGGGCCAGCGGGGGCGTCCTCCGCGCGGCGCCCCCACCCCCCCCCCCCCTCGCCACAGTGATGTTGGACGTCGCCCACGGTCGCCGCCTCGCCGCACGCGTCCACGGCGCGCTGCCGGCCGCCACCGCCGACGCGGTGGCGGCGGCTGGCGACGTCGCCGCCGCCGCCCCCGGCACACTCACCTTCCCGGCGGCGGCGGCGCCGCGAGTGGCCGCCGCCCTGCAGGGGGGGGGGTCCGCGTCCTCCCGCTCCCGCGGTGGGTCGCGTCACTCGCCCCACAGCTGGCGCCGGGGTACACGCCGCCAGGGTGGCCGCCGCCGCCGCCGCCGCCGCCGCCGCCGCTGCCGCCGCCGGCGTCGGCGGCGGCGGCTTCCGCCGCGCGCGCGGGGCGGCGCGGGTGCCCCCCGGCGGGCACCGCCGGGGTCGGCGTCGACGCACCGCCCCGCGCGCCGCTTGCCCTCGCCGGCGCCCCCCCCCCTCCCCCTCAGCGGGCGCGGCCGCCCCTCCCCCCCCCCCTGGGCGGCCGCCCTCCACCCCGACGTTGTCGGCCGGCTGCTGCCGCATCAGGCGGCGGCGGTCACCGCCGGCTTTGCCCGCGGCGGCCGCCTGCAGCTCGCCGACGCGATGGGCCTCGGCAAGAAGGCGACGGCGCTGGCGCTGGCAGGCGTGTACCACACGCCGGCGGCGCCGACGCTGGTGCTCGCGCCGGCGTCGTCGCGCGTGCCGTGGGCGCGTGCCGTGCCCGTGTGGCTGCGGCCGGCCAACGCCCGCCGCGCGCCGCCGGTGGGGCGGGGGGCGGGGGGCGGGGGGGGGGGGCGCCGCGGCGGCGGCGGCGGCGGGCGGTGGCGTGCTGGGGGCGGCCGCGGGCAGTGGCGTGCTGGGGGCGGCCGCTCCCGCCGGGGGGGACGGCCGTGGGGAGGAAGGGAGGAGGGGGGGGGGGGGAGGGGCCGCCGGCGGGGGCGCCCCCGCCCCCGCGCCGGCGGCGGCGGCGGCCACGGCGGCGGCCGCCGCGGCGGGCATCCACGTGCTGTCCAGCGCCGCGGCGGTCGCGTCGCTGGTGGCGGCGTACGAGGCGGGCGCAACGGCCGCCGCCGCGGCCGCCGCCGCCGCGGCACGCCCCGCGACGGCGGCCGTTGCGGCGGCCACGGCGGGGGGCGGCGGCGGGCGGCGGCGGCGCCCCCCCCCCCCCCCCCCCCGGGACCGGTGATCCCCCCCCCCGCCGCGGTCCGCACGTGGCGATCATGTCGTACGAGCTCGCCGCCCGCTTCGCGGCCGCGCTCGCGGCCGTCCCGTGGGGCGTCGCCCTCGTCGACAAGGCGCACGAGCTGCGGCACGCGGGCACGCCGCTGACGGCGGCGGCGGTGACCCTCCTCCGCCGCGTGCGCGTGCGCGTGCTGCTGACGGGGACGTCCGCGCTGGCGCGGCCGGCGGAGCTGTTTGTGCCGCTGGCGCTGATCTATCATGAGGGGGGCGGGGGGGGGGGAGGAGGGGTCACCGGGCGCGGAAGACGGCGGCGGCGGCGGCGGCGGGGGTGGCGGTGGTGGCGACGGCAACGGCGGTGGGCGTGGCGGTGGCGGCGACGACGACGGCGGCGGCGGGGGGGACGACGCACTGGCGCCGGGGGAGGCGCGCCGGCTGCTCGGTGGTGGCTCCCTCGCGCCGGCCGCGGCCGCCGCCGCGTTGCTGCCAATGCCGCCGTCGCCACTCCAGTCGCCGCCGCTGCCGCCGCCACCACCTCCGCCGGCCGTCGCGTCGGCCGCGGCGGAGCGCGGCGCGCCCTGCGGCGTGGCGCTGCACGACGGGTCGTCCGCACCAGACGCGGCCGCGGCCGCGTCTGCGCCAGCGCCGGGGGGCGCTCCGCCCGCGTTGCCCGAGCGGGCGGCGCCCGCGCCCGCGCCAGCGGGAGCTCCCCGCTGCACGCTGCCGTGCAAGCACCTCCTTGTGCGGGCTGGGGCTAGGAATTATATGATCTTCGGCCCGTCGAACGGATCCCGTCAGTGTTGAGCCGGTCCCCCCACAGCTGTTCCGACTTTTATTCCCTTTTATCGGCTGTGGGGGGACTGTAAATGTCGTGGGGGGACCGCCGGGGGGACTGTCAGGACTCGTTGACGGGTACTCTCGACCCGGAAGTGGTTCTCAAGTATTTTGAGGGACCGAAGCAAACAGGCTCCGAAGGAGGTGTGCTAAGGTTCAAAATCTCCTTACACCGCGTGAACAAATCTACAATTTACCTGCCGGTCCCCCCACGCACATAAACACCGTCGCAGTTCCGGTGCTGCCTCCGAGCACGGCATCGTCGTCCGCCCCGGTGGCGTCACCAGCGACGTTTGCTCCGGGCAGCCCGCGCGCGCGCGCGCACGGTGCACCGCGACTGGCGGCAACGTCGCTGCACGGAGCTGGGGTGGGCCCAGCACGGCCGTGATGGATGCGGAGAGAGGCCCCGGTGGAGGAGCGGCTGCTTCAGGTGCCGGTATGTCCTTGAGGGCTGTTTCTTGTCGTTTGATGCATGCACTTCGATGGGTGTGCTTCTCTCTTTGCTGTGGGCAGCGTTGAACACGTCATTGCAGCTTCCGAGCAAGTGTCGTCACCTCAATGTTCGATTTTCTGGTTACCGCGCCGCTTGCTCGCGCCTGGGCGTGCTTTCTCGCGTACTCTCAGACTCGAGAGCTGACTGTGGTCTCAAGGCTTGAGCCGCAGCATGTCGTTGCCGTTCTGCCATGCTTTGCCTCCATATGTGTTTTCTTTCTCTGACCTTTTGGCACACACGCATTAGATAACGGGGCTGGCTCTACACGTGGTGGGCTCGACAACGCGGCATCAGGTGCGAAGCGCCCCCATCACGTGGCGATGCCGGTCGCAGCCGCAGAAGGTGGTGCGCCGTCGTCGCCGCAAAAGAGGCGGGTGACGCCCGCCCCCCCTGCGGCCGCATCAACGGGGGGGGGTGCTGCGGCACCAGCGGTTGGAGCCGCTACAGCGCTGCGGTTGTCTGACTCCCTGCCCGGTGTAGAGGTTCATGTACCACCCTCTGCTTCAGGCGGCAGTCGGCTGTGTGTGCTTCGCAATCGCCTCGCAGGCGTTCGCGACGAGCTGGCAGGGGTGGATCGGGGCATCCAGGAGAAGGAGGCGCTGAGAGAAAAGCTTGACGAGAAGCTGGTCAATATTGATGAGCAGCTGGCAACACCTGGCCTGAGTGCGAAGGACAAGGATCATCTGCTCGCGAAGTGGCGGTCGGTTGATGGCAACAAACAGGTGTCCAACGCCGCTCTTGCTGGCCTTTACCACGACAAGCGACGCATCAAGGACAGCGTGGTGGCGCTTGAACAGGAGATTGGTGCGGAAGAGACGGCGCGGAGCAAGGCCGATACGCGGGTACGTGTGTGTCGGGCTGCGAGGGCCCACTGTTTGTTGTTTTGAGAGTCTTGCGACTTCGCTTTTGCGGCATTGTTTGTGTGTTCCGCTTTCGACCGGTACGTTCAGCACGCTGCACGGCAGACTCGGTACTCTATGCTGCGATTCTGTGTCTGTGCGCTCAGCACTAACCACACGACTCTCGACGCCAGCGCCTTTACTCTGTGCATTGTTTTTGGTGTGTTCGTGCATCGCCCCGTAGGGGCCAAGCGTTTTGGAGCGCCTAGAGGCTGTGAGGCTCCCAGACCTCTCCGCTCAGTATGCAAAGCAGCAGCTTCACGGCCAGCAGTTTGAACTGCGGGGGAGTGACGGCGTCGTGCACGCGCTCCAGACGTGTGCTCTGCACAATCTGGCACCCGCTGCGGGAAGATCCACCGTGCTCGTTGTCAGTGGCCCGGCTGGGTCGGGGAAGACACGGGTTGGGTTTGAAGCGCTGTGCCGGTCGTCTGGGATTCGCGGGGACCTGCTGCACAAGCTGGAGCAGACGGCCCGCTGCTCCGTGCTGACCATCCCCTTGTTCATCGACTTCAACAACGGCTTTAAGTACGTGGGTGATGTGGACGGCGACAACATGGACCTGAACCTGGGCGTACGTCTGGCCGCCCGCGCTTTGCGCGTCTCTGCGGCCACGGTGAAGAGCGACAATGGTGGTAGTTTGGCAGGCTTGGAAGTAGCCGAGGTGCTCACTGCGATCGCCAAAAGCGCCCTCCGCCAGGCGTCTGAGGCGGCCGCTTCCTCACCTGGCGTGATCGTCCTTGCGCTCCACCTGGACGAGTACCAGTACTACGTGCAGCGGCTGATGTCGTGGAGGGGGCTCTCGGAGGAAGAGGCACGTTTTTGCTTTAAGGACATGCTCAGTGCTGTGAACCTCTGGGTATGCACTGCAAGCGCTGCGGTCGGTGCCAAGCTCGTCTTCTTTCCGGTCGTTTCCGGCACGCCGGTGGCTGGTCTGGAGCTCTTACTCACCGACAAGTTGCGTGAAGTCACCCTGTCTCCTGGTCGGCTGGAGCTGCTGTCTGCGTCGTCGCTTTTTGCTGACGTCGTCTCGGCACCGGCGGGGCTGTCGCACCTGAAGGAGCCTGTGACCGACGCCAGTCGGAACACCAGTGAGGCGCGCAACGCGCTCGGCGACACCGACTTTCGCCCGCGCTTCGTTGTCACCCTCGGGGAGGCAGTGCGGGATCAACTCCTCGGCACGGCTGTTGCTGGCCGTGAGCCGTCGCCTTCACACGCCGACTGGGCGGCAGCGGTACACGCCGTTGTGGCGACTATTGACCGACCGACCAAGCCTTGGTGCGTCGTCGTGTTGGCGCAGCTTGCCCTAGGGCGAGTCCCAGTCTGCCTCTTCCCACCTCCGACAAGAGAGCCTTCCCTGGCGGAGCGGGCCGTGCAAGAAGCCTCTTCAATTGGCGCAGTGGAGCTGGATGCCGTGCAGGACAACTTCCGCGTCGTGCGGGTCCCTCTTGTAGAACTTCGACGGTGGGGGTTGACGGCTGTTCTTCCGGCGCGGTTGCTGTCCCAGACTGTCTGCACGTGGCAGCAGGTTGAGCAGATTCTTGGCTACTGCCTGACGGCGGCACTGCAGCCTGGCTTGTGGTCGTCGCCGCCGTCAACCAGGGACCTGTTTCCCCGCGCGCTGGGCAGCGACCATCTTCCTTCGCTGCAGCTGATTCTGGACAAGCAGCGCTCGCTGTACGTTGAAGAGACGCAATTCATCTCCTCTAGGACCCGGATCGCGCGGAAGCAGATGTCGGTGCGTGCGCGGATCGAGTCCAACACCGTGTTTCACACTGTGATGCTGACCGAGGGCGTGTTCCTGACGTGTCCCGGCACCGGGGCTGTGGACATCCGCTTCTCGGTGGCTACTCGTCTGCCGGAGGGGCGCGACGGCACGCTGCACGTGTTTGTGCAGACCAAGCACACAGCAACGGCTCGAAGGATTGGCGAGTCTGCTGTGGACGCGTGGTACCGCAGCGTCAATGCTGCCACCAAGCAGTGGCGGGGGCGCAAGGACCGGGTGCTGTTCGTCTACTTCTCGAACAAGTCTTTGACCGACGATGGAGCTGCCGCCCTTGGTCGCCGGCGGTTCTTCGAAGACCGTCCGGATCTCTTGGTCATCACGTTGGACCAGCTTCCCTACTGCCTACCTGACTTTCTCGTGACGCGCATCCTGACCACCGAGCAGCAGTCACGTCAAGGGATGAATACGGGTGTGCGGCACGATTAGCGGCGGCGTCGGCGGCGGCGGTCGTGGTGGTGGCCGTGGCGGCGACGTCTGCCGCGGCGGCGGCAGTGGAGGTGGGGTCACGGGGCGGGCGTTGCCGCCCGCCATCATGCCATCTGCACCACCGACTCCGGGATGCGCCGTTGCGTGGCCGAGGCGGCGGTGGCGGGGAGGCCCGACATGGACGCGGCGGTGGCGGTGGCCGTCCCCCACTGCAGGTCCACGTTGGGCGCGTGCCACTGATGGGCGCAGGAGGAGCAGATGGTGGTGGTCTCAACGCCTGTGAAAGCGGGGGTACGTACCTGAAAGAGGTGGACAAGTGGGGGGGCAGGGGGGGGGTGCGGGGCATACGCGCGCGGGGGGCAGTGCAGATGAGGAAGGAGGAAGGGCCGGCGGCGGCGGGCGGCGGGCAGCGGCCAGGGACAAATCCACCTTCTGGTGGCCGAGTGCCCCGTGCCGCCGTGGCCGCGGTGGCGGTGGACGCGGCGGGGGCTGGCGGCCGCCAGCCCCCGCGCCCCCGCGGGGGCGCCCCCGGCGCGGGGGCGGGGCGCCCCGTCTCGGACGCCAAGGCCGGCCCCGTCTCTGACGCCAAGGCCGCGGAGGAATTCTTTCAGCTGGGCATGGCGGTGGCCCTCGGGTGGCGGGGGGCCCCGCAGGAGCCCATGCGGGCAGGGGAGCTGTTTGGGGCGGCCGCGGGGCTGGGCCCGCGGACGCCACCAACGCGCTCGGCGAGCGGCACCGGTAGCTGGGGGAGGCCCGCAAGGCGGCGGCCGCCTTCCTCGCCGCCGAGAGCCTCGGCTCCCTCGCCGCAGCGGTCGACCGGGCGGTTTAGATGGCGGGGGGGGGCACCCTCACCCAGCGGCGGCCCGCCCCCGCCCCCGCCGCCGGCAGTCTCCCCCCCGCCCCCCCTGCGCGACGCACGCGGGGGGCAACCGGCTTGGCACGGGGGAGCCCTCCACGGCGGCGTACCACAGGCCCGCGTTTTTCCCCACATAGTACCCCCACACCGCGTAGTTTTGCGGGAAGACCTCCACCAGCGCCGCGGCGGCGGGCTCCCAGGCGGCGTTGACCAGGTTGGCCCCGTGGAGGCCCACGACTAGCCCCCCGCCGCCAAGTGCCGCCACCTGCTCCGCTCCGCCCGCGGCGGCCGTGAGCGTCGGGGTTGTCAGGGAGAGGCCCCGGCTGGTGGCCAGCCGGGTGAGGGTGACCTCCACCGCCGCCTCGTGGGGGGGTCCCACTGCCGGGATGAGTGGGGGGGGCGCGAGAGGACGACGATGGAGCGGGGGGGGACCGCCGGACGCACCGCGTCGCCGGTGAGGGGCAACAGCGCAGTGCCTGCTAAACCGTCTCAAAAAATTCTTGCTTTTCCTTTGCTTGGGCCGGCCCGCAAGCAGTTGTCACCGTCTGTTTCGACAGTGTGAGCCCCGATTTTTCTCAGTTTTTTTGTTTTTCATTTACATGGGTGCCTTTCGGTCCATCGACGGAGTTCATCTCATACGGACAGAAGCGCATGGAGCTCAGCTGTCTGGCCATAGAAAATCACCGATGGCGACGGACCGAAACGCTTCACTGCAGGGCTCCATGCAATCCGCACCTTGGGACGTTTGCAATGACCGCAAGGTGGCTTGTGGTCGCCGCAAACCATCTTGCGGAGTCGCCTCTGCATGGGCCATTGCGGCGAAAATCTCCCGCACTCTGCGGGGCCCGGTGGTAAGAAAAGTGACGTCGAGGGAGACGCCTTGACGAGGCGCTTGACGACCCGGCTTGGGCGGATGGCGTAGCGCGAAGGGGTGGCACCCTCTTCCTCCCCCCCCCCCTCCACTCCGCTCAACCGCTTCTCTGCCCGCAGGTAGCCCCCTTACCTTCACTCCCCCACGCCCGTCCGCTCTCCCCCCGTTCTCGTCCGTGGGGGTCGCAGTGATGACGGCTCTTTGGGGCGCTGCGGAGCGGCAGCCACTGCAGGCTGTGGTAACTGGTAACGGTGGCGCTGTGCGGGGATGGTGCCCGCCGTCAACTTCGCTTCAGCCGATAGTAGCTCCCTCTCCCGCCTCCCCCTTCCCTCAGCACGCCTCCGCTTCCCCCTCGCTCTCGACGGTAGGTATCGCCATGGAAGCGGCATCCACTGAGGCGTAGAAGCCGGACCCTGATTGCCTGCGGCAGGAGGTGGAAATACTCCGCCTTGAGGTGTGCGGCTCGACTGCGGTGCTGTTGCAGGTAAACGAGCAGCTACTGTCTCAGCGGAAGAGCGAGAACCCGGCGCTGGTCCAGGTAGCCAGGACGGCCCAGGGCTTCGAACACCTGTTCCGTCCTGGTCTCTGATTGGGTACGCTGCGACGGTCGTTGACCGTCGCGGCGTGGGAGATTTCCGCAAAGGGTCGCGCAAGAATGGCTGACTTGCGGAACAAGCAGACTCCACAGAAAAATCTTGCTTGTCCCGCAGACTGGCTTGCGTGAAAGCAAGATCCGACGCAAGCCCGCAAGGGGCACCGCAACCGAAAAAGCAGGTTTTTTTTGAGACGGTTTAGCAGGCACTGCGCAGTGGAGGTTGACCGCCATCTGGCTGAGGTGCCGCGTTTGCGCACTGGACGATGGAAGCAAGACGGGAAACTCTATTGCACGTCCGCCAAAAAGTATACATGCGGAAACTCGGCTGGAAAACCACCCCACCCTGGTGCGTCGCAATCCGTGGAGCACACGAAACTTGGCTCTGGTCTGCAGACCGCGGCACGATCTCGATGCTCATGAGTGGGCCATCCGGCCTAATCATCGCTCCGTGGACCCCTCTCAGGGGACCACTGCGATTAGGAACTGCCCCGACAAAGAACTTTTCAGAAACTATTGGTGTTTCCTCATTAGGCCACCAGGGCAGGTGCTAATCCAGGCTTGGGAGGCGGGGGGGTTTGAATTGGGCGGCTCCGGGCCCGCGCGGACAGCAGTCCTTTTTAGAAACTATTGCGTTTCTCGGGTTTAGGTGGAGTGAGTTTTCTTGCTACAGACTGGCTTGGAGACCAGGTGGTTTGCGGAGGCGCTTCTGATTGGTGCAACGGGGTGACGCGGTTCTCTCGGGATCACCGGGGGACGGCGCTTCTCAGGCAGCCACTCTGGTGGGCCGGCTCGTAGGTCCCCTGCACAATCGATGCAAAGGGCGTGGGGCCTGCTGCGCGCGCTGCCTGCAGGCGGCCACTGCTGCGGCACCGGATTGCCTCAGACGGAGTCATTGGTGGTCTGCGTGTTGCGCTGCGGTGCTGAGGGCCTGTGCAGGGGCGCTCCTGATGTTATTGTCCGTTGCTCATTGCCGGGGCAGACTGGTTCCCTGCGATCCCAGACCCATTACGATAGGTCAACTACTTCTTGCCAGAAATGAAATCTTCCACGACGCCAGCCCAGAGAAGCCGGGTGTACACAAAAATATTTGTCCTCCATCTCGCGACTGCGTGCTGGAAGTGGCCACAACCTGGACTGTTCTTTCCCGCTCTGTCCGTCACACCGGCGCCGGTTCCCACGATAACACCTTTGCACCTGCATATTTATGAGGTCTGGGAGCCCAAAATGAAAACCTGCAAGACTGATTCGTCGAAGGGGCTGCTCCATCACCCACATCCGCCACCGTGCGGATCGCGAGCGTCGTCGTCGCCGTCCTCCCCGCCGTGTTCTTCTTCCCCCTCCTCCCCGCCGTCGTTGTCACCGTCGTCCGGACCGTTCGCGTCGTTCTTTCCTCTCCACAATCTTCGTCCCATTCCCCCTCTCCTCGCCGACGCCTTACCCCCCCTCTTTGCCGCCGTCGTACCCCCCCTCGCTCCGGTCGTCGTCGCCGCTCACCCCTACCCGTCGTCCTGCCCCCCCCCCGCGACGCTGTCGCATTGTCCCTCTTTTCCGCAGTCCCTGCCCCTCCGACGTCGTCCTCGTCCCGCACCTTCTCGCCGTGGTCTTCCTATCGTGCTTAAACCGTCATTGGTCCCCCCTCCCCACCGTCGTCGTCCCCCCCCTCGCCGTCGCTTTCGTCCCCCCGTCGCCGACGCTGTCGTCGTCCCCCGCCTCCCCACCGTCGTCGTTCACCTCCCCCCACGCCGAAGCTGTTCCTCTCTTTCCCTCAGCGGCCGAGGCGGCCGCCCCGCCGCCGCCGTCACGCCCATCGTGGCGGTCGCCCACCAGGGCGGCGGCGGTGGCGGCGGAAGCGGTGGTGGCGTCGGCGGCAGCAGCGGCAGCAACCTCCGCTCCGCGCGCACGCGCCGCCGCCGCCCCCAATGAGCGGCCGCAACTGCGCCGGCGGCTGCGGCGGCGACGGCGCCGGCTTCGCGTCTCCCCCCCCCCATGGCCGCCGCCGTCGGGGACCTGCTCCTCGTCGGCGCGGTGGCGACCGGCCCCGCCGCCGCCGACGCGGCCGCCGTGCGCGGCACGTTGGCCGGGTGGCCCGCGGCGGCCGCCGCCGCCCCCTCCGCCGCCGCGGCGGTGCGCCTGCCCGGCGCCGCCGCCCGCGCGGCATCGGGGGTGGTGGCCGCGGCGGGAATGCTCGCCGCGCCCTCCGCGTCGGCGGCGGGGGGGGGGTCGCCGCACCCGTGGCGGCGCGCTTGACGGCCGCGCCGCCGCGGCGGCGGCCACCACGACGTGGGGCGCGCGGCGGTCGCGGCGGCGGCGGCGGTTGTGGGCGCCGTCGCGCGGCCGGCGGCGGCCGCGGCGGCCGCGGCGGCGGCGCTCGTCGCGGCCATGACGTCCGACGCCATCCGCGACGGTGAGTCGCGGGCGGTGGACCTCGGCCGCTAGGGCAACGTGTCGGCCGCCGCTTGCGCGGCCGAGACGGCCAAGCCGTGCTGCCTCGGCTGGGACGGCGCCGTCGCGGATCAGGCGGCGGTGGCGGGGGCGGTCGAGCGGGGGGCGCTCGGCTGCGTCGTGGCCGTCGGCGCGCTTTGGACGGTCGTGCCGACGCGTCACGGGGGGGACTGGGTGTACGTGCGGGCCGCAGCGGCGGGCGCGGTGGCGGGCGCGGCGGCGGGCGCGGTGGCGGGCGCGGCGGCGGGGGGGGGGGGGAGGGGGGGGGGAGGCGGAGGTGGGGGGGGCACTCACCTCCGCCGCCGCCGCCGCGTACGCGGGGCGGTCCGGGACCCGGCCGCCGCGGCGGCCGCGGCAGGCTAGCCGGACCCGCCACGCTGTACGGCGGCGGGCGGCCTGTCAGCGGCGCTGCGGGGCCTCGAGGTGCCCTTCCTCGCCGCGGTCACGCCCGCCTACGAGCGGGCGCCCAGCAGCGGCTTTGCGCGTGGCGAGGCGTACGCGTCGCTCGCGGCGCGCGTGCACGCGACGCGCGCAGACGACGACTCGTTTGGGCTCACCGCCGCCCGCGTGCCATCGCTGCTGCTGCTCGGCGCCGCGCTCGGCGCGGTGCTGCCGGTGGTGGGGGTGGTGCTGGCGAATTGTGCGCGGTCGCTGGGGGCGGCCAACCTCGTCGCGTCCCGCGTCGGCCTCGGCGTTGCGGGCGTTGGGGTGCTGGGCGTGGGCGCGCTCGCAACGGCGGGGCTGGCGCGCGCGGTCGGCGCCGCGGTGACGCCGCCGGCGTTTCACCTGGGGCCGCCTGCGGCGGTGGTGGTGGGCGCGGTCGACCTGTTTATGCTGGTGCTGGCGGTGTTGGCCACGGGGCAGGGGGGGTTTGGGGGGGGGGGGGGGGGGGGGTGGCGGCGGTGGTGGCGGGGGGCAAGGAAGGCCGCCTCTGCCGCCGCAAGCGCCAGCACCTCTGGCTCCGCGGGCGGCGGCGGACGCGGCGGCGCCCCCAGCCGCGACAGCGGCGACGTGGCCGACGCGCACGTCACGGAAGCGCACGGGCGGCTGTACCGCGGCGGGCGGCGGTGGTCCCCTCCTCGGTGGTCGCGGCGGCGCAACGGCGGCGGCAGTCGGCGCGGCCGCCGCCCTCTCCGCGTCCCCGCCGTCCGCGCGTAGAGCGCGACCGTCGCGCTCGCCGCCGCCGCGCCGCCGCCGCCCGCCTCGCGCTGCTGCTGCCGCTGGCCGCCGCCGACACGCTGCGGGTGCTTGCGGGCGGCCTCGACGGCGCGCCCTGCTACCGGGTGCTGCTCGAGGGGGGGGGCCTCGGCGGCGAGGCGTGCTGCTGGCGCCGGTCGGCGCCGACGGGGGCGGCTCGTCGCCGCCGCGCGCGACGGGCTGGCCGCGCGGGTGCTGCTGCGGGCGCGCCCGCGCGGCACCGCCGCGACCGCCATCGTTGCCGCGGCGGTCGTTGGCGGCAGCGCCGCCGCTGCCGCCGTCGCGGCGCACCACTACCGCCGCGGCGCGGCGGCGTGGCGGCGGCTCCTTGCCCGCTCCGCGGCGGCGGCCTACCGCCGCCTCGACGCGGAGCGGTTTGGCTTCGCGCCAGCCGTCCTCGTCACCACCGCCGCGCCGGGCGCGTCGTTTGAGCTGCCGGGGCGCCAGCGCGCCCTGCTGACGACGCAGCTGCTGCTGGCGGCGGCGGCGAATGTGAGCGCGCACCCGCCGCTGCGGGAGCAGAGCTGGTACGGCCCGCGGCGGGGTCGCTGCTCGCCTACTCGGCGGCGCTCGACGGGCCGCCGCCGGCGGGGGCGGGCGCGCGGGGCGTCGACGCGGTCGTGCCGGTCGACCGGTTTAGTGAGCGGCTTGCGGGGTGGGCGTCGACGGTGGGGACCGCCGCCGCGCTCGACATCTACTGCTATGACCAGGCGGATACGGAGGGGCGTGGCGGAGGGGGGTGGGGCGGCCGCGGGGGGGCGCGCCAAGGCAGAGCCTGACGGGAGGACCGCCAGCGGCGGTGGCGGCGGCGGCAGCGGCAGCAGCGGCGGCGACGGCTGCGACGACAGCGGCGGTGACTGTGTGGGGGGAGGGGGGGCGCCACCGACAACGCCGGCGCGCCGGCCGGCGCGCCCGGCGCGGCCGACGCGGGCCGCGCCGACGCGCCGGCGACGGCGGCGGCGGCGGCCCCCCCCCGCGCCAGCGGCCGCGTGCGGGTGCCGTGCTCGGCGGGCACCGTCGGCAACGCGCCGACGGTCACGCCCGTCGCGATGGCGACGCCCACCCCCGGCGGCGGGGCGGCGGCGGGGAACCCCCCCCCCCCCGCGGAGGCGACCCCCCCCGCGACGCGGCTGCTGCGCATCAATGGCGGCCGCCAGCGGTTTGCGTTTTGGAACGTGTCGACGCCCGACGACGCGGCGGCGGCGGCCGCGTCCGCGCGCGCCGCGGTCGCGGCGGCGGCTGTCAATGGCGACGCCGCCTTCCTCGTTGGCCGCCTCTTTGCCGACACGGAGGAGCCCGCGACGGTCGGCCACGACGCGGCCGCGACGGTCTCCGCGGCGACGGCGGCGATCGCGGCGGTGGTGGGGGCGGCCACGCGCAGCGCGCGGCTGACGGCGGTGGTGACAGCCGCTGCGGCGGCGGTGAGGCAGGCGGCGGCGGTGGCGCAGGCGGCGGCGGTGGGCGTCGCGGCGGGCCGGCACTTGTGTGCGATGACGCTCGTGCACCTGGCGCTGACGGGGGGGCTGACCGCGACCGTGTCGCTGCACGTGGCGTATGTGTACATGGTCGCGCCGGGGGAGGGGGGAGGCGGGGAGGGGAAGGAGCCCACGTCCGGCGGCTGCAGCGCCCACAGCGGCGTCGCGGCGGCGGTGGGGCTGGGCGGTGGCGGCGGCGGCGGCGGCGGCGGCGGTGGCGGCGGCGGCGGCGGCGGCGGCGGGTGGCCCTCCAAGCGCCCGCGCGGGCCGAGCGGCCGCAGCTCCGCGTCGTCGGCGACCACTCCAGGCGGCCTCCCCCCCCGCCGCCGCGGCGGCGGACCCTTGCGCGGCGCTGCGCTCCCCCGTCGCGGCGGTGGCGTCGGCGCTCCGCGGTGACGCGAGCGGCGCCTGGTTTGGCCCGCGCCGCCGCCGCCGCGCGGCGGCCGCGCTCGGCGCCGCCGCGGCGGGCGCGGTGTGGGGGTCGGCCGCCGCCGCTGCCGCGGCGGGCTCGGTGTGGGCCGCGTCTGCGGCGGCCGCGGCGGGGGGGGCGCCGTTGGGGGGGGGGGGGCCGCCGGGTCCCGCCGCGGTGCGACCGACGGTGGCGGACAGGTGGCTGTTGGGGGTGGCGGCGGCGGCGGTGAATGGGCTGCTGCTGACGCCGCTGCTGCTGCGGGTGGGGGGGCCTCTGCCGGGGTGGGCGCTGCCGCCGCCGCCGCCACTGCAGCTGCCGCCGACGGCGTGGCTGTGGGCTGGGGGGGGGCGGAACGACGCGGCGTCACGTGCCTCGGTTCCTGTCGCTCTAGGCGGGGGTGGGGGGGGGGGCGCCGCGGCAGCATCGCCGCCGGCCGCCGCCGCCGCCGCCACGGCGTCGCCCGCGTCGGCCTTGGCCCCGTCGGCGGCGGCCGGCACCGCCGCGGCCGCCGCGGCCACCGGTGGCTGGGCCCAACTCCGCCGCAGTAGCAGCGGCTCGGCCGCGGCAGCGACAGGCGTGGCGGCCGACGTGCCGCACGCGCACGGCGACCACCCGCGGTGTCACGCGCACCACCGGCGGCGGGCGGCGCGCCACCACCGGCGGTACCCGTCGCTGCAGCCGTTGCCATCGTCGTCGCGCTCGACGAGCGCGTTGTCGTCGGGCTCGTCGTCGCCGTGGCCGCTGACCTGGTCCCGGACGGCGACGCCGTCGGCGGGGGGCGGTGGCGGCAGCGCCAGCGCCACGCGGGGCGCCACCGGGGCGGTGACAGTGACAGTTTTCCAGACGGGGGTGGCGGGGGGCGTCGCCGCCGCCGCGACGGCGCTGCTCGACGGCCGCCGTCGGCCATCTGCGGTGGCGGCCGTCCCGCTGCCGCTGCCGCTGTTGCCGCCGCTGCCGCCTCTGCCGCCGCCGTCGACGCGGCCGCCGCCGGCCAAGCGCCGTTACCATCAGCGCCGTTACCATCAGCGGGCGGCAGCCGCCGACGACGGTGCGCCGCCGAGGCAGCCGCCCCCTTAACCCCGACCCCCACCACCACCCCCCTCCCGGCCGGTGCGTTTCATCCGGCTTGCAACGGCGATTGCCGCGCGCGGCGACGTGCCGCCGCCGCCGCCGCCGCAGCCGTACCCCCCACGGCCACTGGCGCCCTTTCCAGCGGTGGCGGCTGCTGTCGACGCGCCCGCGTGGACGTCCGCGGTGGCGGCGGCAGTGCCGGCGGCGGCAGCGGCCGCAGCGGCGCAGCCGCCGCCGCCACCTCCGCCGGCACTGCCACTCGCTTGGGCGGTGAGGGCCACCGCCGCCGCCGCAGCGGCGGTGACGGCGACGGCGACGGCGACGGCTGCTGCGTCCGCGGCTGCGGCGGGGTGTGTCGCCGGGCCGTTGCCGCTGCCGCTGCACCTGTCGTGGCGGCCACCGCCCCCGCCGCCGCCACCGCCGCCGATACTGCCGCTGCCGTCGCGGGCGCCGCCGCCGCCACCTCCGCGGGCCCCCCTTCCGCCACTCCCGCTGTCGTCGCTGCCGCCCCCGCCGCCATCCGTCGTGTACATGCCGGTGCCGCGGCCGGCGTGGCGGCCGCGTCAGCGGCAGCAGGTTGGTGTCCCCGCCTGCGGCGCGGCTGGAGTGGCGCCAACGTCGGCGGCGGGGGCAGCGGCGGCCGCTAGCGGCGCCGGGCCCGCGCTCGCCTCGGCGCCCGCAGCGTCTGCGCCACGCGTGGCCTTTGCGCGGGCGACGTACGCGGTGCCTGTTGAAAGGCGGGGCGCCAAGCCGCAGGCACCTGTGCCGTCGGCAGGCGGCAGCAGAAACGTCGGCGGCGACGACAGCAGCGGCGGTGGTGGCGGTGGTGGCGACGATGGTAGTGGTGGGAGTGCCGGCGTCGTCCCCAATTCGGTCGCCCCCGGTACACCTGCCGGTGTGTCCATCCAGCGGGCCGCCGCTGTACCTTCTTCTGCCGCGGCCCCCAAGCCGGCCCCCGCTGCCGCCCCACGTGCGACCGCCCCCTTCGTTGGCGTCTGTGGAGAATCGGCCGCGCCGGTGGTCCCTGCCGCCGTGGTCGTCCCGGTCGGCCCGCCTTTCCCGGGCGGCGGTCCACCGCCGCCGTCCACGCCGGGCTCGTCCGTGAGCTTTGAGGCGTCGACGCCTGGGCAGGCGCCGGGGGGAGGCGCGGGGGGCACCCGCCGGGACCCGCCGCCGCCGCCGCCGCCGCCGCCGCCGCCGCCGCAGCCGCCGCTTTCTGTGGCACCGCTGGGATTGGCGCAGGGCGTGACGCCTTGTCCGGCTGGCGCCGCGGCGAGGGGGCGTCACGGGCTCGGCGCGCCGCCGCCGCCGCCAACGCTTGTGTCTACATGGACGCCACCCGCCGCGGTGCCAGTGGCTGCGGCGACGGCGGCGGCGACGGCGACGGCGGCAACGACGGCGACGGCGACTGTAGCGGCGGCGGGGGGGCTCCCCCTGGCGAAAGCGGGGGCGTGGGAGACGCCGCTCCACGCGTTTTGCGCCATCGTCCTGGCCGCCGAGCGCCTGCCCTGAGCGCGCACGTGCCGCCTGTACGGACGGAGACGATCGGAGCTTACGGAGGTGGAGGGGCAACGGGTTGGATATGGGCATGGCGGGGGTGGGGGTAGCGGGATGCGGGTATGGGAGAGCACTTATGGGGAAGGGGGGGGAAATCAGAGCGCCATAAGGCGTGCATGACTCGACGGCTGCGCGCAGGCAGGTAGCATTGCCACTGCACTTTGTCTTGCGGGGGGGGGCCATCCAGCGCTGCCCCTACTCGGAACAGTGGAGCACGTCCCCCCCCCCCTCCCCGCGCCTCCACCCCCCTCCCCCACGCACTGCCCCCGCCCGTGATCCGCAACGACCGCCACCATCCGCGGCACGTCCATAATCGTCGCCTGCGCCGCAACGCACGCGTCAGCAGCGCGACGGAGCGGACTGCGCCCCCCCCCCCCGGCCCACCCTCCTCCCCCCCCGGCCACCAGCGGATGGCAGCGCGGTGCCGCCCGCGGCGCCGCCCCCCCCTGCCCCCCCACGGCGCGCGCGGCGGGCCGCCCGCCGCCATCGTCGCAGCAGGGCGACGGCCGCCCGCCGCGACGTTGCCGCCGCAGTCGACGCGCCGAGGCAGGCGCCAAACGCGTCGCCGTCGCGGAGGCCGCCGACGAGCGTCACCGCGATGCCCACCGCCGCGGCCAGCGGCGGCAGGGAGCCGCCTGCCGCGGCGGCCGCGGCTACCAGCCACGCCCGCCGCGAGACGACGCCGCCCGGTCCAGCGGGCGCGCCACCGCCGCGGCGGCCGCCGCTGCGGGCAGCGCGCCAACGACGGGGCGCCGGCGGCGCCGCTCCGAAGGGGCAGAGCTCCACCACCGCCGCGCCTGGGCGAAGGAATCCCACCGCCGCCGCGTAGGCGGGGTCGTGGGGGAAGATGACCAAGTCGGCTGCCGCGAACGTGACGGCTGAGTCGTTGAGCGCCTCGCGACGGAGGGTGGTGACGGTCAGGTCCAGCGGCGCCGCCGCGGCGGCCACCGCCTTTTCCACAGCCGCCAACGGCGAGGACGCGACGAGCAGCGCGGGCGCCGCCGCCGCCGCGGCAGCGCTGGCGGCGGGCGCTGGCGGCGCAGCGGCTGCTTCCAGTGCATCCTGCAGGCCGTAGAGATTCTCGAGGTGATGCGGCCGCCGCCCGCGCGCGACGACGGGTACTACCAGCACCACGCGCAGCCGGCACGGCGCGTGCGACCGCGGGCGGGCCAAGCGCCCCAGCGGCAGGTCCGACATGCGCACGCCGGCGGCCGCTGCTAGCTTGAGCGGCAGCGCCGGCGGCCGCGGCGACAGCTGCAGCGGCCGCCGCCACGCCAGCGCCCCCACGGGCACCCACTCGAAGTCCGTCGTGCCCGCCACCACCGACCGGTAGCAGACGAGGCCGGCCGCCAACGGGTCGCCGACAGCAAAAGGCGGCGGCGGCGGCGAGGTCGGCGGGCGCACCCGGCCTCGCCGCGGGCGCGGCGACCGCCCTCGACTCGCCCGAGGCGGCGGCCGCGACCGCCCCAACCCCGCCTTCCAGCGCGGCTAGTGCGGCGCCGCCGACGACCGGCCGCAGCGGCCGCCGCGGCAGCAGCGCACACGAGCTGCGGGCCACCCCGACACACGCGTACCGGCGGCGGCCGCCGCCCAGCTCGCCCGCCGCCGCCCGCACGTACGCTTGCCCGCGGAAGAGGCGGTAGAGGCGGGAGGCGGTGCCGGCGGGTGCAGTCACGCCCGCCCATGCTCACGTCGCACGCAGCCGCCGACCCTCCTGACGCGGCCAGCGGGTTTCCGCCCGCCTCCGGCGCCACACGGCCGCCACCCGTCGCAGCCGTCCGCCGCGCGCCCCGACCGGTAGCCGAGGTGACCCGTCACGCCCAGCCGGTCCGCGTCGACGGCCAGCGCGGGCGCCCGGTCGTCCCGCTCCGATAGCCGGACGGGCGTGCCGGGCGGCGGCCGCGGCCAGTCGGCCGGCACGTGCGTGACGGCTGGGCCGGCGATGGCCGCCGCGGCGCCCGCGACGGCGCCGGCCACGGCGGCGCCGCCCTTGCTCGCCACCGGCCCGTCGGCGGCGGCGGTGGCCGCGCCGCCATCCGCCGCCAGCCGGGCGGCGCCATCGCCAGAGGGCGGCGGCGACGAGCGGGGGCGCCGCGCGCCCGACGACGCGCGGCGCGACCGGGCGCCGCCGCCGCCACTGCCGCTGCCAGCGGCGGTGGCGGCGGCAGCGGCGGTGGCGGCGGCGGTGGCGGCGGTGGCGGCGGCAGCGGCGGATGACGCGGCGGCGGCGGCGGGGGCAGCAGCGCCGGCGGCAGCGTCGGCTGGCCTCTCCTCCTCCTCCCACCGCCGCTTGCCCGTCACCCCCCCCCCCGCGTCTGGCGTCGCGGCTGGCGCCACCCCCACCCCCCCCCACAGCTCGGCCGGATACAGCAACGGCTCCGGGCAATAGAGCGCGCCCGCCGCCCCCCCCCCCCCGGCGCCCCCCGCGCGCGCCCCCCCGCGTCCTCGGCCTGCACCATAATCGTCAGAAGCGTCAGCCCCCGCCGCATCGACGACTGCGCGCGCGAGTCGTACGGCCGACTCGGGCACCAGGCCGCCCAGTGGGCGACGATCACGTCCATCACCTCGACGACCGTAAAGCTCGGCGCGTCCACGGCCGTGCGGCCGCGGGCGGCGGCGGCGCACCCGCCGCCGCCACCGCCGCCGTCGCCGCCACGTCGCTGCCGTCCGAGTTGGCCAAGCTCCCAGTCTCGCTGTAGTCGTCGAGCGAGTCGGGGTCCCGGCCGCCCGCGCGGGCGGCACCACGCGCGCCACGCTCGGCCGCCGCGGCGGCGGAGCAACGGCCGCAGCGGAGGCCGTGCGCGGCGCCGCCGCTGCGGTTGCTGGCGGCGCTGCCGGTGAAGGCACTGCCGGCGGCGGCGGCGGCGGCGGCTGCGGCGGCGACGCCGTGCCGTCGACGGTGGTGGCCACCGCGGCGTGACCCGCGCGGCCGTCGTCACCGCCACCACCGGTGGGAGCGACTATCTACGGCAGCGACGGCGGGGACGGCCACAGGCGACTCCCGCCGCTGCTGCCAAGGCCGCCGCCGCCGCCGCCGCCGCCGCCGCCGCCGCCGCCGCTGCCGCCCCCACCGCCACTGCCGCTACTGCCAGACAAGCCGGCGGGCAGGCCGCCGCCCCCTCCCCCGCCGAACGAGAGCGGCGCCGTCACAAACGACACGCCTGGCAGCGCCGGTGGGGAGAGGCAAAGGGGGACCCCGCCGCCGGGGGTGCCGGCGGCAGCGGGAGGGACAGCGTCGGAGGAGGAGGCGGACGGGGTGGCGCGGACGGGTCTGGTGACTCCATTTGCCGCTGGCAGAACCGGGCCGCCCAGGCCAACAGGGGGAGGGGGGGAACGGCGAGGTGAGGAGCGCCGCCAAATAGGGGGAGTGAGGGGCGCGGCGACCATCACGGGGGGGGGGAAGCCATGGCAGCAGGGGGCGGGCGGCCACCACGGGGGAAGAGCCGCCGCCGTGTCCACCCATTCCGTTCCTACTCGGACGCACCGCTGCTGCCGGTCCTGACCACGCCCCAAAATACCAACAGCGCCGTAGTCCCCTGCGCCCCCCCCACATCACGACGACTCCCGCAGCCGCAGAAGCGACGAGGCGAAAGCCACCCCCCCCCCACCTCCATCGCTGGCATCGTCTCCGCCGGGACACCCGCCCTCGCCCAGCAGTTCCGGGCCCTCTTGGAAAGATCGAGGGCCACGACGGGAGAGAGAAGCCACGACTGGGGGGAAGGCGGCGACAACGACGCCGGGGCGGCGACGAGGGGCGGCGGCGACGCGATGGGCGTCGGCGGCGACGGGAAAGGAGGCGGCGACCAAGCGGGTCGGGGCTGCGAAGACGTGAGAGTGGCAACGACGAGCAGAAGGAAAGCGGCGACGACGGGGGGGGGGGGCGGTGACGTCGGCGGCGGGGAAGGCGGCGATGACGGGGGGGGCGGCGGTTACGACGGCGGGGCGCGGCTGCCACGACCGTGGAGGGTGGCGGCCACGACGGCGGGGGTCGGCGTTTCACCGGGACCAGGGTCGATCTCGTTGCGTGCGCGGTCAAAGATATCGAGACTAACGCTCTCGACTCGCAGACAGTGCGGAGCAATTCAGATCTTGATTGTCGGAACATCCAAGTTCTGCCGAACATTTGACAGAAACGATGAGAAGGACTTGGTCTCCAGGTCATGCCAGGGAAACAGTTCTTTGGGAACGGGATTTCCACTGAGGGTACTGTTCCTCGGTCGTCGTCGTCCCTATTCAGCATAACAGCCCATGATCCCGTCACGAGCAGGAACATCGACAAGATCAAAGCCTGATCCGCTGCCGGGGCACTGTTCTCTGCCCCTGATTGGTCAATTACTCGAACGCGAGATCGATGGAAACTTTGATGCGCGACGAAGACCCAGCCACCCGGATGTATACTTTTTGGCGGACGTGCTATAGGGTTGACGGGCCCGTCAACCCTGGCGTCAAGGCTGCGTCAAGGCTGCGTCAAGGCTGCACCCGGAGATTGGCAGTCGGAGATGTACTTCACCGATTGGGTATTTTGGGTGTGGACCTCGGAACTGCGGTGGCAGCGCGCACCAGCGCGGCGCTGCCGCCGCCGCTCCCGCCACCGCCGCCCCCGCAGGCGGCTGCCCCTGCCCCCCCCGCCGCGCAGTCGGTGCTAAACCGTCTCAAAGAAAACCTGCTTTTCCGTTGCTTGGCCCGGCCCGCAAGCGGTTGTCAACGCCTGTTTTGACAGTGTGAGGCCTGCTTTTTTTCGGTTTTTTTGTTTTTGACTTACATGGGTGCCTTTCGGACCTTCGACGGAGTGCATCTCATACAGAAAGAAGCGTCTGGAGCTGAGCTGTCTGAGACTACAAAATCACCCGTGTCAATGGACCGAAACGCTTCACTGTAGGGCTCCATGCAATCCGCGTCTGGGAAGGTTGCCAATGACCGCAAGGTGGCTTGCGGGCGGCCGCAGAGTACCTTGCGGAAACGCCTCTGCATGGGCCATTGCGGCGAAAATCTCCCGCACTCTGCAGTCCCCGGGAGTAAGAAAAGTGACGTGGAGGGAGACGCTTTGAGGACGCGCTTGACGACACGGCTAGGGTGGATGGCGTCTGCTTAAGGGATGGCTCTCTCTTCCCCCCCCCCTTCACTCCACTTACCCGCTTCTCTGCTTGCTGGTGGCCCCCTCACCTTTACTCCCCCACGCCCGTCCGCTCCCCCCCCGTTCTCGTCCGCGGGTGCCGCAGTTATGACGGCTGTTTGAGGCGCTGCGGAGCGGCAGCTACTGCAGGCTGTTGTGACTGGAAATTGTGGCGCGGCACGGGGATAGTGCCCGCCGTCTACTTCGCTTCAGCCGATAGTAGCGTTCTCTCCCGCCTCCCTCTCCCCTCAGCTCTCCTGCGCTTCCCGCTCACTCTCGACGGTAGGTATCGGGATGGAAGCGGCATCCGCTGAGGCGTAGAAGCCGGCCTCTGGCTGTCTGCGGCAGGTGGTGGTGATACTCCGCCTTGAGGAGTGCGGCTCCACTGCGGAGCTGGCGCAGGTAAACGAGCAGCTGCTGTCTCAGCGGAAGAGCAAGTAGGCGCTGGTCCAGGTAGCCGAGACGGTCCAGGGCTTCGAACACCTGTTCCGTCCCGGCCTCTGATTGGACACAGTCCGACGGTTGTTGACAGTCGCAGCGTGGGAGATTTTCGCAAAGTGCCGCGCAAGAATGACAGACTTGCGGACGCAAGCAGACTCCGCACAAAAATCTTGCTTGTCCACGCAGACTGGCTTGCGGAAAAGCAAGATCCCACGCAAGCCCGCAAGGGGCCCCGCAACCGAAAAAGCAGGTTTTTTTTGAGACGGTTTAGCACCCACAGCGCCGCCGCCACGGTCGCAGCCGGGTGCCCCCGCCGACGTGTCCGCGGCTGCTGCCGCCCCCACCGCGGCTGCTGCCGCCCCCACCGCGGCTGCTGCCGCCCCCACCGCGGCTGCTGCCGCTCTCCCCGCGGCTGCGCCGCCTCCGCCACGGGCAGCCACCCCAGCCCCCCATGTCGCGAGCTGCCCCCCCTGCACCCCTGCCACGCGCTGCGCCCCCCGCCATCCTGGCCCACACCCGCCGCCACCGCGGCTGCCGCGGCTGCCGCGGGGGGCGGCCGCGGCCGCCGCCGCCGCCGCCGCCGCCGCCCGCCGCCCGGCGGCGGCGGCGGCGGCGGCACTGCCGCCACCGCCGCCGCCGTCTTCTCCGCCTCCGCCGCCACCGCCGCCGCCGCCACCGCCGCCACCGCCGCCGCCACCGCCGCGGCTGGCGCCACCTCTACCCCCCCCTCTCCCTCCATCACCTGCCTCACCGCCGTCACGCCCGTCACGCCCCGCACTGTCCGTGTCGTCGGTGGATGCAGACGCCTCCGCCGCCGCCGCCGCCGCCGCCGCCGCCTCATGTCGCTGCTGCTGCTGCTGCTGCTGCTGTGGATTCCACCGTGGCCGGCTCCGACGTCGCCCGCGGCCGCCCCTATCACCGGTTGTGCCGCGCTGGACCAGCAGCGCCAGGGCGACCAGCGACAGCCACCCCGGACGGCAGTCCCCACCCCAGCAGCGCGCGTCAGCGGACGGGGCACCGCATGTCACGGCCAGCGCCGGCTCGCCTGGCGCCCGCCAACGTCACCGCCCGCTGTCGCGGCAAGCGCCGCCGCGCCTCGCGGCGCTGAACGTCGGACCGCGCGCCGCGGCCGAGGGCGGTGGAGCACCGGCCGGTGCGCCCGACGCCAGCCACCACCTGCGCCGCCAACCGCGGCTACGGCCGACGCGGCCGCGATGGCCCGCCCCGCCCAGCAATACGCTGCCAGCCCAGAACCTCATTCCCAGCCTATACGCGTGCACCAAACGCCAGCGCCGGTGAGTCCAGCGACGGCCAGGCGCGACCGAAACAGTACCGGCCAGCCGACCGGGGGGAGCAACCGGGGGGGTGGAACGACCTGGGGGGGGGACGGTCTGCACGGCGGCCATTGCTGCGAGGGCACGTAGCCGACCGCCGCGACATATTGGGGACTGATCAGGACTGCCAAGTTACACTACAATTCCATTCCTCGTGCTCGTACGCCTGGACCCACGAGGTCCGCGCTCGTGATAGACACTGCGCAGTGGGTGCTAAACCGTCTCAAAGAAAACCTGCTTTTCCGTTGCTTGGCCCGGCCCGCAAGCGGTTGTCAACGCCTGTTTTGACAGTGTGAGGCCTGCTTTTTTCGGTTTTTTTGTTTTCGACTTACATGGGTGCCTTTCGGGCCTTCGACGGAGTGCATCTCATAAGGAAAGAACCGTCTGGAGCTGAGCTGTCTGAGCCTACAAAATCACCCGTGTCAACGGACCGAAACGCTTCACTGTAGGGCTCCATGCAATCCGCGTCTGGGAAGGTTGCCAACGATCGTAAGGTGGCTTGCGGGCCGCCGCAGAGTACCTTGCGGAAACGCCTCTGCATGGGCCATTGCGGCGAAAATCTCCCGCACTCTGCAGTCCCCGGGAGTAAGAAAAGTGACGTGGAGGGAGACGCTTTGAGGACGCGCTTGACGACACGGCTAGGGTGGATGGCGTCTGCTTAAGGGATGGCTCTCTCTTCCCCCCCCCCCTTCACTCCACTTACCCGCTTCTCTGCTTGCTGGTGGCCCCCTCACCTTTACTCCCCCACGCCCGTCCGCTCCCCCCCCGTTCTCGTCCGCGGGTGCCGCAGTTATGACGGCTGTTTGAGGCGCTGCGGAGCGGCAGCTACTGCAGGCTGTTGTGACTGGAAATTGTGGCGCGGCACGGGGATAGTGCCCGCCGTCTACTTCGCTTCAGCCGATAGTAGCGTTCTCTCCCGCCTCCCTCTCCCCTCAGCTCTCCTGCGCTTCCCGCTCACTCTCGACGGTAGGTATCGCGATGGAAGCGGCATCCGCTGAGGCGTAGAAGCCGGCCTCTGGCTGTCTGCGGCAGGTGGTGGTGATACTCCGCCTTGAGGTGTGCGGCTCCACTGCGGAGCTGGCGCAGGTAAACGAGCAGCTGCTGTCTCAGCGGAAAAGCGAGTACTGGGCGCTGGTCCAGGTAGCCGAGACGGTCCAGGGCTTCGAACACCTGTTCCGTCCCGGCCTCTGATTGGATACATTCCGACGGTTGTTGACAGTCGCAGCGTGGGAGATTTTCGCAAAGGGCCGCGCAAGAATGACAGACGTGCGGACGCAAGCAGACTCCGCACAAAAATCTTGCTTGTCCACGCAGACTGGCTTGCGGAAAAGCAAGATCCCACGCAAGCCCGCAAGAGGCCCCGCAACCGAAAAAGCAGGTTTTTTTTGAGACGGTTTAGCACCCACAGCGCTGGGGCTCGAGTGACTTTGACGCTCTCGGGACTGTCCCTGCCTGCCAATGCGCTAACGTGGCGCACTTCTCGCAACAAAAAGGCGGGAGAAATTTTCGCGTTCGGCAGGGTGCACATCTTCCGGACGATGACGGCCACCATGGGGGAGGCCGCCGTCCGGCGGGGTGCGGTTGCGCGCTCTTTTTCCGTGGGCACGAGAGCGCGTCTCGGCTGTCGGCGCCAAAAACGCGCGCGCGCGCTTTCAAACGGCCAGGTACCCCGGCACTCTCTCCCCCCTCGTGTGCCCCCTCTTGTTCCCGCTTCCCCCCCCTCCCCCCCCCCCCCCCCTCCCTCCCTCTGCATTACTTCCTTTCATTGACCCTACCACTTATAGGGTCAATACAAGGAAGTAATGTTATAAATTGGTTCCATACTTACTTCCATCTACGGTTACTTCCTTCCTTGCAGCTACACACCCTGCACGAACGCTTCTGTGGCTCAACGGGTCTTCCAGATCAGATTCAACCCGCCGCCATGCCCGTATCCAGGACCGCAGAGGCGTGCCGCCAGTGGCGCCTGCACGCTCCACCCTCCATTGCGGGCCGCAGACTGCAGCCAGCTGGCGGCACGCCGCCACCCATCCGCTGCACGCCGCCGCCACCCCTCACGACGCCGCCCCTGCCCAGGCACAGACTACCGGTGGAAGCATTGAGGGGCGGGAGGGAGGGCTGGCGCTGTCGCGCAGCCGCCGACGCTGTCGAGGCCACGGAGTGGGCGGCCAGGCGGCGGCCGCCGTTTGCACCCGCCCGCCAACGGGCGAGGGAGGGCGGCTGGTGGTGGCGTGGGCGGCCGCCGCGCCCATTGATGTCATTCTGAGGGCCGCTGCGGGGGTATTGTGAGGGCGGCGGCGCATGAGGTGCGGCGGCAATGTTGGCGTTTCCCGTGTCTCCCACCTCTGGGGACAGGTGACGGAGGATGGGGTCGTCGCGCCGCATAAGAGGTGCGACGGACCCCGCTGCGTGCCACCACTTTCTTTCTCATCAACGCCGCACGCAACCTGCCTCCTACACTTCACTATCCACCTCCCACCGTTCCCACACCCGCTCATCCCCACACCCTCTTCCACCACCTCTACCTCTTACGCTCTTCTCCTCCCTCCACCCGCTTTACAATGGCGTTTGTATCTGCCGTATCGGTTGCGCCCCGCAGCGCCACCCGCCCGTCGTCGCTGAGCACCTCCTTCACCGGTGCCCGCGTGGCCGCCGCCCCCGCCGCCCGTGCCGCGACGCTGACGATGAAGAAGACGCCGCTGCCGCCGGTGAAGGAGAGCCTGGGCGAGAAGGGCCTCGCCGCCCAGGGCTGGACCCGCTGGTCCGAGACCCTCAACGGCCGGGGGGCGATGCTCGGCCTGCTCATCGGCTTTGCCACGGAGCAGCTGTCGCCGACGCACGCGTCCATCTTTGAGCAGGTGCAGACCGCTGTCGCCGGCCCGGCGGGCCTCCTCGCCAAGATCCTGACTGGCTAAGATCGGTGTAGCGGCCTGGCGCTGTGCGCGAGGCTCCCGCTCGGCGATGTGTTTCTTCCTCATTACTGTACATTGCAGTCTGACGGCCGTGTCCGGCGATAGAGCGTGTATATATACTCGTTGATTAAAGACAGGATACCATTATCTACTCTCATTGTACTGGCGCGCATCGCCGGCCACCAACAGGCGAGACCGAGTATGTGGTTTTTCACGTTGGACATGACTGCCCCCGTTGACTGAGCAATCTTTGCAGGTGGGAAGCTATCTTCCGCCCATCCTCCGTTTCGACCATGTGCCGTTGCCACCTCCACACTGCCCAGACCGACCACAACCACCAGCAACGACCACTCTCCGTCGTTTCGTCATACACCCTTCTTCATGGACCTCCTTCCCAGCCAGCGCAGCACCATCTATCCCTGCCAACAGTCTCGCCACTCAGTCATTAATGTCCGTGATTGCCCGTCACCACAAACGACCGTTTCCGCTCGCGCCGCATCGTTTCCCATAGAATTGTACTTTAAGTCCCGGCCTCAGACAAACAGCACCGCCCCCCCGCCGCCCGGGCGCTCCCGTCCGCCCGAGGCCACTGCTCGCGTGTGTTCGTGCGTCATCCGTGCGGTACATACATGGTTGCACATCCGAGAGGATCAATCGTCTCTCCTGTTTGGCGGATCAATCGTTCCTCCTTGGGCACGCGTGATCCGGCGATCTTTGCATCCCGCATGCAAAGTGTGTAGCCAGGGGTAGTTAAGTGTGCAGCTTGTACATTGGCTGGGGCTTCAGTTGATACGCGCCAGCATTGCTCTCACTCTCCCACCAGCCCAAGGGCGCGCTCCCTTCCAAGCAAATGTCCTGCGTCATCTGACGTGCATGCCAACGGCGGGCGGCGCCATGCCGTCGCCGGACGAGGCTTCACCGCTTCTAGGAACCAAAGGAGACGGCGGTACCGGGAGCGGCAGCAGCGCCGGGCATGGGCACGGCCGGAGCGGCCAGGAGGACCACGTCGGCGTGAGGCAAGAGTGCGGAAACAGTTCGCCATCCCCGTTGGCAGAGGCGCAGCATGCCGACAATGACACCCCTCTGACGGCTGCGGAGCAGGCCGCCTGGGTTGTGGAGGAGCTGCTCCGCGGGCAGCCCATCTCCTCGGCGTCAGAGGTGGGCTCCTCACGCTCTGCCCGCACCGCCTACCTTCGGTTGCGGCACAGCGAGCCGACACAACAGGTGCTTGTGGTTGCGCTGATGTTCCTGAGCTTTCTCGAGCCCCCCGCGTGGTGTGCCAGCGCCGGCTGCCCTACCGCCTCGCACGAGAGGGACGCGTACTTCATGTCTGGTGTGCAAAGCCAGGTGACGTGGGCAGTGGCAGCGCGCCTTGAGGGTCTACTGCTATGTCTGCTGATGACCATTTCGCTGGTGGGTCTCGCACGCGTGCATCAACCGCTGGTCAGCAGGAAGCGGCTGCAGGTCAAGGCTATACTGGTTGCGGTTTCGTTGCTTGACTGGGTCGTCTGTGTGCTTGGCGGGAACACCCGCTGGCGGTTGGCCGCCCCCCTTCGGGTTGCGCTTGTCATCATATACTTCGCATCGCTCTACGACGTGGCCGAGGGGCTGGTGACGGTCCTCCCCGCGTTTGTGTCGGTCTTCTCCATGGTTTGTCTGTTCACGCTGGTAGCCGGGTGGATGGCGGCGCTACTCTTCCACGACCTCCCTGGCGGGCCTGGCATCCAAGATTACTATGGCAGCCTGCCGCGCGGGATATACACAATGTTTGTGGTGCTCACGACCGCGGACTTTCCGCTCCAGATGATGGACGTCTACTACTCCGCTGGCGTTTCGGCCCTCTACTTTGTTTTTGTCATCGTGATGGGGGTCGTGTTCCTCCTCGGGCTCGTTACCGCGACTGTGTACAACACGTACACGGAGCATCTGCGGGGGTGGACGGCACGAAAGGCGCGCGTGCACACGGTTGGGCTGTCGGTGGCCTACGACCTACTGCGGAGCAATCGAGGGGAGAAGTCAGCTGCGACGCCACGGCAGGAGAAGCAACCAGCGATGCCGCGGCAGTACGGGCAGTCGACAGGCATAGAGGAGCGGACCACGGGACCCGAGGAGGAGCTGCAGGGTACTGCCGACGCCTCCAATCTGTCTTCTGAGTCCCTGAAGGCGGCGTGCGCCGATGGTGACGCGAAGAGTGACATAGAGCAGCGCGCTGACCAGTCGGTCTCCGCATCAACCAGCATTGACGTGGGAGGCGGTAGCGGCTACAGTGGTGACGGTCGCGACGTCAGCGGTACAGCCCCATACGCTGGTGGACGGAAGACCGTAGCAGACCCCCCCTCCGCCCCTGATATCCCTCGAGCAGACGCCGAGCTTCGCCCCAGGCACCTGCGCGCCCTCTTCAAAGAGATGCAGAAGAATGAGACACTGGCTTCTGCGGACCTGTCACGTGCTGACCTGGTCTTCAAGGTCCTGGACGACGACGGGGACAACACGCTGAGCCTGGATGAGTTTGAGGACCTGTTTGACGCGCTGGAGTTGAAGTTTGAGTCGATGCAGCGCGAGACAATGCTGGAGCGGCGGCTGCCGTGGCTGTACCGTGCTCCCCGGTTTGCGCAGCTGATGAAGTGGGTGCGCGCCGACGAGTCGTTTGCATCGTTCATCAATGTGGTGATGATGCTGAACGTCTTGGTGGTGATGATCGAGACCCACCTGGACCTGGCGAACGTGGACTCATCCTTCTCGGTGATTGTCTTCGCGTGGCTGGAGCTGGCTTTCTCGGTTGTCTACCTTGGTGAAGTGGTGCTGCGGCTGTTCGCTGTGGGCTGGCGCGCATACTGGCGTCAGATTGGCAACCGCTTTGACTTTTGCGTCGTGCTGCTGCTGCTGGGCTCGACGTTGTTTGTCGTGATCGACCCTTCAGAGCAGTCTACGGCGACGGTGCGCATGTTTATTTTGCTGCGACTGTTGCGGCTGCTTGCGTTGGTGGCAGACATTAGCCACTTTCGGCTGCTGGGCCGCACGGTGTGCGTGGCGGGCGCTGTGTCGCTGCCACTGCTCACCCTCCTCTTCCTGTGTATCTTCAGCTTCTCTTCCCTGGGCGTACAGCTGTTTGGCGGTCTTCTGTGGAAGGGCAACCCGGCGTTGAATCCGGAACTCAACCCGAGCGTATCGGCGTACGTTGCCAACCAGTACATGGCGCTCAACTTCAACGACGTCGCGTCTGGGTGCCTCGCGCTCTTCTCCGCCATGGTCGTCGGGTACCTGACCGAGCTCGCCAACGCCATTGTCGTGACGAGCAATTCTGCGCTGTCGCTCCTCTTCTTTGTGGCCTTCTTTGTGTGCAGCGTGCTCATCATTGGGAACGTGGTGTTTGCGCTGCTCATTGACGTGCTTATCTCCACGCAGGAGCGGCTCAGCGAGGATGATCCATCGGCGCAGAGCACGAGCGTGACGCAGCTGAGTCAGCGGTACGGGCTGCGGCACGTCAAGGTCTCCCACAGCGGGACGACGCTCACGCACGAGCGCGTCTTTTGCCAATTCTTCAAGGAGCAGCTAGACACCATCTGATGCGTCTGCGAGGAGGCGGGCATTGGTGGGGGGGAGGGGACTTGAGGCGCGCTTCAATGATCACTTGCTTTGTGAGGCGCACCACGATGTGGTGGGCACTATGCGTTTTGAGAACACGTGTCTGATACGCGCCGGCCGTTGCTACCCTTTGCGCATGTGGATATCGCGGCAGGGGTGGCTGGGAGGACCCCGGCGGCGGCAGCGTGGCGGCGCATCGATCGGTACGCACATATGCCGTCGGCGACGGTGGCGGAAGCGTCCCGTCGATGGGGCGGCTGCCGCGCCCCTGTGTGCCCTCTCCCCAACAATCTGGCGGGCGTCGACGTGGCGTGGGCACCCAGCCGCGAAAACGAGGGGAGTGGACAGACGCGCGCCGCGCGACGGCGACGCACGTGGTAGCAGACGTGTCGCTAGGGCCAGTGCTCACGGAGCGGCTGGTGGCGGTCGCCGCCACGGGGGGGCTACGGCAGAGTGCGCGACTGACAGCCTGGAGGACGGAAGCGCCACCACGACAGGGCTGGCAGTTGGGGGCGGGGTGCGGGAGAGATCAGTTGAGGCGGCGCATGCCTCCTATCCGACGACAAGGCACAGCCGCCACCGCTTGTCGCAGTGGCCGCCGTAGCGCCTCTTCTGCCCTCCTCCGCGGCCGCGGCACGCCTACGCGCCGTCACCCTCTCCCTCAAGCCCAACTGGCCGCGTCGGCCCCCAGCGGGGGGGGGGTGCCGCGGAGATGTCTACCCCGCAGTGCCACTGGATGCCTCCCGGCAGTGCCCCACAGGCCGCGCCGCCCGCCGCGCTCACGACCAGCGGGGTCGCTGCCACCACGGGGCGGCGGCCGCGCACGACGGCCGCGTGAAGGGATGCTCGCGTCAGAGCACACCCCGTCAACCCTGTCCACGTCGCCACCCCCTTCCCCCTCGCGCTCCCCCAACTGCCAAACGGGCGGACAGCCCCGAGGAGCTCGTCTCCGCCGCGCCCGTTCCCGCCGCGCCCATCCCCGCTGGGGTGCGCCTTGACAACAGGACTCGCCCGGGAAAGCTGACGCCTGCCCCACAGGGGGGTCAGCGGAAACACTCCGGCCGCGGTCACATGGACATTGGAGCCGTCAGCGCCTCCCTCCAACCACCGCATCCGTCTCGGACGGATGAGGTGCGCGGTGCGTCGTCCCGAAAGGTCCGCGTAGTCACGGGGCGAAAGGGTCGCGGTGACGGCAGGCGCGCTTGCCGTCGCAGCGGGCCACCGCCACAGCTGGCCGCCACCGCCAGGAGTGGTTGCGTGACGTTCCTTTGGACCACCAGAGAAGCTTCCAGGGAAACGCCAGTCAGCGAGCAGCGTGCACGTGGCGAGATAGAGTAGGAAAGGGACATATACACAACATACGACATACACACACGAGACGAAAATACAAATGAGCGCCGAGAGAACCGCTTTTCCATTGACGGCACCACAGAGGAGAGACAAGGAACAAAAAAAGAACGCAAGGGAGAGATCACTTGTAAAACGTGAACTCTTGGTCGTCATCCTTCTTGATGCTGCTCTTGTATGCCTTCTCAAAGTCCCGGGGGAGCACCATATACCGGTTGGCCCGCACCGCCTGCATCCCCGCCTCTTGGCAAATGGCCGCAATCTCCGCACCCGATACCTTGTCCGGCCGGCTGACAAACTCTTCCAAGTCCACCTCGTCGCTCAGGTTCATGCGTCCGGTCACCACCTGGAAGATGAGCCGCTTCTGTCGCCGGTCTGGTGTTGGGAACTCAATCTTCCGGTCCAGACGGCCTGGCCGCAGCAGCGCCGGGTCCAGCGTGTCTGCCCGGTTGGTGCACATGATGACCTTGACGTTGGAGTGCTGGTCAAATCCATCCATCTGGTTGAGCAGCTCCATCAAGATGCGCTGCACCTCCCGGTCCGCCCCCGTCTGCGCGTCAAACCGCTTCGTAGCAATGGCGTCGATCTCATCAATGAAGATGATCGCAGGCGAGTTCTCCCTCGCCAGACGGAACACGTCACGCACCATGCGGGGGCCCTCGCCAAGGTACTTCTGCACAAACTCGGAAGCGACCACGCGGATAAAGGCAGCGGTGGTGTGGTTGGCCACTGCCTTGGCAAGCATCGTCTTGCCGGTGCCGGGCGCGCCAAACAGCAGCACCCCCCGCGGCGGGTCAATACCGATCTGCGCGTACAGGCCGGCGTGCGTCAGCGGCAACTCCACCGCCTCCCGGATCTCCTGCTTCTGGATGTCTAGGCCGCCAATGTCCGAGTAGGAGACGTCAGGCTTGTCGCCTTCCGCAACCATGGAGATGGTCGAGTCCGCCTCAGGGGGGAGAATGTCGACCAAGGCGTTGGAGTGGCGGTGCAGCGCCACCGAAGAAGACGGCTTGAGCAGCTCTCGGTTCAGGGTCGACAGGATGCGAACGTAGTAGTTCGAGCCGGTCGTCGAGCCTACAATGCCTGTGGAAGCATCCACCATTTCCAGGAACTGGCCGATAACCAGCGGGACTGACTGGATCCGCTTCACTTCCTCCTGCGCGTGGAGGAGCTCCCGCTTCAGGCTCTTCATCTCGTCCTTCACATACTCCTCCTGGATCTCAAGCAGCTCATACTGCCGCTGCAGCTGCTTCAGCTCAGTGTACACGTCCGCATCGGCATCAGCACCAGCAGACGCTGCACCACCAATGGTGCTGCTGATGGCAGCCTCTGCAGGCAACACCGCCGTGGCCATGATGAGCCGCGCAGTACAGCACAATAAGGGATGTCAGGGACCGGAAGCGGGGGTTGGGGGGAGGGGGACAGGGGCGTGGAGCGGCCCAGACCGCAGAGGAGACGAGAGGGATGCTTGAACGCGCGACAGAAGCGTCTGCTGGCACAACAGCTGGCCAGCATGACACGCTGACAGCTTTTTCGGGCAGGTTCAACGAAGTACTCGAACATAAGTAGAACCCTTGTATTTATTCACCAAACAATTTCGATCTTGCGTCATGGCTCACCAAAGTGTGGTCCAGCTAGCAGAGCTTCGTAAAGAGCACACCGTCGAAATCCCGTCGGCATCAAACTTCCCGCCCGACGGACCATCCCGGTTGTGGGACGGATGAAACGAATAGCGCGCAGTGACTCGGCAAGCTGGGAGCGCGGCCGCTCGAAGGTCATAGCAGCGGTGTAGTCGGGGTGGCGTCGGCAGCGGGCATGACTGCTTGGAAAATGGACTTCGTGTTCAGTCCTTCCTTCCCCATCTTCCCCTCGCGGTCTCGCACAGCCGCCCGTGTCCCCCTCTGTTCCCCCAAAAACCGACCTCGCGCCGCCACCAGTCGACTCCAGCGGTGACGCCCATCCGCCCTGTGATGGCAAGTGTTGGAAGCGTCCGCTGCCGCCGCCGTCGCCGCAACCGCCTCCGCTGCCGCCACCGTCGCCGGCGATGCCGCCTCCGACGACGCCGCCGCCGCCGCCTGTTCGGGCCGACGCCGCCTCGCCAGTGGCCACCGGCAGTGGGTGAGGTCGGGCGCATGGCAGCGCCGCCGGGGTGTCTCTCCTTCGCCGCCGCGTCGGGCGTCGGCGGTGTGAGCGACCCCTCCCTGCCCCGCCAGGCCTCGCGCGCTATTGCCGTCCCTCCTCCCCGCTGTCACCGCGGCCATCGAAAAGGTTGAAATAGAGACAGGTGGCCCTGTGGTTGGGCCCGCCCCAGTTTCCTCGCAACGCGGCGTGGCTTGCGGAGAACACACTGTAAGGCCTTCGTGGCCGGGGTCTGCCACAGGCACCGCCAGGCGTGGAACCACCAGCCGCCAGCGAGAGAGGCCGGGCCACGCACAAGGCGCGCACCTCGGCTGCCAAGGTCACCCTCCTTCACGCGTCCCCGACCGCGCTTGCGTTCTTGGCCACCCGCAGCGAGCGCGCCCCTGCTGCCCCCCATCCTGCTCGCCCCCCTTCTCCTTCCTCTGACAAGCCATTTCTGCCGGTGCGCTCTTTTCCTTCCCTACTGTTGCGGGTGCATCCACTTTCCTTTCCCTGTTCCCCCCTGGTGCGGCCGTCCCAATCTTTCCCTCTTCCGCCCTCCTCACCCCCGTCTCCCAGCCGGCTACTGTCATGGTGGGCGGCGCGCCCTTCCTCCCCCCCAGCGGGCGGTCCCCGGCCCCCGCCTTTGTGCTCGCCGCCCCCTCCTTCCTGGGCACCCCCGTGGGCGCCCCCCCCGCGTGTCGCTCCCACGCCGCGGCGGCGCCCCCCCCCCGGCCTCGGAGGCACGGGCCGGCCGGCGGCGGCGACGCGGGGCGCCTCCCCCCCCTCACCATGATTCGGGGCTTCCCCAACCCATCGTCGGTAACGGGCGGCGGCGGCGGCGGCGGCGGCGACCGCGTCATTGACCAGCTGGTCGACTTCCCGTCGGTGTTTACGTTCAAGGTGGTCGGCCACCGGCAGGGGGACTTTGTCACGGACATTACCGACCTGGTCGCGGGCGTGACGGGCGTGACGCGGGAGGACGTGCGGGTGAGCGTGCGGGACACGCCCAACGGCAAGTGGCGGTCCATCACGCTCAAGGCGCCGTGCAATACGGCCGACAATGTGTACGCGGTGTACGACGCGCTGGACCGGGACCCGCGGGTGCTGTTCAAGTTTTAGTGGAGGCGGGAGCACGTGGGGAGGGGGTCGGCAAGGGGGGGTAGGGGGAGGGGAAAGGGAGCCTGGAGTGTGGCGTGGCGCCGGCGGTTATCGGCGGGGGGTGGGTGGTGGGGGTGTGCAGGGGGGTGGGAGAAGTTTGCTGCTCGGCTGTCGTGAGGGGAGGACACGAGGTGGGGGGGGGGGGGGGGTGGGGAGAAGGCAAACTGCCTGCGCGCTGACTATCCGCGCGGCCGTCGCGGCCACCCCATACTGCCACACCCCCCCGCTGCCGTGGCGCGTGCGGTGGGGTGCTGCTCCCCGTGGCGGCGGCGGCGCGTTGCCCTCGGTGGACGACCTTGGGGCGTGTGGTGTGGGGGGGTCGACGCGGGGTCGCCGGGCGGGCGGTGTCGCCGCCCACGGGGCAGCCCGCCCCCTGCGTGGGTCTACCCCTGTGCCTCTCCCGCTGCCCCCGGCCGCCTCACCGTCGGCGGCGCTGCCCACCGGGCGGCGCCGCCGGCCGTTGCCCGCCCGGCACGCGCGTGCGAGGGGCGGCGGGCGGCGGGCGCGGCGGACCGTCTCGCCGCCATGGCGGCGGCGGTATCCCCATAGCGGCGCTGCTGCTCCCTCCCTCCCACCCTACCCCCCCCCCCCCCCCGCGTTTCCTCTACCGCACAGCGTGAACGGGGGTGGGCCGCCTCGGCAGGTTTGGGTGACCCGCCGGGTGGAGCGGTTGCGTTTCTTGGTGCCCCTCGACCCCCCCGCCGCCGTCCCGCGCACCGCCGCCCCGCGGCGGCGGGCCGTCGTCACTCCCCCCCCAGGCTTTCCGCCCACTCCCCCCACCACCGGCTTGCCCCTCCGTGGCACTCCCCCTCGCATCGGCAGTGGCATGCGGTGCGCCGGCGGCGGCGGCGAGGGAGCCCCTCCCGCCGCCGCAACCCCCCCTACCTCCACAGCCGGTAGGCAAGCGCCGCCCCCACCAGAGCATCCACCCGCGGATCACGCACCCCACCGCCCCACCCCCCCCCCCCCCCCCCTGCATGCAGCCACCACCCCCCCCACGCCACGACCCCCACGCCACCGCACCGGCAGCGCGCAGGGCTCCCCCCCCCCCCCCCCCACCGCCACACACCCCTAGCTCCCCACCCGTCCCGCCCATACCACGCGCCACGCGCGGGTCGAGCCGCGGCGCCACCGGGTCGAGCCGCGGCGCCACCGTCGGCGGCGGCGGCAACGCCCACCCGCGGCGCGCGCGGCCCCTCCCCCCCCCCCCCCCTCCCTCCCCCCGCGCGACGCTGCCGCCGCGACACCGCCGCCGCGCGCGGGCTGTTGGCCGCCGTCGCGACGGCGGGGGAGGGGGTGGCGGCCGGCGGC